>OY037012.1:20101777-21301777 GCA_955831195.1 Pilophorus perplexus
TCGACCTCGGAGCACCTCCGGAACTTGGTTTCCTGGGCCGAAAACTGCAATTTTTCGGCACGGGGGGGGTGTCGGTTATGGAGTCAAGTTAGGTGTCGTTTTCGAAGTATTTTTTTTGACGTAGAATCGATTTTTTTGGGGGGGTTTCAGAACCATCGGATCTCTCCTTAAGGGTCTGTGGGGCTTTAGTGGGGCTACAAATGGGATTTTTGAAGGATCCAAGGAAGTCGACTTCCGACTTGGATCGGAAAACGACACCTTACTAAGTCAAGTCTTGATCAAGAGTTGACTTAGTAAGGTGTCGTTTTCCGAGTCATTTTCGACGCATAATCCATTTGCCGAGGTCCCACATCTGTGTAAACATTGTACATATACTTTTTCTTAATGACAGAATTAATTTTTGCAACCTACTTATATCAAAGAATAACCTCGAGGTCGAAAATTTGAGAAAAGTACACCCACCCCAACCAAAACATTGGGTGAAAAAATCGCTTCTACCTGACCTAATGTTTGTGGGAATGTCTTATTACTCTGTGGTGTATTATTCCAGAATGATGAACCAAAACGGGCATCGGATTTGGATTTAGAACACCAAAAAACATGATATGGTACCTATACCATAACTGTTGCCGCCAGCTGGTACCGTTTGAGGGTTTTTGGACAAAAATGGCGCTCCGTTAATTACGGCGACTCTAAAAATAATCCAATATTACGTAGAACGGGTATTTTTCACCGAATAGCCTATTAGCCAATTGGAAACCTGGAATGTTAATAAATTAGCAGTACGAGTAACCATTTGAACTCGGATGTTATCCGTACCTACACACTCTCTTCCGGATCTTCGGACGAAAGGAGCAGGTTCGAGAGGGAAAAACACTTGAGAGGTGAAAAACAAAGTAATCACAACACCCGGTGGAAATTCTTTTCTTCGAGTGTAAATAATTTGGTGTTATAATTAACTCTTTTAGCGAAAGTCCGAGTTTTGCGGCTCATCCTTTTCCATTCAACGTGATTGAGATCAGCGTTGAAGATTTTTCGTCAGATTATCGCCTTTTGGTCATCGAGGTTGAAAGGATGGCGGCAATCGAACCCCCGAAAATCGTGGAAAATTCTAATTGTCATGGTTATTGTTGACGGTTTCCATGAACTTGTGATGTTAATTACTCACGGGGCAGTCAGAAAAATTTTCTGACTGCCCCGTGAGTAATTTAATGAGCATTATGCCGACGCGATGTTTATGATGATTAGGGGAGACCGTTGTACCTTGGAACACTTTTCAGTTTTTTGGAGATCGTGCCTGGAAATTCATCAATATTGCTCGGCGTTCGGTTTCAATACCTTACAGCAGTCTTGACTAACAGTCCCGGTCCAGTTAACTAACAGCCTATTATGTGTTATTCCTTGAAGCACAGGCGAAGCTATGAAGCAAATCCTAAGGGACATTTTGTTCCAAGATAGGTACAATAACGCTCGTACCTAGGTACCTTGGAACGCTTGGTATTTTCGAGAAAAAATGAAGAATATAGTGAACGAAGACTTTTTTTTCTTTTAGTAACAGCAGTAAAAAACACCTTGAAAACGTTATCAGAAGTAATAATTATTATTATTGATTCATCATCGTCTGAAATATAATTTTATCAGCATCTGAAGAAAACATTTTCAGGAATAACCCTGAAAAGTTACCATAAGTTAGGTACATAATATGCTATAGAAACAATGGAAGATCACTCTGGGATATAGCTCAGACAGAAAATTGATGAGTTTGATGGCAAATTAAATGTTTCAAGGTACACCAGGTACCTACCAACCCTTCCAGCCACACATCTGTTCCAAGGTACCTACGAGACCCTTTTTGTTCCAAGGTACAATGTTAACATGGTCTCCCATTTTGCAAAAACGGAAAATACCCAATCCTCACATTTCTCTCATTGAAATTGGTAAGCTATTAAATAGCTTTAAACCAAATTTTGGTTCCTATATAGCATAATATTTCTATATATTATATAGAAATAGCAACAGCTAGCCTAACCATCGAACACTTACCTATCTTCGAAAGCGTGGGATAAATGAGTTGAACTCAACGATCTCAAAAAGTAACTTTCTTATAACATTAAATGTTATAAGAAAGTTACTTTTTGAGATCGTTGAGTTCAACTCATTTATCCCAAATTTTGTCAACTCGACCCCCAATCGTTTTCGTGCATTGATGAAACTACACTGATAAGGAATGCCTCCTCAGAGAAGAATTTAGGCGTAGAAAGATCTGCTGGATAGCAGCACCAGCCGGAGCTAATTCAAATGTTTCAAGGTACAACAGTCTCCCCTACTTCTGTGATTATCACTAATAGAAAATTACCTGCTAAGCTAATTGGAGACATTTTGTACAGAAATAACTTGTATTTATCTGAAATCGTTCATTCGATTTCGTATATTATCTGCTGTGATTAATGATTTGTGTGTTTCAAGGTCCAACTTGGGTTCGAATCAAAAGGGAACATGGTATTGTAGGTAGGTAACGATGGTGGCCGGAATGTCGGGTAGAACCAGCGCACAACGGGGGCCAAAGGGGTCAAAAAGTGGCGTACCTAATTTATTAAATAAATAAATTTTGAGTCGTCTAGAATCCAATCCGTTTTGGCTTGCTTTTCAGGAAACGCAAAAAACTGAGAGGCACTTTTTCAATGCTAGGTACACTTTAAACTGGTAGCTGTCAAGCATCAGATGCTTCCAATAGATTCTATTATATCAAGGCGTCTGAGGTGAAAAAACAATAATTCCGTCGTTCATCTCTTCAAAGTCAAAGTCAAGTTCATATCGACTCCAACGTTGGGATAAGTTGCTGTTTGATGCCAAACGTTGTGGATAGGATGCACTTTGATGGAAATTGTCGTCGTTGCGGGTTAGTATACCGACCTTCTCAGTCTGAACTCAGGCCATAGCCTAACTCGTAATTATCCTTGCGAGTTAAGGTAATTGTGCGGTGTCAGATTGGGCGTATGTATAATAATAATACATAATAATATGTATAAAATATATGATATTTAATATTATTCAATCTTACAAATTATGTAATTACAATTACATAATATTATTATGTAATTCGACGCAGAATTTATGCTCTTCAACTTTGTAGGTATTTGAAACGTTTTATCTGCGATGTGTTCGATTTATAGGTGAAAAACTGAAAAATTGTTATGGTACCAAGCACGGAATAGAGAGCTTTCTACTCCGTGGGTACCTACCAAGCGATTTAGCTATTACTTTTTCACCCGTTGATTCCTATTTCGGACTGAGCCTTGACAGGCGTATCTGGCCACCCTGTTCGGCGACAATCCGACAAAAATCGGTCGGGTCGTCAGCTCCGATCCGACGGGCTGATTTTTATTGCGCTTTTTACGACCCCGTTTTTTTTCAGGCCATGTCTTGCGTCGAATCGATATTTTGATGTCATCTCCGTTGAAATCGCGATAATCTCCGTACCAGGCAAAAGCATCCTTGACGTCCACAGAACAGTAAGTTACAAGGTGTTCTTGGAAAAAAATTTCTCAGCTTTATGAGCCACCTGCATCGTGAAAAACGGCTCGTTTGGATCGTTCTTTTTAAAAGTTTTCGTTTGGACGTCTACAGTTAGTAGTGACTGAAAAACAGTCACCTGTTTTACTTTTGTTTTTTATCCTGAGAGTCGAGGAGGCCCGGAGTTGTTTACAAACTCCGTAATCGTTACCGCACAATCGTCATGATCCCCCTCGAGATGTCAAATTGTCAATTTAGTCGTTGATTGAAAGAAACTGCAACTTGGTGAGTGGACTCGAATGACGCTTTCGTTTGGGTTATTTCCGTGATGTGAGGGGTCTGCCTCTGTGTTGTCTATAATTAGAACTGGTGTAAAAACTATGGCCAGTTCTTACGGGAGGTTTCTGTTCGTTTTGCAGGAGAAATGCGCCGTCGAGGATAACCCGACCCGGTTATTGTAATCTGTAACTATGACATTGCCGCCTGCCGTTTTGGATTCGCGGGAAGAAAACGGAAACAAAGATGTGCTTGAGCCGCAGGTATGAAGATGAGTTTTCTTATAAGTTTGTTTGTTCTGTCAGAGATGCCAAGCCCACACGACCTAGCTGGCTAACCCCCGAAAACGTCAGATAGAAAAACGCTGCAAATTATACCCTACTCTTTATTATTCTTTGATATACCTAGGTTGAGAGTGCAAAAATTAATTCTGTGTCATTAAGCAAATATTTTTGAAAACATAAGAAAAACACATTATTTTCTGTACAATGTTTGGACACGCGTGGGACCTCGAAAAAACGGATTTTGCGTCTAAAATTATACAAAAATTGACCTTATTTGATCTGGGATCCATCAAAAGTTCCATTTGAGGCCCATTGAAAGCCCTATAGATCCAAACGGTGAAGTCGGATCGTTCTAGGACTCTCAAAAATGGATTCTATGTCCAAAAATACTTCGAAACGACACCTAACTCGAACCCAAGGCCGAAAACATTCAAAAGCTCTTCCTGTAGCCCCATAGTGCCCCACGGGTTTGGGCGATCGGGCTGAAATACTTGCGGACACAACTAGATGGTAAACCGAGTATTTTGTACGAAATTTCAGATTTTACATTAATTCCTACTAGGTACCCTAATCGTCTTGGACGGCGGATGGACTTTGATTTTGGGGTAATTGCACTGGACAACAAGAAAGAAAAATAAACGCCTTTTAGGTTCGTTGCTAAAATCAGTTTTTTTAGTTAGGTACCTACTTTAGTTAGGTACTCCATTTTCTGTGGAGCCCCATATTTTATTGAACTACGGCCTGTTTTAGTTTTTTTGTTGTTGTCGTTTCGGGATTAAATTAAATCTTTAAAGAAATGTTTTAATCATTTTTAAATTATTGCCGTTACCTGCAACGTCCAAAATTTTTGAAAAAAAAAAAAAAAAATACGCTTATTGGAAATTTAATGCTGATGACGAGTATTTACATGACTTGTGTCTACAGCTAGAGAAGTATGTGATTTTGCCGAAAAACGTCGTTTGTTTTCGTCTTTTGGTACTTTTTACCTTGTAGCGTAAAAACGATGGCCAACCGCGAAAAGCCCCACACCCCCACCTACCACAATAAAGGAGTTATGATTTTTCAAAGTTTTTACCCATTCTGGCAATATCGGAGAGCATGAACTCCTGGAGGCGGCAATGCAAATTGATCGCAACTAAACGTTTTTCTGAGGAATATATTGGAGGCATAAATTCATTACGATTCAAAGGTGGTTTTATCCATCAGTAACAATGTGAAAACCTGCTATGTCGGGAAACTAAAAAAAAAAAAAAAAAAAAAAGTCTTGTGTGTTTGTATGAGCCTTTCGGCTATGATTCTATCGTCCTAGAATCTTGGTGGAACCTCTTGGCTTGTTCCTCGCTGAAATTAAACAGGAGGGAATTTGTCCAAGTGACTGAAGAGAATAAATTTTTATGCTCATCTTGCAGCCAAATTTTTGAAATTTCTTAAGCATGTCATTCAATATTTCTAGGTATTAATGTCATTCAATATCCAAGCCACCATGTCCAATATATTCCTCGGAATAAAGTTTTGTTGCGATCAAGTTTCATAGGCGACTCCAGGAGTTCATGTTCTACGGCATTGCCAAAATGGGTAAAAACGTTGAAAAATCATAGCTCCCTTATTATGGAAGGTAGAATCGTGTTTAGTCTCATTCGAAGCAGAAACAATATACCGCCGAGTGTGTGGGAGGCGATTCGAATCGAGCTGCATACCGCACGGCCCTACGAGACTATAACCGAGCAGTTCGGGAGGCTAAGAGAAGGCTTACAAGTCAAGGATTTTCTCCAGTAAAAACCCGACGAGAGAAATGTGGATGGCTGGTGATCAATGAGAACCGTAACAAGTCCGGACTCAGATAAATCTCACACTCTTTTCACCCGATGAATTCAACAATCATTTCTCCACCGTTGGCTGCAAAACCGTCGCTTCCTTGGATCCAATTCTGATGGAGCCCTTAGATTTCCCGGTGCCTGACATAGTGGCGCCCTTCATTGGAAAACTTAACGATACAGGTAGCTTTGATTCGCATGGTCTGTCCTCAAAAATGATGAAGAGAGTTTCGCTCGCTATGGTTTACTTACCCCCTCACTCACCTTGTGAACGAGAGCTTACACACCGGCAGGTTTCCTCGGTGTCTGAAGGCTGCGGAAATTCTTCCCTTGCACAAGAATGGAGAACGCTCTGACTTGAAAAACTGTCGCCCTCTTTAGAAAATTTCCGTATATTCACAAATAATCGAAAAAGCCATGAAGCGACAAATGGTCGAGTATTTCGAGTTGAATGATCTGTTTTCCCAGCATCAGTTTGGTTTCCGCTCCAGACGTGCTATCCTGTCACTTACTAAGAGGATCCTCGCAAGTTTTGAGAGGGGTGAATATGCCTCTGCACTTTTTGCAGACGTCTCTGAGGCTTTCGACAGCGACTCAGCCCTCGACAGCCCTCATCAGCGACTGATTGCAAAGCTGAAAAAATATAACGGGTGAGATGGCCATTGCTCTCTTATCCTCGTATCTGTCGGGTCGAACGCAGTTGGTCCGTGCTGGTGGCCAGCTTTCGGGCTCTTTGCCAGTCTCCATTGGACTACCTCAGGGTTCAGTCTTGGGTCCCCTCTTATTCATAATTTATTTGAATGATCTTCCTGGAAGCATCGACTCGCTTTCCGTCATTTTCGCTGATGACTCCACCTTCGTTCAGTCGGCAGTTTGCATCGATGCTCTTCAGGATGTGACAGGCGGAACTGGGGAGGCTGTGTGTCGATGGTTCAATAGCAACGGTCTGGCTATGAATGAGTCGAAGTCTGTCACTATGTATTTTGGCCTGCGTTCGTTGACAACGATTTCCTCGAATCCCTCAAGTGCTAAATTGTTGGGAGTGCATCTCGATCCTAGATTGAATTGAAGGAGCAATTGCGAGGCCACCGTCAGTGCTCTCAACAGTGCTACGTTTCTTCTGCGTCAATTGTCAAATAAGCTACGGAGGGAGGCTGTCCTGGCAGCCTACTATGCCTGCTTTCATTCCAAGGCTACATGCGCGATCATATCAAAAACGACACCCCACATCGCCATATTCCTCCTAAACTCATTTGTAGCCCCATAAGCCTCATCTCCCAAACTGTTTCCATTTTCAGACGTGCGTCCAGTTGAGCAAAAGCCAAGAATCCTGCAGAAGCGAGTCGCAGACGTCTAGTCAAAATTCCAACTTGGAAATATGCCGGATTTGCCACTGCGAAGGGGACTCAGAGTGTAGCTTGATTGCTCCATGCTACTGCTCTGGCTCGTTGCGCTACGTCCATCAAACCTGCCTTCAACAATGGATCAAATCCTCCAACATCAGATGCTGCGAGCTGTGCAAGTTTCAATTCATCATGCAGACAAAAACAAAACCATTTATGAAGGTTAGTTTCTCTTCTCTGCAAACCCTAAAAATTATTAACACATGATATTAATATTTTATCATTTTTCCTGCAGTGGGAGCCCCTCGAGATGACAGGATTCGAAAGGCGGAAGCTTCTGTGTGCCGTCATGTTTCACGCCATTGCCCTGACTTGCGTGGTTTGGTCGCTGTACGTTCTCATTCATCGGACCGCCGAAGAAATCCAGTATGGGCTGTTGGAATGGCCTTTCTGGACTAAACTGATCGTCGTGGCGATCGGCTTCACCGGCGGGGTGGTTTTCATGTACATCCAGTGCAAGGCTTATATGCAGATATGTCAACGATGGAAAGCTTTCAACCGGTTAGTTCGGTTTAAAATTGTCACCATTGCCTGTTAAGGTGAAGAGGGATCTCAACTGTGTGTCTGTTTCAGGGTGATTTATGTTCAAAATGCTCCCGAAAAGCAAGTCATGCCTCCGACGCCTCCAATGCCCTCCGCGCCAGCTTTGGAGAGCAGTTCCAACTGGAGACCCCCTCCGCTCAATTCGAACGAAAGTTCGTCTTCAGGGCTTCGGGGAGAACCACCCAAACCCCGCCAGTACTCGGACTCCCCGAATTACAAAGACGAGACGAGCATAGACTTGAAAGGGGTCCGCAACTTGCACATTTTCTTTAACGACGAGAGCAGCGTCAGGGTTCAAAACGAAGACGACGAAGGGGACGGCAAGCTGGAGGCTGTAACTGTAGCTCCGGGTAACAGCCAACGGAGCGAAGACTGCTCTTCGACTTCCTGGCACATCAAGATTGGGAAAAGTTCGGGAAACGAATCATGTACAGTCAATACTCCAAGGTACCTTTTCTTGATCCCTATTGAACATGTGTACGTCGGCTGCCTATTGGATTTGCTCGAATCTTTGTAGCCATTACTGCTCTAAATCGATCCAGAATATTTTCTCTCATGCTGAACCTAGAAGTCGAATTCGTCCATCTGTTTGTGCTAATTACACTTCTATACCCACCACTCTCTTTTCAATGGAAGATTCATCCTTGCAGAGTGTGCAGCCAATCCACTTTCATTTTCTCTGCTTGATTTCGACTGAGATGGGCTTTTGCTGGCTTATCCCGATTGAAGTGATCGTTAGTGATCCGCTTCGGCAGGCAAACATTCAGCAAATAGCCGTACCGTGGGTTTAACATTACGATATCATAACCTTAACCTGCCAGTTGACCGAGACGTTCGAAAATTACGTTTCACCACTTCATTTCCGACGCCAACTTTAACGCAGAGGCTGTCGGTTACCATTTCGTATTAACGTGCTGTGTTGCCCAAAAGAGCCATTGTGTCCATATTTTGGTCCCCAGAGAAAAGAAACTTGTGGGGACAACAACAATGGTATCCTTGAAATTGACTGATGATCTCCCAGTATTGATTTGTTACATATCTTTGTTGTTTTGGATCTTACTTGGCCGTTCATTCGATGAAAAGCGAGGGGAAATTCCTATTACTGAAAGTATGATTAAATCACGAAATATACTACGAATAGGTACCTACTAGCCCTCATAAAGTGTCGGCAAATGTGCGGTGAGTTGCTTGATCAGCTAACCCAAAATTCTGGGTACCTCCCAGAATTTTGGCCAATTTTATGGAATTCGTCTACAAAAATTATTGGTGAATCGAACAAAAAATACGGCGGTAAATTGTCGCATATAAGATACATTATCCCCAAATCACAGAGAAACCATTTCATGTTACAAGTTTGGTCGACAATTTATTCATTCATTTATTTATTTATTTTTGAATGACATCATGACCATTTTTCAAATTATACTTTCACAGCAAACCCCTCGTAAATTTTATTGTACACCAATTTGTAAGAAAATTTTCTCTAATGCCTCGCAGCCGTCTCGACTTACGTTTGTTACCACAAACATCACGTTCTTTGCCAAAGTTGATGTGATTTGCACAAGGACGGTTCATGGTTTTGCATGTGTAGACGGATCTGCATCCGTGGCGGCCATGAAAAAAGAGCACTTACCGTCCCGTTAGCTCGGTAAATGGTGGGACCTTGACCCGTTAACCTTAAAGGGTGAGATCTCGAGGGTTTGAGGTACCGGATGGATAGGTTGACCGTCAGGAGAGTTCGTGAAAGGCAAATCGCTCTAAACTCTCGGCAACTCTGCCCGTTTTTCTTAAACCTCCGGCAAGTGAGTTGGTGAAAGTGGCCCCAATACTCACCCAGTATCCGTCTGAGGCATCGATTGATGAACACCTGCAGCTTCTTGGTCGGCGAGCTCGTCACCTTCCTTATTGTCTCGTAAAAAATACACGAAATGGCCACCGCGATTGCTGCAGAAATATGATGCCCACGAAGTTCCATTGATGTCCACAACCCGGGGAGGGCGCTGGTATAAAACGAGACGTCACTTTTTTACAATCTAAAGAAATTGGCATTAACTGAATGAATTCGACTTATACGTTCAGTATCACCAACATTAATTTGGGATGAGGCGGAAAGAGTAAGGTAGACAATTTTTGAATTTAGCGATTAATTGGATTGAACCCACTAAAAAAAACTTGACAGGTGAAATAGCTCCAAAAGCTTTCTCGTAGTTCTGTGTATTAGTCAGTATCTCCCTTTAATAATCAAATTGCTCCTGAATGGCAATTCGTTTCTTGTCCCCCTTCTGGAAAACCTTAATTGATTTCCAGGACAGAAGAAACACACACTTCCGATTTAGATTTGCCAAACGGTGAGATAAAAGAGCGAAGCCCTAGTTGACATGAAGACTTCACTCGCAGGTATTTCATCTCGAGGAAGTTTGATTTGAGTACTTCACGACGAAGAGTCAAACTCACACATGATGGTGTTTCTGAATGTGAAAGGGTGCTCAAATGTCTCCCAATCAGTTGGTGAAGATGATTGTTTCAACTGAGGAACTGCTCCACTTGAAACAACCCAGCCCTAGGAGAAGGCTCACTGAATAACCCCAGTGCTAAACCAGAGTTGTACAGATACAAGCAATTAGCTTTGGTTTTCATTAGTAGAATCTTGATTTTTACCACAAAAAGAAAAATGGGTTATGCTGGACGTGGGTGGTTTTTCCTCCTGGGTCTTCATTTGAGCTGGTTCGGAGACATTGGATCACACAATGCAAAAGTTCAAAACTTTCATAACCTCTACATTATAATGTAGAATGAATAATTATTCATGGGAGGCTCTTCCAGCATAATTCGGACGTTGAAGTTATATGATTTTGACCCAAATTGGGTGTATTCAATGCACCTATGGGTGGTTGGATTTGGGTGGTAAGAGCTTTAGGATACGGGAGGGTCAAACCAGCTGACATCGTATTACAGGAAGGGGCGGTGCTCCCTCTGTTGACCCTCTCTGTACCAGGAGCACCTGGTGGCGCATAGGTGAACCTTTATGCTACATGAGTTTTGGGAAACGTCAAATCATTCCATTTTTATTCATATTTCGTCTGTTCATATTTTATTCAGTCGCTAATTTCTTCCTTCTGAACTGCAGGATCTCTGAAGCTGATGGGAAATCCTCTTCATCCGACTGCCCCGAGCCCAACAGGAGTTCGAAGCCGGACGACGCCAGCTCTTCCAAGTGTTCCGACTTGACAAGTGCCAATAAAAATGACTCAGTATTGAAACTGCAGATCAAAAAGTCTGAAATAGTGATAAAATTCGGTCAAAAAACAAACGGCGAGCCCTCTTCGGAAGAGGCTCCCCTCAACGATAGAAAAGACACGTCAGTCAACATCAAAATTGACGACAAAGAGAACGACCCAATCGTTATAGATGTAGTGAAAAAGGCTCAAGCGGAAGTCGCCAAAGACCCCGTGCAGATTAGGTTTGATTTCGGCCAGGAGGACGATCGGATGTGCGAAAGAGACGAAAACCCGACTTCCTCGAGTAAATTGATACCGTACGGCGACAATTCCAACTCTGAAACCGATTCCGGTTCACATTCGCCGCTACTTGTCAATAAATCTTACGCCTCTTCTGAAACCTGCTAACTCAAGAAGACTGACTCTTTTTGCCTTGATCGTTCCTTATACGCCATTGCGGCAAACCGCACATTTGTTTTAAGTTGTGCGACAACAACTTGTACTTATTTTGATTGTAGGGTAAAGTTCTCTGGAATGATATTTTATCAATATTTTAACTACATTAACCTAACAAGATTTAAATAACGTGGATTAGCCGTTGGTTGTGTAGGACGTTTGAGGCGTCAGTTCCGTACAGTTAGCAACATCGCTTTCCAGTTATTCTACGGTGCTGCAGTCTGGTTCGAGTAAGAAGGTATTCAAGTGCCATAAAGTGTGACTCAAGGTTGCTTAAGATTGAAATAGGAAGGGAATGGGAAATGAAACTCTTCAAAAGTTCTATCTACAAACTTGCGCTCTCATTCCCTGACTGGATACATTGCATGATCCGGTAGCGATATCACGACCTACTTGGCACAAGTAGCGAGTGAAAAAAAGCTGCGAGAAACCTGCACAGGGTTGCCTTCTGGCGGGACGCAAACTGAGCCATTTTCCAGCTCCGGGTCATTCTCATTTCATTTTACTGCCAGTAATGCACGTTAGCTAAGAGGTAGGTGTGACCTGTTCCCGAAAATGGAACTGCACCTCCGACCTCGTTCCACTCCCCCCTTATGTTGACAAAGTGGTGAAGATTTCTATCTTGCTTCCCGGGCTTTCCAGAGTTGGTCCAGACATGCAAAGTTGGTCCCGAGCTGGCCAAGGGTTTCCACGATGGTCCCAAGCTTTCTAGACCTGTCCAATAATCCCCTACAGACTAATTCATTTTCTGTATGGGAGGGATTACAAAAATACCTTCAGTCTATGTGTCCCAAAATTTGAAAATCGATGGAAAATAGCCTCATTTCATTTTATTTTTTAGCCATGAACAAGTTAAAAATTCTTATCTAACGAGGTGAGAAAAAATAACGAAAACTTTCTACTATTTAATCAAACTAATTTTGAGCACCAGAGCTCGCTGCGTGACAGTCGAAAAACATTTCGGACTTTTTTTGTTGGTTTTTGGCTTATATCTCCGTAGGGGTGCCTCCTACAAAACAAATTACTTCTACCTTTTTAAAGTAGACAAAATTTGCTAACTTTTTAGACCAACCGCAGCTCTATAGGTCTAATAGTTTCCGAGATACAGCTTTTCAAAAAATGGTCACTTTTTCGAAAAACTTGAAATTTAACCATTTGGTCACGTTTCAAAGCCTCTATATCAAAAACAGCGTACTCAATCAAAAATGTCACTTAATCGAACTTGTATTCGTTCTAACAAGTTTTCGTCGAAAATGTAAGAAAACGTCATCGAGGACTAGAAATGGCTAATGAAATGAGAATGGCCCCACTGTGATCCCACTGGGCGTGAAACATTTATTTTATTATCAATTTTTTTAATGGAAATTTTGGTACCCAATTTTCGGTATCCAGCAGCATCGTCCCGCTCGGCCCCCACACCCTTTTCGATTATCTGGCCACAAACTCGACAATTGTTTTTCATTGTCAGAAAATGTACGTTGTTGTAGACCTTCGAAAAAAACAACGAAACAGACAGTGAAATTATACGCCTTTGGTTTTGAGCGCGCGAAACCAGCCGAGAAATACTGCCGCCTGCAGTGAAGCAAAACCTGTGTGAGAATAGGTACTAAAATACAACCCCCTCCCCTCCTCGCCATTTGCTCAAAGTCGTATTCATCTAACAGGGGATCATTCTACACATTCAAAAGGAGAGGGAAATCAGTTGAAAAGGTCCTTAACCCCGCATGCTTATATTTTGCTCCTTGAAGTTATCAACCTCCCCTTGTGACAAGCCAGGGGAGTGAAAAAAGGCCTTTCAATGGCGAAATAACTACGCATGTGCGCGTTTATAATTAAGCAATGAAATGCTTTAGGTTTCACAGCTCTATTTTCTTCTAAAATGTCGCAAGTAAGTGGAGAAAAGTGGTTGTGACGGAAAAGTGGTAGACTATAGTGGAATGACCCTCATACGCAATATGCAGAAGGAATAATGAAAGGGGGTGTTGTGTGAGGGCTGAGCAGGCAATGCTGTCGAATAACCGAAATTTCCGAATGTGCTCATTATTCGGAGCGGCCTGCGTTAACATCCGTTTTGCTAACCCGCCAGAGTTCGGTGATAGTCGCTCGCTAAAGCTAACTCCGTCTTTCTAAAGCTAATGTATGCTTTCTAAGTCTAAGTGAACCAGTGATTTTATTACGTTATTTTATTGTAATCTTCAAATAGTAAGTCTTGTTGTGAACGGCATCAACGCGTTGTTTTTTGAAGCGTAAACGCGTTTTTTGTAACCTGATAGTTCTAGTGGCATATTGCTGTTATCTCTTTAAGTACCTATATTCTTATTTCGGTTGTATGTATTTGAAACTTGATATCTCAATACGCCCCCCATACCAGTGTATCCCTTCTAATTGCTTGTGGAAATACAACAAAAAATCTGCATCTGGCAGCCAATTTCGGTTGATCTCGAAAATTTGTGATATTTCGCCGAAATGTACTAAAAACGTTTTGGAAAAAAAAAGTCCCGTGTGCACATCTTTGACAAATTTCTACTTGTGATAACAAATTGAAATGAACGTACGAATCTTCTGTCGAAAAATTCAGAAATAAAGACTACTACTTCTAGGTAAACAGCGCATATTTTATTCTGGAAAGTCAAGCGTTCTGGATGTAACACTATGTTTAGGTCTACGTTAATATCTGATCTGAGTGTACCTTTGTGAGCTAGTGCTCGAAATTTTTCACTTGTGAAATTGATGAAAAGTCAGTTTTAGTTGGGCCGATGAGTGAATGCTTCTTGTTGTAACCTTAACAATTTGGTACCCAAACAAGTTCAAGACAAAATAAACGTACAATTGATTTTTTTCCCTTGTTTTCTATATAATATATAGAAATTATCTGGGATTTGGGGGAGTCCGCTGGCCAGGTGCTTCTACGATTCTGTGATCACTACAAACGTCATTGGCGTACGTGAATCTGATTAGTGTGAGAGGAAAAATTGATTGCTAGTTCATGTACCAGAAAATTTAATATTGGTGATGATGATTTTGACCGTTTCAATGAGTGGGTGTGGTAAGTTGTTAGGGTCGGTCAAATAGGACCAGAATTTGCTGACGTCTCAAGAGATACATTCTCCTATCGTCTGGGCCTAATGAAATGAACAAAATGATAGAAATCAGAAAAATAATTTTGGAGAACATTGGAACAGAGATTAAAACGGATATTGATTGAAACATTGAAAATATTGGGATATCTAGAAACTTGAGATATCTGACAAATTGAAGATTAAATCTTGAACATTGTACAAAGTCTATACAATATAAGCAATGATTGAAAAACGCTGCAAATTTTACAGTACGGTTTATTATTGTTTGATATAGGTTAATAATTAACCTATGTAACAACAATAATAATTATTATTATTGTGAAAAAATTAATTCTGTCAGAAAATGATTCAGAAAAAAAAACTACTAAGTATGTTTGGACAGATCTGGGACTTGAAACAAAAAGGTTTTGCTTCCAAAATTACTTGGAAAACGACACCTTATTTCACCTCCTGGGATTCTTCGAAAATCCCATATGTAGCCCCATGGAAGCCCCATAGATCCCCACGGTGAAATCGGATCCCTGGGACCCCCAATAATGGATTCTACGTCCAAAAGTACTTTGAAAACGACACCTAATTCGACCCCATAGCCGAAAACCATCGAAAACCCCTCCCGTAGACCAATAGCGCCCCACGAAATGGGGCGATCGGGCTGAATACCTTGCGTGCACAACTAGATGGTAAAACGAGTATTTTATCAAAATTTCAGATTTAAAAAAAGTCGCCTTGCCCAAAACGGCTCTACAGAAAATCTGCTATAAGATCAAAAAGGTCAATTGAAGAAGTTCGAGTGAAGTCGGTTATTACCTACTGCAAAATTCAGTCTAAAGGAAGGTAAAAAAAAAAAAAACCCAAAAGCGGCCTTTTTCGAACCAACTAAAAAAAAATCTATCATTTTCGGATTCAGCACCCTAAACACCAAAAAAAAAGAAGCCGGCAACTCGCAGGTAATTTTTTTTCTCCGTAGACCTGTGCTATCATTTTTACCGCGAATAATGCGGCGACGTTCATAATTTACAAGCCCTTAAAATATTTACAATAATTGTAAATATTTTATTGTAAATAAGGTAAAGGCACCAAAGCCGGACGTGTTAAGAAAAAAATGAACATCTTTCATCGCTCACATTTCGAAAATACTTTTTAACTCTTGTTTCAACTGATTTTATGGTATTTTGGACTTCCCTGAACAAGTTGGAATAAAAATTTATTACATTTATTCTCTCGTTCACGGAAAAAACAATGATTTTGTAAATCAAGTTTTTGCACCAGTAGCGGACACGAAAAAATCACATTGCACCAGTGGCGGACGATTCGGGATCCAATGGCGGACACCAGTTTTGATTTCAACAAATAATTTATTTCTCCGTTGAAAATAAACACAAAAAATTGTCAAAATGACGAATCAGCCTTTTAAAAAGATAATACAGTCTTACTTCAACAAATTTGACTTAGGAAATAGGAGAAAAAAATTTTTTTTTTAACAGACCTTTACTAACCAGAAACTCAAAATGCTTAGAAAACATTATTTTTACGCTAAAATCACAAAGATTTTCTCTTAAGTAACTGTATTACAAATACAGTTACTTTTAATGTGTCACAGTGGAACTTATAGGCACTTACATGGGGGCTTTCATTAATATTCAGATAAGTTACCCCATCTTATATTACCAATAAGGTTTATAATAATATACTCTCTGTTGCGTCTAACTTTAGGTACCTAGGTAACTAAGCAACATTAGCAAGGTATCATAATATGATAGATATTATCTACTCCAGTAAGAAATTGGAATCGGAATGTAAGGTGGATGCGGCGAGATAAAGGGAATTCCCTTTACCTATCTAGATCCATCTGAGAATTCCGTCAATGAGAATCCATCTGATCAAAACATTTATCGTGGAAATTTATAGACTACTTCGTCGGAAATCGTCTTTTCATAATAATTATAAAAAGACCAATAATTGGTCTTTTTATAATTATTATAAAAAGACGATTTCCGACGAAGTAGTCTATAAATTTCCACGATAAATGTTTTGATCAGATGGATTCTCATGGATAATTATTATTGGAATCTTGAATCAAGTACCTAGCAGAGATGGGTAAAAACCTTAAATCAAATTGAGGCGGTGGATTCCAAATCTGTCTACATTCATTTTCGGCCAAATTTAGTAGTTAGCAGTGGATTCTGAACCATTTTCCCGCGCTCCATCGAAAAATGACTTCAGAATCAAGAAAACTGTCTACTTTCCACTGGTTTTTTGGCTCCCAAACTTTGGGGTTCGTTCCACAACTCTCTCCATTCGACAGTTCTTTTCAAAAGGGTCTACATTCATTTTTCAATTTCAATTTACTGGCGCCTTTCATAATTAACTTAGTTCAAAATTTTCGCACTCATTAAGTGATGCCAAATGAGTCAAATTCAAAAGAATTCGCGTCTCCCGGCTTATTGGTTGGGTTGGTGGCATGTTTTTCGTGTTTCCTGAAAAATTGCTAAATTGGACATAGACAGTTACTTAACAAGTTATGTGTAGACAGGTTAAGAAGTTAAGTTATTCCAAAATTTAGGAATCCACCGCCTCAATTACAGATTGAAGAAAATTTGAATCAAATGAAGGAATAGCCGCTTCTGAATACTGCAGCAAAGGGTTCTTTTTTTGCATGTCTCCTGACTTTTCTTGTTTGCTGATCTGAAACAAAGATACCATGATTACTATTAATCATTCAAAACCAATTCAGAAAATAAAATTGTTCAATTAACTTTTAAACCAAGACTAAAATTGGAATGGAGCACTCCCGTCCGCCATAGGAGCACTGTTGATAGGGTACAGGTGCCAAAGGCGGACAGGTGCGTCCGCAACTGGAGAAGTTGTAATTTTTCCTGGGTCCAGTAGTGGACGCCCAAAAAGAGCGATTTTCAATGAAAATATGGAATGTATTCACGAAATTATTATTCAACTTTGTTGTTCAATCCATAAGGAACTTAGAAATCAATAGGGTAATAAGTAAAATTGAAAAGTTTTTCCCCCGAAGGGAATAAAAACTATAATTTTGGATCAACAAGTCTGATCCACCTTGAGAACACAACCATCCCCCCCGCACGGTCCTCCCTACCCGAGACCGTTCCAACTCCAGTTGATTATACCGTATCAGTCAGCTGTGCATGCGTAGCTCCGATGTTCACTTGAGCGTCGTTATGAAAAAATCAGTACCAGAGCTGTCAAGTGAATAAAATGGGTGGATCAGACTTGTTGATCCAAAATTATAGTTTTTATTCCCTTCGGGGGAAAAACTTTTCAATTTTGGAGTCAGACAAGTCTGATCCACCTTGAGACGTGTTTGTTATCTGACAGCTCAAGTGAACAGGAGTGGGTACTGTGAAAAATGCGGAGAAAACAACTAGTAATAGGTACTAGTGAATGGTTCATATTCAAACCTTGAATATCAAAGGACCAGTGATCGTTTCATTAAACAACGTTTTTTGCTATAAACATGCGTCAGTAATCTCAAAAAGAACAAAAGGTGCCTACGTGACCAGGCCAGCACCTGGCGCTTCCACAAGGAGACTGCATTCCATTGGGCCAAACAAAATGTATTGGCCATTCATGTTATTTATTGATCATTGTATGCAGTTTTATGCTACCTCTCACCAAGTATGAGCATGTCACATACGGCAGCAAACAAAAACAGCATTCCTAAAGCAAGCAATTCATAAAGAAATTGTTGTTTCGCAAATATATTGGTACATTCATAATGAAACCGTATTCCTTAAGTACCACTGAGTGCATAGGTACTTTACACGACGCCCCCAACCGAGGACGGCTCCCCCGATCAGGTCGCGACCTGTTCCTCAATAGGACGGTTCTCCCGATCAGCCTCAATGTTGAAAAGTAATGAGAGATCGGCATGGACGAAGCCACCGAAGTCTGAATGAATTGGGAGGACTGCTTCTAACCCATGAGCAACTCCCGTTATTCTGGGATGACGGGAATTGAGGAATACTGAATACTGCAACGATCTTGGATCCCAAGTACTTAACTCCAGAAATGTTGATTATCGAACTGCAACGATCTTGGATCCCAAGTACTTAACTCCAGAAATGTTGATTATCGAACTGAAGTGAAACCAAGAGTAACGAACGACAACAAGGTACTTACGAGGTAAGTACAGGTAAGATACTTACAAGGTAAGTAAGAAGCCTGCGATTATAAACTCGTCGTCCAGCCAGAAACAGTGAAAGAAATGACAGTGTGAGAGATGCAAAGCCTCTCTGGTTTGAAAATCGACCATCTGCAAAATGGCCCAGCAGGCAAAACTGAATTGGGCATTGACACTAGCGTAGACGTGCAGAGAGGAAGTAGAATGATGTGGAAGATTACGTAGATGATGATAAGATGGATTGCGAAGGCCCACATTGTTGGAGGTAATCTCAGCCTGCCACGAGACCAGGGTAAGTACGTCAGCAGATCCAAAACTTGTTTCAATAGGATCCTTCGTCAACTGCAGAGGGACTCCAGCAACGGACTGATGCAGTGACGGCCCTGTGGCTGGGCTGAGGTGCGACGTATCTATAGATGCACAATGCACTCAGTTCAGTGCACTGAATTTCGTGATGCCCCCACAACATTTGATTTTTTTTTTTTTTTTTTTTTTTTTTTTTTTTTTTTTTTTTTTTTTTTTTTTTTTTTTTTTTTTTTTTTTTTTTTTTTTTGGAGGCAAACTGGTCGATTTCTGGAACTCTCTAACACCAGGAGCTGTCAGCAGTAGAGACCTCTTTCCTTGGGAAGCAGAACAGCAGTAAGTGAAACCATCCAACATGGACAAAACTTGTACACTCCAAACTGTAAAGGCTTCACCTCCTGTTGCTACCGTGTGCCAGATGGGCTATAACGATCCAGATACAGGACAGGAAACAGCCCATACCAATTCAAGTGATACCTGATATCACCGCCCCCCAAAGCTAATCGGACCCTTTAAGTTCAGGTGTTTTGACAAGTGAGGAAGTGCGCAACACGGCAACCAGCCACCTGGAAGAGCTGCCAGGGTCCTGGGTAGATTTGAAATTTAAGTAAACCGCAGTATAATCACAGGTCAATTGGTTGAAATCTGATGGGACTGGGTGTTCCCTGTGATCAGTATGCACTGGTAGCGAATAGGTCGGGTCAGGCAACCGGTTTGTCCTGGGTCTGTGATGGACAGCCTCCCTCCTTTTTGCAGGTAATTCGAAATATATTCAGTGATTTGGGGTTGTCCGACACTGGAAACATCTAGCGGTATTGAAAGTTGAAACCAGGGCGCCCATCTTTTAGGGCTTAAGCACAAGTTATCTGTAGCCGAGCTCATCATTTTGAGAAAAGGATGCTGATAATCGAATTCCACTTCCTAATTATCCAGGATGTTTCGAATCTCGTCATCTTGAAGGTGTTGATAAAAAGGTCAATATTCTTTGAGACAGCCCCCTCCCACTCAAATGTGAGGCGGTAGATTCGCACTATCACGACGATTTTGATGATCGGGATTATACGGAAGAGCTTTCTATTGCAGACCACAATATTGTGTGTGCTAGTGGGCACATAGCTATTGTTTATGTGTCAAATAGGTATTGCCTTGCATCCCAAACAGCGAAGTAATAAAATTTGTCTTTCTCCCTCCAGTTCGCTTCAAAAGATCCTAGAAAGATCCTCAGTGCTAGTCACATACAGTTTTGATCTTCCCTATGCTGGCATTAGATAAAACGAGCTAGTAAATCACTGGGAGTTTTACTCACCATTGTCAGATTTACACAGCCTTGGAAGACTGCTGATGGGACCTTAACTCACCATGCGTTCTTAATAGGTACGTCCCAAATCGAACGGAGAACCCCCATTTGCGGTGCCTTTCCAAGTCGCAGTCGACATGAAAATTGTTGATCCAAACAATCAGCTGAGTTAGTGACCTTACGTCCAACCGTCCGACCACATGAAGCCCCAGCCCCAGGGGGGGAAGCGGCTCCCAGAAGCAGGGTCCACTCAACACAATCCACATTACTTTACTTTTGCACAAAATGTGTGCAATATTTAATATGCCAAGTTCGAGCGTAGCATGGGCAATAATTGGGACCTCATGCCCCGATCCAGTATTTCCATGAATTTCCACATCCAAGTGGCCAATTCAAAACACTGAAATCCCAAGACACCAGTGGTGGTGGACAAAGACAGCCGGCATTTACAGAGAGTAAACTAATTGAGTGACTCGCCAGCTGACAGGAAGGGCACTACGAAGACAGTAGAAATTCAATCCAAGGCTGATCAAAGACGGACCCAAGAGAAAATCCAAGAAGAGAAATCCACGGGCTCCAGTGATCCAAGGGAAATTTTACAAACATTAGGAGGCCTCCCTGGTCAGTTATCCATGATTAATAACAATAATAATTTCAGATTGGGGCATTAGATACAAGGCAGCCGAACTTTTCATTGTTAAAAACCGCCTGATCAGTGTTGGAACAGTGATCAAAACACGGGAAGAGCGAGCTTCAAAGTTTGATTGACCAAGACATGAGTGCAACCGAATTGGTAGTGAAAATCGAATCCGTATGAATTGACAGAGGAGCCGTCATGACCACCCGGATTTTGCCAAAGAGATCGCCAGGAAGCGGATCCCGATCAACAAGTAAATCCATCTGATGCACCATAATGAAATCCATCTGATGCACCATTGCCAGATGGCATCCCATAAATGGTTGAAGAGAAGGTTATAAAGATACGACTCACCAGAAGACGAACCAAAGAACTCCGCTCATTGAACGTTTCCATAAAATACGGTGACAGACCAAAGGATGTGTCTGACTTTGTCCCAAGAGGTCACCAAGGAGTGGACCTCAGTCACCATGCATTTCCGTCTGATTAACTATGAGCGTATAGGTAGGTAGGTAGCCATTTGGGGATTCCCTGGAAGGTTGGCTGAAGAGAAAATTAGTGGAATGTGACTCACCGGACCGAACGTTTCCATAAAATACGTTGACAGACCAAAGGATGTCTGACTTTGTCCCAAGAGGTCACCAAGGAGTGGACCTCAGTCACCATGCATTTCCGTCTGATTAACTATGGGCGTATAGGTAGGTAGGTAGCCATTTGGGGATTCCCTGGAAGGTTGGCTGAAGAGAAAATTAGTTAAATGTGACTCACCGGACCGAACGTTTCCATAAAATACGTTGACAGACCAAAGGATGTCTGACTTTGTCCCAAGAGGTCACCAAGGAGTGGACCTCAGTCACCATGCATTTCCGTCTGATTAACTATGAGCGTATAGGTAGGTAGGTAGCCATTTGGGGATTCCCTGGAAGGTTGGCTGAAGAGAAAATTAGTTAAATGTGACTCACCGGACCTGGGAGTGAACCTCAGCTCGTCGAGCGTTACCATTGGGGGTTCAGGTGAGACCGCCCGAATTTGGTCACCAGAGAGCTCGGTCAACGTTCCTTTTCTTCCGTTGTATCAAGAAGGCGTCTTTTCTCTCTCCGACTCTCTGGGATTTCTTGGAAGGTTAGCTGAGGAGAAAATTATCAAAACATAAGTCACCAGAACGCGATCAGAAGGAGATATCCCGAGAGTCGCTTCGGGTGACCGCTCGTCGAGATTTTTCATGCATTGCGTTGACAGACCATCAGGGGTTCACGTGAGACCGCCCGAATCTGGTACAAGAGATTGCCTGAATCTGGTACAAGAGATTGCCTGAATCTCAGCTCGTCGAGACTTTCCGTGGGATGCGGTGACCGACCACCGGCGGTTCGTGTGAGACCGCCCAACCTTGAACCAGACCTGGAGACGGCGAGCGTAGGTAGGTATCCATGGATACAGACCAGTAGGAGCGAGCGTGGGTCTACGAGATCACCATGGGGTAGACCTCGGCTCGACTTTTTTAAATTGAATCCACTTATCCAACCAGACAACCAGTCAATCCAGTCAATCCAGAGCGAGGAAGATCATCAGCTGAACAAACAATCGATCACACAAGCCAAAGAAGAAAAACTAAAGATGTAATAATTACGACCAAACATGTGCAAGGGTCTACGGAGATAGCTGGGACTACTTTTAATTCGGTTTATGAGGACGCCAGGGAGCGGCCCTCTGCCTGCCGAGCGTTTCCATGGAACATGTTAAAAGACCCAAGGGAGCTGAGCTCGCTTTGAATTCGGTTTATGAGGACGCCAGGGAGCGGCCCTCTGCTTGCCGAGCGTATCCATGGAACATGTTAAAAGACCCACGGGAGCTGAGCCCGCTTTGAATTCGGTTTATGAGGACGCCAGGGAGCGGCCCTCTGCTTGCCGAGCGTATCCATGGAACATGTTAAAGACCCACGGGAGCTGGGTCCCGCTTTGAATTCGGTTTACTTATGAGGGCGCCAGGGAGCGGCCCTCCGCTCGACAAGCATTTCCATGGAACATTTTAAAAGACCCACGGGGACTGGCCCCGCTTCGAATTCGGTTTATGAGGACGCCAGGGAGCGGCCCTCCGCTCGACAAGCATTTCCATGGAACATGTTAAAAGACTCACGGGGACTGGGCCCGCTTCGATTTCGGTTTATGAGGACGCCAGGGAGCGGCCCTCTGCTTGCCGAGCGCTTTCCTAGAACATGACATGCCTTAACATGACAGTGTTAAAAAGACTCACGAGAGACATCGGCAACTACTTTCAATTCGGTTGTTGGGGACGCCAGGGAGCGGCCCTCTGCTCGACAAGCATTCCATGGAACATGTTGAAAGACCAGCGCGCAGCATGCTGCGACTGCTTATAATTTGGTTTACGAGGACGTCAGGGAACGGCCCTCTACCTGCCCAGCGTTTCCATTCGCCGAGCAGTTCTATCCAATGAGGTAATTACCATTAATTAGCATTAATGCTGACAAGAAAATTAGTAACACAAGACTCACCAGAAGGATAATCGAAAAAAAACAAAAAAAGGAAACCACAGCGATGTAACCGTAGATGTAAACCTGAAGCAAGACTAATTTACCGGAGTTGGAAACGTCAAGTAAAGGACCCGCGGAATGACACTAGCGTCCCTTTCCGACCCCGACTCCGGGATCCAAAACGAACAGCCGCGGCCAAAAAGTAATTTTGTAAAACGGCGCAGCCCGCGGGTCCCCCAGCATCAACACTGCTAAGAAATATTTCATCCGACGGAAATAAACACTTATTTGACTTCACACGTCGGAATGAACCTAAATATTTCAAACAAAAAAACTTCACGGGAGGACACGTACGTGAAGTTTGGTGGGTACTGATTTTTTCATAACGACGCTCAAGTGAACATCGGAGCTACGCATGCACAGCTGACTGATACGGTATAATCAACTGGAGTTGGAACGGTCTCGGGTAGGGAGGACCGTGCGGGGGGGATGGTTGTGTTCTCAAGGTGGATCAGACTTGTCTGACTCCAAAATCGATTATTTTGGAGTCAGACAAGTCTGATCCACCTTGAGAACACAACCATCCCCCCCGCACGGTCCTCCCTACCCGAGACCGTTCCAACTCCAGTTGATTATACCGTATCAGTCAGCTGTGCATGCGTAGCTCCGATGTTCACTTGAGCGTCGTTATGAAAAAATCAGTACCCACCAAACTTCACGTACGTGTCCTCCCGTGAAGTTTTTTTGTTTGAAATATTTAGGTTCATTCCGACGTGTGAAGTCAAATAAGTGTTTATTTCCGTCGGATGAAATATTTCTTAGCAGTGTTGATGCTGGAGGACCCGCGGGCTGCGCCGCTTTACAAAATTACTTTTTGGCCGCGGCTGTTCGTTTTGGATCCCGGAGTCGGGGTCGGAAAGGGACGCTAGTGTCATTCCGCGGGTCCTTTGCACCTTTACTTGACGTTTCCAACTCCGGTAAAATTAATTGTCTTGCTTCAGGTTTACATCTACGGTTACATCGCTGTGGTTTCCTTTTTTCTTGTGTTACTAATTTTCTTGTCAGCATTAATGCCAATTAATGGTAATTACCTCATTGGATAGAACTGCTCGGCGAATGGAAACGCTGGGCAGGTAGAGGGCCGTTCCCTGACGTCCTCGTAAACCAAATTATAAGCAGTCGCAGCATGCTGCGCGCTGGTCTTTCAACATGTTCCATGGAATGCTTGTCGAGCAGAGGGCCGCTCCCTGGCGTCCCCAACAACCGAATTGAAAGTAGTTGCCGATGTCTCTCGTGAGTCTTTTTAACACTGTCATGTTAAGACATGTCATGTTCTAGGAAAGCGCTCGGCAAGCAGAGGGCCGCTCCCTGGCGTCCTCATAAACCGAAATCGAAGCGGGCCCAGTCCCCGTGAGTCTTTTAACATGTTCCATGGAAATGCTTGTCGAGCGGAGGGCCGCTCCCTGGCGCCCTCATAAACCGAATTCAAAGCGGGGCCCAGCTCCCGTGGGTCTTTAACATGTTCCATGGATACGCTCGGCAAGCAGAGGGCCGCTCCCTGGCGTCCTCATAAACCGAATTCGAAGCGGGGCCAGTCCCCGTGGGTCTTTTAAAATGTTCCATGGAAATGCTTGTCGAGCGGAGGGCCGCTCCCTGGCGCCCTCATAAGTAAACCGAATTCAAAGCGGGGCCCAGCTCCCGTGGGTCTTTAACATGTTCCATGGATACGCTCGGCAAGCAGAGGGCCGCTCCCTGGCGTCCTCATAAACCGAATTCAAAGCGGGCTCAGCTCCCGTGGGTCTTTTAACATGTTCCATGGATACGCTCGGCAAGCAGAGGGCCGCTCCCTGGCGTCCTCATAAACCGAATTCAAAGCGAGCTCAGCTCCCTTGGGTCTTTTAACATGTTCCATGGAAACGCTCGGCAGGCAGAGGGCCGCTCCCTGGCGTCCTCATAAACCGAATTAAAAGTAGTCCCAGCTATCTCCGTAGACCCTTGCACATGTTTGGTCGTAATTATTACATTTTTAGTTTTTCTTCTTTGGCTTGTGTGATCGATTGTTTGTTCAGCTGATGATCTTCCTCGCTCTGGATTGACTGGATTGACTGGTTGTCTGGTTGGATAAGTGGATTCAATTTAAAAAAGTCGAGCCGAGGTCTACCCCATGGTGATCTCGTAGACCCACGCTCGCTCCTACTGGTCTGTATCCATGGATACCTACCTACGCTCGCCGTCTCCAGGTCTGGTTCAAGGTTGGGCGGTCTCACACGAACCGCCGGTGGTCGGTCACCGCATCCCACGGAAAGTCTCGACGAGCTGAGATTCAGGCAATCTCTTGTACCAGATTCGGGCGGTCTCACGTGAACCCCTGATGGTCTGTCAACGCAATGCATGAAAAGTCTCGACGAGCGGTCACCCGAAGCGACTCTCGGGATATATCCGAGATATATCTCCTTCTGATCGCGTTCTGGTGAGTTATGTTTTGATAATTTTCTCCTCAGCTAACCTTCCAAGAAATCCCAGAGAGTCGGAGAGAGAAAAGACGCCTTCTTGATACAACGGAAGAAAAGGAACGTTGACCGAGCTCTCTGGTGACCAAATTCGGGCGGTCTCACCTGAACCCCCAATGGTAACGCTCGACGAGCTGAGGTTCACTCCCAGGTCCGGTGAGTCACATTTAACTAATTTTCTCTTCAGCCAACCTTCCAGGGAATCCCCAAATGGCTACCTACCTACCTATACGCTCATAGTTAATCAGACGGAAATGCATGGTGACTGAGGTCCACTCCTTGGTGACCTCTTGGGACAAAGTCAGACATCCTTTGGTCTGTCAACGTATTTTATGGAAACGTTCGGTCCGGTGAGTCACATTAAACTAATTTTCTCTTCAGCCAACCTTCCAGGGAATCCCCAAATGGCTACCTACCTACCTATACGCCCATAGTTAATCAGACGGAAATGCATGGTGACTGAGGTCCACTCCTTGGTGACCTCTTGGGACAAAGTCAGACATCCTTTGGTCTGTCAACGTATTTTATGGAATGAGCGTATGGTAGGGATGAGCGTATGGTAGGGATGAGCGGAGTTCTTTGGTTCGTCTTCTGGTGAGTCGTATCTTTATAACCTTCTCTTCAACCATTTATGGGATGCCATCTTATGGTGCATCAGATGGATTTACTTGTTGATCGGGATCCGCTTCCTGGCGATCTCTTTGGCAAAATCCGGGTGGTCATGACGGCTCCTCTGTCAATTCATACGGATTCGATTTTCACTACCAATTCGGTTGCACTCATGTCTTGGTCAATCAAACTTTGAAGCTCGCTCTTCCCGTGTTTTGATCACTGTTCCAACACTGATCAGGCGGTTTTTAACAATGAAAAGTTCGGCTGCCTTGTATCTAATGCCCCAATCTGAAATTATTATTGTTATTAATCATGGATAACTGACCAGGGAGGCCTCCTAATGTTTGTAAAATTTCCCTTGGATCACTGGAGCCCGTGGATTTCTCTTCTTGGATTTTCTCTTGGGTCCGTCTTTGATCAGCCTTGGATTGAATTTCTACTGTCTTCGTAGTGCCCTTCCTGTCAGCTGGCGAGTCACTCAATTAGTTTACTCTCTGTAAATGCCGGCTGTCTTTGTCCACCACCACTGGTGTCTTGGGATTTCAGTGTTTTGAATTGGCCACTTGGATGTGGAAATTCATGGAAATACTGGATCGGGGCATGAGTTCCCAATTATTGCCCATGCTACGCTCGAACTTGGCATATTAAATATTGCACACATTTTGTGCAAAAGTAAAGTAATGTGGATTGTGTTGAGTGGACCTTGCTTCTGGGAGCCGCTTCCCCCCCTGGGGCTGGGGCTTCATGTGGTCGGACGGTTGGACGTAAGGTCACTAACTCAGCTGATTGTTTGGATCAACAATTTTCATGTCGACTGCGACTTGGAAAGGCACCGCAAATGGGGGTTCTCCGTTATCAGTAAGTTCGATTTGGGACGTACCTATTAAGAACGCATGGTGAGTTAGGGTCCCATCAGCAGTCTTCCAAGGCTGTGTAAATCTGACAATGGTGAGTAAAACTCCCAGTGATTTACTAGCTCGTTTTATCTAATGCCAGCATAGGGAAGATCAAAACTGTATGTGACTAGCACTGAGGATCTTTCTAGGATCTTTTGAAGCGAACTGGAGGGAGAAAGACAAATTTTATTACTTCGCTGTTTGGGATGCAAGGCAATACCTATTTGACACATAAACAATAGCTATGTGCCCACTAGCACACACAATATTGTGGTCTGCAATAGAAAGCTCTTCCATATAATCCCGATCATCAAAATCGTCGTGATAGTGCGAATCTACCGCCTCACATTTGAGTGGGAGGGGGCTGTCTCAAAGAATATTGACATTCTTTTTATCAACACCTTCAAGATGACGAGATTCGAAACATCCTGGATAATTAGGAAGTGGAATTCGATTATCAGCATCCTTTTCTCAAAATGATGAGCTCGGCTACAGATAACTTGTGCTTAAGCCCTAAAAGATGGGCGCCCTGGTTTCAACTTTCAATACCGCTAGATGTTTCCAGTGTCGGACAACCCCAAATCACTGAATATATTTCGAATTACCTGCAAAAAGGAGGGAGGCTGTCCATCACAGACCCAGGACAAACCTGTTGCCTGACCCGACCTATTCGCTACCAGTGCATACTGATCACAGGGGACACCCAGTCCCATCAGATTTCAACCAATTGACCTGTGATTATACTGCGGTTTACTTAAATTTCAAATCTACCCAGGACCCTGGCAGCTCTTCCAGGTGGCTGGTTGCCGTGTTGCGCACTTCCTCACTTGTCAAAACACCTGAACTTAAAGGGTCCGATTAGCTTTGGGGGGCGGTGATATCAGGTATCACTTGAATTGGTATGGGCTGTTTCCTGTCCTGTATCTGGATCGTTATAGCCCATCTGGCACACGGTAGCAACAGGAGGTGAAGCCTTTACAGTTTGGAGTGTACAAGTTTTGTCCATGTTGGAGGGTTTCACTTACTGCTGTTCTGCTTCCCAAGGAAAGAGGTCTCTACTGCTGACAGCTCCTGGTGTTAGAGAGTTCCAGAAATCGACCAGTTTGCCTCCCAAAAATCAAATGTTGTGGGGGCATCACGAAATTCAGTGCACTGAACTGAGTGCATTGTGCATCTATAGATACGTCGCACCTCAGCCCAGCCACAGGGCCGTCACTGCATCAGTCCGTTGCTGGAGTCCCTCTGCAGTTGACGAAGGATCCTATTGAAACAAGTTTTGGATCTGCTGACGTACTTACCCTGGTCTCGTGGCAGGCTGAGATTACCTCCAACAATGTGGGCCTTCGCAATCCATCTTATCATCATCTACGTAATCTTCCACATCATTCTACTTCCTCTCTGCACGTCTACGCTAGTGACAATGCCCAATTCAGTTTTGCCTGCTGGGCCATTTTGCAGATGGTCGATTTTCAAACCAGAGAGGCTTTGCATCTCTCACACTGTCATTTCTTTCACTGTTTCTGGCTGGACGACGAGTTTATAATCGCAGGCTTCTTACTTACCTTGTAAGTATCTTACCTGTACTTACCTCGTAAGTACCTTGTTGTCGTTCGTTACTCTTGGTTTCACTTCAGTTCGATAATCAACATTTCTGGAGTTAAGTACTTGGGATCCAAGATCGTTGCAGTTCGATAATCAACATTTCTGGAGTTAAGTACTTGGGATCCAAGATCGTTGCAGTATTCAGTATTCCTCAATTCCCGTCATCCCAGAATAACGGGAGTTGCTCATGGGTTAGAAGCAGTCCTCCCAATTCATTCAGACTTCGGTGGCTTCGTCCATGCCGATCTCTCATTACTTTTCAACATTGAGGCTGATCGGGAGAACCGTCCTATTGAGGAACAGGTCGCGACCTGATCGGGGGAGCCGTCCTCGGTTGGGGGCGTCGTGTAAAGTACCTATGCACTCAGTGGTACTTAAGGAATACGGTTTCATTATGAATGTACCAATATATTTGCGAAACAACAATTTCTTTATGAATTGCTTGCTTTAGGAATGCTGTTTTTGTTTGCTGCCGTATGTGACATGCTCATACTTGGTGAGAGGTAGCATAAAACTGCATACAATGATCAATAAATAACATGAATGGCCAATACATTTTGTTTGGCCCAATGGAATGCAGTCTCCTTGTGGAAGCGCCAGGTGCTGGCCTGGTCACGTAGGCACCTTTTGTTCTTTTTGAGATTACTAACGCATGTTTATAGCAAAAAAAAACGTTGTTTAATGAAACGATCACTGGTCCTTTGATATTCAAGGTTTGAATATGAACCATTCACTAGTACCTATTACTAGTTGTTTTCTCCGCATTTTTCACAGTACCCACTCCTGTTCACTTGAGCTGTCAGATAACAAACACGTCTCAAGGTGGATCAGACTTGTCTGACTCCAAAATTGAAAAGTTTTTCCCCCGAAGGGAATAAAAACTATAATTTTGGATCAACAAGTCTGATCCACCCATTTTATTCACTTGACAGCTCTGGTACTGATTTTTTCATAACGACGCTCAAGTGAACATCGGAGCTACGCATGCACAGCTGACTGATACGGTATAATCAACTGGAGTTGGAACGGTCTCGGGTAGGGAGGACCGTGCGGGGGGGATGGTTGTGTTCTCAAGGTGGATCAGACTTGTTGATCCAAAATTATAGTTTTTATTCCCTTCGGGGGAAAAACTTTTCAATTTTCCTTAAAACTCACCTCAGTTTTCTTCCCATTTTTGGTAACCAGAGCAGCCAAGGAGCTTAGCTTTCTTCTAAGCTCCTTGAGAGCAGCCGAAATCACTTCAAAACAGAAAGGTAACTTTTGCCTTTGCACTGTTATCTTATTTCTTGGTCAATCTTCTTCTTCTTCATCCTAACTGCTCACAGAGAGATAGCATAAATGGAAAAATGAAGGATCAAGAGCCCTGGGAGGTTGCTAGCCTTATTTTGAGAGCTTTTTTGTCCCAGTGTCCGCCACTGGGGTTGTGTCCGCCTTTGGTGCTTTTACCTTACAATTCTTGTATTGTTAGGCGGCTTTTTTTTTCCAAAATATTTTCTTAACTCAAAGAGAATTATGTCAGCCTTAATTTTTGCACATTTAACCTAGGTAGGTATATCAAAGAGTCAGGCGCGACTGGTGATGGGCAAACAAGGGGGTGCAATCACGGATTCGTGATTATATTTTATGAAAATATTATTGCACCTAATACAGTTTGAAAAAGTACCTAGGTACTATCAAGATTTGCTATAGTTCATGTATTTATTTATTTATTCGTTCAAAAATTCCAATTAACTATTACCTACCAGTTTCCTTTCGTTTCAAAATACATGACATGGGGTTGGCCGTCCCATGTCGCGAATGGCACACTTCTCACTCACGCCTAAACGGGAAAACTCCCTCAAGATGAAATCAATGCAGTTAAATATTCATCAAACGCATTATGAAATTAACAATGAAACGAACGAATAAAAAAACTTATAAATGAGACAAACGCAGATCACGGAGTTCAGAAAACACTTCCCAGAAAACATGGAAGCACACAAAACCTCTAATGCCCTCAACCAGTGCTGCAGCTTCTGGGAAAAAATAGGCAGTTTCCCCACAAAAGTGGGAAAACTGAAAAAATCAGAAACCTTGGTCGATCGAAATTTTATGATTTCATACCGTACAAAGTAATATATCAACACCAAAAAGTGTTCAAAATATTCCAAAAGTAAGCCCCTATTTTTTCCATGATTTGGGTCAGATTTGATCCTGAATAAGTCCCTCATTCCAAACGAAAATTCCCTGCCAACACTAAAGGTGGTGGTGATTTATCATCTGGTGATAAAAGTTGGCCAATCACAGGAAGGGTGTGCAGTCCCCGAATCTGCACCACATTTCGTAATTTCTGCCTTCACACTTAGTTCGTTGTTCCATAAGGTCCATGCAAAAAAATTGCCTCAAGAGGTGCAGTGCTCTCAAAAATGGAGGATGAATCCGTTATCATTGTACTATCAACACAGGCTTTTCAGACATTCCGCGAACTATGTAAGGTCTATAATTTGGTTGTAGACCTTACGTAGATATTCGAGCCAAGGAGTTTTGATTCATTTTTAGGTAGGTAACTAATTAGGTAGGTAATAGGTAGCCCCCTTCTGCATCGAGGGGGTGCAGTTGCGACGCTGCCTCCCTCACGAGTCGCGCCTGCAAAGAGTGATAAACCCTTGTGTACATGTAGGTAGGTATACTATTTTTTTTAAAGTTGCTCATTGTTCAAAAACCGCGTGAAATCAGGGGAAAAGAGAATCCATGTGACATCTTAGGTACCTACTTGGCAGCACTGTGAGAGATCATCTGTGTCGTCCATGGAGAACATTGTTCGTCAAACAAACTAGAAACCGCACCTACACACTAGACAAGAGAATCTCTTGAAGAGATAAAACTGATATGAGTCATAAACTGTAGTCGAGTCTCAATGAAATGAAATAGTTTCTTTAGCTGTTTTTGCGACGAATAGTCCTGCTTTTAATTTATAGTATTGTTCACGTTTCTTTAGATTCAAAGGTGAGAATGTTTCAATATTTTAAATGTGCCAACCGGGAGTAGACTGTAGGGGGACTGTCCTTTTTGCTTCCTCTATGTGACCCGCCCGGATGAAGACGTGTTGGTCCAATAATTGGAATTAAATTATTTACTATCTTTCATCGATCGGTATACATCATAAATTCGATTAATACTGCGGCGGTCTTTACGAGTTCTATGGCGAGTGTGATGAACTCACCTGAAGCTCTCCGCCTTCAAGAAAGAATCATGTCGGGGTCACCAATTTGTGGCGAGTTTTGTAGGATTTCCACCCTACAGTCTACGGCAGGGCTTCCCAAACTTGTTGGCTTGCGAACCCCTTTCACGGAACAATATCTACTGCGGACCCATCTTGCTCAAGTATTTAGATACATGACGCTAAATTTGTAGTTTGTGGTAAATAAAAGTGAAGTAAATTAGCCAGGCCATGCCTTATTACATGTAGTGGAGAATATCACCCAGTGCTCTTCCTGATACGATATTATCAGGAATATTTAATATTATTATATCAACCGATTGGCCTCCCTGTCGACTAAAGGTGACTTCTTCCTTTTTGCTGATGACACTGCCGTGCTGGCCACAGGACCCACATGCCATGTGGCACATGGGAATCCCAGGCTGGGATGCGGTGTTCGCCAATATGCAGGGCCTCCTGGATAGTTTGAACTGGTGGCCGCTGTTGGCTAGTTTCCTCACCGTGAATGTCTCGAAGGCGAAGTGTATGCTGGTGGGGCTCAGCACCTCCCAGCTGTGAGTTGAGAATCCACTCATGTGGGCAGAGTGCACAAAGTGCTTGTCACTGAAACGATCGAAAGAGTCGAGAAACAAGTACGTGGGGGTCGTCGTGTATTCCGCCCTCCTTTGGGATCACCACGCTGCCTACCTTTACTTCCAGGATGCGTAAAATTCCTGCTCGTGTTCTATCATGTCAGGTCCGTCTTGTCTGCCGACAGACTGAAACTAATTTACCTGGCGCTCGTGCAGTCTGCGCTCCACTGTGGTGTTTTGGTGTGTGGGGGGGGGGGCTACTCGAGCCATATTCAAAAGCTGGTACTCCTCTACAGAGCAGTGTTGAAAGTGATGACAGGAAACCCTAGAAGATGCCTCACTGCGCTTCTGTATTAGGAGGCAAAGGTCTTCACCATCCAGTTATTTGTAAAGAACTTGATCTTTTTTTATTTTCGCCACCTCTACATTGTTGAGAAGCCTTCCCATCACTACCACTCCTCCTGTTTCCCGCTGCGACATAATATTGTAAACCCCAGAGTGAATATCACCCTGTCAACCAGTAGCCCACAGTAGGTACGTAATTTATAGACTTTTCAATAATCTGCCTGATGTTCTTAAAACGCCAAAACCGTAAGCGCCCTGCCTACAAGAAATTGGTATTTTCATGGCTGATACGACTCGGACAGGAAACTACCGAGAATATTCTCGGTAGCATTTATGTTTAATTAGTTTTAGTACTTGTCGTAGTATTTTCTCCTCATGGAAATCATTAGTGCAAATAAATGGGAGCTACACTATCAGACTCTGAATAAATTTGTTCTACATAGTAGGTATTTGCCAACTCCCTCATGCTCGCCTCCACAGGTCCAGCCTACTGGCGAAACTAGTGGAAACCCAAAAACTAGTAAAACCACAGTTTCACTTTCTTAAGCCAATAATCATTGTTCCAATCTTCAACAGTTGAAGATTGTATGTTACTGTTCCTGTAGTGTATGACATACACTAATACATTTTATTTTGTTGGAAATTTTGTTTCCTTTAATTTAGTTGAGGTCCTCCAAAAATGTGCACAAACGTATTTGCGCCCAACTTTCTTATTTTAAATGGGAACCCCCTAACGTTTATGTCGGATTTGGATTCGGGAGCGAATCTCCTATTTATAGGCACTTATAAGCCCATTGAGCGCAATTTCCGTCGCGCGCAAATCCTCGCAACTATCCATATCTTCGTTGTTGGCGTTTCCACTGTATCCTACCCCATCACTTGACCTATTATTCAAATGGGCGAGCAAAGCGACCCCCTCCCCCCTCACGAGAAAGTGGTCGGCCGAAAGAAACGAGGCCCCTGAGAAAATGATCGGCCGAGGGAAGCGAGCCCCCCCCCCCCCCCAGTGCTAGTAATACATAAATTATTAAGCACTTCATCCATTGTTGCAGATCAATACAATGCCAGCGTACCATTCGACTATTCTCGAGCATAGCCAGGCGGTGGGGAACATGGCGATCCTCCCTCTCCGCACTCAATTCAGAGGTCCTGCTCCCGTCACTGACAAAGAGATTGACATCATCGACGAGGCCATCTACTTCTTCAAGGTAGATATCTTTGATCACGCCTCCGTTTGTTGTAAAGGGAAGAGGAAGGCAAGTGCAGTTCCTAGTGGTCCATGACACAAGACGTCGTGATCTGGTCCAGAGTTCTGTGCAGCTGCAGAAACGGAAGATCCATTTTGGACAGACTTTCCATATGTGTATGGGCATCCTGTCCTCCCTGGATCTTCGGTAGGGAGAACTGGAGTAGCCAATGCAAGAACCAAGTAACGTCGCACAGTGTTTCGACACTATTATTATGTGTATTTAGGTGAAAAAAAAAGTCAAGATCAGCCTAAAAGAAAAAAACATAATCCACGAACAGATTTTTTTTTTTTTTTGTGTAGCCTCTTTTTAGCCCCACAGAGCCCCACGGGCACAACTAGATGGTAAACTGAGTATTAAGCCAAAATTTTTGATTAAAAAAACAAATCCTACCGCCCAAAACGAGCCGGACGGCGGACGGACGTTTTGTTTTTGGAATCTCCGTGTCTTGAAACGGATAATGTCAAATTTCGAGGCCGATCAGAATTGTCGATCTCTGTCGCGATCACATAGGTATATTATTCCAAGAATAATAAACAAAGTAGGCGTTACCTATCTTGAATATTAAATTCAGTGCTTTCGAATGAACGAAAACTTTTAAGCAAAAAGTTTGAAATGTTGATAGTAAGTTAAATACTGGATATATAACTGAAGGCAGGTACCTACTGGCAGTAGGTTAAATAAATGGATAAATAACTGAAGGTTAGTTCCTCATCAGTTGGTAGTTCTCTGTCACTTTCTCTCTCACTCTCTTTCTTTTTCCCCCCTTCTCGGCACCCAACCAATATACTACTTTTTTGACAAAAAAATCTGGGCACCGTAAATATTAAATCCATTTTTGGGGGTCTCAAACCGGTTCAACTACACTGTTAAGATCTATGGGGCTCTTGTGCGTGGTAGTTTGTGATGGTTTCTCCGATGCCTTGATCAACAAGGTGTGCAAAGTATCTGTGATATTCCACTTTATGTTAAAACATAAGTGTTATTTTTCAGGCGAACGTGTTTTTCCGCACGTACGAAATCAAAAGCGAGTCCGACCGAGTCCTCATCTACATCATCTTGTACATCACGGAGTGTCTCAAGAAACTGCAGAAATGCATGACTCGGAACGACGGGCTCAAAGAGATGTATACTCTGGCCATTTCCAAATTTGACATCCCCGGCGAGCCGGGTTTCCCTTTGAATTCCGTCTACGCCAAACCGACGAGCCCGACGGAAGCCGACTTGATGCGGCAATTCCTTCAACAGATCCGTCAAGAGACCGGCGTCAGGATTTGCGACAAAGTGTACGGCGAAGACGGCAAACCCTCCAAATGGTGGCTCTGCTTCGCCAAGAAGAAGTTCATGGACAAATCCCTTTCCGCGCCCGGCCAGTGAAACCAACTACTCTCCCCTCCCTACTATAAAATTGTAATTTTTGGTGTTATTAACAGATGAACAAACAAAACAATTAATGATAACCCTTTTGATTCTTATTAAGGCTCTTCCTGGTTGGGCCGTTAGCAACGTGTTAACATTTTAAATAATACATATATGCATTATTATTATTATTATTTAAATATATTTAAAATACTTTTCATCATAGCATATTATGCTATAGTCAAAACATTAGTTCACTTACCTATGTCAACAATCTCCTTTATCAGCAGTTTGTTTTCAGTTTGATCGTTAGAAAAAAGTTGAGGAATAAAAAAATGGAGTGCGATAAAATACAACGAGTGACAAAATCTAATGGTAAAATTTAATGGTAACATCAACTGGAGTTAGTATAATAGTTGATGTATAATAGTTGTTGGAGTTAGTATATATGTCGCAGGCACATAGGTAAATCTGGCATTTACGTAAATGCCTAGGCAGATAGATAAATGTTTTGGCGATTTCAATGTTTTCTTATCTGCCTAGGCACTTACGTAAATGCCTAGGCATTTACCGAAGTGCCTGGTGGGGTTCAGGCAGATAGATAACTCATAAGTTGAATCTATCAGGAGGACCTTTTTCATGAAGAACCGAACCATGAACTGATCGCAGGAGTAGAAGAAGAACAACGGAATTTTCCCTGCTCATTATGCGGTGTGGAAATTCAAGGAGACTGTACTGAAACAGAGCTTATCTGCGAACACTGCGATCGAGAGAGAAACATAGCTTCGATTCAAGCTGATTGCCACAAGAAGCAGAAATGTGCGGCTTCCAAGATGATTGCAAATTCTTCCAGACTCCACGAAACCATTGAAATTGGTGCAAATGTTGTAGTTTCCGTACCCAAGATAGACAGAGGACCTTTGGACGGACGTACTGTTCGAGGAGTCGTGCTTGATGTTAAGGACAGCTCGTTCAAACTCGGTACAGCTGCAGGTGTCTTGAAAAATTGGTGCGGTAGAGACCAAATAACCACAGTAAGTGGTCAGTTAACGGATGGAGATGTGCCGCTTTCAAAAACAATCTCGATTAGGGAAGCAGTTTCATTTTTTCAATGTACGATGGCCAGAGGTACAGCAAGTGTAATTGCAAGAGCCTCTCCAAAAAATGTGAAACGGCCAAATGCGTTTGCTTTAAGAAAAAACTTAAATGTTCATCAAGTGTCACGCATCAACCACTTGCTCCAACAAGTAGCGTACTATGTATGTACTTTTAGGTTTGACGAGGTTTTTTTTAAACTTTAATTTTGAGTGATCGACAAATATACCTACCTACCTGATAGATTCAACTTATGAATTATCTATCTGCCTGAACCCCACCAGGCACTTCGGTAAATGCCTAGGCATTTACGTAAGTGCCTAGGCAGATAAGAAAACATTGAGTTCGCCAAAACATTTATCTATCTGCCTAGGCATTTACGTAAATGCCTGATTTACCTATGTGCCTGCGACATATATATGGAGTCGGCAGTCTTCCCCCAGTAAGCCTAAGTTTGAGGAGCAGTTTGAAGTAAATTCCTATTAGAAAATTTTGGCCATCCATTCATGCTGATCCCTCCTTATCTTACTAAGACGTTTAAGGCCGTTTTTTTTTTTTTGTTATTTTTTTTTTTTTGTTAAGTACACGACTTATCCTTGCGTTTTGTTGAATTTGTCCGTATGTCGATTGTACGAGGGATAAGTACGGCTTCCCAAACATAGTTATATTGACGAAAAATAAATACACTGCCAAGGCAATGGCACATGAGCTTCCTCGTGCCAAGTTCAAAATGAACGTAACAACTGTAACAAGAAAATTACGTTCGCGCATGCGCAGGGAGTACCACTGATTCAATCGTGATGAAACTGATAGGGAACCATCTAGAGCTATACGCACACAATTCCTGAAAATTTGATTGAAATCCGATCAAAATTGAGAAAGTTATGCCTGTTTCATGAATTTCACGTTAGCGCATGCGCAGAGCGTTCCACAATTCCTGAAAATTTGATTGAAATCCGATCAAAATTGTAGGAGTTTAAAGCAGGATTCACATGGGGCGGAATGAAGGCGGACACGGCAAAGACGGAACGACGAAATATCAGTGGAGGGGGTAGGCCAAGTGGGAAGACTGTTCACATGAAGCGGTCTCCGTGGTAGACGGAATGATAACCTTCCTCCTGGAAGCCCCTCTGATGTGTAACCTCTCTCGTTGTTGACGTTATTCAAGCGTCTTCAAAAATCGTAAGTTGTAAGTTCAAGTTAAATATTAAAAAGTTCGCGTGGGAATTATCGTGCACGGATATACTACAAATTCAAATCGACGCGGTGATGACTACAAATTCAAGACACGGAGATGACTGCAAATTCATATCGACGCGAATGTGCAACCTTCACTAGCGGTTATACCATTCCTGTCCATTGCGCATGCCCAGAGCTCTACGGACACGACGGTACTCCGGAAATATTTCTACCGCCGATAGCTGACCGCACACTCCGACAAGATGGCGACCACCATTCTCCACTGTGGTCTAAACAGCCAATCAAATTGCGTTCGACCGTTCCGTCTTTGCCGTGTCCGCCTTCATTCCGCCCCATGTGAATCCTGCTTTATGGCTGTGGCAAGGAAATTACGTTCGCGCATGCGCTGAGCGTACCGCTGATTCAATCGTGATGAAACTGACAGGGTACCATCTAGAGCTATACGCACACAATTCCTGAAAATTTGATTGAAATCCGTTTCAAGAGGTTTAATTAATAGGTTTGTTTAAATAGGTTTAACTACTTTCGCAGACTCGGAAGCAAAATTACGGGAGATCAAAGATACCTACCTACGTATCTCATCGTTTCTCAACGTAATTGCCGTCAAGTTCCAAGAATTGTCGATATCGTGAAATGAGATTTAATCTCATAATAATAAATCAAATCATAATAAATCAAATTTTGGTTTATTATTCTTCGAATAGTACACCTATATAATCGTGACGGAAGTCGACAATTCTGATCGGCCCCAAAATTTGACATTACCTATTCGTTTCAACAGGTCTAGATTCCAAAAACGAAATGTCCGTCCGCCGGATTGGACAGTAGGCAATACACATGCTTTCGCGACGGGGGTCGACGACTCCGATCGGCCTCAAAATGTGACATTATCCGTTTCAAGAGGTCTACATTCTAAATCCGAAATGTCCGTCTGCCGTCCGGGCCGTTTTGGGCAGTAGGATTTTTTTTTAATCTGAAATTTTGACAAAATACTTGGTTTATCATCTAGTTGTGACCGCAAAGTTTTCAGTCCGATCGCTCAAACCCGTGGGGCGCTATGGGAAGGGGTTTTTGAAGGCTTTGAGCGATGGGATCGAGTTAGGTGTCGTTTTCGAAGTATTTTTGGACGAAGAATCCATTTTCGGGGGTCCCGAAACGATCCGATTTCACTGTGGCGATCTATTGGGCTTTCATGGGGTTAAAAATGGGATTTTTGAAGGATCCCAAGAGGTTAAATATTTTTCGAGCAAATACTAAAGAATTTTTGTTGGAAAAAATTTTCTTTTCCCAAATTTTTTCCATTAACAAAGAAATATTTTTTGCACAAGTAACCTATATCAAAGAATAATAAACCCTTGTGTAAAATTGGCAGCGTTTTTCGTTTACAACGTTGTTGGAGGGAGCAATTTCAATTTTGTGAAATTAAGCTTTAAGAAGTGATACAAGCTCGAACAGGTACCGTTGAATTTATCCATGGAGTAGGAACACAACAGTAATAAAGTCTCAGTGAGGAAACACAAGTAGGTGTGAGTGTACCAGGACCGTCTTATCCGAATGCCGATACTGAGACCCTATTGGTAAATTTGCATCCACTTCAATGTGGCGGTTGTTTTTCTCCCAGATTCAAATCGACCGAATACTCAAAATTTTATTATTGTAATAATTAATTTTGCCCATCAGAGCACCTCTGTGATTACTGAAAGGAAATGAGGGGTTATGTGACGTCACAGTACTCAATAACACGCCAGCTAGAAACAACTTAGTTTATTTACAATTGTCTAACACAAAACAACACATGTCTAAATAAAATCTTTACTTTAGTAAGCATCATCGTTACGACATTGCTCGAATAATTTCAATATCTTAAATATATACAAGATATAAAAGAATACAAAATTCTTCCCTAGTTTGGAAATCAGATTTTTTTTTTTTGCTTGTTGGTCTGATGAATTAATGGAAGGCGAAGACTTTCTGTCAAAATGCAAAATGTTCTCGTTTGGCCCAACCGGCAGAGAAGTTTTTGTCTTGTGGGGTTTGTGGGCCTTGGGGGAGGGGTACTCTTCAGCTCAACGCGTTTAGTAATGTAAGATTTTGTGGAGAGGTAGAGAAGAAAGTGAAGAGGGCGGAGGGATTGAGGTTATCTGGAGGTTAGTCAAATCCAGTCACCGGATTAAAACGAACAGTTGCTCATAATTCGCGTTAAATCGACACTGAAACCGATTTCAAACGGTGATACTTTAAAGCAGTTTGAACCAGTCTTCCCGCCACACACCTCAAGTTTTTGCTCATTTTTCATCTAAACATCGCCCAAACTCGCTCAGCAAAGAATGGACTCCACAAAATGCTCTCCAGAAAAATCTAACATTCTATAAAACGTCAGTTCCGGTATTTTAACAAGACTTGAAAGGCCTTCTGACTTGTGACAAATTTATGAGTGGAAGGGGGGGTATTCCAGTGTGACCAACAGCAACACACCCTCACTGCAAGATAGCAAAAAAAGGATAAAACCCAAAACCGATGTTTAGTTGGTATCGCGCCGAACGGAGAAATCAAAATACTCTTGCGAACGAAAAAAAATCAATTCCTTGTTGGTATAATCCGTGATGAGTGTATGGAGGATCTTCGTGAAGGGTCAGTTTTCATCGGCGAGTTTCCGAACATTTCGAACCCGAAGTTTCAGCCTTTGAAGACTATTTGCCTCCGAAGAGGTTCCCCAGTCCTCCAGCTCCGCCGGCAGCTCCCTGTTGGAGTTGGCGCATCATGTTCTGCAGACCGGACATCCCACCTGAAACAATAGAGTGACGAACATGTTAGGTTATGTCACTGAATGGTGTGAGGGTTGGGTTTTGAGAGAATGGGCTGTAATCCATTTCTGAAATTTTGACAATATACTAGATCTAGTTGGGTTATGAGCCTAATCCCTTTAACCATCGTAGCCTTCACCAGAAGACGAATAATTCGACATAATTATTGTATCGTTAATGCCACCCATCATGCAGGGAACTCGGCTTCAGCTTGCTATAGAGGTGAAATGCCTAGGGGTGATGTTAGCCTCACAGCTTAGATGGAATGGCTTGGGACGAATTGCGACACATAATTTTCGGGGTTCCCTAGGTCGGACCCACGAAGGGTCGGATTACGCTTCGAACTCGAAGTCGTTATTAGCCCGGTCGTAATAATGACCGTTCCGAGTACCTGAGATGGCCGTTTGAGACACTCTATTAGCAAGGCCCCCTACACGAAGCACAGCTATATTATGAGTAGGCCTATAGGGGTGAAAACGAGACTACTAGCGATTCTCCCACTAACATACTAACATAGCTAATATATTAGTTATATATTAATGTCAAATTAATGTCAAAGATGGGCGTATTTGCGAATACGAATATCACCCAACCTACGAATACGAATACGAATTTATTCGTAACTGTAAATACGAATATACGTATTTTCGGACGTATAAATACGAATATTCGCCGAAAACATTTGCGAATATTCGTGTACTCGATGATGAAATACTCAAATAGGTTCAAACTACGTTTGAACATACCTGAAAAAATGAAAATACCCTCGTATACCGTCGTATTCGCAGGAAAAAAAATCAGATTCTCACTTATCCAGGTAATTCCCACTTATCAAGGTTAGTGATGTTAGGGATGGTTAGAGATGGTTTGGGATGGTTAGGGATGGTTAGGGATGGTTAGGGAGGGTTAGGGACGGTTTGGGATGGTTAGGGGGGTTTGGGATGGTTAGGAATGGTTAGGGGGGTTTGGGATGGTTAGGAATGGTTAGGGGGGTTTGGGATGGTTAGGAATGGTTAGGGGGGTTTGGGAGGGTTAGGGGGGTTAGGGATGGTTAGGGATGGTTAGGAATGGTTAGGGAGGGTTAGGGATGGTTAGGTGATTCTGTTGGAATAATCTGCCATAACTGGCTAAGTAAGAATCACCTGGATGAGTGAGAATGACCTGGATAAGTGAGAATCACCGGGCTAAGTGAGAATCACCTGATTCACACTGATTGAACACTGATTGATTAGGTACCTGATTCATTGGTTTGAAAAGTATTTTGTCAAAATTTCAGATTTAACGAAAAATTTATACATTTCGGATTTTGAATGTAGATCTCTTGAAACGGATAATGTCAAATTTTGAGGCCGATCGGATTCGTCGACCCCCGTCCAAGAATAATAAACCAAAAGTGGTAACTCATTAGTGCTGAACATTACTTATATTATAAGTAATGAAATTTTGGTGATGACCTATACCAAAAGACCTAAGTCAAGAGTTTTATTTTACTGCAATTTAGTATCTCTCAATCCTGGACTCCGGGCAGCCGGCCTTCTCACTTGAATTAAGGTAGCCATTGAGTATTGACCACTTGAGGAGGTTCTGGCAGAGGTCATAAAGAGCTCGCCTTCGTCAAATCGGATTTGCCCGTTGACAGCTAAAGGTCTTCGAGACTGCCCAGGTATAAGTCCAGGTATGGGCAGAAATCATGTGTCGCAATTCGTCTTTTACCGATGGAATAGAGTAAAATATACGCTGAACTAAGCCACTACGGCAATGTAAATGTAAAAAAAAAAAATGTAAATTTAACAAGGGAATTTCACCCTGAATTTTCGTCCGAATGGCTGCTGCCGTCGCGGACGTCGTCAGCCGTCCTCTCAAGGAGGATCGGAACTTGTCTGACGATTGCGCTCATGGCTCCCCATTGCCTCGTCCCCCTGGGTTGGGAGGAGTTCGCCGTCCGATTGAACGCAGAAAATACTTGTATCGGTGACCCCGCTCCTCACGCGGTCACCCATCCAAGTACTAACCACGCCCGACGTTGCTTAACTTCGCTGATCGAGGGAAACGGTAGTTTTCCCAACGCCACACCGGACGACCTCATGATTTGTCATTGCTGACGAAGTGACACATGGATCGCATCGGACCCCCCACTACGGCAATGTTTGCTTGTAGGAGAATGTTCAGCAAATCTTGGGCACTGACACAGTAGCAATAACAAGACCCCGCATCACGTAAAGTTCCTTGATATGGGGGAGGGGCTACAGGCCGATTCGCTGTCCAAACGGGCGTAAGCCCTTTCCACTAGTTAGACTTTGGTTAACCAACCGAAGTCGAGTGAAAGTCGGTTTGTCGAAGCCATCTGTTTATCGCTTTATGCACCCAAAGTTGGAGTTGAAAGGTTATTATCGTAAGCGGGGCATTGAGATCGACTAACGTTTTGGACAAAATTAAAACGGCGGTCGACTGTCGATCACAAAATTGCTACCAGCTTTTCAGCCCTGGAAAGCGTGGAGGCCATCCTGGCAAGCCTTAGAACCCCTAGCCAGCTTGGGACCAGCTCTGGAAAACTTGGAAGCCCTTAGCCAGCTTGTGATCATATTGGTAAGCCTTTAAAGCCCTTGCCCAGCTTGGGACCAGGCTTGGGTAGGTCTGGAAAGTGTGGATACCATCCTGGCAAGCCTTGGAAGCCCACAGCCAGCCTGTGGCCATCTTGGTAAGCCTTTAAATACTTTTGCCCGCTTGGGACCAGCTTTGCAAGCCATGGGTAGGTCTAGAAAGCGTGGAGGCCAGCCTGGCAAGCCTTGGTATTGGTTAAATGACCATGGTGCACTGATTTAAACAAAACTAACAGAGTGGGTCTGCTCACCATGTGCCGCCTTTTTCAAATTAGGAGTACTGGAAGCGTTAGTAGTAGTGTGTGTACTAATGCAAAATTGACATAATTATTTAATACGGCTAAATGACTGATTACTTCTAGGTATTCCACCAGCCCTCTGTGGAATCACCAAAAAACCAATTCCATGTTTCATTGGTCGAATATAGCAAAATTGGGTTGTAAATTCTCTCACGTGCAATTAGGATAGAATAGCAAAACAATGTGTTATGTGTTATGCCATGCATGACAGCATGTCATGCTCTACGTACAGTACGCCTCCCGGTGTCATTGAAATGTGACCCTTTACAAATTGGGAGCTTCCAACAGATATCCGAGCTCTCTTTGAGAAACCCTAGGCCTCACTCAATCTTTTTTGATTGAGAGGAGCTAAACTATGTATCCGAGTTTTATGTTCTTATTTGTTAATGGGGTCCGGAACCGTGTCTGGCTCTCTCATTTTACCGAGAAAGTACTTCACGTCAGAATACGAGAAAAGTGAGTTTCGGGCCACTCCAGTGCAATTTGAATTTTCGGCGAGCCACCAACTCGGCTTCTGAGTAGAAAGCGGTGTGATTAGCCACTCACTGACCAATGAAAAATTGGACGGGACTCTGCAAGCTCAAAAGCAGGTTATCTAAGCGCAGGTTAGATTAAGGTTATTCAAGTAGATAACCAAAACTCGGCGGAGAACCCCCATTAAAATTTGTTCCGTGATTTCATCCTTTATTTTTTTCCACGGAATAAATATTCCTCCCTATTCCGCGATTATTCGGTAAATGTTTTTGTCGAGTATTTTAGCGAGTCGAATTCGACAGCAACAACCAAAACAATCCTCAGGTTTGCGTAACTTTGGCGCTCAGTATCGAAGTAGGTGCGCCACTCTAAAGAGACGCGTCAATGCAAGGTCATCGAAAACCAAGTTGACCAACAGAACAAACCACGAAATCAGGTATCTCTACTCATTTTAGTGCTAGTGCCCTCTGGCGGATTAGTTTTCGCCTTTCTGGAAAGGTTCCTGGTACGGTTAGAATACAGATATTTTCCATCGCGATTTTCCTTTTCGTGACTGGCCTGTGCCTTTTATTTCGGGCCTCTGGAAAGATTTTAGGCCGAACACGTTTATTTTTCCGACATAAGATCAGACCCCATTTATGTCGACACCTCTAGTATGTAATCCGACTATTGTCGTACCCTATTGGTTTCAAAATTTAAAAAAAAGTTCGATTTTCGCTGAAGAACTCACCCATTTGATGAAGTACCCTCGGATCCATCATTTTGGCCATTTGCTGGTTGAGTTTGGCCATCTGAGCCTGGTTGACGTTCTTGGCCATGTCGCCATTCTTAAAAAGCCCTTTGATGCCTCCCATTTTTTTGACGACGGCGGCGAATTTGGTGTATTGGGAAATAAGGTCTTTCACTTCCTTCTCCATGACTCCGGCTCCTTGCGCCACCCGAGTCACCCGGCCGGGCTGTTTGCTGAAGAGTTTAGCACCGTCGCGGTTATCGAGTTCTGAAAAATTGTTTTGTTGGTGAAACATGTCTTAAATGGGAAAAGATTTCAAATTGAGGCAGCATGAGTGGAAACATGAAGCTATTCAGGCATTAAACGTCTTTAAGCATCAGTCGAGCTTCTTCAGCACAGGTATTTTTTGTGTGTTAAATCAAAAACTCGTCAATCAAGTTTTACCTCCATCGTTCATACTATCCATAATGGTCATGAGTTTTTTCAGCCTCGCCATCGACTCCTGTTCGCTGCCTTTCGTGAGGAAATCTTGACTGAATCCCGGAATCATTCCCTGAAAAATACCAAATCCTTCAAACACTCCCATTTAACCAAAAATAGTACTAAGTGGGGCCGGGTGGGAGAGATCGGAAGTTGGCTGGCTTTAGCCAGCAGAGGGTGGCCACTAGTCTACTATATTGGAGCTTCAGCTCGAGGAGGATGACCAAGGATGAGGAGGATGCTCATTTTTATTCCAAGGGACGTCTGAAAGTTGGAAAAACTTGAAATTGGTCTAAAAAAATTAAGCTCAGCGAGTGGATAACCAGAAAAGACTGAAAACACCAAAAATTTGCCTCAATGAGGTCAAAAAAAAAAAACGGTTCAGAAAATAAAAACTAGGCCAGTTTTAAAAGAAGGTGGGAAGAATTATAGGAGGGGGTGTCAACGGCTTTGCGGCTACAAAACGCGACCCCTGCCAGGCTTCTCAATGGTTCAAAAAGCGGCGGAGGGGGGTGGGTGTGAAAAAAGGGTGCCAGTCCAATTTTAAAGGAAGTTGGGAAGGCGGTGGGCCAAAGAGGGGGTAAAAGTAGATTTCACCTTCCAAATGATTTCTTTCCCTTTCATCCTGTACTTTTTTAAGAACTAAAAAAACACTATTCAATATTGAATTGAGAGTAGAACAGGTCTGCGGCCAGGTAGAAGATGTCAGGGGTTGGCTGGCTTTAGCCAGCAGGGAGTTCTCCGATATTGGAGCAGCAACACGAGGAGGGTTGAGAAGAGTTGAAAGCGTACGCCTAAGGGATAAGTACCGCAATCTCTTGAGACAGACTTACCAATATTTGAGAGAATGGCCCCATTTTCATAATGTTCTGAAACTGTTCGTACATGTCGCGCATAGTGAACTGGCCGTGTTTGATTTTTTCTATTAGCTCTTCATTATCTTCGATTTTCAATTCGTTGACTTTGTCTATGAGGCCTTCTATGTCTCCGAGGCCGAGGAGTTTGGAGACGAAGGGTTTGGTCTTGAAGGGTTCCAAGTCGTCTATGTGTTCGCCGGTACCCATAAATATGATGGGAGATTCAGTGGCTGCAACACTAAGAAATACATTGGTGATTAAAATTAGGTGAGGACATTTTAAAAGGTGTTTTACATTTTAATTAAATTTAAAAACCCCATAGGGGAACGATCTGAGAAATTCTGGGGAAGGAGAGAGCTCTCTCTCTTCAGGGCGGCTACGAATTCCACCAAGGACCTTCATTATGAGCTCAGAAAGGCTTAGGAATATTTTGGGATTCCACACCATCCATCTACATAGTCCTATCAACAACTTGGAATTCCACTCCAGGTTGAGTCCAACAGAAGGACATGAGCCCAACCAACTAACGGATAGATCGAACTAAAGCAATAGACTAACAGATCGAGCCATTGAGCAGCAGGTCAAGCCACTTGGGGTAAAGCAGAGTTCTGTTCTTCGGCTAAACCTGTTTTTGCAGTACGTAAACGATCTAGCCTACCAACTGAACAACATCCAAGGTGACATGTTTCTGTTTGCTGATGATATGACTAAGCTAATGAATGGCCATCCCGAGAGGATGGAAGGACATTTTGTTTTTGGAATCAAGACATCTTGAAACGACCAATGTCAAATGGGGTCTGACCCTACGTCAAACAAATAAATAAGTTCGGCCGAAATCTTTCCAGTGGCCCGAAATAAAAGGCACGGGTCGGTCACGAAAAGGAAATAGGTCTTCAGTGAAGAGAAAATCGCGAAGGAACCTTTCCAGAAAGGCGAAAAGTAATCCGCCAGAGCGCACTAGTGTTTATGTATTTCCTTATTGCCACAGAATAAATTTTTGCACAATATGGAATAGACGTGCTTCTGGAGTTTTTTTTTTTTTTTTTTTTTTATCGATAGGCTTCAAAATAAAATTGAAAATTGGGTTGAAACACTAACTGCAACTTCTTACGAATTTATGGTAAAATTGTGATTTAAATTTTCAGCGGAAACCAGCGATCAGTCCCATTGGACGACAATTTCGCCATGGTACCATGTTGGCCACCATTAAAAAAACTGAAGGATCGGTCTTTGAGGTTAAACCACAGCAAAGCTCTGTCGCCTTAGTCTACGGGGCCACCCTGTCCCCCTTCGTAGGTTACGGAGAATGGCAGAAAAATGTTATACTTTATTTAAATTAGTTCTTAAAATGTTAAAGATATTTAATGGACCTATGTTTCCATGTCCCATCGTGCTGTCATGGCCGGGTTGTTGTACCAGGGTTCGATGGGGTGAGTTTATAAAAAAAAAAAAAAAAAAATCCGCTTGCTTTTTGCTCGTTTACGGGCTGACTAGCTTTCGGCCTCACAGTTCAGGTTATTGGGGTATGCGCCGCTCCGCATCATCCCAACTCCAGCGTACGTTGTCGTCTCCAGTCAGGGTTCTTAGGTTGATTAATCGTCATGGATTATGCTTAGGTTGAAGCAGACGATGATAATGTTTAATAATTTTAACAGAATTATGGTTGATGGTGAAACAAGCGGGGGGTGTTGGCTAGGTTGTACTGATGAGTGTTTTTTTTTTTGTACATTTTTACGGGAATTAGTTTAATTTATTCAAATTTTTACACAGTCATAACCCTTCCACCGTGAAGGTTGGGTGGTGAACCTGTTGAGACCAATAACCTGAAGATGGCAATGTGAGGCCGAAAGCTAGTCAGCCAGTAAACCATCAAAAATCAAGCGGATTTTTATAAACAACCCATCGAACTCTGGTACAACAACCCGGCCGAGATAGTATAAGGGAATGATCTACAGAAAAAATTGGTTTTCTTAGTTTGCATCCCTGGCTGTCAAACCGGGAGACCCATAGATGACGTCATACACGTTCTTTTTGAATCGACCAGCACAACTTTAGTTGAATATAAACTACGTAAAAGACCAGGCCCTTCTGTCACAAAAAAGTATGCATGCATTTTTGTCTTTTTGACTTCCAACAACATGGCAAAGGAAGATTTAACCCGAAATTCGGGTGCACGTCGATGCCTTATTAACCTATATCAAAGAATAATAAACCCTTGTGTAAAATTTGCAGCGTTTTTCTGATTCGCCCCTAGACACGACTTACCCCTACACCGACGGGTCTGGAGGTGGAAAATAAGGTAATATCAGCTAGATACAATACGAACTTACGCTGAGAGAGCACCACCACCTTTGGCGTGACCGTCCAATTTCGTGATAATCACCGCTCCGACGTCGACTTTTTCCTTGAAGGCTTTCGCTTGAGCTTCGCAAGCTTGACCGATTGTGGCGTCCATAACGAAAATGATGTTGTCCGGTCTCTGCGGAAAAAGAGAATCGATTGTATACAGGTAGAGGGAGGAAATGGTGTTGAAACGCTACAATACTTACGATAGCGTTAGCAACTTGCAACATCTCTTCGAAGAGCGATTCTTCTTGTTTGTGCCTTCCCGAAGTATCAACTATGATTATTTCGAAGCCTTCTTTCTTGAACATTTCTACACCATCTTGCGCTATCACGACGGGGTCAACTTCCGTGTAACTGGAATCAAAAATACATTTAGGAAAGTTGCACATTGTTGTGAAGTGCTTGAAATCTGTACGAACCTTCCGTAAAAAGGGATGCGGGCTTTGGTAGCGTTCTGTTTCAACTGATCATAAGCACCGGCTCGGAAAGTGTCGGCGCACACGAGACAAGCTTTCCAGTTCTTTTTCAAGTAGTGATAAGCCAGCTTGGTACAAGTGGTGGTTTTACCGGAACCTTGCAAGCCGACGAACATTATTATGTTGGATTTCCCTTTGGTCGGTTGGTACGCTTTGACGCCGGGGTCGACAAGCTGGAAAATAAGAAAGTTGTAGTGGAGCGTGTGAGGATGTTCAATGCTGCCAACCTAAAGCATCGAGCCGAACCAGAAAAAAAAAAATCACATCCAAGACGACAAACCTTGACGAGTTCCTTGAAGACGGCGCTCTGGATCATACGACGCTTGTTGAGGCCGCCGGCCATTTCGTCGAAATCGATGACGGCCCGGACATTTTCTCTCAGTTTCTTCACCAGCCTAATGTTGACGTCAGCTTCGATAAGAGCCGCGCACACCTCCTTGAGCATGGAGTTGAGGACCTAAAAAGAGACAGAGACAATGAAATGAGGTGGGCAATGAAGTTGATGTAATCGATTTGTTACACCGTTGAATTGCTTTCGATGGGGAATTGCCTATATAACAGGTATATAAGATCGTTTTTCTTCGATGTTCCGTCACTATTTCACACATTTACTTCAATTGACACTCGTTGGCGATGCCCCCGTGGAAAAGAAGGAGCACTCCCTTAATATGCCTCTGGTCGTCTACAACCCAGGACCAGGTAGGGCCGGTTTCACCACCTCGAGTTAGGGTAACCCACGAGTTAGCGAAAAAATTGCGTTTCACCAGCTGTTATCTCTTAGTTACCAGGACGGTAACTTCCACTTTTTTAACTTGCGGATTTTCGGAAGTTATCTCGTTAACTTGAAGTTACGTTGTTGATGTTGCAACATCATTACCCTAACTTGAGCTCTAACCTCAAAATAGCTAACTTGAACTTTAACATGAGGTTGGTGAAACCGAGGCAGAAATGGAATAGAATGGTGGGAAATATCTCACCACGGGCAGATCAAAACCGGCGGCTGACGTTACACGGACAATAATTGACAAGAATTATTCTTCTTGAACCTGTCTAACGTCAAAACTGACTTGGAGAGGGCAGGAAGTGATCAACTGCTGCTACAATGACATTACCAGTTAATGGTTGGTTTATGCATCCTCCTTGGCTGGTCGGCCTTAGTGCGGTGGGGTTGTTCCGGAGGTTGTAGGGTAATAAAAAGGGTGTTTATCTTCCAAGCTTTCGACCGTGTATTAGGCCATCTTCAGGGTTACTTGGCAAATTTACATTAAATGTTGTAAGGTATGCTCTCCACCCCAGTCATGGGGTTCTATTACGGCGGTGGGAGGGGGCATAGATACTTTGTGAAGATCGGATGTGGCTAGAGGGTGTCCATAGGGGTGATGTTGATGAAGTTGGGCGTGGGGTGATGAACTTTATGTGCGGTTTATTGGGGGGGTTCCATTACGGGTCGGGGTTGGTTTCTTGTGGGGTTTTTGTTTAATTTATACTGAATTACGTGAAATAATTGTTGCAAATTTGATGGGGGACGCTAACGTGAGACCGGATGCTTGAGTACTAGTAGTAGTATTTTTTACCAGAAGCTACAGCAGTTGAGGGGATGGCATCAGGGGTTTTGTGTGCTTCCATGTTTTCTGGGGAGTGTTTTCTGAACTCGGTGATCTGCGTTTGTCTCATTTATAAGTTTTTTATTCGTTCGCTTCAGTCGATCGTTTCATTGTTCATTTCATAAAGCGTTTGTTGGATAACTCTATTTATTAAATCTTGAGGGAGTTTTCCCGTTTAGGCGTGAGTGATAAGTGTGACATTCGCGACATGGGACGCCCAACCTCACCTTTACCAGGTTTGCAGCGTGTACCCGTGTATTTTGAAATGAAAGGAAACTGGTAATAGTTAATTGGAATTTTTAAACAAATAAATAAATAAATAAATAAATAATGAACTATAGCAAATCTTGATAGTAGGTACTTTTTATCTGTGTTGGGTGCAATAATATTTTCATAAAATATTATCACGAATCCGTGACTGCACCCCCTTGTTCTGCCATCACCAGTCGCGCCTTATCAAAGCCCATGTCTGGATCCTCTGAGGGCCAGGCGTCGATTAGGGCACAGCCCCATCCACCCATCTCGTCATGAGTAATGCAGGATTTTGCGCACAGAGACACCCTGAAGTGGGTTCAGGACCACAGAAGCGTCACCAGGGACAAACATGCTGACGCTCTGGCCAGAAGATGCTTTCGAACCCCACTCGTAGGTCAAATTGCTAAAAGCCTCCTTCAGAAGCGGCATCAACAACTATGTGCCAAAAGGCAGGAAACGGCGACAGATGGTCACAGTAGGTGCACAGTGGCCAAACCTAAAACAAACACTCGTCGGGAACTAAGAAGGTAGCTGGGTCTACTGACTGGCAGTGTCCTCCCGGGACACCATCTGTACACTATTGGGGTGACTCAACCATCAAACTTGAGCAGATTGCGTGAGGATGAAACAGCTTCCCACGTCATCTCTGCATTAGCATAGCATAGATGAGCAAAGCTCATTAAGACGCTGAGGGCATCCCTAACCCCCTTCCTGAGCACCCCCATGCAATCTACAACCTACAAGGCTACCAAGCGCCTAAAAGGATCCAGCAAGATATCGATACGAAATCAACCCAAAAAAGACTCAGGTCTGGGACCTCAGATCAGGCGTCTACCACGTCAAGTCCAGTAGCGGAATTATGGCTGTAAGCCACGAGAGGAATAGCAACAGAAGGATGCAAGCTGCTGGAAAGTCTGGAAAGCTGTTGTCAGCATTGGAGTGCCCAACAGACACAGGGACAGGTGTCTCCATAAAACACCACTACATTGCCTGCCAGTGCAACAGTGAAGAGGCTTACATGATGCATGAGGGCTTCTTCGACAATTATATAATATTATTAGGTAGCAATCAACAAGACGGTTACAGATTTAATTCATCCTTACGGGTGGACGACGTCGAGAAAGCCCATCCTAATTTAGATTCACCAAAATTGCCGAAAAAGTGTCATCCCCCGTCAACATGACAAGTAGGACCACAATGACCGTGAAACCAACTGCGTCACTCGCCTCCCTAACGCGAACTCCCAAAACTTCTCATTTTCTTCTTTCTCCCCAATCCTCAAACAATCTCACATTAAAATCATCCATAATACATTCTACCAACCTCTTCATTGATGATGGTCGCATTGCTCAAAGAGCGCAAGGCTGAAGTGATCTTCCGTCCGAGATCCGCTAAAACCATTTTGGCTTCCCGAAAGGAAACTGGCGAATTTCCTCAAATACCGTCAAGTAGCAACGTTCTGCTTTATAACATGGGCACACACGGTCGCTAATCCAATAAATATTGGGGGCTAAACATATGCTCAAAACAGACACAAATCTATCGAAGACTTCGACAGGCCAACACACAATTTAGTAAAACAACCTGCAGCGGTGAAACCTCCCGTTCATTGAGAAGACATCAGAATCCTACAAGTTGAAAGTAAATTTGAACAAAAAATGGATTCTGGCCAATTTAATGTTTTTCTAAAAAGTATATTTCAAAATTTGAACCCACAGCCCAACAAAAGAAAGAACTTTCTTGGAAGAAAGTTGTGTCAGGCTCAACTTGAGCCGCTCAAGGAAGCTACCCAGTGTTACCAGAACGAGGGGAATTTTTTCGGTGGAAATTTTCCACGTGAAAATCAGGAGAATTCAGGAACCACGGTTTTCAGCCCGATCGCCCCAAACCCGTGGAGCGCTGTGGGGCTACAGGAAGGGTTCTCGGCTATGGGGTCGACTTAGGTATCGTTTTCGAAGTATTTTTGGCCGTATAATCCATTTTTGGGGTCAGAGAACGATTCGATTTTACCGTGGGGATCTAAGGGGCTACAAGGGGCCTTTGAAGGATGCCAAGAAGTCGAATGAGGTGTCGTTTTTGGAGCCTGTAATGTCAATCGTCTCGAATTGACTCCATGGAGGCTCCCTACCGAATTTCAGCTTTCTAAGCTGAACAGGCTGACTTTAGCTCACTCAGCTGATCTGGTAAGAGCTACTCATGTCAATCGTCTCTTAAGTATAGGTAATATACTTATAATAGTATAGACGTAGGTATATTATTAATATACGTCTATACTATACCTACTGTCTCAGTATAATAATATTATACTGTCTTAGGATTTTGCTTCAAGAGTCTGCAAGGCAGCGTAAGAATTGTTTTGACTTTCGAAATGAAAAAAAGTTTTGCTCCAAAATCAAAATTTTCACTCGCGTTTTCCGTTTTGGGGCCTCCTGAACAAATTTGGTTTCGTGTCTGTCCGTCCGTTCACATTTCCTTGCCACAGCCATAAAGCAGTGTCTAAACGTGCAATATTATTGTGCAAACCGGGTTGCACAATATATTGATGACAGCCCCTAGACGCTCAATGTTATTGCACAATTTTTTCGTTTGTGCAAAATGTTGTACCGTGTGAAGGCGACATTGAAGGTTGTGCAATATATTGCGCAATGTCACACTCAGACGTACAACAACATTGTGCAAACAGTACCCATCAGGATTCCATCAGGTCAACATTATTATGTTGCAATCATGCTGTGGTTGCAAGTGCAAAAAAAAAAAAAAAAAAAAAAAAGAAAATGAAAGAAAGGCTCTCAGAAAGGGAGAAAATGGGCCAAGCAATGGTTTATTGATAGGGAGAAGTACGAGAAGACTGTTGATACTAGGCACGGCTTAAGTGACAGTGAATTGTGTTGCGTGATGATTGCTGTGGGTGCAAGTGCAAACAAAAAAAGAAGAAAGGCTCTCAGAAAGGGAGAAAATGGGCCAAGCAATGGTTTATTGAGAGGGAGAAGTACGAGAAGACGCGAAGACTGTTGATGTATCACTATGTAGTATGCCTAGTATACTAGGCAAGGGCGGAGGAATATTGCGCAATGTTGCCCTCAGACGGCTCAATCTTTTCCAGTTTGTGCAATATATTGACAACTTCTCATCAATCACGCAATATATTGCACAATCTTTCAATCTCACCCTCAAACGATCAATTATACCTATTGTACAAACCAGAATATTGCACAATAATATTGCACGTTTAGACACCGCTTAACTTCCACAATTTTGTTCGGAATTCAATCAAATTTTCAGGGATTGTGCAGGTAAGGTCTCTTTTGGTGGTTGTCAATGTATCGGGCATTCGGTCAAAATACACTCAAACATGTCCTCTAGTGTCGAGCTTTCGGCCAATGTACTGCCTTTATCAGGACTTATGAGGAAATTAGTACTTAACTTATGAGAAAGCGTGGGAAATAAGAAACAATACAAGTACCCGTAGTATAAGTTATTCTCATGCTTTTTAATTTTTGGTTGCCTGGAACTTTATTGTCATGAGTAGGTATAGCAAATCGGTTGTATCTTGTCTCCTAAAACTTTAATGGTGACATGAAGTAAAGATCACGATCTTTGCCATGACCTGCGTGGCCTGTGTTGCTTTGTGTTGTTGTGCTGCGAGGCTGTTTTTTAAAAATAATTTTATTATTGTTTTTTGCACAATTTTTCTATACAATATTATAAACCTTCGTTTAAAAGTTGCAGCGAATTTCGTTATCTTGATCAATGGAACCTATCCTACGAAAATATCAAAAATTCATGAAGAAGTGATGTTAGTTTCGCGAATGGTGGATGTTCGCTATCGTGTTGCTGATCCCTCCCTGCTACTCGGATTTGTGTTGTTTATTTCTGGGGGGGAGGGGTTGTTAGTATCTCATTATTTCATGTTTCACACCTCAATAATTTAATTATTAATTATGAAGGAATTATTAAGCAATGAAAACTACTTAATTTATCGCTAATTCTCTGAATTGGCGGGCCGCCATGAACTTGACGCCTTGAAGTCACTGAGCGCCTCTGGTAACACTGAAAATCCGTCTGATAAAGTAGTTGATAAGATTTCATAATAGGTGAAAGGTCACAAAGGCCTTTCCTCAATTTCTCTTCCTTGCGTTTATTTTTTTACCGTAGAACAAGAGAACGTAGGTAGCGAAAATTGTACATAAGTATTTTTTAATGTTGACGTTAATGAACGAGCATCCGATTGTTACCGTCTCAAAGTAAGTCCAGCAAGTTTGGTGTTTGATGGATGGTGATGTTTGAGGTCATTGCCCCAAATGTAATCGATAAAACGTCTTTTCTTGAGAAGTAGGAAACGTAAAAAATTTGACGTGAAGGCGGAAGCCGGCGAGTGGTTGTTTTGCGGATGCTGGATATTCGCTATCGCGTTGCTGACCCCTCCGTGCTACGATTGCTCTATGGGACGAAAAGGTGTAGAGGGAAAATTTCCCTCAAGTCAAAAACATTAAATGTTCGGGACACAATTTTTGACTTGGTAATTTTATTTAGGCTAGTTAGTAGTAGAACATACCAAAAGTCCCCGCCCCTGGCCATAAAGCCGAGGGGAGAAGGAGTTCCGATTTTTTGGGGGTTCGCTAATATGGAGGAAACTATGCGTTCTAGTGACATAACCAGTCAAAACCATTCAAAATGAAACCTGTTTAAATTTGCCCCAAAATTATGTAATAATTTTGACTGAAGGTTTCTCATAAACATTGGTCGATTTGAAGTGCCTTGGGCATCGCAAACCGTATCTACGCAGTTTTTAGTGTCTCCTGTAAAATTTTGATTTTGGACCATAGGTTCGTGGTTTTGCAGGTGTACGGTCGATTTAAAATATCTTGAATTGTTTTCGTGATATCTTGAAAGTTAATAATTATCAACTTTCAACAGCGGATATTATAACGACAAAAAAAAAAAAAAAAAAAAAAGTACGGAAAAACAAAATAAATTTAAAAAATAAATAATAATGAAATAAAATAAGAAAACTAAAGCGTTGCAGCCTGTGGGTGTAATGTAATTTTGACAAAATACTCGGCTTTCCATCTTGTTGTGCCCGCAAGGTTTTCAGCCCGATCGCTCAAACCCGTGGGGCTCTAACGGGCTTAAAAATGTATGGGAGGGGTTTTTGAATAGTTCCTGCTATGGGGTCGAGTTGGGCGTCGTTTTAGAAGTATCTTTGGACGTAGAATCTATTTTTGGGGGTTCCAGACCGATCTGATTTCAGCGTGGGAATCTACGGGGCTTTCATGGGGCTACAAATGGGATTTTTTAAGGATCTGAGGAAGTCAAATAAGGTGTCGTTTCCAGAGTAATTTTGGACGCATAATTCATTTTTCGGGGTCCCACATCTGTCCAACCGTGGTACTTACAGAAAAAAACTTTTTTCTACATGTTTTCAAAATTATTTTCTTTTTGACAGAGCTAATTTTTGCTTAATTTTTCTATATATAGCTCTATTTTGGTATATATTAATATTTCTATATAAAATATCAAAGAATAATAAACCCTTGAGTAAAATGTGAAGCGTTTTTCTCACATGGGGGGGGACCTATCGGTAAAAACTGTTTCCAGGCTCTCGGTAAAAACTGTTTTCGCCTCTCATCTTTTGCTATTTTTAGCTGTTATGTTTAAAATTTCTATATCAATTAGCTTCGATTAAATTTGACGATTGTGATTTATTTTTTGTACATTCGTTGTGTAAATTGTGGATGATATGAAGAGCTTTTTACATTTCAGAAATGAGTGTTACTGGGGCCAGCCATGGTCAGCAAACCAAGAGGCCGACTATCATTATTTACCCAACAGGTATCAACTGTTCAATTTTAATAATTGCATAGTTCAAATTCCCAGAACACAGTGATTCTGTCTTTTTAACTTGTCTGCCAAATGCTGAACAACTTCAGATCGGTTCTTGGGTTTCGTTTTTGGGGAGCTGAATCAAATGTCGCTACACGGTGGTTAGGTTGGTCGCAACGACCGTCAACCTCGCAGCATGCCTGTATTTTGGAATTGGGTCGAGTGAAGTATCGTTTCCGAAGTACTTTTTGGGTCAGACTGTATTATTACACCAGGGGGAAATTGAAAGGGCTACATAAGGGATTTTAGAAGGGTTTGGCGTCCGGGTATCGGGTAAGGTGGCGTTTTCGAAGTGATTTTTGACGTAGAATCGATGTATTGGGGTCAAGTCTGTCAGATTATACCGTTGGGGTCTTCGGAGCTTTTAAGGGGCTACAGATGGGAGTTTGAAGCGTTTGGGCTCCGGGTATTGAGTCAGGTGTCGTTTTTGAAGTAATTTTGCGCCTAGAATCGATTTATTGGGGTTTCATGTCTTTTCTGAGTTTGCCTTGGAGTTTTTGGTGCTTCCGAGGGGCTACAAGTGGGTTTTTTGAAGGGTTTGACGTTCGGGTATTGAGTGTGAGGTGTCGTTTTCGAAGAAATTTTGAATATAGCATCGATTTATTGGGGTCTCGGGTCTGTCATACGAATATTATACCATTGCGGTCTTTATGGCTTCTAAGGGGCTACAAGTGGGGTTTTTAAAGGGTTTGGCGTCCCGGTATGGAGTGAGGTGTCGTATTCGTAGAAAGAATTGATTTATTGGGGTTGCAAGTCTGCAGATTGTATCTTTGGGGGTTTTGGGGCTTCCAAGTGGCTGCAGGTGGGATTCTTGAAGGGCTTTGGCTAACAGTTCTGGTGTCATTATTGAAATAAATATGCACCAGGGTTATCCCCCATGAATCCTTGGTTCATTGGACCTAGAAGCGTTTTATGGGGGCTAAATCTGTACGGATGTGCGGTTTGTGAACCTGCCACCTGACAGCATGGCAGGTGGCAGGAACAGGCTAAGAGCTACCAAGCTCTGATTGGGGGTTTCCAGGAGCTGGTTCAGCTTTGATAACTCTTGACAAATGGCAGGGTTGTTGGCAGGAACTTGCTAAGAGCCACCAAGCTCTGATTTCTGGATTTCCAGCACCTGGTTCCGCTTGACTACCTCCTGACCCACCACAGCATGGCAGGTGGCAGGGTCTCGATAAGTGCCAGATTGTCCGCAACCTATTCCTCGTGTGGTGCATGCACAATTCAGCGGTAGGTGTAGGATTCCTTGTGCATACCCCTCGTGCATACTCGGACTTCAAGGATGCAGAATCGATTCATGGGGGTTCTGAATCCAACCATAAACCTGGAAGATTTCTACGTCGCTTAACATCATCACCAGTCTGAACCACCAGCGGACAAGCTACTATTAAACTATAATTTATTCGTTACTTTTCCAGTCACGCCAGAAACCATCATCATACCGATAGTATCATGCATCCTGGGATTCCCTATTCTCGCTCTGATGGTGATTTGTTGCCTCAGAAGGCGGGCTAAACTTGCCAGAGAGCGCGACCGTCGCCGAGCCGGGTGAGTCTTGTCGTATTTTTGGGGGAAGGCGCTTCATATCAGTCGCCATTTTCTTAGTGACATCACGACATGTCTGAGGGTTCGTTTTGTTTTTGCAGAAACTGCGACACTGATCCTGGCTCCATGTCTCTGGCAAGATTCAGCCCCATTCATAAACTTGGTATGTAACTTGAAGCTTTACACGTCAAACTCGTTTTGTGTAAAATCCTCTAACCGCGTTGAATTTCCAGGCGTCTACCTGGCGGGCCCTACACCTCCGACGAGAGGCAGAGCGGTTTCGCTAAGGAGTGAACGAGCTCTCAGCCGAGGGTTTACTTCGCTCGAACTCGACACCGTCATGGAAGAAAGATCCGAACCCGAGTCGAACAGCCTCCAAGTTCAAGAAAGCGTGAGTGGAGATGCCGACAGCTAGCCGATCTGCCTCAAATTTCGCAGTAGACTCACCGATTGCTCATTGGCGACCTCAGCATATTAAGTGCACAAGGTGACTATTTTGGATGTTAACGATCATATCACTCTGACACAACTCTCAGGCCAAGGAACGATCGATAGCAAGGGTGGGAATTATTCGAAAAGGTCTCTGGCATCACCGCTCCTGGGAGCAGGTTCCCCTAGATACGCCTAATTTGAAAAGCGACACATGATCAGTGGACCCACACGGTTTGTTATATTTAAATAACAGCACCTGGGTCAGCAGTCACAGAACCGCCTAATTTGAAAAGGGTCAGTGGACCTTCAGACACAACTAGATGGAGATGGAGTTGGTACCTATTTTGTCAAAAACATATTTTTGAAATCTACATAATATGTAGATGATATTATCATGAAACGTTTATAAACATTTAATTTTCAGGCGGATCAATTTTTTTACCCCCGCTCTTGTTTTACGCGTCATGACCGTAAAACAAGAAAATCTGGGGGAAAAGAAAAAAAAAAAAAACATTTTGGGGTAGGTACCAACAGTTGATACGCACTGCCCTTCGTATGATCCCAATGTTGACATTCGGTTCCTAAAGGTAAGCGCACTCTTCTGATAGGTCGCATCGCATTGCATTGCATCAATTTCATTCATATAAAGGGTAGGCGGGAAGGGGGACGGACGGGCAAACCAACGGAAAAATACGCCTCAAGAGCGATTTTTTGATGCGATGCGTTGTCTGTCTGTAGTGTGCGCTTACTGAGGTAAGCTTGACTTAGAAAAGGATTTTCCACGTAGAGGAGGGGTCCCTCCGAGGGGATCGACTCAGAGCGTGGGGTGGAGTCAAAAGGAGTTGCGGTTCTCGGTGAGGGGGCCATCGGGGCGGTCGTTTATGTCCAAATAGGAAGGCTGTGAGAACCTCAAAAGACAAAAGCTGAGAGAAATTCTGTCAACGAATGATAATATGAGGAGTTAGCTTTCAAAACGGCCTATATCCATTTTTGCAATTTTCCGTTTTTTTTTTTTGCATTTTCAGAATCTTTAGGATGAGCCCCATCGATCTACGCGTTGTGTTGTGGTCAAAAGTGTTTTTATCCTAGTTAAACAGTGACTTGAAAAGTCAGTTTGTGACCAAAACGGCTTTCATCCTCCCTATGTAAGAATTTGCTTTTTTCACACCAAAACGGTCCTTATCCATCTGAAATGCAACGCTTGAGATTTTTTTTTTTTTTTTTTCAAAAGGGCTCTCATCCAAATGAGTGGTTTCCCTCCGAATTTTCAAATAAGTTCACGGTTACCCGGTGGATGGCAGCACAATGCAGGACGCTGGAACTCAAACCTCAACTTCCGCGCCAAACAGCCGATTTTGTTTGGCGCGTCTTTTGCACTCAGGTTAGGCACTGTGCGTCCTCGTTCTTGGGTCCCCATTTTTCTAGGAACGCGTCGCCCGTGTTTTCGGCCCTTTTCCCCTCGGATTCCTCCCTGTTACCACGGATTTTTCTCGCGCCTTGAGTTCGCCTTGATTTCTCGCCCACTGAAATTCATTTCTGATGAAATTCTGTGACTGGTGATACCATTAAAACGTCTAAATCGTGTTTCTAATCAAAATTTAGTGATCTCAAGTTTACCAATCATTATTCTAATATTAATTCAGTCACACATCGTTCAATTCACGTGTGCAATAATAAAAAAAAAATTAAAAACAAAAAAAGGTACTGACTTTTTCATTTTTTAGCATTTATTCGGGTCGTGTTTGCGCGAAGGGTCAATTAAAAATTATACGGGGATAATATCCCCGTATATAGGTAACAGAAATAACATATTATGTTATTTCTGTTACCTATATACTTTGAAATATATACAAATGTTTGGAGAAATATGTATTTTTGTCAGGTTTTCACCCGTTTTTCGTTCAAAAGAGCCTATATCCAAATTTCACACCAAAACGGCTCTTATCCAAATTAAAAACGGACGGGCAAACCAACGGAAAAATACGCCTCAAGACCGATTTTTTGATGCGATGCGTTGTCTGTCTGTAGTGTGCGCTTACTGAGGTAAGCTTGACTTAGAAAAGGATTTTCCACGTAGAGGAGGGGTCCCTCCGAGGGGATCGACTCAGAGCGTGGGGTGGAGTCAAAAGGAGTTGCGTAACTGGCTGTAACTCCCTGAAATATTTGTTTAGAAATCTCACGTTTCGGGAACTTACTTAGAGATCTAAGACCGAACTAATTTGGTAGTTTTGAAAATTGGATCAGTTCTATCATGCTCGTTAAAAGTTTTTTGAGATTTCCCAGAAAAAAGCCAAAGTGGATATAGGCCGTTTTGAAAGTAAACTCCTCATATCATATTATGTAGCTGGACACGAAAGTTCTGCCCTCCGTTCAATCGTTGAATCGGACAATCGATTGAGTATTAAATGTGTCCATCAATATTGACTTAACAGATTTCGGTGCCTTTTGTGCGATTCTTTTGTTTTCAAAGTATTTTTTCTCTTTTTTTCATTCAGTCATTTTCTCTTGCAGGATGGCGACCCAGTCAACCTCGGCTGACCATCCAAACTGAACGTATGATCTCACTTGTATATCGTTGATAAGGATTAGTTTAAAAAAAAAGAACAAAATGAAATAACAAAAACTGGCCTTCCAAAACGTCAACTTCCCAATTATTTTTAAGTCGGAACAACGTTTTATTGTTGGTAGTGAAAAAAGGACCCCCTCCCCACACCTTTTTGCCAGTTTAGGGACGATTTTAAATTTAGAGGACCACCATCAAGAGCACCAACTCCCAAATCTTCGCCTGTAGGTATTACCTACTAGGTAAGTGTTAGGTATATTTTAATAGTTGATCTAGAAGATAAAACACGCCCGCATAGTATTAAGGAATGCATACCTACGTAGTTTTAAATATTTGATCTTGATAGTTTTGGCAACAACTTCCAATTTTGGGAAATATTGAAGTCCGAGTGTGAAGAGCCATAAGTTCCAATTGATGATGTTTAGCTTTAGATGTAAAAATTGTTCTTGAAATATTTCTCGCACGTTTAATCTGCGCCTGGATATTTTGGCTTACTTGTCAATTTATTACTTTATTCACTGATTTAGGAGGCTGTGGCAATGTCATTCCCTTTGGTTCAGCTTCAACATATGAATTGTCGACCCGGCAGGTTTATCCCATAAAAATAACTGCGTTTAAACATTATATTAAACGTGCTGATAATATCATTATATTATAATGACCAGTGAATGTTCTTAATATCACATTATGTCCACCACTCATCACAGCTTACCTAACTGACCTGCAGAGTGGTTGCGCCCTCTCATTTGTTTCATGTTTTACAATCCTCATTCAGGTTGGTTTGAAGAAACGTTGCCATGGCCACCTTCTTACGCTCTACAGTTGGTCACACTGCATTTTCCACTCACTATTGTAAACAGATACTGGTAAAAAGATCTAAACCGAGCGATTCGTCATCATCTACTCACAACTTCCTCATACTGTATTGTGTTGATTTTGATCCACAACCGGTTTAAATTCTCGTGGAAATTTTGTCTAAAATCGTCTTTTGGGACCCAGGACTGTAACAGTGTTGTAATGCAGTGTGCTCAATATGGCTGTAACCTTGAAGCATTTTTGATTTATCCTTCAGTTATTCAATTGGTGTAATTCATATCTACGTCATCCACTTATCAAATTCTCGCACAAAAAGACTATTTGGATATTTGCCACTGGGAATATCAGATCTGTAGGTCAAAAGTTCTTACTGTACTTTACATTTCCTTTAAATTCACGAGCTTTAAACTTTATCAAATATCGATGAGCTATTTCAGCTTATAGTTCTTATATCAATAAGATATAAGAACGATATAAGAAAAACGTTAGATATCAATCAACAATGTTATCAACTGATCTCTGGGATTCTTCCATTTTGTAGTCCTCCAGTAGTTTTAGACTTTAAAATCTCGTAGGTTTAAATTTGTAAAAAATATCACTTTACGAGGAATTTTTGACGTTTTCAACTTGAAGGGTTGAAATACGATTGATGTTGTTTGTTGATGTTGGATTTCACTGTTCATGGCTGACACATTTCCCGTTGCCGTGTCAGCCATGCTATTTCCACTTTCCGTCTCGCTGTCTCACGGACGACCTTCCTTTTTGTTTCGAAATATGAAATAAGTTTAGACGCTTTAAACATCCGCCTTAGAAGGCGGCCAGTATTTATTGTACAATCATTAATAAAAAAGAAAAATCTAAGCGAGCTTGTATTTGATCTCCGATAGCTACCTATGTGATTTAAGCAATAGAGTTCCTTGTAAGTTATATTTGAGCAAAAAATAGATTTACGGCATTTAAATGCGTAGCGTAGCTAATTATGGTGTAGTATTAGATAAGCGTTCATTAAAAAAGAAAAAAATCAGTCAGCTATTTAAATAATACTACTAAGAAAATTGTTACTCCTTGGGAGAATTATTTTAGGATGATGTAATTTATTTGCTTGTGCAGCTAGTGATGTCGTGTTACAAAATAATCGACTTTTATAAAGTTATCAGACAGTAAGGGGCTTAATTTAAGAAAAGTGTGATGTTTCGGAAGTTCTTGGAGACTTCCCTACGAGATGAATTTCATCCTAATCGAATCAATCTGAATCAATCAATTCGCGATTAATTTTTTTTCTTCTCCTTTTTTCTTCATCTTTCTTCGTTTCGTTTTCTTTTTCTTTTTTCTCAAAGTTCTTTCAATGTTTAAAATGAATTTTAATTTTTTCTTTTTTTCGTCAAATTTTTTTGTCACAATTTTATATTTAAAATTTTCAATTTGATTCGAAATCAATCGGTCATTAACGATCAAAATCACCTCTTTGTAGCCCCACGCATTTACCATTGTTACCGCCGATGACGTTAAAAGGGGGCGGAAATAATTCCATGTGACAAACTAATTGGTAGAGATGGGTTTAGCATTAACAATCGTCACTCAAGTTCTAACACCACATGGTTGACATTTACGCAACTTTACAGGAGAGGCGAACAACTTTTTTTCATCAGTTAATCGCTTTTTTATCAGTTACGTGTTATTACGTTGTTGCTAGTAACGATGTTTTATCATTTACGCGCCGTTTTATAAAAGTCAGTTTCGCGTTTTCTATGTTTTTATGTTTCCAGGTGACCTTGGCATGGTTACCATTTCTTCGGCTATGTTAATATCTATACCTATCAAAATTTAATGTACCTAATGAAAAACTAATTTTCGTCAAAAATTTCAATTACGTGGTGTTGGGCAGTGCCGCGGCATGCCGTAGAGAGTGGGGCAACAAGTAAATTAAGGGCCCCCCGTACGGAAAGCTTTTTTCAAATTTTAAAGTATACCTAGGGTGGTGTATTGAACGTTTGAATTTACCACGCGTATAGGCGTCACGAACACTCAATTTTAGGTACTTTCAGGAAACCCTAAAGTCTTTGCCGAGGTAAAAGGCTCTTTCAGGATCAAAAAAGTGGTCGACGGGAAGGGCCCTGGGACACTGCCCTGCTAGCTACGGCCCCGGTGTTAGAACGTAAGTGACGAAATGCAAAATCTAAATGTTTAGCTGTTTTCATTTTTTAATTTAAAAAAATTGATCATTTTCATCAAATTTAAAAAATTATTTGGCATAGGAATTTTGATAAAATTTAATGTAAAATGTTTTTGCATAAAAAATGCGAAATCTAAATGTTTGGCTGTTTATCATTTTTTAACGAAAAATATAATTAAAAATAATTTTTTCCTCTACGTTGAAAATGACACGAAGGGGGTGTCGACTTCTGGTGCAGTGTCGACTATGGGTACTTTTACCTTACGTTGAAAATGACACCATCAGGGGCTTTCATGTGGCATAATTGACGTCGATACCTTTTCATTTTTTGAATAAATTGCTCGAAATTAACCAAAAATCGTTAATTTTGTAACTTGACACAATGAATGTGTAGTGAGCATTAGTTTTGTGAGACCTTAGTTCGTAGAATATTTGTTAAAATGAAATGGTTACTACTTAGCTCTGACAGGCCTAATTTTGGTTGTAAACTCTGAAATTCGTTCATAACAATTACTGTCATCCTGTTTTACCAGCTCACTTGAAATTAATTTTCGTACAAAAACATTTTGCTCAACATGATGGTATACGTTCACTAATGTCGACAGAAAAACGGAATCTGGTAGATTAAGTAGGTAGCGACGTTGAAACATTTCCCTGGAAATTAAGTTGAAGTACAAACGTAAGTAACTGGACAACGGACAACGTAAACTGTTTACGTTGTCCGGTTTGTAGGTGACGCAGGACCTCGCACGTTGGCCAGATGAAGTTGATGTAGGCGCTGTACGTATTTAGTTAGCAGTTTGAGTGAAACCTTCTTTTCCCCTTTCAAGTATAATAACTTGGAGGCACGTCTCGGACATGCCAGAAATACATTTTTGCCCCTAGTTATTTCTCAAACCTGTTAAATCATGGACATTGACTTAAGGCAAATCGGAAGTGAGAGGTCGTTGAAATCGCGATATGTTTGGGCAAAAGTGGGCAATGTTTTTGGTCAATACTTGTGTTTCCGCACTAAGAAGTGTTCACAGTTGAATTCCTTCTCCGTGGAAAAATTAAATGCTATTAGAGCTCGTACTTTGAATTACTTCTCAATGCTTTTAATTTCACAAGTCTTTAAATTATTGTCCCTTCTCGATGAAAACATTCTTATTACTTGATATCTTCTCTATACCAAATTACTCAAAAATACTTGAAATGGTATTCCTACCCAATGAAAAATTTACTTTAGGCATATCATTACTGTAGGTATGCTGAATTTCCCATTAGACGTTCAATTTGTGGCCTTACTGTATGAAAAAAGTGGCTCTTATCTTATCTGTAGATCTTATTACCTAATGCCAAATTTCACATATGCATTCGGAGATCTCTACTCTTTGAAACGGTATCACAATTCCTTGAAGATATAATATGTTATATAATATATATTATGGTACAGGGAAAAAAAGGTAAGACTCAATTTTACAAAAATCTACCGGAACGCAAAAATAAACTTTATCAACTCGTGAGTAGTCTATTCAAGTTAAAATTTTATTGCTTTTGGGGTTATATGATAAATAATGATAATTTTAACTTACCACTTAGGGCTCAAATGGTAGCAAATTTTGACTACTTAAAAAATGTTTGGTGACTTTTCGGTTGGGCGCACATTTTTGGAGTTAACAGAGAGTTCCTAAAGCCACTTTTTGCCTAACGGTGATGAGTTACGGTCGACGTAACTCGAGATTTCGCGCATGCGCGGAAATAACGGTGTTAACTTACGTCCTTATGCCTAACGTCGAACGTTATTGCCGTAAAGTTACGGCAATAAACTTACGGTCTTAAGAATACCGCCGTTAATTTCGAGCAATTGAACGTAAATAGCGGCACTTTAAATTTAGCGTGACTTTTGATTAGACCGTATCTCTGTTACGGTCTTATGTGAAGTTAGCTTTTCTTTGATTCTCCCTAGACAAATCCCTTACGGTGATAAAAATTAACGGTCGACGTAACTCTGATGTTTCTTTAGGAACTCTCTAATAACAAAAAACTGAAAACGTACGAAAATTTCGCGGTTTTTCGAGCACCAAGGATTTCGACGCTGCAAACTTGATCATACACTGCTGGCATCAATCCCTGACAACATACCAAAAACTCATAACGTGTCGATTTTTTCCGTTCTAAGCCGTCTTTTGTGTCCGGTGGCCTATCAGGGGATATTAAATATTAGGTATATTTATTATATTTTGTACACCAAATCATTGTGGCTGAAGCCTGATTTTCAATTCGCTCTCTCCCCTCCTAATTCGACTGGGGGCTTGTTCGTTCATTCACGGGCGTTGGACTGTAACGGAGTGAACGAGAACGTGATGTTTTCTGGGCGGATCTGATCAGGGTGTAAAGGATCCAACTCCCCTTTGACCTCGCCTCACCTTCTCATTTACGTGGTTTGCGGTTTGCTCCTTCCTTTTTGAAGGCAGGGGTTGGAAACCTGAGTCGGAAGAATAAAAAATTACAATAATTTTTGATTTTGATAATTGTAATTTTTTTAAATATCAAAGTTTTTGAAGCCACAAAATTCTCCACTTTTATTTATATTTTTTTTTTTTGTACCTGTGTTGAAGTAATTCGTGTTAACAGTTTCACTGGTTTTTTCCTTTCCTCGCGGTTTTAGATTCTGCTCATTTATTTTCCCTGTCATGTCCACCATAAAGAAAAATTTTTGCAACTTTTTTGTCGTTCTCTAAAAAACCCTATTCAGGGTGATTAATGCATTTTTCATTTAGGAATGTATTTATTTCATTTAAGCAAAAAGCAAAACGTTTTAACACCTTACTTTTGGAAAGCCATCGCACATTATTGTGAAGGAGGTCGGAATACTCCGTTTCCATTTCGCTTAAGAATTCTTTAAACTGACAATGGTACAGTGCTTTTGACAAGTTGCTAATAGCAATCGTGGATACCAAATTCATCACCACAATTCATGTTTGGGCACAAAGCGCTTCTTGGTGTGTTACGCTGTGAAATGTGAGAATTTCGAGGTGTATTTTGCTCGGAATATTGCCCCTTAATTGCTTCCGAGTAGCGGATGCCTTGTTTTTTCCTGTCATACTTCTGGCTCCATCAGTTGCTATTGAAAAGATTTCATTAAATCGATCTTATATTGTCTTCAAGGCATTTTTGCTCGGAATTCGCTATAATATAGCGTATTATTATAATAGATATTGTCTTCCCTTCTAGTTTGTCTCGAGAACGGTAGCAATCCTAGACGTTCTTCTTTTGGACCTTGGGAAAACATATACCTACCTACTTGACAAAAAGGGCAACTTGTGCGCCTTTAATTTCGCATGACTCATCTTATGTTAAATGATTTTGTTAATAAATCATATTCGCGTAAGGAACTAAAGAGCCACAGCTTCACATCCAAAGAGACACATCCGTATGTGGCTCGCGTGCCGCAGGAAGTAAACGAGCAAACTCCCGTTGGCTAACCTGGTTAAAGTTTAGTCGGGTCGTATTTATCAAAAGTCATTTCAAATTTTGTTGAAGAAAATCAAGAGAGATCTGTGATTCGTAATCATAATACACCCTCAGAACTTCATCTCGCCAACCTCACCTATCACACGTCTACTTTCCCTCCAATGTCCACGTCATAGTATTTTTTGATGTTCAGAGCTTAGTAGCCAAAGTATACGATAGTATATTATTAATCTATTCTTTCAACTATTGATTTAGAACGATCTGGTCGTTAAGATCGAATAAAATGCAATTTTCTTACGAGCAGTTACGAACCATCCAATTCGTACTTATATAACAAGCATTAAATGTTCAATTTTAATGGTTGATATTTATTTCTGTTTACGTCTATTTACCATTTATTCAAACCGAAGATATTTTTTTTCTTCGACTATTTTATTTTGTGAGGACGAGACGCTTGAACTGTCAACTTGAAGGAACCATCCAAAGCTTTGCCGTTTTGAAAAGAGCCATTGTACAATTTATATTTTGTAATCTCTTGAATGTCTATTAGTTGTGAATAAGTGAAAAAGTACATAATATTATTATATTCGACTAAAGCGTTCGAGTTTCGTTTGAGATTCCTGATTCCCGGAAGTATGACGTTGATTTTCGCAGTCACAATTTCTGGATGCTGGATCATTGTGACCCTGACAGGATATGATGAGAGGGGGTTGGTTGTTCAAACCGTGGTAATCAGAAGAAATTGGTGGACCTGCCTCTGAAAAATATTAACCTCAACAGCCTTAAAACGCTCAGGTGGAGCCACAGATTAAACTACTGATGGATAGAGCTGCCAGGCGGCCACTCAATGAACTAATGGTCCGTAGTGAGGATTTTCTCCATCTCTATTTTCCAAGGTTTTCCTCATTTTTGGCTTCTGTTGATCCTTTTAATTGAACCTAAACCACAGGGAACACTTGTTCTTTCTTTTTCACCTGTAAATGCTGGTGAACCCGCTTCCAGCCTTGAAGTTTAATTGCTGAGGTCGTTGGCGGAGGAAATAACGAAAATATCAGGTATAAAATTTATTACAAATCATAAAATAGATAATACAAAACGCGGTATAAAAAAAAAACGCCTCATCTTCGATTGAAAATCTCAGCACGGTTTGGTAACACGCTTCGTAATTTTGTCGGTCCGATTTTATTTGCCGTAGTAAGCGTTGGGGTTGTAGGGCTGTGCTCTCGCCTGGGCGACCTGCGAACAGAATGTCAAATGTAGGGCGACACAAATTGGTAAGCGGTTTGGAGAAGACGTCATTCGAGTAACGCTCACCTGTTGAGCGACTGCCTTGATGATGGCCGGGTGGATGTTGTTGCCGGTGGGTTGGTAGCCGTTTTCGTCGGCGACGTAGCTCACTTGGATGGGCCCTGAAGGCGAGGCATAGCTGTAAGAGCCCTGGACGGTGACGGCGGGTCCTTCGGGTCCAGGAGCCCGGGGAGTTCCAACTTCATCCCTAGCGGATCCGTCTCCGGATCTGTAACTGTTGGCACAAACAAATTAGTTGAAAAACCGTGTTGAAAAAATGCGTACAACGTAAACGATAGGCAACTCTTGCCGACGTAACATCCAGCAACCAGCCACTTCATGACTGTCAGGTCACATTACGAACTTGTTGAGTTTCACCAACTCAACTAGTTCAATCTTCCATTTGAGTCCAGCGCCAGTCAGTGTGGGTAAGCTGCGGAACTGAGCTATGACTGAGCTAATCAGATACTACCCCCGATTTATTAGACAACTGTTACACAATGTCAAAGTTTTCCACGAATCCGACCTTCCCACCTTTCACAACGACGAAGACTACGGGCACCCTCATAAATTCTGCCACCTTGAAAATGAGCAAACGCGTTTATTTAAGCGCCTTTTATTCGCGAAACGAACTTGAACCATTTCTAGAACTTGTTTCACTCCAAAAAGGACATAAATCGTATGCAAATCCGTGGAAGATGCTCCTCAGCGACCTTGACATTCATCACCAGTCGATTTGTGAGGGCTTTTAGTTAAGGTTAAACCCCACGTGGCCGTAAATTCCGAAGTTGTGCAACCCGCGCCGTATTTTTTCTGCAAAATAATCCGAGATGGTCACACAAAATCCCACAAAAGGTCTACCCACGGTCAGATAACATTATGAGTTATTAGTAGGGCTCGGATTGAAATACCTACTCGAAGAACATAAGATTCTGTTTTATGCTCAACAGATATGCTCGAAACCCCCATTAAGGTTTTAAATATGCTCGAAAAACACAGTTAAACATTACAGAAAGGAAAGTGAAACTAAAAAATCTACAACTTATGGGGCTATAAAATTTATATTTAATAAGGTTTTTGAAGAACTTGAAGGGCCAGAAAGTCGAATGAGGTGCCATTTTCGAAGTAATTTTGGACGAAGAATCAATTTATTAGGTACCTCAAACCCATCCAGTATACGGTGGGGCTCTGTGGAGCTAAAAAAGGGCAACATGAGGGGTTATTTAAGGTCTTTGGCCATGAGGTCGAGTGGGGAGTCGTTTTCGCAGTATTTTTGTATGTAGAGTCCGTATATGGCGGTCTAAGAATCATCGGCCCGCACCGTATGGCTTCTATAGGGCTACATACCGTATACATAAGCTACATAGGTTACCTACATGTAACATACATCGCTTTTGAAGGGTGTCAGGAGGTCGAATGAAGCATCGTTTTCTGAGTAATTTTGGGCATAGAATCCATTTGTGGGGTCTCTTAACTGTCTGTCTCTGTGGGTCTCCAAACGCTACACAGGTATACATTTTGTGAATTTGTATTTGTTGTTTATGATTTTTTATGAACCGACTTCCAAAACCAGACAGTGGCTTCACGGATTTTTGAATCTCAATTACGAGTAGGTATTTCCCTTTTTGACGTACCATTCTGCCTTTTTTAATCCTGAAAAATGTGGCCAAAATTATATGAGTTCCCAATCGGCATTTCTTAGTAGATACACAATCCGGAAGTGTAGACACACTAAATGGATCTCGGAGGAGGAACAGAAAGAATACTTGGGTTGCAACATAATGACTACCTTTTCTCAAAAAAATTGAACACTCCTCAAACAAAACGCCCGGAATTTTGTAATTCCCGATACGGGCAAAGTTTCTAACGCTAACCAGTTCAATGGAAGTAATTCGCACTTGGGAGATTTGGGAACAATGCGAAGATGATGAAAAGGCGTTGCGAAACGTTAAATGAATGATTGGACAGGCACAATGCGACGCATCCCGTGGGTGTGTTTCAAAGACAGTCAACCCGACAAATTGGCTGTTTGTAGAAATCGTTCTGTCTTCGGATTGATTTAATTTCGGCGAGCTTTATGGTAGTTTTGTAACGTTTGACGAGGCGGTTGAAGTAGGTGGAATGTTTGTGCAGGCGATTGGCAATATCGCACAAGTTGATCTGGATATTAGTGTGGGTGCCTTGGGTTTCCACCTCGGGGGCTCATTGACTGAAGGGAATAATATATAATGTCGCTTTGTCTGTTATTAAATTGGTAACCACATCGTTTACGTAGGTACAGCAAAAACAGGCTTGGCCCCAGCACGGAACCCTGCTTTACCCCCACATGGTTCTACCTGCTGCTCAACGACTCGACTTGTTGGAAGGTATATTGCTGTTACGTGTTATGTTGCTCGATCTGCTTGATGGTTTGGCTCTGTTTGATTTCTCAACCTGAAGTGGAATCCCAAGGTGCCGGTTGGACGATGTTAATGGATGGTGTGGAATCCCAAGATATTCCTAAGCCGATCTGAGCTCATAGTGAGATTCCGTGGTGGTATCCATAGCCGCCCAGTTGTGTCTGAAGCCCGCAATTTTGACGCTTTTGACTTAATAGAGTTCTTGACCTGGCTTTTTGGGAGTTCCTTATCTCAACAACTGGCGATCTAACCAAGTCTGGTGTTGGTTTTTGGCTGTATAACAAATTTAATCCGGCGACGATGGAGCCGTAGGACATGGGTAACGACGCAAGAAGAGTCGAAATGGCTTCGGCAGTGCCCATTATTCCACCTGCTGCGCGATAATCATTGACGAGCGCATCATAGGCTTCCAGGTGTGACGTCATTGAACCCCGACGAAAGCGTAAAGACGAGATTTTGTTCCTCAAAACTATTTGAGTGGAAAGGCCGGTTCTATCATAAATTTCCGATAGAGCGTCCCACATATCCTTTGCCGTTGATTGACGATTTTCGATCATGTGCAAAATTCCGTCTCCGAGCCATTGCGTGAGCACGTTGCGAGCTTTCCTGTCCATCTTTCCAAAAGCTGCTTTGTCCGTTCCAGATTCTTTTCCCCGTATCGCTTCATCGACTTCCAGGTCTTCGAGAACTCGCATAATTCTAATCTTCCAGGTACGAAAACCCGTGCCAGTAAATCTGGTGATCGGAACGAGGTTGCTTGGAGTTGCCATTGTGTCGGGATCGTGTGAGCCGGCGTGAGGAGCAATTTCCACTCCGAAAATTCCACCGCTGAAATTCCGAAACCGCGACAAAAATTAGGCACACCGCGAAAATGGGTGTCCTGGGCCCATAACCTGTTGTTTTCATTCAAAAACCAACATCTGGCAAGTACCAAAACCTGCGTTCCACTCTGCCATTGTTCGCAGTTTGATTAATTCTGAGATCACCCAGAGCAATTTTGAAGCCTCGCAAATGAAAGCGTGTACATGACACGGGAACGAGGAAAGAGATGACCTACCACAGCCATTCACAGGCTATAGGTGGGGTTTTTGAAGGACCTAGATGGCGAGCGAGGTGTCGTTTTCAAAATAATTTTTGACGCAGAATCGTTTCAAGGGTGTCCTGGGCATGACAGAGCAAACCGCGGGGCAACAGAAGGGAATTTTGATGGATTGTGACCACAGTTCAAGTCAGTTCAAACAAGGAATCAATTCACGTTCAATTATTGCGGATAACACAGGCTCAAAAAAAGTCACTTTCAGGTGCCATCAATCTCAATGTTTGTTGGGGTGCTGAACCTGAATCTGACCTCCTTTTTTCCGGTCACGTCCAAATTTTCGAGATACATATTGGTGATTTTTAGTTTTTTCGGCCTTTTTCAGTTTAGAAAATCACAGATAGCCGTACAGACGCCCAAAAATTCCCCCAAAAATCTCTTTCTACTGGAAATGTATCGCTGATTCCGAATATAATATATATTTATATACATTTATATTATAAATGACTTGCGGTCTAAAACCAGAGGAGTATGTGATTTTGCCAGAAAACCCTAAAAAAACGTCGTATTGTCAAAAGCAAAGTCACGTCATTTTGGAACTTTTCGTCTTCTAGCGTAAAAACTATGGCCGTTGAAAAATCTTTTCCAACGAGGTCTTGTAGGTAGATTAATCTACCTACAAGACAAACAATTGTTTCTGCGTCGAATGAGACCAACCGCGATTCTGTAGGTACCTTCCATTATAAGAGAGCTATGATTTTTCACAGTTTTTACACATTTTGGCCATATAATAGAACATGAACTCCTGGAGTCAGTAATTCAACTTCAGCGCAACTAAACTTTTTTCCGAGGAATATAATTTATTTGACATGGAGGCATGAATTCATTAAGATTCAAAGACGGTTTCATTCATTAGGAACACCGTTATGGATGGAGTCTGGCGCGTGTCTTTCAGGCGCTATTCCGAGAGTCGTGTTCGTTTCTGGGCTGCAATATGAGCATAAAAATTCATCATCTCTTCAGTCACTTGGACAAATTTCCTCAAAGGCTGGGCGATATCAGCGAGGAACTAACCAAGAGGTTCCACCAAGATTAAATCTTGGTGGATATTTTCAGGACGATAGAAACAAGGTACCAAGGCTTGTGGGACTGCAATATGATGGTAGACTTCTGTTGTTGCCTTCAAATGGACAAACCAGCCGCTACTCATTGCCGAAAGGCTCACACAAAAGCGTTTTTGAACTAAAAATGGTCATATTTTGTTTTTTAGTTTCCCGACACAGCTGGTTTTCAAATTGTTCCTGATGATTTGAATCGTAATGAATTTATGCCTCCAAGTCCAATATATTCCTCAGAAAAAAGTTTAGTTGCAATCAAGTTGCATTGCCGACTCCAGGAGTTCATGTTCTACAATATTGCCAAAATGGGTAAAAAACGTTGAAAAATCCCTTATTATGGAAGGTACAGAATCGCGGTTGGTCTCATTCGACGCTGAAACAATCTACCAACAAGACCTCCTTGGAAACGTCTATAGTTTTTACACTAGAATTCTAGTAATTTACCTTAAGGTAAAAAGTACCAAAAAACGTGACTTTGTTTTTTAAAAAACGACTTTTTTCAGCTTTCAGCGTTCCGAGGTTTTAGACCGCAAGTCATTTGTATATTCGGAATCAGTGATAACTTTCCAGTAAGAAAAGATTTTTTTGTGGAATTTTTGAGCATCTGAAAAAAAAAAAAAAAAAAAAACGAAAAATCGCCAATATCTCGAGAATTTAGACGTGACCAGAAAAAACCGGAGGTCAGATTCGGGTTCATCACCCAAAAAGACATGGAGTTTGATGGTTTTTTCCGAGGCGCCTGAAGGTGACATTAAATTTTGTTTTTGTAAACCTGTGTATATTACAAAGTGGTTGTTTGCCGATGGTGCAGAGGTCTAATCCAACCAAACTCACTGTGTATATTAGGTTTTTTTTTAATTGAAGTTTGAATTTTTATTGATTTTTTCCCCATAAAAATAGGCACCGCGGAGATTCAAATTCAATTCCATTGGTACTCACGCGAAGGAGTAGGACTGGTCGGGGTTGAGATCGTAGTGTTGGCTGACGATAGGAACGAACGCTCGGTTATAAACAGGCTGAGGTCCGAATTGAGCGAACGAACAGCTGACGGCCACAACAGCGAAAACTGCCACCTGCAAAAAAAAAAAAAAAAAAATCAGACGGAAATCTCATTGATGAGCAGCTCATGCCGTCGCTATGATGTACAACTACCGTATGTGAAAATCAGTTTTTGGATGCACAATAATAATTATTGTGCATCCAAAAACTGATGCAATTATTGCATCCAAGTAAAAGTAGAATAATTCTCAAGTTATTATTAACAGCACCTGTTTCTTTCTGAATCTGCATTAAATGCAGTGACACTTTTCGATAAATTTTATCGTCGCTACACTGTCCAACTATCGACTGTGAAAATGAGGCCTTTTCAGAGGAGCAAATTTTGCTTTTAAAGCTCTTCTTCAATTAGGAATTGTTCTACTTTTACTTTGATGAATATTTTTAGTTTCACCATTCGAATAATATTCTGATAGAGATTATTAGCGAGCATATCACGAAAAAGCCATTTAAAAAAAGTATTACCATAAAGTAGACGCCCTGGCCAGGACCTTATAGGACCCGAACCCTGTCTAGGTATCACGGAGATGGGGATAACCCCCACATCAGCAGCATGGACACACCATGTTGGCTGAGCTGGACCGTAAAAGGGGCGAATATATCGTCGGATGGGAGGTAAAAGGGCGAATCCGCCAATTTTGACGGCCAAGACGGCTATTAGGTCTCCATTTACAGCAAACAACCGAACTTCATAGTGGGTCTGTATACAGGACAGGGAGCTTCAGGAAGCATTTAAATACGATAGGGGGCATAAACGATGAACCCGCCTGTAGGTTCTTGGAGATGAGGAGGAGACAGCGGATCACCTCATCTTCGAGTGTGAAGAGAGCAGAGGGTATCTCTCCCCGGTCCACTGACTATTGAACCTCTTCAAGGGCACAGAACTCCTACCGTAGTAAATCCGAGAAGCAGCACAACGGGTTTACAGGCCTAGGTGCGGGAAGTGGGGCACCCTTCAAGAACCCAATTCCATACCCTCTCTGGTATTATAATAATAATAATAATTATTATTAATCTAGTTAATCTAATATAATTTATTCTCACCATTAGTAAATATAAAAATACGTGTATAGCCGAATTTACCTCAGTAAAATGAATATTATGTATGTTATAACTCCACACCAATGTAATTTCGACCGAGGTCGAAAATTCAGATCGGCCTTAAAATTTGACATAATACGTTTCAAGAGCTCTAGATTTCAAAAAATGAAATGTCTGTCCGCCGTCCGAGCCATTTTGGGCAGTAGGATTTTATTTTAAAATCTGAAATGTCGGCAAAATTCTCGGTGTTCCATCTAGTTGTGCCCGCAACGTTTTCAGTCCGATCGCCCAAACCCATGGGGCGCTATGGGGCTGCGACAGAGGTTGTTTGAAGGGTTTCGGCTATGGGTTCGAGTAGGGAATCGTTTTCAAAGTATTTTTGGACGTAGAACCCATTTTAGGGGGTCCCAGAACGAACCGATTTCACTGTGGGGGATCTATGGGGCTTTCATGGGGCTACTAATGGGATTTTTGAAGGATCCCAAAATTTGACCTCATTATATAATAAGATGCCGTTTTCGGAGGACCAACATTTTTTTTTTTAAATTTTTTCAAAAATATTTTCCTAGTGACACAGAATTTATTTTAGCACAACATTTTAACCTATATCAAACAATAATAAACCCTGGTGTTAAATTTGCAGCTTTTTTTGTATGCCATCAATTCACCGAAAATTATTATCAAGTATTCACATCAACCATTCTTGCAAAGCCCCACTTGGCCATAGATCCTCACGGTGTCGTGTGAAGGGCCTGGAGCCACCATAAATGGATTCTGCGTCCCAATTTTTTTCGACAACGACGCCCCACTCGACCACTGCCACAAATCTTTCCAAACCCCTTCTGCATCACCCTTTTCGCCCCCACAGAACTCCCCCAAAACCGGGTATTTCGGCTACATTTCAGATTTACCTATACCTACTGAAAAAATAAATGTCCATATCACGCCACTTTTGGCGAAAGGTTTTTTTTTTTAAAACAAATTTTGAAAATACAAGTTTTCATTTTCATAATAATTTTGGTAACGAGTCATGTTCTTGTCCAAATGTTCAACTGTGTTTGATTACCAACAATAACAATCCCACGAGTAGTGTTTTAGAATTAAATTGTGAAATTTACAGTTTTCATGAAAATCATTTTTGTAGTGTTGTTAGGCCCGGATCCTCCTGTGTCGCACACACAAGTCCACCGCGCATCACACTAATGTAAAACACTATAAAATTGAAACACACTTGGAGAAATTTCTCGCGTTGGAAATAGAAAACCAAAGTGTACCTTGAGAGAGAACATCCTGAAATCTGTTGCGATCACTAGAACTGTACAAATTTAAAAAAAAAATTGAAATACGAGAGTGGATGGTGACTATGTGTTGAGGAGAAGATGCACAGAGGTTTTATAGTGAGGATCTGGAGGGGCAAAGTTGAGCCCCCTCCACCCCCGCGGCATCAGGGCGGTCCTCCTCTTTTTTTCGCGTCCTCCGGATAATTCGCAAGGCCGTCGGGGGAAGATCATCCCTTTCGAAGAGGCGGGAGGAGGACCTCAGGGGATGATATAGTTAAGTAACTGTTCCTCATGACTTTCACTGTGACTGACCCGCGGAAGGTCGAGGGTGGCAGGGCTGGACCTTAGCAGGTTCTTCGGGCGTTTGTTGAGACGATCGGAGCGTTAAAGGGCCAACAAGTGACGTGTGAGACTTCGAGAACGACATCCCACTTGATCCCATTGCTAAAACAGTTCAAAACTCCAACTGCATGCCTGTTGAATCTCGTGGAATGTTCAGATAGATCTTCTACCCCCATAAGTCAAGGTCTAAATTACTGAAACAACATGAAAAGGTTAATTTGTAAAAAACTTACAAAGAGATAAAAGTTAAATATGATATGAAAAGATTTTATTTGTAGAATGCCTTCCGGCGACACAAGATGAATCACTTCACAATAAAGCATGATTCCGATATTAAACGCTGCAAATTTTACACAAGGGTTAATTAATCTTCGTTATAATATATTATGTTTATAAGACTGTGTCAATAAGAGGATACCTATTTTTCAAAAATTGAAAAAAATTATTAACAAAAAAAAAAAAGTATCTGTACAATGTTTGGACAGAAGTGGGTAAAACACGATAACACGGTTTCGTTTTGGGAATATTCTTGGACGAACAATCCATTTTTGGGGGTACCAGAACGATACGATTTCGCCGTGGGGATCCCAGGAGGTCAAATATTTTCCGAATAATTTAGGACATATAGGTACCTAACACATTTTTCGAGGTGCCACAATGTGACACAGGTTTGTTTGTTTGTTCAAAAAAATTTTTCGTTGTCACAGAATTAATTTTTGCAAAATTAACTAACCTATATCAGAGAATAATAAACCCTTGTGTAAAATTTGCAGCATTTCAAAGAACACACCTGGCTTGGAGGCAGGCAGTATTTTCACTCACTCGGAATTGAGGCCTCAGGGTTTGATCGAAGAGGTCTGTAATAGTCCTGGAGCCGAGCCCGAAAATCGCATTTCATTTTGGGAGAAGGTTTGACCATAAATATTACAAATCTAGTCGATTCTGAGAGAGAAAATGCTAGTCTGCCATTTCAAAGCGGGGGCTACCAAAAATGGCGGCCATGTAAAATTTTCAGAAAATGCGAAAAATTTACTCATTTTAGGATGGATGAAACTTTTACACATGATAGTTTATGTGGAATTATGGATGTTTCCATAAGTCTGCCTAATTTTACCGGGGGCTAAACCCCGGCAGACTCAAATTCAAAAATTGCACTTTTAGGGTTCAAAATTTACAGTCGTTGGGACGGTTCAAAATTTTACACGTGATTATACATGTATAATGGAGGACTTTGACACTAGTCTGCCGAACCCACGCGGGTGTTCAGTACTGGCAGACTTCAATTGAAAAAGTGCCAAATTTTGGAATAAATTTCATCAATTTTGGGAGGTTTGAAATTTTTATGCGTTGAAGATCTAGTGGTGTAAGAACGATTCAGCGTAGTCTGCCATCGATATTCGGGGGCTTTCCATTGGCAGACTCGAATTCAAAAAGTGCAAATTTTGGAGTTAAAATTCAACTACTTTGGGAAAGCTGCAATTTTGGTAAATTGTAGTGTCTAGTGCGTGTATGCTTTGTAACGTAGTCTGCCATCGATATTCCGGGGCTTTCCATTGGCAGACTTACTTTAAATAGAAAAAACTGAAGTTGCAAATTTCAAATGTAAAATTCAACTACTTTGGGAAAGCTGCAATTTTGGTAAATTGTAGTGTCTAGTGTGTGTATGCTTTGTGACGTAGTCTGCCATCGATATTCCGGGGCTTTCCCAGTGGCAGACTGACTTTAAATAGTAAAATACGGAATTTTTCCGCTTTTGAGATAAAATATTACCTTCCTTGGGATGAGTCAAATTTTGATATTTGATTACATTGTAATACTACCAAGACATAGGATACTTTCTAACATCGTCTGCCAACGAAATACAGGTGTTCTTCTCGGCAGACTTACACTATGCTCTTATAGGTATTCATCACAATATAGGCTTTTTATTATTATAGTCCAGTCAAATAAAACATCTTTCCTTGCAAAATGGGGGGTGGTAAATCTTTTTTGATGCGTTGTCTGGGTGGATGTGTACATGAACAACCCAAGTTTGCGACCTCGGAAGCCGACTGGAACATTCTCAAAAACACGAAAAACCACAAAATTGCCCGTTTTTCACGCCGAAGGACCACTTTTTCGATAAAAACCTCGATATCATTTTTTTAAGTAGGTAAACAAAATTTATAACAATAATTGTTCAAATTATTTGAGACAGATTGGTTTTCCTAGCAATCATAGTTCCAGCTACCTACTCAATATTTAGCACGTTTCGCATATATACGTGCCAAATATATTTGGCCAATTTAAGCAATTTTTGCGTTTGTGTCACTCGGGAAAATTGTACGATCATTTCTATTATCATATCGTCGGCTGGGAGGTAAAAGGGCGAATCCGCCAATTTTGTGATTTATCTAGAGGAATCCTATTCATCTAGAGGAATCCTATTTGGTACTTTTCCGTTATACCCCCCCCCCCCCCCCCACACTCGATTTCGTGTTCATAAACACCCCTCCCGATGGCTTTAAGACACCCAAATTCAAGTCCTTTTCAGTTATAAAACCCCCCCACCCCACCCCACCTCACAAGGAACTCGATTTCGAGCCCCTCCCGATGGCTTTCAGGCACCCAAAGCCAAACAAAATCGAATGGGGGGGGGGGGGGGGGGGGTATAACGGAAAAGTACCTCCTATTTATCTAGAGGAAATCGCGATTTCCCAAAATCAATACAACGGTGGATTCGCTCTTTTACCTCCCAGCTCTCTGAGTTTTATATTATAAACCAACCCAGAAGCCTCAGAGAGGTCTGAGAGGGTACTCCCCCGTCCCTTCCCCCATCCACTTATTTTTCTTTCTTAAATTTTATATATATCATAATACCCAATTAAAGATCGAGATAAACAATTAAAAAAATACACTCTACTACCAACCGAGAAAACGAATTTAAACCAAAATATGAAACGTCCAATCTTACACCGCTCGGTAAGCGGAAGCACGTTTTACAAAACGTTTTTGGCTGTAGCTCAGAAACTATTGGCCCGATTCCAAATTTCTTTTTTTCTCGTGAAAGCTGATTAAATTCCCGTCACAGTTATTTCATGTGAAATTTTGATTTGATCTTTGATATGGGAGGTGTGGGCACGGCAAAAAAGTGGCACATTTTTAAAGAAAAAAAAGAAGTGTTTCCTTGCACATCTCTGCCTATAACTCGGGAACGGTTTGTCTGATATTACTTTTCTTTTCATTTGGCGAAAGCCGATTGAATTTTATGTAATGGATGACACATTGCATGTCTATTGAAACGACAACAGTGCCATTAGTATTCGTCGCAAAGGGTGGAAACAAGAGATTTGACCATCCAAGACCACCTTTTCTGGACATTTTCTTCGCTCCCTCCGAGACTATTTCTCCGATCGAAAATTCATTGCCCCCACGCAAATGCTGATTGAATTTCCTTTCAAAATTGATATCAGGATTTTCCCGGAGACCTCAGGAAAAGCCCGTAAAATGACTACTCAAATAGGTTTTAAGAGGGAACATTGCTGATTCCCCGCAAAATTGTGAAAAGAGCACTTCCAGCTGTTATAACTTTGAAATGGTTAGTCGTAGTCAAAAAATGCGTAGAATGAAAGTTGTAGATCATGAAATTTTACATCATTTGATCATTCTAGTTAGTTGATCATTCTAGATTAACTGCCGCCGTAGCAGCGATTACAGTGAAAAGTGATCTCTTTTGGTGGTGCAAACCCGTGTTTGGTGTCTTTATATGTTTTACGACCTGCTAATCTGAAAACTAGGATGATCAAATGATGTAAAATTTCATGATCTACAACTTTCATTCTATGCATTTTTTGACTAGGACTAACCATAACAGCTGGAAGTGCTCTTTGACAATTTTGCGGGTAATCAGCTATGTTCCCTCTGAAAACCTATTTGGGGAGGCATTTTATGTGCTTTTCCTGAGGTCTCCGGGAAAATCCTAATATCAGTTTTGAAAGGAAATTCAATCAGCTTTTGCGTGGGGGCAATGAATTTTCGATCGGAGAAATAGTCTCGGAGGGAGCGAAGAAAATGTCCAGAAAAGGTGGTCTTGGATGGTCAAATCTCTTGTTTCCACCCTTTGCGACGAATACATACTAATGGCACTGTTGTCGTTTCAATAGACATGCAATGGGTCATCCATTACTTAGAATTTAATCGGCTTTCACCAAATGGAAAGGAAAGTAATATCAGACAAACCGTTCCCGAGTTATAGGCAGAGATGTGCAAGGAAACAAGGTTTTTTTTTTTCTTTAAAAATGTGCCACTTTTTTGCCGTGTCCACCCCTCCCTTATCAAAGATCAAATCAAAATTTCACATGAAATAACTGTGACGGGGAATTTAATCAGCTTTCACGAGAAAAAAAGAAATTTGGAATCGGGCCAATAGATTCAGAGCTACAGCCAAAAACGTTTTGAAAAACGTGCTTCCGCTTACCGAGCGGTGTAAGATTGGACGTTTCATATTTTGGTTTAAATTCGTTTTCTCGGTTGGTAGTAGTGTATTTTTTTTAATTGTTTATCTCGATCTTTATTTGGGTATTATGATACATATAAAATTTAAGAAAGAAAAATAAAGTGGATGGGGGGGAGGGACGGGAGAGTACCCTCTCAGACCTCTCTGAAGCTTCTGGGTGGGTTTATATGATAATAGAAATGATCGAACAATTTTCCCAAGTGATACAAACGCAAAAATCGCTAAAGTAGGCCAAATATGCGAAACGTGCTAAATATTGAGTAGCTGGATCTATGAATGCTAGGAAAACCAATCTGTCTCAAATAATTTGAACAATTATTGTTATAAATTTTGTTTACCTACTTAAAAAAATGATATCGAGGTTTTTATCGAAAAAGTGGTCCTTCGGCGTGAAAAACGGGCAATTTTGTGGTTTTTCGTGTTTTTGAGAATGTTCCAGTCGGCTTCCGAGGTCGTACACATCCACCCAGACAACGAATCAAAAAAGATCTACCACCCCCCATTTTGCAAGGTAAGATGTTTTATTTGACTGGACTATAATAATAAAAAGCCTATATTGTGATGAATGAAGCCTATATTGTGATAAGAGCATAGTGTAAGTCTGCCGAGAAGAACACCTATATTTCGTTGGCAGACGATGTCAGAAAGTATCCTCTGCCTTGGTAGTATTACAATGTAATCAAATATCAAAATTTGACTAATCCCAAGGAAGGTAATATTTTACCTCAAAAGTGGAAAAATTCCGTATTTTACTATTTAAAGTCAGTCTGCCACTGGGAAAGCCCCGGAATATCGATGGCAGACTGCGTTACAAAGCTTACACACACTAGACACTACAATTTACCAAAATTGCAGCTTTCCCAAAATTGTTGAATTTTAAATCCAAAATTTGCACTTTTTGAATTCGAGTCTGCCAATGGAAAGCCCCCGAATATCGATGGCAGACTACGTCACAAAGCATACACACACTAGACACTACAATTTACCAAAATTGCAGCTTTCCCAAAGTAGTTGAATTTTACATTTGAAATTTGCAACTTCAGTTTTTTTCTATTTAAAGTAAGTCTGCCAATGGAAAGCCCCGGAATATCGATGGCAGACTGCGTTACAAAGCATACACACACTAGACACTACAATTTACCAAAATTGCAGCTTTCCCAAAATAGTTGAATTTTAAATCCAAAATTTGCACTTTTTGAATTCGAGTCTGCCAATGGAAAGCCCCCGAATATCGATGGCAGACTACGTTACAAAGCATACACGCACTAGACACTACAAATTACCAAAATTGCAGCTTTCCCAAAGTAGTTGAATTTTAACTCCAAAATTTGCACTTTTTGAATTCGAGTCTGCCAATGGAAAGCCCCCGAATATCGATGGCAGACTACGCTGAATCGTTCTTACACCACTAGATCTTCAACGCATAAAAATTTCAAACCTCCCAAAATTGATGAAATTTATTCCAAAATTTGGCACTTTTTCAATTGAAGTCTGCCAGTACTGAACACCCGCGTGGGCTCGGCAGACTAGTGTCAAAGTCCTTCATTATACGTGTATAATCACGTGTAAAATTTTGAACCGTCCCAACGACTGTAAATTTTGAACCCTAAAAGTGCAATTTTTGAATTTGAGTCTGCCGGGGTTTAGCCCCCGGTAAAATTAGGCAGACTTATGGAAACATCCATAATTCCACATAAACTATCATGTGTAAAAGTTTCATCCATCCTAAAATGAGTAAATTTTTCGCATTTTCTGAAAATTTTACATGGCCGCCATTTTTGGTAGCCCCCGCTTTGAAATGGCAGACTAGCATTTTCTCTCTCAGAATCGACTAGATTTGTAATATTTATGGTCAAACCTTCTCCCAAAATGAAATGCGATTTTCGGGCTCGGCTCCAGGACTATAACGGATATTATTTATAATAAGAATCTATTATAATAGATTCTTCGTCCACAATTACTTCGAAAACGGGTCCTCATACGATTCCCTGGCTAAAGCCCTTCAAAAACCCCTGCTATGCCCCATAGAGCCCTTCGGTCGAGTCGTGAAGTTCTTGAACACCCAAACATCACTTCAGAAATGAGATCCCACACCAGCTATACTAAATCTTTCGTAAATTCCCCCATAGAAACCCTACAGTGCCTCACGTTGTATTCACCTACTCCTCAAGCTCTTTTAATTAGACCAACGTGTGCAACGCAGCCGTCTAATATAATAGATTTCACGTAATATGTAATAAACGATAAATAAATGAGCTCTTCTACCTTTGGGGGCCTCTTATAACTCAAAATGAAGTGGACGAGTCTTCTTGTGCCTTGATAAACGGCATTAATCCAGCGACACCTCGGGAGGCCCTCAGAGTCTCTCTGAGGCTCAGACGGGATTTCTGGTTCCTTGACAGCTCTCGCAACACGTCACCTTCGCTCGAGCCTTCCTCAGATCTACAACAGTCCGGCAGGTATTTAGTTGCAAAATGTATTACTTGACAAATAGGTTCGGATTTGGCGGGATGAAGGAAAAAAAAAAAAAAAAAAAAAACTTTACCGCTGGGAATTTCGTCGAAAGAGGGATTTGACGGAGCCTGTAACCGAATTTCTACACGTTTCGCCACTTAGGTTCACCTATGTAAATTTTCAAAGGGATTTGCATATAACAACGAATTGTACGGTGAGATGTTTGAACTAAATGGTCCATCATGCTGTTCAAAATCGAATTATTAGTGAGTCTAAATGCAATCTCTGCATTTCTCTCTGCTATGCAATTTTAGAGATTGCATTTAGACTCACTAATTTTTCAGAATCTATTTTCTCGGCAGATCTCGTGATGGTGTCGGATTTTGGCGGTTTTGATGGATCCGAGTGTCATCAAAGAGCCCAAACCGTCTTCGGTCTTTCACATTGATACGATTTATATTGACGACTACCTGCCTACTCGTCAAATCCATCGGACCCCTTCACTGATCACTACTTCGACCACCTGAAACTGACTGAAACTTGTGGATTCAGTTGGCCACACGGGGATCAGCTCAGGAAAATTGGAAAATTTCGGTACGTATTTTTGCTCTTGCAGCGTTTTTAGTTCAAAGAGATCGTGATCATAACCGAGTTCTATTTGGATTGGGCCAAAGCGGTTGAGGATGTTACTTCACTTAAACTCGCTACGCTTGATAGAATATAGGATACCACTAGGGAAATGCTAATTAGGATTATGTATCGCATAAAAGGCTTGCCGCAGTTAATTTTCGGATTAGCACCACAGCACTAAATCTTACAGTTACCTCACCATCCGTGAAAAGCATTAGCGCAGCTCCTTCTCACGGTTCTCTTAACAAAAGTTCAATATTTCAGTCGGGTTAGCCTTCCTTTATTTACGCTTAAGATCTTGCTGGCTTGTATCGTACAGTAATTGAATCAGGCTTGAGAATTTCGTTTCAAAAGCTTAATTGAGCCTTGCGAGGCTAATCAGATTCTGGTGTAAATCCCGTCAGTGAAATAGCGCTCGTATGATACGTCGTGTGATTGCCGTATCCTTTTGATGTCTTGTTAGTCAAATTTTGATCTCCTCGTTGATTTTGTGGAGCTAGGGGAAAGTAGGGATATTCCAGAAGGAATTTACGAAAATAGCCCCACAGCGCTTAATAACTACCTATGTACCTAATTAGTTTCATTCTGAAACTAACTTTGAAACTACATAAATTAGTTTTTAGTTTCACAAAAAAAACTAGGTACCTAATCAAAATTTTTTTCACACTAAGAACTAATTTAGTTCGAAAGTTAGTTTCACAAGGGAAACTAAGAACTAATTTAGTTCTAGTTTCAATCGTGAAACTAAAAACTAATTGGCTTTAAATTTGCTTTTAGTTGAACCACATTTTTAGTTAACTACTACCAACTCTGTCGTGAGCAGCCAATGCACTGGTCTGACTTGCTGACCGTGCATACTAAATAAAACTCTCAGTCAATGCTGTGCCTACAATTAGGTGATTGGAGTGCACACAGGCATCGCCATAGTCTTCATCCTCGTCAGTCGATGGCAGCGTCAAGTGATTCCTCTGAGGAAAATAATTTTCCTATCCCATCTTGCCCCACAGCTTGGTAGGTATCCCGTCTTATTACCCACTCGGCATCTTCAACCACGTTGGCTACCATTTTGATTCAGCGCAACATAGGGGCTTCTAATTGGAACCAACTGCGTACTGATTGCTTCTTCAAGACGATCTTATCAAACTGGTCGGCCTACAGCTGGCTACACCTGACGACCAGATCTGACGGTAGGTACCATTTGACCCCACTATCCCGTCTTACCCACCTATCCTCTATGACCTGTCCCATGGAGGAGACTTCCTTCTTCCATGGACCTGCCTGTAACGTCCCGCGTCCGAAACCTCCCCATGTTCCCCTACTATACATTGTTCAGTGAAGTGAGATGCCGTTTGTGAGGCGATTTTGGATCTAGTATCAATCTATGAGGCTCAAAGGGGTGACGAGTGAGGGTTTTAGGGCGGCGAGTGAGGCCTTTTCGAGGTAACTTGTGGCGCAGATTCGATTTATGAGGGTTTCAGATTTCCTAAATCACTGATTACCTGAGCGTCAGTGACGTTCATTCAGCCTTAGATTTGTGGGAACGGCTACCAACCAGAGGAGAGACTACGATGTTTACCTATCAGGTAGGTAATCAACGGAGTCTCACCTTGAGCCTACGCCCGGACGGCACATTGTTCACTGATATGGTACCGATGACTCTATTTGCCTTCTGGTGGTCGACTCGACCAGGACGAGGTCCAATCCCTAATACAAGACTTATCACTACGACTGTAGGTCCATCAACAAGCCGGGTCGGCGGCCCCCAGCTCTCCCCCCTCAGTCGTAGATTGCTGTGGCTAGTTTAACGTTCTCAGCAAACGAAGACAATGTTTTTTTTTTACCGGTCCACCAGATTTTGATCCCGGTTCGAGGTCCCAAGAGAGGTTCGTTCATGCGATCCCTCGATCTTGTGTGTTGAAGACGGATGTCTCGGCCGCCTTCGTCACGGGAGCCTCTGCTAGGATTCACATAAACGTTCCAACGTTCAGAGGTGAATTGTCAACCGACAAGACAGGTATTACAACACATAATTGACTTTTGGTCAAACACTGGTGTTCTTCCCCGGATTCGAACCAGGCTGATCAGCGCTCCGACTGATTGTAAACAGACGTCTCGCTGACGCCTTAGTCCACGGGGCTACCCTGTCCCCTCATTCAGCCTTAATAATATTATTATTATTAATTATTAAGGCTAATGAAAATTGTGTTTGACACGTCCGTCCACCGTCCAGGCCGTTTTGGGAATTAGGATGTTTTTTAATTTTTTAGAATCTGGAATGTTGACAAAATACTCGGTTTACAATCTACCCATCTAGTTGTGCCCGCTAGATTTTCAGCCCGATCGCGCTAGATCGTGGGGGTCTGTGTGGTAGAAAAGGTGCTACGGGAGGGGTTTTGAAGGTTGAGCTAGGTGTCGTTTTCGGAGTTTTGTGGATGTATAACAGTGGCGGCTCTTGCTTCGATCGATTTAAGAAATTATCGATTAAAAAATGGCTTAAAAAAGTATCAGTCTGATCTGGTAGGTACTGGGATATTTTTTTACCCACTCGAGTTCCTATCAATTCATTCCGATACCAAAAAGAATTGATGTTCATATTTGTCCCATATTTTTCAAGTCAGAAATAAATGAACGTGTAACAATGTTCCGTCACTAAACTACCTTCCAATCACGATTCGATTAGGATGTTTTCAGGAAAGTGAAGGCTTCATCGGGAAGTAATGAAAGGAGGGAGTCTTCTGGATGAGTTGGAACTGTATTTGTGGGCGGAAGACGTGCATAGTTCAAGGTGGCTTTGCGAAACTCTTCAAAACATCTACGAGGATTGTAACTGTATGATTAGGTGTCCGTATAGTGAGTTATGAGGCCGTTTTCCTTTACATGACACATCACTGAGTTGTTCTCATAAATAGAAGGGGGGAATAATTGTATGCGCATGCTAACAGTGTTTTTCAATTCTGGTAGAACAATGTGTTGTGTTCTGTTGAGCGGGACAAATTGGTCACCTTCCTACGTGGCAGTTTAGGTTTGTCTATTGGAGGTGTATTTGAATTTAATGGCGTGGGTGGATGTCGTCCTTCAGGTTTGTAGATTCGCTTTCCTACTTTCTCACGGCCTCGTTGAAATTTCCAGTTTCCTTCAGGTAGGTTGGTAATAATTACCACACCGTCAAAACCGTTCAAAAGCTTGCTAAATAAATATTATAGACGAGTAATCGTTTTAAGGGGGTTTCAGACCAGTCCGAGCACTTTGTGAGGCGCTATGAGGCTGCTGGAGGGGCGTTGGAAGGGGTTTGACTGGGACGTCAAGTGTCGTGTCGAAAAGGAAGTAAGTTGGCTGGTAGATTCGATTTATGGCTTTATGGGGCTCCTCGGGGTTACGAGTTTCGGCCATTGAGTTGAGAGAGGCATCGTTTTCGCAGTAGGTACCTACCTTTTGACATAGATTCGATTCTTGAATGTATCAGACCTGTGAGACTAAACTGTGAGCCTGTATGGGGGTCCTAAGGGGCTACATGTGGTATTTTCATGGGTTTTGGCCAGGGTGTCGAGTGAGATGTCGATATTAAAGTAATTTTGGACGTAGGTTAGGTTCATGGCGGTGTCAAGCATGTCACACCAGACCATGGGGCTATATGAGGCTTTGTAGGGGCTACAAGTGGAGTTTTTGAAGGGTAACATTGTAAATGTATCACGGCAATAATATTATGTTCATTGTCATTCTGATATATTAAATACCTAACTTTTTGCTGTTGTAAAATCTTTCTAATTGATTGATTGGCCGTATCTTTGCTTTTAAATTTGGCTTTTATCTTGGTCGTGACTTTACTCCTTCTTCTTTGCATCTTCGTATTAGTGTTTACTGAAAATTGATGCAAAAATATACCTATACCGTAAAAATGGGCTATGAAATACACACATACCCCCACAAAAAAAAAAAAAAAAAAAAAAAAAAACGCCGCAAATTTTACGCTTTGATGTGTGTCAATACTTAATAACTTTACCTACCTTCTTTATACTTAATAACTTACTAACTTTATACTTAATAACTTACTATACAATACTTAATAACTTTTACCTACCTACTTAACTTTAAACCTACCTTCGACATACTTGAGAAAACTAGAAAGAGTCCAAAATCCAAAGAAGTGGAGTGTTTTTAGTTAAAACTTCTTGTGCGCTCAAAAAAAACAAAAAAAAAAAAAACACAAAAAACAAATACTTACCTACATTACAGTGTCATGGAGTTTAAAAAATCGGAAATTATTTTTAATAATTAAAATTATTGGTTTATTTTATAAAATTTTATTGATTAAGAATTAATTGTGGATAATAATTAGGTATCCAATTAATCCAATTATTTTTAATAAAAATTCTTTATATTTTAAAAAATCCTTGTGTAAAATTTTCATTGGTTTTTCCAGAACACCTGTACAGTGTCGTTTCCAGTCTGGAGTACACGTCCAACAAACTGGTTCCCGGAAATTCTCCTTTCAGAAAAATGTGCTTCCACGATTGATTTCTCAACCTCGTCTACCGCGTCCGGGTGCTTACCAAGTCAGAAAATCATATTTCAGACCGCAAAGAAGGTGCCAAGGTGAGACACCTGCCTCATTCGCCTTAAGAGCGTAATCTTCCAACCGGATCCAATCGCCCGGCTCATCTTTCTGCACTACTTTTATTTATTTGCGTTTCGACTCCGCTAGGGGCAAATAATTTACGTTTTGAACCTTTTCGCGGTTTGATCTTGAATCGTGAGCCGCCCGACCTATTACCTTAGCTTGGCTCAGGAGGCATTTCAAGTCTAAATGTTGAACATCTCCTAAGTTGCCCAACTGGGTTCGCCACCTTGTGGAAAAGAATTTGTTCCCTTCAAACTCCCCTCTAACCTTTCCGCCCGACATTAAAGTAATTTTTTGTTGTTGCCGAACACGATAAGTTTGGATGGGGCGCTGCAATTGTGTTGCATCAAGTACCTAAGTGGGTAACGACATGGGTGATCCATTTTGGTGTTATCAAAATAATTGTTGTTTTCGCTTGGGGTTTATTTTGATGGCCCGCAAAATTTTATCTTTCGATTTGTAGACTCCAAGAATACTATTTCTGCCTTTTTTGGGAAGAGGAATTGATAAATTTGAAATATTGGGACGAAACTGCTTCAACGTTGATGTTTACAATTATTGTAAACAGACGTCGATTTATTAATACATTAATGTACTTACCTACTTTTACTATAATACCAGGTATTATAGTCGATAGGTCCTATCGACTATAAAAATAAATCGACGTCTTTATTGATGTATATTATTCAATTATAAAGACATCGATTTAGTTGCGGAACATACGTTTTTGTTTGTATTACGAACTTCGTGACAATATGAAGCTAAGGTGGGGGAAGTGTAAAAACGGGGCAAGTGGGGTGTAAAAATGCTTCTTAGAACAATTTCCACAGGATGCCATGGCATGCATCTAGATGCATCTAGTGGCTACTTGTGGCTGGCTACGTTTGAAACGTGGAGTTCGCTTATTAGCAATACACTTAGGTAATAGGAATATTTGAATATTAGCATAAAAAAATGCTGAAACGGACCGGATCAGCAAAATACAGATATTTTTGTCCGCTTGGTAGCAATGAAAAATGGTTAACGGAATCAAGTATGAACGGCAAAATGAGGTTTCGAGATAGGAAAATAGGATGTTGAACCTTGATTGTGATGTCTTTATTTGAAAGTTAGGTAACGGGGGAGAGGGCTACGTCTTTTGGCGAAGCGCCGCTCGCAACTATCATGAAGAGTTTGATCTCGTAAACAGTCTGTAAGTCCCAATTCAGACTGTCAGGAAGGAAAAGCCTCGTGACGGATTTGGGGACCCGGTAGGGGCAGCAGAAGACGTTCTGGTTGATGGCGTCTTGAGCGACGCCTTGGATGATGACGGTTTCTTTAATTTTGGAATCCAAATTGAGAGCAATGATGCCGGTCAGGAACCCTTATTGCTAGAAATTCAGCAATTTCTCATGATTCCACTACCAGTAGTTATTGGTGAATCACAGTTATATCTGTGTCAGAATATATTCTGACGGTAACTTTCTTCCATATTTTGGCCAACACAATTTGTCCGCTGGCAGTTTCATGAAGCGACCTCATCACGTCAGGAATGAAGTACGTTTGGGCTGCTGTGTCTGCCATGACCGTCATGTCGTATCTCAGTACTGTGACAATTCCCAGCTCCCCGACCGTATCAACTCTTCTTGCGGCTGGTAGAATTCTAAATTTCCGAAAAAATCATAACAGGGCAGAACTCCAAACTTGCTCGCGAGACAATAGTTGTAGAGGAAGGGACGTACGATGCTTTGAGGACCCCTTAGACGAGAATGTACAAACCAAACAATGTCCATGTAGGTTCACTTTGATTGATCCTCAAGAAGCTGTACCCATACCAAATTTTAGCGCTCTGGGATGAGCAGGAGAGAAATTTGTTATTCCGCAAAACCCCTTATCAATAATTCAATTCAACCCATGCTTAACTTGGAACACCCGTAGCAACCCGTCAACTCGTTATTTTTCTTAGGAACGCTTGTTGACCCGTTTCTCGTCGTGATATATCAGATTCCCCAATCGAAAATGCAACCCATGCTTCACCCATAACTACCTCGAATCGAAGGCTCACCAAAAGAAACTCGTACCCACCTACCGACGATCTTTGAATAACTTCCGAACGGGTTATCGCACAAAAATCGTTTTGTACTCGTTGAAATCACCGTGAAATGCTCATTTTAACTGACGTGGTTCCGTTCAAAACCGAAAGCAAAAGTTGTACCTACCGGGTTTTGGCTTTACGAAAATGTCCCTAGTAATCCCTGGTAATGACGCTTTTTGACCCGGCTCTCGTCGCAAAGGAAAGCTCTGTTCGCGCTGAAGGAAGAGAGTTCGCTAAATCTGTTTTCTAAGTTGGAACTCGCTCGTCAATTTGCGCCCACCCGCACGGACATTGGTTCAGTGATGATGGAACAAATATACAGACATCCACTTTCATTAAGAGTAAGATGACACAGAATTATTTTTTTTTTTTACTTTTTGCCCCTATACCAAAGAATTGTAAAACCTTGTGTAAAATTTGCAGCGTCTTTCAATATCTCGCAATATCTGTCTCATGAAAAGGTTGACTGATGCTGTTCACCGTGTAAGTCACCACAAATAACTCACTGAACTCATTTCAGGTCGTAAAAGGGGTTTCCATAGGTTCCCTATTGCTTTTTCCCTTTCAAGGAGGTTTTTTTTAAAGGTGAACTGTCTACGTCTCGTTTTCAATTTGACACGACTGTAATTTCTTGTACAACCTTTTACTGGATTGGGGGGAAAAAACGACGGCGTGCTTCTCGTAAAGGGTGTTACAGATTGAGCTACAAAAGCCTTACAAATCGACCTTCACCTCTCCGTTATAGTTTAGGTGTTGGCTGAGAGGCAATCTTCTCACGAGGCGATCAGCTGGCTCATTTATTTCACGTGTAACGCCGAATTGGGTCTCATTTCGCTCGTCTTCAACCAGATTGAAATCTTCCATCGTCTAACTCGAACGATCACATCACCTTGACGTTATCTCCGGACAATTCAATTCAAAACTGAAAAGCTCGCCGATCTTGATAAGTTCAGCCCTGTGATCTCCGGCTCGGCTCGTTCCAATAATAGATAATACCCCCCACAACGTCAATTACCTTCATAAAAGCTCGAAGACTCGCCAAGGGCAGGTTTGGAGCCTCAAAACTAGCGTAATTTACAATTAGCTTCAACAAAAAGGTGAAGACCACAAGGAAGACGTTCATTCGGATTTCATTGATGGATTCAACGTTTGAGCTGTGTGGAAAGGGCGAGACAATCGGGTACCTATTATGTGAACCCAAGGTCGAGAAATGCCAGGTGAACTTCAACTTTTGTTTCCTTCTTATGGAATGGCACAGACACCAAAGACTTGTCCCCTTGAGTACTGACTTGATATGGAGGGAAAGAAAAACGCCTGTTGGATTCTGACGTTGGATTATGAAGGGCAGGAGAAATGCGCAGAACCAACTTTGGCGTCCTTAAAACTTAAGGAGACAACATTGTGTGTCTCTGTGGGGCTGCAGGTGAGGATTTCGAAGGTTGTGGGCTATGGATTCGTGTGAGGTGTCGTTTTCGAAGTATTTTTGGACGTTGAATCCATTTTTGGGGGTCCCAGAACGAACCGATTTCACTGTGGGGCCTACATGGGGCTACAAATAGGATTTTTTAAGTATCCCAGGAGGTCAAATATGGTGTCATTTTCCAAGTAATTTTGGACGCTTAATCTATCGAGGTCCAGATGTGCATATATATACATATTGTCGTTGCGTCGCAACACGAGGCTAGGTGGCAGAAGGCTGATTTAAAAATAATCACGTCAATGTACAAAATTGGAACGTTGGCACGTGTGCAATCATTCGTGTACGACGTCGGGTCGGCTGAAGGCCTAATCGATGTGATCCTAACGATATAGGTAAAATAAATGAAGACGTCGGAACGCGATGTCGGAATGGCTGAAGGCCTGTTCGATACAATCCTATCGATACGCGGGTGCAATACCTCACGGGTGTCTGGAATGGAAAATAGGTTTGACTACGGTGCCGACAAATTTGCGATATGTCAGCATTTGGGGAAACACTTGAACAAAAAAGCCTGTCATCGCCGAAATCCTAAAACTTCATGAGCGTGATTGCCCCCTCGAAATTGGCCATTTTCAGCAAAGGGGAAAATACTCACGTCTAAATCTATAGATTTCTTCTTTCTATATTCTCTATATGTTTGAAAATTAAGGTATATTCTAGCTAAAATGCACCTTGAACCAACATGATGCTGCTTTACATAATGAAATTTTACTCCCAGAGCTCCAGAACTTATACTAACATCTATACATGCATGTGGGCCAAGTATATTATGTATTCGTGTGTATATGTGTCGGTAAGGGTGTATGGGAAAGAGAGAGAGATTCTCTGGAGAATGAAAATCGAATTGATACGCGCGGATACAAATATTAAACTTTTATCTGAATTTTTTATCTGAAACTTTTATCTAAAACCTTTATCTGAAATTAAACTTTTATCTGAATTTTTCTGAACTTTTCATCTGAATTGTTTATCTGAATTGTTTATTGATGTCATTTTGTAAAGCAGCATTATTATGTAACTGAGAAATTTTTAAATGGTTCAAGGTGCATTTTAGCTAGAATATACTTTAATTTTCAAACATATATGTTATAGAGAATATAGAAAGAAGAAATCTATAGATTTAGACGTGAGTATTTTCCCCTTTGCTGAAAATGGCCAATTTCGAGGGGGCAATCGCGCTCATGAAGTTTTAGGATTTCGGCGATGACAGGCTTTTTTTGTTCAAGTGTTTCCCCAAATGCTGACATATCGCAAATTTGTCGGCACCGTAGTCAAACCTATTTTCCATTCCAGACACCCGTGGCGTAGGTAGCCAAAACAACTCCTACTCCTATACAATGTCGCAACGCTACACTTCGGCGGAAGTTACACAGCTTCAAACAACAAAAAAACAAAAAAAAAAAAAAAAACTGCAAATTTTTTCCGCCCCACAGAAAAACATTGAAGCATGGATATGTTTTTGGGCTTGACCATTGTCTATCCAGGTTTCACATAAAGCCAATATCTAGCAGTGATTTCTTATTGATACGAAAGTCTATGCAATTACACACAATTCAACACAATTTGCGTATTTCAAAACAAATAGCGTCACATATCAACTACATAGCAACACATCGTTTATTGGTATCGCGTCACAAAAAAACGTCTTACGAAATTTAGCATGACCCCCAGCCCAAAAACATATCCATGTTAATAAAATAAAACTCGCAACACGTGAGTGCTGATTATCAACAAACTGATCGGAAAGCAACTAAACGAATGCCCTATGTGAGGTATGACAATTGCAGGTGTATGGCTCGCTATTCGATGGTTGCTTCGTCAGGGATTCCAACTGCGAAGTGCGTCCTCGAGTCCCACGCAACATTTTAAACAATCAGGCGGAACGTCGGTTATTCTCGTATTTCATAGAAGATTGCACTTGAAGTTTTAGTTCTCGTTACTATCCGCCACGTTACCGCCTGGAGGCAAAAGATGGGCGTAGCGAAGGGGAAATGGATGAGCGGGGGGTGGGGAAGTTCTTGACCGTATCACGAAAAAAAGTGACGCAAAACCCCTCAGGGAGTGAACCCCGTGTATTGTTTCTGATGTACGATCTGACGAAACGAGTTTTTTTCTGGGCAAATGTCGATCGCCAACGCAGTCTCGAAGACAGTCGTAGGGTCAAAACGGGGCTGACCGGATCGTGGAATATGAATGTGTATTGTTAGGGGTTGTCATAAGGCCTTACTGGTGTCAGAATCGTGTTGTTAACAATCCCGCGTCCTTCAAGGTCTCGAATTAGCTTTTCAACGGGGCGTGAGAGTCCAATCGGAAAGATGTCAAAGGTAATATTGCGAAAAGAGTTGATGTCCAGGTGGCTCACGCCGATTTTTACTTTCAATAACTCGCCTAGCCGCTTGTAGAATCCGAAAACCCAACTGGAACGACTTCGGTGGATCATTCTGGAAGTTCACAGTCGATTCAAATCGCGTCAATAACAGTGACACCAAACTCATTGGGACTACAGGATGGTTTTTGACATTTTACCTACCTATGTCTTTACTTTGGCACACAACCGAAAAAAACGTTACTTTTTAGCGCAACCTTTTTTCCAAAAAATGGAAAGGTGCGCTCACCTCTTCGACATGTTTGTTTGTTTTTTTTTTCTTTTTTGTTCTTCACAGCATCACGCCCGAGCGGCTCAACAGATTTTCATGAGGGTGGTCTCATTGTGATCAGCGAGTTCGGGGGGTGGTTAAAGGCTACCTTGATTTTTCCTCCCTCATCCCCTTCATCGGTTTTCGGGAGGTCCTTCACGACGAAAGTTGTTTATCTCTGATGTGTAACTAAGGAGGCCTCAAAAGGGGGACGAAAGTTTTTGTCCGATTTCGTTGGTACAAGGGTCTATGGAATGAGCTTTTCAGGCTGATTCCAACGACTCCAAAACGATTTTTGTAGCCTGAGCCGTTCGTTACCTCTGATCGGCATAAGGTTTTATTACGCATCGGTCGTTAGGGTGCAGTTGTTTACGTAATGAGCATCACGTGGATGATGTGTTGTGTGGCATAGTTTGGTCGGTAGATACCTACTGTTTCTTAGTTTCTCTCGCTCATTAAATATATCGTAATAACAGAAAGGTTGCGCTCATCTATTCAATTCAATTGATGGCTTGTTAGTGTAATGTAATCGTAACTCACTCATCACGAAATTTGTAACTAAGTAGCGTTTATACACACACAGAAATTCAGTGGTTATCAGTTTCCACGTTAGAAATCACTTTGAGAAAACGCCAAAATGAAGCCATGGGTAGAGATACAAGGGTAGGTGAATGAGTAGGAAATGGGTGGGGGAGGCTAAAGACATAAAATGCCCCAATGTGTTGCAGATTCGTATGCAAGCGTTTTTCGAATGCATTTTTCGAATGCACCATGGTTTTGGCAATGGGGTCGAGTTAGGTATTTTCACTGTGGAGATCTATTGGGCTCTCATGGGGGTACAAATGGGATCTTAAAGGATACCAGGAGGTCAAAGTATTTTCCTCGTAATTTTGGACGCATAATCCATTTTTCGAGGTCCCACATTTATCTGTTCGGACAATGCACACTTTTTTTTTTTTTTTTTCAAAAATACTTTAAAAAAATTGAAACAGAATTAGTTTTCGCACAAGTAACCAAAGAATAATCATTATGTAGCTTTGTTTAAAATTTGTCGTGTTTTTTACCGTGAAGGGGAGGACACCCCTCGGTTGTTGTCCAGAGGGTTCCGTGGACCGCTCACGTGGCGGTAACGCACAGGAAAGAGGGAAACAGTTTAATATCTACTAAATAAAACGTACCTAGTGAAAGTAGTACTAAGTACTACTTTCACTGTTGAAGTTATCTCTCGTAGTAATCTGGTAACACTGATACTCTTTATCATTTTTTTTTACGTCCCGGTTGTATCGCTTGTTTGCTAACTGTTGTTTCTGTCGTTCGTTTGAATATAGTTTCTTTTCATTCCATTTAATCTAATTTTGTCCCTCCTGTAGTCAAAATTCAGCAGGTTATGGGTGCCAGTTCGATTAACTGTGTATTGTCTGTTAGGAGGTGAACAGTTTGTGCCTTATCAGTCCGTGGTTCTGTGTGTCTGCTTTCGGTCGTTCTCCTTTGTGTACGCGTCTAAGTTCGTCCAACTTTAAAATGGAATACACAAAAGGAATAAAACCGCTAAAGGGAGCAGAGGATTGGCCATTCTGGAAGGATCGAGTTTTGGATGTGCTGGAGTTATTCGATGCAGTTGGAATCGTCGAGGGAACAAGGGTAAAGCCTACTCAATCAGACCCACCGACGGACCGTGAGCTGAAACAACTTGAGGCGTTCAACAAGTCGGCTGCTCAGGCGAAAATAGTAATTTCTCAGTGCGTGAGTGACGATCTTCACCAACGTATTTCTGGAAGACTATCGGCCAAGGAAGCGTGGGACGTGTTAGCTGAACAATTCGACAACAAGGCTGAAGATCAGCTGTTCCGTCAATGTCTTGATTTCTTCAGTATGGATTGGGGGGAAACCGAGGATGCCCCATCTGTGCTTTCGCGAGTGAAGAATCAACGGCGGGACTTTGCTGCTGGTTTGAAGACTCGCAAGATTGAAACTGTGGAAGCTTTTCTTGAACTGCTCTTTGTCTCTAAGGTATTACATATCTTGCCTAAGCGTTTTGAGTCTTTCAAATCTAGTTATCTCCTCATGAAGGCTAATAATGACAAGAAAGTGGACGATCTCTCCTCTGCCTTGATTCTCCATGAGCGCAACATTGTTCCTTTGTTGAAAACTGGTGATGTTCTGTATGCTAGTAACAATGGGGAAAATAACGCTAGTGCCTCGAAGCCAAAGAAAGCCGGTAAGTGTAATTACTGCGGTGCCAAAGATCACTGGATTCGGCAATGTGACACGTGGAAGGCCGACGGCAAGCCAGGATTTCCTGCACGAGCTGGGGGATCTAGCGCAGCCCCTGCAATTAGTTCTGGAGGAGAACCAAGCAATTCTCAGGCAGCCTCGACTGACGCTCGCGTTGCTCTGGTCTCAATCAGCAGTGACATCAATGTTGCAACCACCAATGATCAGTGGTGGATTGACAATGGTGCTACTCGTCATATTACACCGAATCTTGGTTGGTTCACTGAGTACAAGCCCTTTCCCGAGGGTTCAAATGCTACAGTCAAGGCACTAGGGAAAGAAGTCATCAGAGCGCACGGTAGTGGAATGATTGAAGTGAGTGACTATAGCGAAGGCAAGTTGAAGACATTCACGCTAAATGATGTATGGTATGTCCCAGCTATCTCACGCAATCTCCTCTCTGTGCTTGCAGCGCACGATAGAAACCCGGGCAGCAAGTTTGAATCCACTGAGACTGACTGCCAGTTTGCCATTAATGGTCAAACAGTCTTTAAAGGGGTCCGGAACAGAGGTGGAACATTGTATCGTGCCTCGTTCAACACGGTTCAACCTGCGGAGGTATGTGTTGGAGTAACAGTTGATGATCACACTCTTCAGCTTTACCATCAGCGTTGGGGCCACATGGACAAGCGGTTCGTCCGATCAAAGCTCAATTCTGAACTGGGCATTAACGTGCCAGCTGATAAAGAGATTTGTGAACCTTGTCAGTTTGGGAAGGCCCATCGCCTACCATTTGGAACCCGTGAACGAGCTTCTGCACCTGGTGAGCTGCTTTCTGGAGACGTCTGTGGGCCGTTCGATCAGTCCTTTGGTGGTCGTCGTTACCTGATCGTTATCAAGGACCATTACTCCAGGCACCGCTATTGTTTCGTCGCACGTGAGAAGTCAGCTGTCAAAGAGGCTTTGCGTGAAGTATTAGCTAAAGCACGCGCGCTTGGTCACAGTGTCAAGGAGTTCCTCAGTGACAATGGTGGTGAATTCGACAATGGAGAAGTTCGGGCCATTCTCAAGGAGTTTGGAGTACATCAGCGTCTAACGGCTCCCTACACTCCAGAGCAGAACGGCGCGGTTGAGCGGGAAAACAGGACTATAGTTGAGATGGCACGTACATTTAAATATTCGAACCCTGACTTAGTTCTTCCATCTGCCATTTGGGCTGAGCTTGTCATCACAGCAGGGTATGTCTTGAATCGTGTGGGGAAGTCTCCTGTCGCTGACAAGTCACCATTTGAGCTCTGGTTTAATCGGAAGCCTAGGATCAAACACCTGCGAATAATAAGCTCGAAGTGCTACGTTCATCTTCCTGTCCAGAAGCGACGCAAAATGGATCAAAAAGCTGTGGTCGGCTATCTGGTTGGGTATGATGGGGATGAACGGTATCGGGTGTATGTCCCTGCTCGAGGAGACGTCGTTGTTTCCCGAGACGTCGTTTTTCATGAGAAAATTGGGAATTGTGACGAGATAATTTCCCATCCTATCAGGGAAGAACAAGAAAATTCTGACAACCATCAGGATTCAGTGGTTGAGAAAGGAGTCACTGACGTGCCTGGACTTGGACCCAACTTGGATGACTATGATTCCGGTGATGAATCAGGAGTGGATGAGCAGGACAGTCAACCACAAGCACCCCGGCGCTCGTCCCGCGAAAGTAGGCGTCCCAATTGGCTCAAAGATTACGACACATCGAATCTGGCTGAAGTTTTTCTCGTTGAAGAGGGACCTAACTCCTTCAGTGAAGCAATGGAGAGTGACAACAGTGTGGAGTGGAAGTCCGCTATGGACACGGAAATTGAGTCGATGCACAAGAATAATGCTTGGGAGTTGACAAGTTTACCTTTGGGAAAGAAGACAATCGGCAACAGATGGGTCTTTCGCATCAAACGCAATCCTGATGGAAGCACCGAGAGATTTCGTGCAAGATTGGTCATCAGGGGCTGTGCGCAGCGACCCGGGGTTGATTATGCAGACACGTTTAGCCCTGTAGCTCGTCTTGAGGTAATTCGTTCATTACTCTCTATTGCCGCTGCGAAAAGAATGACTCTTCGGCAGTTTGATGTGTCAACTGCATTCCTCTATGGTGATGTCGAGGAGGACATCTTTATGAAACAGCCTGAGGGGTACGACGATGGCACAGGTCGTGTTTGCCACCTCAAAAGAAGTTTGTATGGTCTCAAGCAAGCTCCGCGGTGCTGGAACCAGAAGTTTGACACATATATGACTGGCTTGGGCTTTCAGCAGAGTCGCGAGGACCCCTGTGTGTATATTCGTCATACTCCGACAGACAAGATCATCGTTGTACTCTACGTTGATGATGGCCTCGTTGCTGCTACAAGCCAGTTCGAGATGGACTTGTTTATCAGCCAGCTACGTTCGCGTTTTGAAATAGTGGCCAAGGAGGTCTCCTATTTTCTTGGACTTGAGATTTCACAGCAGGGTGGTGACATCATGGTCAGCCAGGCGGCGTATATCAGGAAAATCCTCGGTCGTTTCAATATGGAGGGATGTAATCCTGTACACACCCCTTTGGAGAAGCTTGCCATTCACACGCCAGGGAAAGTACCAGGTTTCCCATATCGTTCAGCAGTTGGTGCCCTGCTTTATGTAGCCCGGGGTACTCGTTTTGATATTGCGTTCAGCATGAGTGTTCTCTCACGTCACTTGGAGAATCCGACGGAGGAGGATGTGACTCGAGTCAAGAGGGTGATTCGGTATCTTGCTGGAACAGTTAACCTTGGGTTAGTGTACCGCTGTAACCCCAGGGTAACTAACCTTGAATGTTATAGTGACGCCGATTTCGCTGGGTGCCCAGATACGCTTCGTTCAACTAGTGGAGTGATAGTCAAGTTTGCAGATGCGGCTATCACTTGGATGAGCCGCCGTCAGGAGTTAGTGGCTGACTCTACCTGCGAGGCTGAAATCGTTGCTGCAAATCTGGGCTCAAAAGAAACCATCTGGATCTCTCGATTGTTTAAGGAGCTGATTGGTCTCTCTACTCAACCAATCCTTTACATTGACAACGAGTCTGCCAAGAAGCTCTGTGAAAACCCTGAATTTCACTTCCGGACCAAGCATATTCAACGGAAGTATCTTTTCGTCCGGGATAGGATCAAGAAGAGGATGCTGGCTGTCGAGCACATTGCTTCTGAACTTCAGCTGGCAGACGTATTGACAAAACCCATGTCTCGCCCCAGACTTCAGGTGCTGCGTGATGCCTTGGGACTGGGTAACTATGCTCAGGGACTACTCGAATAAGGGAAAGTGTTGAAGTTATCTCTCGTAGTAATCTGGTAACACTGATACTCTTTATCATTTTTTTTTACGTCCCGGTTGTATCGCTTGTTTGCTAACTGTTGTTTCTGTCGTTCGTTTGAATATAGTTTCTTTTCATTCCATTTAATCTAATTTTGTCCCTCCTGTAGTCAAAATTCAGCATTCACTAGGTAAGTTACGCATTCTCCATTATATTAGGGTCCCATGGTGTTTGTTTGAAATAGGTCGAATAAACCCTTGTCACGTCTCTGCTGTTGTCCCGACCATCATCCTAATTTTGTCAAATACGATAAAGTTTTAAGGCACTTCTCGAGGTCGCGGTCGGAGTCGTAGTGTTCGGACAATGTACCTACAGAATCTGTAGGTTTTTTGTTTTTCAAAAATATTTTTTTATTGACACAATTAATTTTCGCACAAGTAACGTATATCAAAGAATAATAATAAAACCCTTGTGTAAAATTCGCAGCGTATTTCAAGACCAATTTCGATTTTTCCGACCGCTTGAAGTGCCCTAGAATAAAATTGAGCATCCTCCTTCTCGGTCCTCCTCGTGTTGCAGCTTCAATATAGTAGACCATCTTACATATTGAATCATGCAATCAAGATCGTATCAGCGGGCCCTTCACTCCACAAAATCTCCCTGAACTGGCCATCTAACAATTATTGAAAATAACATTATTGTTTCCGTTATTTAGCACCGCTCGAGCCTTGTGAAAGTGATTGATAATTAGCGCACTTTCTTCTGTCATAAGACAAGTGCTCACACTCTCCTTACGTCCCGTAGCGGTATGTATCTCATTAAACCCTTAATTTGTTAGAAATTGCGTAAAGTAATAACGTTGTTAAGTATAAAAGTACTTACACTCGATTGTCGGGCCCATTCGTTCACCGCCTGCAGAATATCATCATGGTTAAGGTAAGCCTCATATTTTATTCGGCAATTTGAAAATCGTTCGAAAATTGGGTTGTTTTGGCAGTTGGCACGATCTGGACAAAATTTGGTCAAATTTGTAGGCTTCGTGGTGGTTCGGATTTCGGATTTTCATACTTTTTAGTCAGAAATCTGGTCTTCATGACGGTGAATCTTATACGGTTCTTCCATTTAAAGGCGTTACTTCCTTTATGGCGTTTTCTAGGCCTGTAAGACTTACAGGCCTACTACTAGGCTACTTAGTAGCCTCTTGACGGTGAAGGCAGTGGCTTTTAGCAGGTTAATTTGAATCTCAGGTTTGTAGAGTCCGCAAGGGGCAAAATTTATTTTGATATTTAATAACTACCTTCTGATTCAATCGAAATTGAGGGGTATTCAAGGGGGCGATCACAAAATTTGTGATTTATGTTTTCTCCAATAATTGTATAATTTATCTGCTGAATTATTGTCTTCTCAACGAATTTTTGGATCCCACTGGGTTTTGAACTTACGATTGGGAGGCTGCAGCCGCTGAACTTCATTTCAAACAATTTTTTAAAATGACGTTATAATAATTTAATTATTACGTTATAATGTAGGTAGTGCTTCTCAACCTGGGGGTGCATCCAATAAAATTAAACTTAAAAAAATAAAAAATAAAAAATAAATAATTAAATAAACTGCAAATTTTACACAAGGGTTTATTATTCTTTGACGTGTGCAAAAATTAATTCTGTGTCCTTAAAAGAATATTTTCGAAAAAAATTAGAAAAAAAATTTCTTTGTACAATGGTTGGACAGATGTAAGATGTGAGTTAGGTAGGTACCTAATGAATTTAACGTAAGGTAGATGCGGCGAAATAGTGGGAATCCATCCTATAAAAAGACGATTTCAGACGAAGTAGTCTATTTCCACGATAAATAAAATAACAACTTGTAGACGCGTTTCGGTTTACTAAACCATCCTAAACCACCGTATTGTACTGATGATGGTTTAGTAAACCGAAACGCGTCTACAAGTTGTTATTTTATTTATCGTGGAAATAGACTACTTCGTCTGAAATCGTCTTTTTTTTTTACCTAATGAATTTCTGCGTCAAAAATCACTCGGGACAACTACACGTTATTTGACCTCCTGGGATTCCTCACAAATCCCCTTTGTAGCCCTATGCCACATAGATCCCCACAGTGAGATCACAATTGGAGTCTATGTCCAAACATTTTTCGAAAACGACACCTAACCCGACCTCATAGCCGAAACCCTTCTAAAAAGCCCTCCCGCAGCCCCTTTTTAGCCCCACAGTGCCACATGGATTTGGGCGATCGGGCTGATAACCTTGCGGGCACAACTAGATGTTAAACCGAGTATTAAATACAAAATTTTTGTCAAAATTTCAGGTATTAAAAAAAAGTCCGTTTGCCCAAATCTGCTCGGACGGCGCGTTGTCCACACTATTTTGGGCAGCACGAATTTCGTAAGAATCTGAAATTTTAGCAACGTGCTCGGCTCTCTAACGAAAGGATTTTGGCCAGGGGGACATTTTTTTAAATGATGAAGTTGGTTCCAAAGATGTGATGTTATTAAATAACATTTGTGAAACGTTTCAGATCACCGTAGTCTTGAGTGCAGTTGTCGTTGGCCTCGTAGGGCTCTCGTTGGCCTACCCGGTGACTGAAGGGCCGAATAAAGAAAATCATCAGGTGACAGCTCGTCAAGGAGGTTTCGCCGCCATCTTGGGATCCATCGGAACCGCCCTGGTGCCCGTCTTTGGAGCCGTTTTGGGACCCATACTCACTAATTTGGCTCAAGGGATTTCGACAGCTTTTAACAACGGTCTAAGTAAGTGAAGGGAATTACGGAACTCGTACTGGACGGCTGAGACCACTTCTAATGAGCATCAGGTTGGGGTTTTGGAGGGGTTAAGGCTTAGTCGAGTAAGGTGCAGTTTTCGATTATTTTTGAACGTAGAATCGATTTATGGGTCACAGACTTGTAAGCCACACTGTGGGACTTTTAAGATGCCAGAAGTGGGGGTTTTTACGGGCTTTGACCGCCAGGTCGAATGAGGTGTCGTTTTCGTGGTACTTTTGGACGTAGAATCGATACATGGAGGTCTTAGATCTGTCTTACCACTCCGTGGGGCTTCTGTGGTAGGGGTTTGAAGGGTTTTAGCAATGTAGTCGAGTGAGGTGCAGTTTTCGATTAATTTTGAGAGTTGAATGTTTTCATGGATCGTATTTCTTGTAACATGTCCAAATACCGGCCGATTCACGCAACTTCTTCTTTTTCAGACCTCTCGACCAACCGAACCCCCTCGGCCGAAGCTCAAGCGCTGCTCGTCCGGATCCCTCAGGACTCTCCTCTCTACGCGGCTCTCGTTCAAGGACAACTAATCACCCCCGAGGCTCAGGACGGTCTTCCGGCTGTCGGCCCTTCCGTCAAAACGCCCTTCCCGTCGGAGAAATTCGGACACTTCCAATCCGAACCGGCTCCCGTCGACGACGGCGCTCTCATTCACGACGCCGCCGTCCCCGAACCTCCGACGTCCGCCATCAAGCGGATACCTCAAAGGAAAAACACTGAAACTGAATATTTGTAAACTTGATGGAAACATCTCACATACTAAGTATGTGAGTCTTACAACCTAAGTATGTAAGTCTTACGGACGGACTGACGGACATTTGACTTGACGACCGGAGTTGAATTCACAGCGGTGATTATTTGTATACAAAACTATTATTTATTTATTTATTTATACCAAAAGCAAATACAAAATTTAACATTTAATGTTACTATTCATTTAGCGGTGTACATTGTTCAATTGAGACGGTTGGCTTAGTAAGAGCGGATGTGCCAAAACTACAGCGGTTTTTTAAACGTTCCCAGCATGACCATGGTCATGCATATGCATATGGTCATATGTAGGTAAAGCCAGGGTTCCATCTATTCAAACATTATTCAAGACCATTTAAATTCACCACATAACATAAATTAATCGGCTTACAGTTTTCTGTGATATATTTTTTGTAAATTGTTGATGATGATTTTGACTATTTCAATGAAATCACCACCACAGCTTCCACCAGCTTCGACGTCGTCGAGCTATTCTAACCAAAAAATACTTTCTTTATAATGTTTGGACAGATGTGGGACCTCAAAAAAAAAAAAAAAAAAAAAAAAAAAAAATCGTTCAAAAATACTTCGAAAACGACACTTAACTCGACCCCATAGCCGAAAACTTTCAAAACCCCCACTCATAGCCCCACAGAGCCCCACATTTTTCGGAGTAACAAGGTCGAGAGTTAATTCATTGTCTCATTCCTCGAAATCCGAATCCGTGGTCGATTCTGAGGAAGACGATGAAGAGCAAAAAGAAAAATCTCTTCCAACAGACTCAACCACAGCGTAAAAGAGACCATCCTTCAACCGAGGTACGAAATGAGAAATGAAGCAGGTTAGACATTCGAGGAGGTGCGAGTAGGTTGCATGTTGTGGGTGTTTGACACTGGGCTCCTGACTCTGGCCCTACTTGCTCCGAATACAGAGTGGGGCTCTGTGGGCTGAAAATAGGGGCTACGGGAGGGGTTCTTGAAGGATTTTTGCTATGGGATCGAGTTAAGTGCCGTTTTCTTGTTATTTTTGGACGTAGAAACCATTTTTGGGGGTCCCAGAACGATCCGATTTCACCGTGAAGATCTATGGGGCTTTCATGGGGCTAATAATGGGACTGGGGATCCCAGGAGGTCAAATAAGGTGTCGTTTTCCGAGTAATTTTGGACGCATTATCCATTTTTCTTGGACAAAGTTGTTATCACAATATTTTTAGTTTTTCGAGATATCCGAATATCTAAAATATGTTTCAATATCCATTTTAAACTCTATTCCAATCTCTTCGGCATATTCTCGTCTTATTTGACCGACCCTCATTAATTTTCCACCCACATTTCATGAAATGAATGTATGAATATAATTCAGGAATAATTCATAACAATCCATGAATTCGTATAAACTCACACAATTTTGGTCAAATGTCAATTAGGCGGTTTAAGATTTAGAATGACGAAACGTTGACGGCGTTGGGCCCGTCACTCGTTTTCAGAGTATTGGTCAATCAATTTCTTCGAAGTCCTCGTCCATTCAACCAAAATAGTAGACAGATTTAGTGAAGCTGACCATAAATGTGGAGAACACTGCCTTGCAAAGAGGGTGGCTAAACATTCTTGAATTAAGTATACCAACCAAACAAAGTATTGGATCGAAACGATAATTTTTGAGTATGAATGTCCTACCTTCCTAATGAGTCGGCGAAGGAGCGTTTAAACCGCTCTTTTTGCAGCTATGGGTCCTCTGTATTTGGCAAGTGTGTTGAAATACTCCCACAAGGCTACCTATCGGTGGCAGATGAGCCCTGATTTCATATTTGATGGGATAATAACACGAATTTCTTTGTAAGGTCAAAACCGCATGTTCGCGTGCATCTGAAGATATTCGGGGTCTTGCATGCTTCTGAACGGGCACGACGAGTGAGGAAAAGATCAAGGATCGGCTCGTATGCTAATATATTCGGGGCTCATCACGTGGGATTGATGTGATTGGTGGGACATTGATGATAGGTGTTGCTTTTCGGATATCCTTACGATTGATTATTCTATTTACGTGCCTTCTGATCATCGTTCGCTAGTCATTGCACTTAAATAATTGATCTGTTTTCTGGATTGGGATTGAGAACTTTGGTAAAGCTCAAAATTTGTTATTCTTTATTAGTGTGTAGATGCGAAAAATTCAAAGTCCGTCCAAGCTGTAGGAATTTTGTTGGAAATTCTGAAATTTTGACAAAATACTAAGTATTTTGTCAAACTTTCAGATTTTCCAACAAAATTCCTACAGCAAGTCTTGGTGTGGGCGCGCAGGGCAAGCAGCTTCCCCACTCACGACCCGGACCGTCACGATTTTATCATACACCAACCGTTTACATTCAACAGTGAGTTTTTGGTTGGTCCTACGTAGGAATCCTCTCCTGACACTTCGGCTGAGGATGCCAGGACAGCGGATCTTCGTGGAATTTCACTCGGGACAGCTGCCTATAGGTGCCTATAGGCACCTAATAGCTATAGCTAATATATTAGCGACGCATTGCTTGTAGGAGCTGGGAGAACTGTCCTTCCGAAGGATGAAGGACTCCTTCAGCCCCAGGGCTCCTTCCTGGGTCAGCTGTCCAGGACTCTCTTAGTGATGTTTCACTTACGGAAGTCAGTCAATTGATTTCCTATAAAACTGCGAGCTGTGGACAAACTGAAATCAATCATGACGCTTCATGTTTGATATTTGAATCTCCACAGCCCCATTCCGAGGATCGACGCACTTCAGGTCAGCTCGCCAGTTTGTGCCATGCTGGAGCTCGCGGATCCTCCATTGATGCAGCGACATCACTTATTAGGTCAGCAGATCGTGTCAATAATTGAAGTTAGGCCCTAGATAAGAATGTTCCTGCACTCCCTTCCACTCCTTCAAAGACACCGGGGGCTTAATCCTAGATATGAAACTAGAGGCATTCTCCCAAACACATAACACAAAATTATTTAATAATAATAATATCGAACCTGAGAAGCAATTAGGATCAAATTATTATTATGTAGGTATGTACATACATTCGTTACGCAGGGTGCCCTGCACTTGGCTCCCTTCCTAGTCGTATTCGGAAGATTTTAAACCCTTCGTCGGTGCTTCCACACTACTCATATCTGAGAATATGTCATTTAGGCATGTTCACATGTCAAGGTAAGGTTGTGTACCTTGAGTCGCAAGTACCTCGAGTCATTTTTGAAATCGGTGGGAATGACTCAAGCCAAGGTGGGAGTTTTCTGGGGCTTTGGCCGAAGAGTCAAGCAAGGTATCCCACGTCTGAAGGAATATGTCTAGCGCGGACATAATATGTCTGAATTATTCCAGTATGGCGATGCCTGCCTGCCATAGCGACAAAAATGGTAAAAAGTGCAATAAACCGAAAATGGACTTGAAACAGATTCTACTTGGTAGGTATGTCAAGGCCCTCTCAATAAAGGCCCTCATATTTAGCAAGAAGACCTTTACGGGCCCACATCAAAATATCTCCCTGTAAATAACGTGAGTCGTGACAAGTTCATCCGAACTGTATTCTATTTGTACAATGGGGTTCACGAGAAGTGTGTTATATTGTCTGAAGACGATAAGATCGGAAGAGGTTGTGATTGGCCGAATAGAGAAATCAGAAATCATTCATCAGAGGAGAAGTTCAAGGGGGACGTCATCACGTGGCGCGTGCTGCGGAAAGTACAAGTCCGCTTATTACAATCTCGAGCAGTCGAGCAAAATTTCGATGTTACAGAGATGGGCGTTATGACTATGATATTTCTCATGCGACGGATTAGGAGGCCTTTCTATTCATTGTAAGGAAATAGTGTTTTTTTTTTTTTTTTTTTTTTGTTTTTTTTTAAATGCCCAAGTGGAAGGTTCTACACATCATGACCAGAGATGGGCAAATGATACGGTAAAGTCGAAAACGATATCATATTCGAAACCATCATCAGCATCAAATGGACCAATAATAAACTGGTCAGCCTTGAAATTCGAAAAAAACAACGTGTCAGCTACTGGTGCAGGAGAACACCTAGTAAGATTTGATTTGGGGGGGTTGTGTCTTGCCCCACAACAGTTATTGGAGGGAGCATTCTCCCACGCACATTCAATTTCGGCTTACCTGCCTCGCCTCCAAACTGTATTCTAAAAATATAGTTTTTTAATTTTTCATTTTGCTTCCGAGTCTGCGAAGCAGCGGAAGCCTTGTGTTCACTTTCGGGAGAAAACAAATTTTTGTTGTCCGAATTCAAAATTTCCACTCGCATTTTGCGTTTCATAGCCTACTGAACAAATTTGGTTCCGTGTTTGTCGGTCTGTGGGTCTGTCGGTCTGTCGGTCTGTCGGTCTGTGGGTTTGTCGGTCTGTCGGTCTGTCCGCATTTCCTTGTTACAGCCATAATTTCCACAATTTTGAATGAATTTAGCTCAAATTTTGAGGGATTATGCGGATCAGGCTCCTTGAGGTCCCATACGAATTTCATCACAATTGAATCAGCTGTACGCTCTGCGCATGCGCTAACGTGAAATTCTTGAAACAGGCATAACTTTCTCAATTTTGATCGGATTTCAATCAAATTTTCAGGAATTGTGTGCGTATAGCTCTAGATGGTACCCTGTCAGTTTCATCACGATTGAATCAGCGGTACGGTCAGCGCATGCGTGAACGTAATTTCCTTGCCACAGCCATAACTCCTACAATTTTGATCGGATTTCAATCAAATTTTCAGGAATTGTGTGGGTATAGCCCTAGATGGTTCCCTATCAGTTTCATCACGATTGAATCAGTAGTACTCCCTGCGCATGCGCGAACGTAATTGAGATATATATATATATTCTTGAAAATCTCGAGAAATTCAAAAATGATGTACGTTCTGAGATAGGTTGAGCGCCCTCAAGGATTTTTTCCGTTTTCCCCTCCTTCATCCCCCTCTCCTTCCCTAAAGAAGGGAAGGAGTGGGGATTTCAGCCAATATTGATCCGATTTTGATGAAATTTTCAGGGATTACGCGGGTTGTGCCGTAGATGATTACCCAGGCTTTGGGTAAAAAATTGAATCAGCGGTACGCTCTGCGCATGCGCTAACGCGAAATTTTTGAAACAGGCATAACTTTCACAATTTTGATCGGATTTCAATCAAATTTTCAGGAATTGTGTGGGTATAGCTCTAGATGATCCCCTATCAGTTTCATTATGATTGAATCAGGGGTACGCTCAGCGCATTTTATAATGGTGTCACTTTGATTGTAACGAGGAAGCTGCTGTGCCATCTCCTTGGCAGTGTATTTTCACTTGTCATTTCCGCGTCCAGCGATGTACGCCTCGCCACTGATTCACTGGTGTCATTTCTGGCGTGAGGAGCAACACCATGTTATGGAATTTCTTGAGGAAGAAAGTCAGCAAAAAAGCAAACAAAGTTTCAATTTCCCACTGTTGTGGATGAGCAGGAAGTTGACAAAATTTTTTTGAAAATCTGAGGGAATTGGAAGATGTTGAGTGAGTTGAATTTGTATGATGATGAGATGGGAGTCAATTCCGTTTTTAATTCATTATGTATAACTAGGTTAGGTTTTCAGTTATTTGATTTTTGTAAAAATATGTAAGTATGATGTTCCTTTGAGAAAAGCCTATTAAGTTAAATTAAAATTTAATTTAATTGTAAGTATTTTCTCAATTTTTGATCAAATTAAATTTTGAAGTTTCCGTGACAATTTATTGTAGGTATTTTTTATTGGCTTTAAATTTTTAATTTTATTTTCCTTAAAAAAAAAGTTTTCTGATGATTAAAACAACCCTAGGTCGCGTTTAAAATCCATTTTGACTGTGTTAACGATGATTTTGGGGGGTTTTAGGGGGTGGGAATGTGTAGCCAAGGAGTGATTGATTATAATATATTTGATTATTAGAGCTGCGGAATGCTCAAGACGCTGAGGAGGTTAGACGAACTAGCCAAGCGGTTCTAAATAGTTATAGAACGATGGTGGCGTACGAGAATCTTATATTCCAGTTATAACCGATCCTACATCGCCCTGATTGAAAATTACAATTGCCTCAATCATTATCTGAATTGGGATGTGCCAGTTTAGGCTAGGAAACGAGGAAAAAGTACGAATCAGCTACAGGGGGGAGCTGTGGAAAATCGACCATGACGGAGTCTGCTTTCTGTGTGTTATTATAGCACACAGAATAATAGCCTATTATTCTGTGTGCTATAACTGCTATATAGCCTATAGGTGAAAGGGAAACCGTCACGCATATATTCGGGAAATGCCCTCAGCTCAGCGCTGTTCGGTACTTCGGATCGGCTACGTTGAGCCCAGAGTTTATCCGTGGTTGCCTCTTCACAATACCGAATAAGGACTTACTGTACAGATTTTTCAACTACATTATAGCCTACCTGTCTAAAGCGTAGGAAATATATAGAAGATTTACTTATTGATGTGGGGCTTCGGTAATGTTGAACTCATAATCTATAAACGTACCATGTATCCAGCAAAAGATATTTCAAGCCCGGTTAAATGATTTATTTAATTTTATTATTAATTTTTGCCAATGCTTGTTCACGTAAATTCTTGTGCGAACCCTTTGCTTTACAGGTCAGTGATACCTTTATGAAAATAAAAAATTATTGAATTCAATTAATTGAATTATTATATATAATATTCGAAATTAAATGTATTATACCTATTGGAAATCACGTTCCTGTTGCTCAAAATAGGGAGATACTGTTTAAAAACCTCGGGAAATGATTGAAATAGCCGCAATACTGCCGAAAAAGTCAGTTTATTTACCAGTCGAATTCACTCATCGCGAAACAGTTCAAATTTTTCAACTTCCACCAAGGTTGATGATTGACCCAGCAAAACCGAAATAACGAGGAAAATCCCTCATTGACTCAACCCACTCAAGGGCGCTCAGATGACGAGTTCAACTGTACGGAAAACCCACCAAATCGCCCTTCGGATTCTATTAGAACCCGTCGACTTGTAAACATATTGCGAAAGTTAACGTATGGTTTAAAAGGGAACCGCCTGTCGTCAATGAACATCACTCATCAACCACCCTCGTCCTGTTCAAGTCTTCGGTGTGTATCACTTCATCATGTCCCGAATCGTAAGTAGTGCCCTGCTGCTCAATGATGAAAATAGTTCGATGAACTTCAAAGTTCACTAACTTTTAAAATTCATCTTTGCATCAATACAATTTCAAGTATTATTTTTGAGTGAGTACGTAACAGATTGTGCTGGGTGAAAATAGATTAATTTTTCCGAATGGGGCTTTCATGGGGCTACAAATAGGGCTTTTGAAGGATGCAAGGAAGACGAATGAGGTGACGTTTTCCGAATAATTTTGGAAGCATAATCCATTTTTCGGGGTCCCACGACCGTCCACACACTTTACAAGAAAATAAGAAAACTTTTGTAATAAAAAGAGTCGATTGATAAAGAATAAGTCTATATCAATAGAATTCGTAATGTTTTTATCATTTGTATCAAAGTACAAAAAACCCTTGTGTAAAATTTGCAGCGTTCTTTGTAAATGATTTTTTTGTTGACAGAATTAATTTTAAGCACATTGTAGGTACAAACATTGAACAGATAATATCTATTAGGTTCCTATCTTAATGACACAAAATTAATTTTGGCAGAATTAACCAATATCAAAGAATAATAAACCCTTGTGTAAGATTTGCTGCGTTTTTCCTGTGGTGAACTTACTTGCGATGACTTGGGAAAAATCCCACGCCTCGCCCCTGGCTAAAACAAAATTTGTTTTAATTTAATTTTTTTGCATTTTTCGGATAGGTACGGAGCTGATTTTCTCGGTTTTGCGATTTTCTCGTCGTTTTACTGAAGTCGAGGGGTACTTTTACTAGGTACCTACTTACTTACCCATCATTATTAAAATAAAAATTTGACTACAGGGTGTGATTTATGATCTAGCTGAGTCAGTCTCACTCACCATACAGCAACATACAGTTTTAATTATTACGATTCAACTAGTGGCTGTGGTCACCTGCCAATGCATGTCAAATAGCAAAAGAAGTTGAAGGCCGTGACAAAAAAAAAAAAAAAAAAAAAAACCATTCACTTCGGACTTCCCACGTATGACGTCATTCCCATTTCGTCATCCGCTAAAGTGAATTTTTGCATTCAACTCGCCGAAAAGAAAAATTTCAATAATGAATGCAATTATTTGAGGGACAATAGCTTCAAAGATAAACATCTGCCGGTATGAAGCGATTGTGCAACGTTTTCAAGGCAGATTCGCCGTCCAGTGTTGACGCCTACCCCGTTTTATGGGCGACGATTAGTCAGAGCGTTCACAGTTGGTTATGACTAGGAAATGTGACATTTGGGAAAAAAAGGTGTCACGTCTATTTGTCTACTGGATTGGACGTCAAGGACGAACGGGTTTGAAAGTTATTCTCGTGAAGGGGGTCATCACTAACTAGGTACCTACCTACCAAAAGAAGAAAAAAAAAAAAAACTATTCCTTATATATAAAAGGGAAGAGTACCTACCTATGTGTGTTTGTCTGTGGCCCGATTCACGCCCGAACGACTTGACCGATTTTGATGCGGTTTTTTGCAAAATGATCGCAAAGCTCCGGATCAAGATAATATCTTGACATCCTATATTATATTATAGGATTATAGTAGATGTCGTTCAACGCCTTCCTTCATCGCGAACGGAGCTTTCTTCGCGACGAGAGACGGGTCAAATAGCGTCGTTACTAGGGATCGCTAGGAAAATATTCGAAACTCCGAAACCCGGTAAAACTTTTGTCGTCGGTTTTGAACGTCCTACGTCTGTTAAAACGAGCTTTTCACTCTGATTTCAACGAGTACAAAACGATTTCTGTGCGATAACCCGTTCGCAAATTATGCGAAGATCGTCGGTAGGTGGGTACGAGTATTTTTTGCCAGCCTTCGATTTGTTTAATAGGTAGGAAATTTCATTTTGAGTTGATGGGTGCTATGGGCTGCATATAATTGGTGATAGACGGGAATTTGATAATTCACTACGAGAAACCAACAAGCGTTGTTACTATGAAAAATTAAGTTGACGGGTTGCCACGGGTGTCCTCATTCTAGCGCCCGTTGTATTCTAAACTAGGGGCATTCCTGCTAGTCCCTACATAATTTTAAAGAACATCAGGTTGGTACGTTCAGGCCATTGACAAGGGAATGAAATAGAAAAAATAATTATCAGTACAGAAGCAGAACTTGTGATAACTATAAAAGTAGTTATAGTACCTATATAGTTATAAAACTTTTATAGTTAGATATCAAGTTCTACTCCTGCATCAATGATGTTAAATTTAAGTTCTCATAATACAATAGTACCAATTATCGACACTTATCAAGTGATTGGTGTGTCCTGGATCTTACCTTTCATAACTGACGTCGTTGTAGATCTACACGAAAGCTAAGTGTCAGTCCTGAGGAAGAAATTATAATATTTCGACAGCTCGGCAAAAGAGTTGAGATTTTTCGTTGGATCCTAACCCCGATATTACCAACGAGTATTATTCCTATACAATCCATAAAAAGGCATCTACCAAAAGATTAGCTATATTAGTTGACAAAGAACTGTGGATCTAAAAGAACGTTACGCATCTTATAAAAAGGAAAACAAAAACTTACTAAAAAGTTTTCGTTCTCCAAAAAATTATAATAAAGAAGGTGCCTGGGTTGAAACTACTCCTACCTGTCGAGAAAACCGTGGATCCTAAAAACGATGATCCAGTTCAAAAATACTTCTTATATTAAATATAAGAAGTATTTTTGAACTGAAGTATTATTTGAACTGAAGTATTTTTGAAATAAATTATTTATTCGAGTTTCGGCTTTCGACTTTTTCACAAACTCAAAAACGAAACCAGCCAGAGAAAAGCATACCTAACTGGTATTTATTTCTGGAAATTACATGCCAGTTACGCTTTTCTTCGGCTGCTTTTGTTTCTATGTTTCTGAAGTGGCGAAAGCCCTGTGAAACAAAAGAGAATGATCGTGGTTCTTGGGATCAAACTGCCGACAGAGACCCAGATTGGGGTAGTCAGCTTAAAATAAAAAACATGATAAGGAATATCATTTATATTATAAATCTTGGCAGCCAGGACATCAAAGAGTTAATTTAATTATTTTTTCTTCCTAGTCGAAATGTAGGAGAATTTTCTCTAATTTAACCGTGTAGGACATTTGTGTAGGACACAGTGTAAAATGTAGGGCACATTTGACACACGTTACCTGTGGTATCGTGAGACAAAAGACATCTGATAGATTTACACACGATTTCTTGATTTCTAGATTCCTCTGATGGCTGCCGTGATAATCTTGGCGATGGCGATGGCGAGAAGTGAAGAAGTTGAAGAAGAGTTGGAGGAAGGACGGACTTTTGGTCTCCTGGCTAAACCGCTCAAGAAGCTCACCAACAAATTCGGTCATTATTTGGTCCACGCGACGAGTGACTACTACCCTCAATAGTGAGTTCCAACTGATGGGTGCATGAACTATCAAGGGTTTGGTCTTGTGTCGAGTGAGGTGTCGTTTTTGAAGATAACTTGAGAGGAGGAACCGATTTATGAAGGTACCAGACCTATCAGGGCTCGAAATATCGTTCCATTTGGTCCCCCAAATCGTTCCGATTCTGAAAAGTGCGAAAAATTATAATTTTTAGGAATAAGTTCCGATTGAGAACGAAATTTTAAAGTTCTGAAAAATACTGTTCCCATTGGGAACGAAATCTGAAGGAACAATATTTTATCGATCAGGCGAAGAACGTTCTTCTCGAAAACGTTATTTTTTCGTTCCAAAAAGAAACGTTCTTGACCCAAACGATAAACGATACTGTCCTTCAGAGAACGTTCCGCTTATTTTGTTGATCATAATTAGGCCCAATATTTTCATTCCCATCTCCGTATACGGAAAAAAACTAAAGAACGAAAAATTTCGTTCCCAGCAGGAACGGTAACCAACTGTCAATAACGAAAAACTATATTTTGGCTTAAACCTTACTTTTTGAAGCAGAATTCACAGGGAGTTGATAAATAAAGTAACTTTAAAAAGGTTGTTTCTCTCAATCGTGGGAAATGTTCCCATCTTGAACGTTCATTTAAGAGCTTTTATTTTTTGAGGAACTTTATTTCGAGCCCTGTATCAAACTACACTGATGCCCTTTATGGGGCCTCACAGACGAGAATTTTGAAAATCTTTGGCTTAGGGGGTCCGGTGAGGTGTCGGTGCCTACTCACTACCGTAAATGAATGTACCTAATTCCTAAAGATTGTGGCGGGGTTTGTCGTCGGCATATTGGTGGATACCACTGTTAACTAATACGCTACTCATGTCATTGATGAACAGAGAGAGGATCTGCGGACATAGAATTCCTCCTTGTGGGGCGCCAGAAGATAGAGGAAGGAAGCCAGAAGTTTAGCAGAACGCTTGGTCGCGTTAGGTACTGAAAGGCCCGTTATCCTGGGCTTGAAATGAGCCGGTCAAATTGGACAGTGTCAAAGTTTGACACTGTCCAATCCAGCTAGTGTAAATGGGCTATGAGTGTACACTTTTCGTCTCCAATGTTATCATGGCTGTACTCCGTGATTTTGACGAGAGCTGTGGAGCACGCCTGAAGCCAGATTGACAAGCTCGAGCTTGGCAGTCCAGCCTCCTCCTAGTATGAGTAAATCTGTTCCCTAATAAGAAGAATAAACCTCCAACAACTTGGAGGGCACAGGTAGGCAAAATATGGGACGGTAGGCCTACTCCTTGAGGCTGGTAGGATTTGCAGTCTTGAGGATTGGGGGGTGACAACAGCTCGCTTCCTGATGTCCGGAAAACCAGATGACATTATAGCAAAATTCAGTATATGAGTGAGAAAGGCAAGTAGCGGAGTAGCTACCGCATCCCTTCGGATCCCTTTGGAATAGCTCCCGAAGGCTGTGCATGACCATACGATCTGACAATCCGGATGTAATATATCCCTTATAGTATATTATAAGGGCTGGTTCCCGTCTCGACTTCCTTCTCTGTTTCTCCTAGTCTAGCCATACAGTGGCTACACGTGGGGTTCCCAACCTCTCTGTTTCTCTGTCTAGCCATACAGCGGCTACAGGTGGGGTTCTCGCAGGGCTTTGGCTGCGGGGCCAAGTGTCGATTATCTAGTAACTGCAGACGAAGATTCGATTTATAGGGTTCCCATACCTGACAACTACTCTGTGGGGCTTTTAAGGGGCAATAGGCGGGGCTTTTGAAGGGCTCTGGCCAGGGGTTCGAGTGAGGAGTCATTTCCGAAGCCAGTTCTGATGGTTTATCTCACCTGAGCCTTTGTGGGACTCCTGTTTGAAGTCAAGGGTTTGTTGAAAACTATTAATCCCTTGTTAGGAATATCACATTTACATCGTTTGTTTTCTCTACTCACAGCTACTCTCCGGTACATCATCTCGGCTACGGTCCCTACGGCGGCTACGGTTCCTCCGGCGGTTATAGTCAATATGGGCACCGGCCTACTGGATATGTGAGCGGTTTCCTCTAAACAAGACGTATTCCTACCCGATCTACCAATAATTTATTTTGTTCTTGTAAATATTTTTAGTTTGTTTTGTAAATATATTGTTACGATGTATTTTTTCCTGTTTGTTTGCCTTTCTGTGGACGTGTGGCGGTGGGAGGGGAGGATTGTTGTATTGTGAGTAAGGAGGAAGTAGGTGATTATGATTGGACAAGAATTCGTTCTCTAGCTAGATTTGGGATTACATTTGAAAATATATCTCCTGTGTTTTATTGATTCATCCAAAGGTTTTAATTCTTATTCTTAGGTACCGAATGACAAGTCAAGGGACATGGTCTATGATCTTGTAAGAATATAGGGTAAAAGCCCAGTAACATTGGTTTAAATAATTTAATCATTACCTAACCCTTTCGCGAGTGAGCCTTCGTGGGAACTGAACATTACTTGATCCCGCCTTGCCATATAGTAATGTTATTTTAAGGGTAATGGTATTTGTAAAAGGTTTCAAAATATCGCCTTGCGTGATAATATCTCGTGATATTATGGCCTCGGCAGGCTGCTTCTTTATACTTGATATCTTGTCTCTGGTCCACGCAGGCTGCTTCTTTTTGCATGATATCTCGTCTCTGGCCAGGCAGGATGCTTCTTTTTGCTTGATATCTCGTCTATGGCCCAAGTACCTATGCCAAGAAAGATACCTTGGTACCTACAACAACGTTCTTTACGGGCCGCATATTTGCCCGTCCTGAAGCCAGCGGAGACATGTCGATCACTCAAGATGCACCTGGTCAGCGGGCTCTCGACATCACGAGGGATTGCAAATAGGCTCGTTCGGTCCTTCCAAATGGGGATCAGGCGGTGGGAACTCAAAACGGTCAACCTTGAACGAAATGTGGCGCGTAGGCCGAGCGAAATACCAATTCTTGACCCCCCCAACTTCATTATACGCTGCGTGGTATTTCTGTGAGGCAACCGTTCGGATATTCAGGCAGGTTGAAAGTTCGTTTGACATTCGTCTCAAGGTGTGATGAGATTGGACTTCAATTAGTGTCAACGTGCATCAACCTGGTCGAGTGAGCCGTCGTTTTCGAAATCGATACCTCGTCACATCAGTAAAATCGATTTGTGAGGGTGTACAGAAAATGGGACTTAACTATGTAATCGTGCTTGTAGCGTTTTCCCTTAAATTCCTGGATCGGTGGGTCATCTCATATCAGATTATCAAAAGCGTTCCCACTGCTAAAACAGGGGCTCTGGGAAGGGGGGGGGGGGGGGGGGTTGGAAGGGTTTCGGCTATGGGATCGAGTTAGGTTTCGTTTTCGAAGTATTTTCGGACGTAGAAATTTCTTGGGGTCCCACAACGATCTACTTCACCGTAGGGGTCCATGGGGCTACAATGGGATTTTTGAAGGATCCGAGGAGGTCGTTTTCCGTGTACCTAATTTTGGACGCATAATCCATTTTTCTAGGTCCCACATCTGTCCACCCTTGTGGACAGAAGGTACATCAGTATACGTATAATGTTTGGACAAATGCTATAGGTACCTATAGCATTTTGTTTTTAATTTTTCAAAAATATTTTCACAATATTTTTTCACAATATATCAGTGAATAATAAACCCTTGCGTAAAATTTGCGGCGTTTTCAGCTTCCGCCAAGGCTCACAGTAAACCGAAATAACCAGGAAAATTCCCCCATCGACTCGAATCATTCAAGGGCGGACAGATGACGAGAAAACCCAACAGATCGCCCGTCGGATTCGATTGGAACGCGTCGACTTGTAAACATATTGCGAAAGTTAACGTAGGATTTTATTAGAACCCGTCGACCTGTAAACATATTTTGAAAGTTTAAAAGGTAACCCTTCGCCTGTCGCCAATGAACATCACTCATCAACCACCCTCCTCCTGTTCAAGTCTTCTCTGTGTATCACTTCATCGTGTCCCGAATCGTAAGTACCTACCCTATAACTGCTTAATGATGAAAGTAGTTCGAAGAACTTCAAAATTCACATCTTTGAACTTGGAGAATCATCATTGCGTCAGCACAATTTCAAATATTACCTATTTTTGAATACGTGACACAGTGTCAATAGTTCCCATTTTTCTGAATTTTTTTCAACACGCGACTCACGATTGCGACTGCGACTCGCGATTGGCCGCGTCGCACTCCTCCAATGCATTCATACGGAACCACATTCCTAGGCGCGTTTCCCGGCCGCACGGCTCAATGCGGCTGACGACTGATGAGCGCGTCTGCGACTGGACTGGTAGGGTGAGCAGTCCAGTCGGACGCCGTCTGCGACTGAGGTATGCAAACCCGCTCGAGAGTTCATTTTCTCGAGAGTTCAAACCAAAAAATGTGAAGCTCAGAAAGCGAAAATGGAATTCACATTCCCGTGAGTGATTCTTATGAGGTGGTCGACCACACCTACCTCGAGTGCATCTCCACTTAATATTCTTTTGGAGATTAGATGAAAAAAACAAAAAACTTTTTTACTGATTTCCCATCACTATCACAGGCTGTAACGAACGAGCCACACTAATATTTAATTAGGAACCCCTGGGATCAATCTCCGAAGAACAGGTAGCAGAGCTAGTTTCAGGCACCTTTATTCCGAATAGAACCAAAGAAAAACACACCGAAATAATTAAACAATCGGCGCACATCCAAAATTATTCAAACTTCATAGAAAAAAGGCCAAGAACAGTGTGGCCAGACAACCAAACAGAGGGGCACATTATAAAAAGCTCCCTACAAAATTTCCCTTTTCCCTAATCATTTCCAACACAGGCCATATGAACATAATATAAGGACACTGAAAGTAGTGAAATATCTGTATGGTTTGTAATTAAGTGGGTAGTCTTGGGATGATTTTTCGCACATTTTTCATTTTTCGAATTGAGAAAAAAGGGAAGAAAATGACGAGAGACGAAATCATGGGAACTACTTTTTCGTTTGCGAAGGACCAGCGTTTTGGCGTGAGGGGAGAGTTTAATTTCTGGAAGCGTTCGAGTTCTGATTCGATTCCAAACGGCCAGAACCTCCTCTGCGAACTCACCTTATATCGTCGCTGCAGAAGCACACCGCCTAACCCACACCTTCCCAACTTCACAGGTGACACAAAAAAAGTGTCATTAGGTAAAGAAAAACTGTATGGTTTAAAAAAATTGATTCGTGTAACTGTTTTAGTTAGGTGTTCTTTATCAAAGCATAATAAACTCTTGTGTAAAATTTGCAGCGTTTTGTTTTCAGTATTCAGTGTTATTATTTTATTTTTTCATTTGCAGAAAAATGAATTTTTGAGTTTTACCTATATAATTAAATAACAATTAAAAACTCAAAAATACAATTATTGTTACAATAAATACAATATTTATTCACCCTAAATTAAATGTCACTCTACATCAAATTTTGGACCACAGTTTGGGAAGCTCCGGTGTATATTATACACATAATATGTGAACAAGGTGAATATGGGGAATCACGTTTGGCCACGAAGAGGGCCTGGAGAGGCAACATGATCGGTCACACGAAGAACGACTCGTCTGACCACCGGGGCATTGTGATCCACTCCCGATGGGATCTACTGATGGCGATCGATTCCTGTTTTGTACTAAGTTGAAACAGCTGTTAAATCTGGGAAGTGCGATCGACTCCCTGTTTTAGAATCAGCCTGATCAGGCCTGGAAAGCGTGGAGGCCACCCTGGCAAGCCTTAGAACCATCTAACCAGCTTGGGACCAGCTCTGCAAACCTTGGACAGCTGTGGAAAGGTTGGGACCATCTTAGCAAGCCTTCACAACCCTTAGCCAGCGTGAGACCACTTTTGCAAGCCATGGAAACCCTTAACCAGCTAGGAACCAACTTTTAAAGATTTGTGCAGGTCTGGAAAGCTTAGGATCATCTTGGCATGCTTTGGAAACCCTTATCCAGTGTGGCATCATTTTGGCATGCGTAGGAAACTCTTAGTCAGCTTGGGTCAAGCTTAGCAGACCTTGGACAGCTCTGGAAAGCTCGGTACCATTTTGACAAGCGTTGGAAACCAATTGGTAAGTGATTCTCTGATGGTAGCAGTAATTTCGGGGCCAAAAGCGCCATTCATCTGTGGCCAGGCTCACCGTATTGGTTGCCAAACGTATTGCGCTATTGTAGCCAAGCGTGTTGTGTTTTCACCCCTCGGTGGCCAAACGTGATACTCCCGGTAAATAACATATTACCGTAAAGTGAAAAAAAGTAAACTAGTGTTTTTTTTTGTTTTTTTGTGTGTTAACCAACTGGTTTGCACATTTGGGGCAGGAGCCGACCTCCACTGTTCTAAGTACAGTTCAAGTCTTGAAAAGCTTTAGGAATTCTTGCTCCATAGAAAGGATTCACATAAAAATGCGTTCAGAGGTGAAGTGGTTCAAGACAGGTATTACAACACGTGATTGACTTTTGGTCAAACATTGATGTTCCTCCCCAGATTCGAACCAGGCTGATCAGCGCCCCGACTGATTTGCAAACAGTTGTTTCACTGACGCCCTATAGGGACTATAGTCCAAGGGGCCACCCTTGTCACCCGAATAACATTAGGTAAAATTTACTATTATTTAATAATATTCAACATATTATCTTGTTCAGGCCATCTACCTGTCGAAAGGTGTCGACATGATTTTGTATCCTGGAGTATTCAACATGATATCAGGACCTCTATACTGGAAGCCGCTTCTTAGAGCTCGCGCTGCTGATAATCAGGTGAATTGAAGGAAATTCCATACATACACCTCAACTTAATCTTCTCCACGCACTCCCCTGTTTTTGGCAGGTTTTCGTCGCTGGAGTCTGCCGTTCCCGGGACACCGCCAAGTTCGTCGCCTGGGGGCACACCACTATGGTCGACCCCTGGGGCAAAATACTCTGCCAGGCTCAGGACGAAGAAACCGTCTTGTACGTCGACGTCGACCCCCAAACGTGCGAGGAAGTTAGGAAACAGCTGCCAATCAGCGAACTACGACGGACCGACCTATACGACGTCATAATATGAATTTGGATATTATCCAAAGTTTGAACCACAGCGGCTGTGGCTGCCATCGTCCCCCACAAATTGCTTCTTCGAATAAATTTCATTTTTCGACAATAATTCTTGCTTGAACACCTATTACATCCAAAAGAGACCTCAAGAGTTGGCTATTTTAATCCCGGAAGGTAGGGTAACGAGGGAAACGTGCGGTCAGTAGGTACTTCATTGGATGTATAGTTGTTACGTGTAAAGTCCGAAACTGTACAATCCGAAGATTGTACAACCGACTTTTGTACAATGTGCGGAATGAACATATTTTCTGTTCAATGCCCGAAACGTGCAACATTGTACGAAATATTCTGTACAATTCGCGAATTGCACAACGTTGTCATACAATGTCGATCTGGGTGTATGCTTTGTACAAACTCTCTTGTACAAAGTTAGAAATTCATAGTAGAATGAAGTTTGGCATTATGGTAAGTTTATTTACCTACGTCAAATCATATGCCTACATCATTAGTTATAGGTATAGGCGTATAGGTAGGTGTTCTAACCTACTTATTAGAACAACTCAAACTAGGCAACTAACCTACTGTGGCAACGAGAGTTGCACAGCACATTTTTCTTCCTGCAAAGGCACCGTTTATTAGTGCACTTCGTGTTACAAGCACATCGAATGAAGCCTTGGCCTCCAACTATTGAGGCTTTCGTATTGGCTGCCCTCAGTGAAATGCTGCCATTATTTGTATTCATCATTTTATACTCACCAACAAGGTTTCTCAGGTCCCCTTTGCTTCTGTCTACTTCAGGTATGGGTATCGTGACGTTCATCCCAATCCCCAAAGGGCTGTACTTGCCGTCGCTGAACAGCTTCATGCGTTTGGCCTGCGATTCTAAGCCGTCAACGGCTCGCCGTCTGTTCTTCTGAATGGAGGTGAATCTCGATGCGCTTTTGAGATCGTCTTCAGAACGTAAGCCATCGACAGCAGGACCGCTTTCGTACGCGACAACAAGGAGGACCCATTCCCCAACATTGTACAAAGCGAAGCTGTACGATGTCCGTTCAACCTAGCGGCTTTGCACAATTTTTTGTACGATCTTAGGTTTGTACAACTTTTCTTGTACAAAGATCGAAACTTGTACAGTGGTTTGTACCATCCGCAGATTGTACAAAAACGGTTGTACAATCTTAGGATTGTACAATTTCGGGCTTTGCACGTAACATAGTAATCCCTCGTTATCCGCGGGTTTCGTATCCGCGGTTAGATAAATAGCAACCCCTCCTATCCCGCGTTAACCGCGTCGTTTGACTACATATCCGCGGGTTGAGAGAGAGTGAGAGATGATTTTAGAGCGAGCAAGGGGTCCATCCACCCTGAAAAACTGTAGGAAAACCCTTCTTCCTGATCTGCTGAAAGATGTTCAGGCGGTGCTGTCGCTCAAAGAGATGCTATGGCTCCCTACAAAGCATTGAAACTTCAATTGCAGGAAGAGGCGAAACAACAAAAAATCACCCATTTCTTCAAACCAGCTCTTCAAAATCAATAACGGCTTGTTCCAATGTTTTCATGATAGTCAGATACATCTGTTTGATTGAGTAATTGTAATATATTACAATTCTTCTTCTTCTTCTTCTTTCCTCGGCGCTACAGTCCTCGAGAGAACCTGGGCCTCCTCAACAGTCCTTCGCCATGCATCTCTGTCCAGGGCTGCAGTCCGCCACCGCCGAATGCCGAGCGATCTAATATCGCCCTCAACATCATCGACCCATCTTGTGCGCGGTCTGCCTCTTCTTCTGCCACCCGGCCTTCCATAGAGCAGCCTCCGAGGCACGCGGGTCGGATCCATCCGTTCCACGTGCCCGATCCAGCGCAGCCGGCCCTTTTTGATGAACGTCACAATGTATATTACAATTACTGGAATAATTACAACTGTATTTTCTCAAGTTTGTTGAATTTTGAAATGCCATTCCCCTATCCCCCATTTTAACCTAGGTGAATAGACTTGGTAGTATCCGCGGTTTTCGTATACCTACGCGGGAAATTTCGAGGACGTATACCCCGCGGATAACGAGGGATTACTGTATTGCGCAATAGACTTATAGAAATAACTAAACTAAAAATGAAATAGCTAAACTAAGAAATAAATAAACTTATAGAAATATACCTAAAGCCGGCTCCACACATGCGGGTGCTCGCCGAGCGAGCCGAGCACCGCGCAACTCCCCGAGCACCTAGGCGAATAGTTCGGTATTCGGGTACCTCCTCCACACATTCGGTGTTCGCCTTGCTCGGTGCTCGTTCCGGGAGAGGCGAGCACCTGCCAGTTGCGCGCGATGGAGGACGTTAAAAAGTAATTAAAAATATGCAATAATAACAATGACAAATAACATTGACTGAAATACCCCATTTTACCTATTTCAAAAACAATAAAATTGACGTTTTCAAATTTGTTACTTTTTTCTCCCGAGGAGGAGGTTTTTATTCAAACCACAGTTTTTAATCAAAGGAGAAAAAATAAATATATTGGGGATGATGATGTTGATCTCTTCAATGAATGTGGGTGGAAACGTAGGACCTACTTATTTGATTAGTTTTTTTTTTTATAGGCGAACCAGATTAATTCTTCTTCTTCGTAGGCCAATCCATAACATTCAGTGGAAAAAAAAAAAAAATTTGTAAAATTAATCACAACGCGCAGAAAACATTAATAGGTGTTCCACGTTAGAACAATGAATATGAAAAACAAAACAAACTGAGGTGAAGAGAGAGTGAATGGGGAGAAATTCCGAGAAAAATGTCCCGACGCGCACACCCGAGCAAGCCGCATATATATGTGGAGCGGGGTAGGTGCTAGGTACTAGGCGAATATTCGTCTCCTTTGAAGTGGGTAAAAAACCGACACCAGTCGGAGCATCCCCGCGCACGAGCACCCGATGCACGAGCAACCCCGAGCACCCCTCCTCCCATGTAGGAAACAGGCGAGCATCGGCTAGGTGCGCGGCGAGCACCGCATGTGTGGAGGGGTAACAGTCTCCACCGCCAAAAACAAGTTCGCAACAGTCTCCACCGCGACTACAAAGTGAATGAGCATGACTTGGGGAGGAATACTCCTATTAAATAGGAGATATAAACTTTATATCTTATAAGATCACCCCTTAAGACCGACGGCAAGCAGGGCCGCCATTAGTAGAACTACTATGGGTAACTTTACCCAACCAGCTTCAATTGAAGACGAGAATGAATAAAAGTGGTTATTTGGAGTCGCCACTACGTGTAATGAAATGTTTTAAACGGCGACACATAAATTCCTATCGCCTAAATGACTGCCCGGCACCACGAGGACAAGAGCTGAGTGCAAATCCCAGGAACGTGACTGCAGCGTGACTCCAATTCTCAATATTGTCCTCCAGATATTAAAAAGAAAAACATTCGAGTAGGTAAACGGAAATTTTTGCTGGCAAACAAAGGAAGCAGGTTGTTTGCTCGTGTCATTAAAGCACAAACAGGTAGGTACCTAATTTCTTTATTTCTAAGACACAAACTGTGGAATCTCTCTCATTCAAAATCTAGACCACTTATCTTTGCAGGCTATTGACGCATCTAGACGACGAGTTGACGTAAATTGAAGGAATAGTGATGGTTAAATAATATTTGCGGGGAGTATCTTGACGTGTGAAAAGATGTCTTTTTTATGGGGTTAGACTAATAACAATAATATGAGCATTTCGAGTTCTTATCAATAAAATAGTTTTTTATTCGTGCAATTGGATAAACCTATTATAGGTTTAACTACAATTGGATATACCTATAATAGGTATACTTACAAGCAAAATCTGTAGGTACCTAAATCTTCTAGGTTGGTACCTAGGGGAGACTGGGGAGGTGTGGGACAAAATTTACAAAATTGCCTCTACTTACTGCTTCGAATTATTGATATTAAATGGACTAAGGCAGTCCAACATGAAGCTACACTTCTCACCGGTATCTCCGAGTTTTCCTGATTTTATTATAATTTCTTTCATGGCCAACAAGTCCAAAATCCAAAGAAAGAATTTTTGTCCCAAACCTTCCCAACATGGATCAAAGGATAAAAAGGATTTTATTTTATTATTGCCCACAGCGAACTGATAGAGCTCGGCCTCCCAGACATAACCTGGGGGGGTCCCTCAAAAATGTGCGCGAATAGGCGCATTTGGACATCTCTTAATCAATCTCTTGACAGGGAAACGACAGCTCTGGAAATATTTCGGCCCTCGAAGAAGTTCTCACGTTCCGCTGAGCAGGATGAAGGGGGTTCGTCTTTGAGCTTCCAGGGGGCGCACAACTTTGGGAACTTCGTGAGGAAATTAGCCATTAAAGCACAGAAACGGCGTACCCGAGTGGCCCTGACCTTTTGCTCCTCGACAGGCCACCACATTCGGATTACGCCGTTTTTACTCCGAAAAGATCGTCCGCGTGATAATTCTCGACGCCCATAAAGGAGAAGGAGGAAAAATAGTCGTAAACCCCCCCCCCCCCCAAAACCCCGATGATGGAGTCGTGACATCCAACTTACTAATAACTATCAGTCAAATGAGGACATCTCTGGTTCGTGGTGAGAAACCTGTTCAACTGATTCATCATAAAACGTTCTAAACGTGATTTTTTTTACATCGCGAACGTGAGAAAACAGCAGCGTGATGATAGTGCCTCATTGTCTCGAGATCATTGTTCTGATCGGTGAAATTTTCAATAAAACGCAGCTAATTTTACATAAGAATTTATTATTCTATGATATACGTTAATTAATTCTGTGTCATTAAGAAAATATTTTTGATAAAATTTGAAAAAAAAAAAGAAATCTGAACATTGTTTGGACAGGTGTGGGACCTCGAAAAGTGGATTATGCGTAAAACATTACTTATGCGGAAAACGACACCTTGTTTGACCTCCTGGTATCCTTCAAAAATCCCATTTGTAGCCCCATGAAATCGCCATACAACCCCACAGTGGAATAAGATCGTTCTGGGACCCCCAAAAATCGACCCCTTCAAAAAACCCTCCCCTAACCCCTTTTTAGTCCCACAGAGCCCCACGAGTTTGCGCGATCGGGCTGAAAACCTTGCGGGCACAACTAGATGGAAACCGAGTATTTTATCAGAATTTCCGATTTTTAATAAAATAATTTTATTCCTACTGTCGAATTTGATTGTTGTCAAACCGATCTAAGACTTACTGTGGCCGTTCGTTAGGGAGGCTTCTTCCGTGATCGATACCATTACCTACTCTTGTAATATTCAAATCAAATCGAATCAAATTCATTTAGGTACTTATTTGTCAAAGATAAAACAGAGAGTGGCTGATGGACCATACCCTATGGTAAATTCGGCCGCCCGCTTCTGCTCAATGGTGCGGACGCGGGCCACGGGAAGCGCCAGCATGGGCGGTGCGGTTGGGGAAAGCTAAATTCTCTCGTTAGTGGGAGCACCGCTAATTACGCTCACGGCGCCGTAATGTGCCCCAATCACCGACTTCATCATTTTAATGACTGACTATTCTTATTGTTTTCCTTAATGTATAGCGCAGTGCATTTTGTTATTGGGACCGAGGAGTCCTCGGCGAGGACCGTGCCACCTTTCGTCTGGGAAGCCAGGTCAGCGGACCCACTTTTTACGCGCGAATCTGTTACCCGGGCAACCATTGGGGAGAGCGGATTTTCGTAAGACGGTGGCAGCGGGCCCGGCCTCCCTTGGTGACAGTTCGTTTAGGGAAACCAGCCCTCTGATTCCCGTATACACCTGTAACATCCGTTAACCTGGGTAGGCTACAGAGAGATAGGTACCTACAGGAAAAAAAAAAAAAGAACAAGAAAAACTGATGAACTCAACCTAGGCATTACAGGCCCACTATAGAGCAATTTACGACCTCTGCCAAGAACTCATCAAACTTTTAAGGACTCGAATTGACGAGGTAACCCCCTAGAATCAATTTACAATCATGTCATCAATTCTTTGGCATTATTTAATATCATAGAATTATTTTGGATGATTTATAACCAGCAAAGAATAATAAACCATTTCGTGAAGTTTGTAGCGTTTGTGAATAATGAGGCAGACCGTTTCATATTCTTCAGTAAACCACTGTAATTCACATTGTGTACCTGCAGTGACTCACAATGACAAAACAATCGTCGAATCCGATCGCAAAAGATACCCAACTCCAACTCCCCACTTTCAAACCACATCAAATAATACCTACCCCACGTTTGGCAAAAAACAACCATTATTTCTATCCTACTCTTCTCCTATCAATTACGGTGCCGATTAAAATTTAATGCCAATTCGTTTTTTTTTTCCGCTGCTTCCGAATGACTTAATTTTCCCCTGTTCTGTGAACAGTTAGGTATAAAAAGAACCTTTCAATTGGTGACTATTACGTGAAAAGCCCAACTATTTGTCGACATTGAGAGGAACACTGCAAATCTTGGTAGGTAAGGTATACAAAAAATGTAGGGTTCGTCTTCATTTCCGCTAAATTGATGGGACGTTTATATTGGGGCAATTACATTATTCGTCGGAGGAATTTCCTAAACGACTGGTTAGTTACCTACTGTAACTGTTATTTCGGTGTGACGTATCTATGTGATTCTTCCCAGTTAGTTCTCGAGCGTTTTTCTCCCCGAGATGGTTTTTTTCTTCTTCTTTAATTATACAAGGAGTAGCTGCAATTAAAAGCGACAATCGGTTGCTAGGAGCGTTTCATCTGAGTTACCTCACGAATTCGAGTCCTAACTCGACCCCACAGCCGAAAACCCCTCCCGTAGCCACATTTTAGCCCATTGCGTCCGACGGGTTTGGAACATCGGGCTGAAAACCTTAAGGGTACAACTAGATGATAGACCGAGTATTTTGTCAAAATTTCAGATTAAAAAAAAAAAAATCCTACTTACTGCCCAACAAGTCTCGAACGGCAGACGGCGTACAGCGGACGGACATTTCGTTTTAGACCTCTTGAAACGGATAATGTCAAGTTTTGAGGCCGATCCGAATTTTCGACCTCCGTCGCGATTTCATAGGTGTATAATACACCTTGGAATAATAATTATTCCAAGAATAATTAACCGAAATCGAACATTGGAGGTAAAAGGTCCAGTGAGTTTTTGGTTTGGGTCAAGATTTATGACGCAATTGGATTCACATGACTGATTTGTGGAACAATTACCTAATTAATTACTGTAACCCAGCTGCACATTTATTCCCATGGTCTTCAACGGGAATCGAACCCGTGGCCTCGTCAGAATGCAGTGCGAAGTGACCATCACCACGAAAAGAGGAGATAATAATATCGATTTTCAATTTAACTGAAAATCGATTAGCATCCCTACCAAAGAGTAAGGTGACCGGCATACTAGGGGTGTTTGATAATTCAAAAGTGTCGATAAAATATCATATCGATATATCTAGAAAGTAAGAATCTAAAAATGTCGATACGATACTTCCAAAAAAGGATGGCGATGAAATGGCCGGTGCACCGGCTCCCCCCATGGGGGGAGCTCTCGGGTGGGGTTGTGAGTGGAGTGAGGTAGCGATTTCAGTATAATTTGGGGCGTAGAATCGATCCATGAGAGTCTCAGATTTGTGCGACCCCACGATGAGACTCTGTATGGCTTTGCCCAACTAGTCAGCGAGGAGTCGTTTACGAAAAAAGGTTTGAACGTGGAATCGATTAAACTCTATAAATTTTATAGAGTTCCGAACCTGCCCGGCGGTGGTGCCCTAAAGTCCAGAGTTTTGAAGGGCTTGGCCTCCTCAGTCCGTTATGAGCGCCGGTTACTCAACGTTCCATAGTTGCTTATGTCTAGGAAATGTGACATTTGGGCAAAAGGTATCACATCTATTTGTCCACTGGATTGGACGTCACGGACGAAAGGGTTCGAAATTTATTAACTATAAGAGGTCATCACTAAGTGTGATGTATACCAACAGTTGGGTGCCACCAGTAACTGAACATTTTTGAATCGAAACCAGGGCCGCAGTGGCGGGGCGGCCCCTCCCGTCGACCACTTTTTCGGTCCTGAAAGAGCCTTACCTTGGTAAAGGGACTCCTGAAAGTACCTCAATTGAGTGTTCACGACCCCTACACGCACAGGAAATTCAAACGTTCCACAGACAACCCTAGGTGTACTTTAATTTGAAAAAAGATTTCCGTATGGGGGCCCCCAAATTTACTTGTTGACCCAGGGCCCGCGAGGCTCTTGTTGCTACGGCACTAATATGATAGTAACCTATTCGAACGAGGATGGGTCTCACAAAAGACATCTGATAGATTTACGTACCTACTGAAGAAATTATTATTAAAAAAATTATTTTCTTCATTTGTAGTTTCCTCTGATGGCTGCTCTGACGATTTTGGCGATGGCGAAGAGAAGAGAAGAAGTCGAAGAATATTTGGAGGAAGGAAGAACTTTTGGCTAAACCTCTGAAGAAGCTCACCATTAAATTCGGCCACTTAACTGTTTGGTCCACTTGATGAGTGACTGCTGTCCCCAATAGGGAGCCAAAAACTGATGATTGACGTGTGTAGGTATGGTATATTTGTAATTTCGGTCTGAATATTCCAATTTTTTTTAGTGGCGTAATTGTAAGTTTTGGCGTCAACCAGCTTGCTTACTACTGATTCCTTCATGCCACAGTGAAATCGATTTAATATAATATATTAAAGGACTACCTATATTATAGTATAATGTCCTATTTTGAGGCCGTTCAGAATTGTCGACCTCCGTCGCGATTACATAGACCTGAGATGCGTAACCTGTTTATACCGAAAAAAAGTAATTTGATAATTTCGACCTACTATTTGGCTTTTTCTCCGCATCAACTTTGCCGACAAGAGGTCCCTTTTCGCTTTGCGCCTCACCAGATTCTGGTTGTGCCCGCAAGGTTTTCAGCCCGATGCCCCAAACCCGTGGGGCTAAAATGGTGCTTACCGGAGTGGTTTTGATGGGGTTCGCCTATGAGGTCGAGTTAATATTTTTTGAGCGTAGAATCCATTTGGGGGGTTCGAGAATGATCCGATTTCACAGAGGGGATCTATGGGGGCTTTCATGGGGCTACAAATTGTATTTTGGAAGGATCCAAGGTCAAATAGGGTGTCGTTTTCCGAGTAATTTTGGACGCAAAATCCGATTTTTTGAGGTCCCACATCAGTCCAAACATAGAACAGAAAAAATTGTCGTTTTGTGTTTTATTTTTTTATTTGTTCAAAAGTATTCTCCTATTGAAACAGAATTAATTTCTGCATCCTATATCGAATAATATTAATTCCTTGTGTAAAATTAGCAGCGTTATTTCAGTATGTTAATAATAACTCCGAACCTATGCGTTCTATGGCAAATGTTGCCATTATGAAATTGATAAAGCATGCAATTTCCTACAAAATTCACTACCTAGATAAATTAGATTTTTGACACACTACTAGAGTTAATGATCAACACTTGTTGATAATTTAAATTATTTTGCAGTCGCGAATAATTGGACGACGGCAGCTGTTGCGACGAATCCCAAGTTGACAGCAAGTCATCCGGTCCTAACGACCCATTGAAACTGGTTTAAACTGCGCATCATCTTCCGCTCCAAGACGGAGGGCGTTGACTGAGGACGTTCTCGAAGGTCAGGATTCAATCGATCTCTTCCGATTTCGGACAGGAAAAATCCCCAGGGGGGCATCACGTGTCGTCTTTGCAAACGATTAGCTTCAGTCGTTATGAAGATAACGAGATATATCCCGTCTGAGGTATAAAACTGTGCGGAGTAGCTTCGGTCCTCCCAATCCTTCGTGAGTATAAATAGAATCAACCCGTTCGGGCGTCAGAATCCCGACAGTCGATCCCGCTACGACGGATCTTGTTACAGACATAATCTACAGTAGTCGGGCTCATCTACAGTTGTCGAGATAGTGCGCGAGTTTCGGCCTTGGTTCCTGTCTCCGCTCTCATTTCCAGTCACGTAGTCAACGGCCAGTCTCCTCCTCGATTAACCTCAGACACAAATCTACAACCCGACTAACGTAAGTTGTTTTCTTTCTACCTTCATTACGTTCTAAATTTTGTGATCAGGTGGTCAGTTCCCACAGTTTCACAAGCAGTTTAAATTATGTTTGAATTGATCTAAACAAACTCCAAAGTAACCTCCTGTTTGGATGCCAACCGTGTAAATTGCTTCTAAATTGACTCTCAATTTCCCCTAAAAAAATGAAACAAAATTGTACACCTGTACGGTGTATGGACAGATACGATACACCCAAAAGTAAATTTACTTTCAAAATTACTTCAAAAATCATAACTCACACAACCCTCTGGCCAAAACCCATCACCTGTAGCTACATAATATGTACATATTATGTGGCCCATAGTGAGTTCGGATGAATTAGGGAATACCCAAAACACGGACGTTCAAAAGTACTTATATTAGTAATAATGAGCCAGGTTGTGCAAAAGGGTACAACGGACAAAAGGGGAAAAATGAAATCTCGACGAAGGTCGAAAATTCTGATCGGCCTCAAAATTTGACATTATACGTTTCAAGATGTCTAGATTCCAAAAACGAAATGGCCGTATGCCCTACGTCGTCCGAGCCGTTTTGGGCTGTAGGTTTTTTTTTGTAAATCTGAAATTTAGACAAAATACTAGGGCCATTTAGTTGTGCCCTCAAGGTTTTCAGCACGATCGCTCAAACCCGTGGGACTCTGTTGGGCTGAAAAGGGGCTACGGGAGGGGTTTAGGCTAAGAGGTCGTGTTAGGTGTCGTTTTCGAAGTTTTTTACGTTATCATTTTTGGGGGTCCCAGAACGATTCGATTTCACGGTGGGGATTTATGGGGCTACAAATGGGATGTTTGAAGGTTCCCAGGATGTCTAATATGGTGTCGTTTTCTGTGTAAGGATTTTTAGACGCATAATCCATTTTTCGAGGTTCCATAACTGTCCAAATTGTACAGAAAAAATGTTTTTTTTTTTTTTTAATTTTTTCAAAAATATTTTCTATTATACACAGAATTATAATTCTATTAGAATTAGAATTATTGCACAATTAACCTATATCAAAGAATGATAAACCCTTGGGTAAAATTTGCTGAGTTTTTAATATTTAAACGTCAGAATATCATCTTCAGTCAGGAAATTCTGAATCCGAAAATATTTTATTTATCTAAAATTATGATAAAATTATTTAATAATTTGACATGTATTAAAATACTTTTACCTAATAAGAGAAACGAATCAATATTCCATTAGATTTTTAGTGCCAGAAAAGTTGAAAACTTGATTTAGTTTTTGTTTTTGAATTGTTTAAGTAATTTTTAGTAATGTAACAACTGTTGTTTATAACAAAAATTGTGCCAGCAGTTGCGGTGACACAGTTTTGAGAGCAAACGATACACGTTGTCGTGGGAAACCATTTAAGGAACAAGCATCACTCAAAACCGTTTTTTTTTCCCCCAACCGTTTTGGAAATACACTCATCATTATTCCTGACCCCAATCGTTGGAGTTGGTGCACTCCAGACAAGGACGCCTAACGCGAATCCGTTGCAAAAGCCCTACTAAAACACCAATTGTAGCCACTTAGAGTCGGGCAATGTGATCCCTTCGAAAGCCCCACAAAAAGCCACTTGGTAGGTACGTCGGATTGGTCAGGAACCTTCACAGTGTAACATTAATTCAGGCACTTTCTTCCATCTTATCATTGAAATCCTCGTGAAGGTACCTATTTTCCCAAACTAGCCTTCATATTGGCTCCTGTTATGTTCAGACCCATTGATATCTAACGGATAACAGGCTCTTTCTTGTAAATGATTCACATCTAATTTCCTAGTCTAATGACAGACATGTTTCGGAATTCAACACTGTGGAAATTGGAATCTGAACGGTTATGTCCACAATAACGAAACGGCCTCCCAAAAGGCGACGTGAATCAGAGATAATCGATTAGTAACGATCACGATAGAGTGAGCTGATCGTCGACGTCATCTTTGCTGTAACCTTTCGATGGAAGATCAAGAGGCCAATTGCGGGGTTATCGTCTGCAGACCATCTTTATGCAGTTATTTAATTCACTCTAGTTATACCGTGACGCAACTAACTAGGGTCATCTCACTTGAGGGGGCTCTGAACTTTTCATTTTCGACAGCTGGAGCTCCTTTCACAATATTATCGTAAGAGTGAAATAGTATTTTATGAATGAGAACCGGAGCCGGAAAATACTGCAAGATCAACTAGCCGGTCAGGCGCGAGAAAATGCGTATATTCGATAGGCGCAAAGTGTTGTTTGACCGGAGAGTCGATGAAGATGTCGTTTTTGGTGTTTTTTAATTGTTTTTTTTTTTTAAAGTACAGTCGACCCTAACCTGTCCGACCTCACCTTAGGCTGATTGTGGCTTCTTATGGGCTATAAATGGCGTTTTTGAAGCGATTTGATCAGGGAGACGAGTGAGGTGTAGTTTTTTTTAAAGTAATTTTGGACGATGAGTCGATTAATGGCACGTTCGTACCTGTCAGACCTCCCCTTGGAGCTTTATTGAGCTTCTTTTGATAACAGAAGGAGTTTTTGAAGAGCTTTGATTAATTTGTAGGGTCAGGATGCCTCGGCATCCTTTTCCTAGTAATTTTGGACGTAGAATCGATTTATGAAGGGATCAGACCAGTACAACCTCACCTTAGGCTGATTGGGGCTGTTAAGGGGCTACAAATGGAATTTTTAAGGGCTCTGATCTGGGAGATGAGTGAGTTGTTGTTTTCTTAGTAATTTTGGACGATGACTCCATTAATGGCTTCTTTTGGGCCTCATTTAGTGTTTGAAGGGGTTTTTTAATACGAGTCCAGTGAGGTGTCGTTTTTTAAAGTAATCCTGGACGTAGAATTGTGAAGGGATCAGACCAGTGCAACATCACCTTAGGCTGATTGGGCTATTAAGGGGCTACAAATGGCGTCTTTGAAGGGCTTTGATCAGGGATATGAGTGAGGTGTAGTTTTCTTGGTAATTGTGGACGTTGGATTGATTAATGGCAGGTTCAGACCTGTCACACCTCACCCTCGAGCTGTAAGGAGCTTCTTTTGGGCATCGTAAGGGGTTTTGTAATAGTTACAGGACCAATAATAATTATTGGTAATAATAATAATAATTATTATTGGTCCTATAGCCCGATAAAATTATCAGAACCCTGGGGGTTTCGTTAAGTCTTATCGGCCCTGTAGGCAGACCTGAAAAGTTGATTCTAAGGGACTTTATAAAGCCAAAAAGTCCCTTAGAATCAACTTTTCAGGTCTGCCTTAAGTATAAATACTGTATAAAGTATAAATACTGTGTAAAGTATAAAGTATAATTACTGGTCCACTTCTACGGGGGTTTTTGAAGGGATTTGCCTCTGTTTCTCACGTTGTCGTTTCTGTTTCAGATGTCGACCTCCAAGTTTCCTCGCCTTTTCGGTAAATTGTTCTCCTCGTCGTCGACCGAATCCTCCAACGGGTCCAATTCGGGCGTCTCCAAACTTCCCTTCGGCCGAGTCTGGGCGGCCCCCAAAGGTCAGGACCCCACCATCATGACGGTAGTCCCCAGGTTCGACGGGACCGTCGAAATCCGCCGGAGCCGCCTCAACGACACGTGAAAAAACTGGGCGGGGTAAAACGCTTTTCTACGAGGGAACCCGAGAAAAATGTTATCGACGAGTCCAACGACTTGACGGCTGCGCCGTCGAAGTCAAAACATTCAACGCCAGCTGATTTTCAAAAAAGTGAACGTCCAAAGAGCTTCGCCAACGCCGACGCCAAAACTCCACGCAATCGCCCACTCGAATCAATTTCATATTTGAAAGTCCTCGTGGGTGTTTTTATCGCACATTTAAGACGAATCTGGCTATCTCCTGCCCATTATGCAGATTCAAAACAAATTTTCAACATTACAACTTACGTCATGTGATTGAAAATCACTATGTACGCACATCGACATGTCTCGGTAAAAAAGTATTATCTACATTGAATTTATTCCCTTGGGAGAAAGTTCTCGTTTGTTAAGTTCTATTTAATTTTATTTTATAAGGTTTATTTATTTGACTAATGTGCATTATTGATGCTTCCAATTGTAGGACTTTTGTTTAATAAAATGTGTAGGCTTCTACCGGCTCGCATTAGTGACATTGACAAGACTTGTCAATACAATAGGGACCCAACTTTTTCCACTAACTTTAAATACCATCACAAGTACTTAGTACTTGTGATGGTATTTAAAGTTAGTGGACAAAGTTGGGTCTCTATTTTGTTTTTACTTGGTCGAAATAAAACTTGATTTCATGACATGCGAATTTTGAGTTATTCGTCCACGGTATCCGCTTTGAAGAAGAAGCAAAACCTTACGAAGTCATCCTCTCCAAGAAAGAACATTACATGTTATATTGTAAATCATAGCTAGGTTTTACAGGGTCTCTGGAGAAGAACCAGGTTCTTCTAAAAATGTATCGATACTTTTAAATTTTTTTTCCTTTTTTCGAGTGAGATAATTTCCACCTAGAATCATTTATTGCCTAGACTACCAAGGTCTGTCTACAGGTCCTGTCTACAAAGAAGCAGCTACCTCCGGTAGTCTAGGCAATAAATGATTCTAGGTGGAAATTATCTCACTCGAAAAAAGGAAAACAAATTTAAAAGTATCGATACGTTTTTAGAAAACAATCGATTCTTTTAAGAAACGTCCATTTCACTTGTGCTTTCCTACTGTGAAGAAAATGTATCGGTTTTCGCGTCGAAGGAACTACTTACCTATGCGGAAACATAAATGTGGGGCAACTCCGCGTTAACACCGGAAAATAACCTCAAAACAGCTGCCTATAGCCGGCGTTCCTTAGCCGTATTCAAAAATGGATGGTCGGACGGAGGAGGCCTCCTATCTATAGGAGCTCCTGTAGTAAAGGACGCGCTTAAATAACTTCTTTTTTTTTTTTTTTTGCTCTAGGAGCGTTTTTGAAACGGAAATTCGCTTAGGTGCTCCCTAAAACGCCTCCTAAGGACTTCCTTTACGCGTAGGAGCGTTTTTGAATAGGTACGGCCCAATGAGAGCAGAAGCGATTTCTTCACCGATGTGTTTAGACTCTTGGGAGGATTAAAATAGTAATGGTCCCCGACCCTACGAGGTGAGCGGGGTAGGGGGTAGGGGGAGGGGCGAAGAAGGTCAGTTATTTCGTATTTTCGCTCCTTACTCGAAAACGGTAGGTCCTACAGAAAAACCATTTACATGAACAATAAAACTCACCATATTTGCTACAAAAGTGCCCCTATTCATGTTTCGCGAACCTCTAATGGTTTAGGAGATATTCAAGCTTGAAAGTGGGTATAATTTCAAAAGCCCGCTTTTTCACACTTTTCTTTGTTTTTTGCTCACAGCACAGAGAAAACGAATTTTAAACAAAACCACATTTTTCAGAACGTTTTCGGCAGTAGCTCAGAAACTATTGGCCCGATTCCAAATATCTTTTTCTCTCGTGAAAGCTGATTTCTACCATCGCAGCTATTCGCGATTTACATTAAGCATGCGAACTCTGGTGGCGCTCGGAAGACTCACTCAACGTCGTCAAGTCACCCGCCCGCCCTATGTAATTTGAAGCGCCAGGCACCTGATTATTCAGTTTTCTTCCAATTATAGCCATGTCGGGGTACAAAAATTGGAAATTGAAGAAGATTAGTTTGATAAGAGATAAAGACGCAGTTTGAGGTTGTTTTCGCAGTTTCGCTAAAACAAAAATAATCGTTTGTGTGGACCTCGACGACGAATATGCCGGGGTCGTTTTGCTGTGTTTACGGGTGCAATTCCCGGGAAAAACAAGGATTTTCTTTCCACCGGTTCCCCAAGGATGACGGGAAGGTGGAGATCGAGGGAAAGTCAGGATTGAAAGAAGTCGTCAGTCGTCGGAAAGCCTGGGAACTTCGGCTGAAGATGTCGAAGAAGCCGTCTGACCGAATGGTAGTCTGCAGCCGGCACTTCTCCAAGAATTGTTTCATCTTACCTGGTAAGTTATCTTTTGTATCGGGAGGCCTACATACACGGTGTAAACGTCCAACGGCGGACGGACGTTTCTCTTGGAATCGAGACCTCTTGAAACGGATAATGTCACATTTTGGGCCCGATCGGAGTCGTCGACCTACGTTACATAGGTCACCTATAATAGGTCCGGGCCGTACAAATTTTTCAAAAATCTGAAATTTTGAAAAAATACTCAGTTTACTATCTAGTTGTGCCCTCAAGGTTTTCAGCCCTACTGTCCAAACCCTTGGGGCGCTGTGGGGCTAAAATGGGAGGTTTTTTTAAGGTTTTGGTTTATTATTCTTGGAATTATACACCTATGTAATCGCGACGGAGGTCGACGACTCCGATCGGCCTCAAAATTTGACATTAGGTTTGTTCCAGGTTTGACGGGCTTTTAACAGAAATCGACGGAGATATGCGTAGTTTGGAAACTGTTGTTCCAGGTCGATCGTAGGTTGACAGCAGTTGGACTGAAACCGATAGCTCGAGTATGTGCTGTCAGGATCTGTCAACAGCTGTCCAACTTCTGTCGACAGACGCTGTCTGACCTGGAACAAACGTATGTTTCAAGAGATCTACATTCCAAAACCAAATTGTCCTTCCGCCGTACGCCGTCCGGGCCGTTTTGGGCAGTAGGATATATATATATATTTTTTATCTCAAATTTTGACAAAATACTTGGTTAACTATCTAATTGTGCCCGCGAATTTCAGCCCGATCGCCCAAACCCGTGGGGCGTTATGGGGCTAAAATGGGGCTACGGGAGGGGTTTTTAAAGGGTTTTCGCTACGGGATCGATTTAGGTGTCGTTTTCGAAGTATTTTTGGACGTAAAATCCATTTTTGGGGTTCCCGGAACGATCTGATTTTTCCGTGGGAATCTATGGGGCTACTGGGATTTTTTAAGGATCACTGGGGAATCTATGGGGCTAATGGGATTTTTTAAGGATCACTGGGTGTGCAGTATTAAATACTACCAAGTATTTGTTTTTCGTAATTGCCATATAAACCTGTTATCCGAGAGTTGAGAATAGTTTCGTGATAATTAAAAACCTTTAGCAGCCGAAACGCTGGACAGGGAAGCCTCTTTTTAACATAACTATAAACCAAACAAGCTCTTGGATTGGAAAATAAGAACAACATTGGATTTTGGGGGAAAGCGATTAAAATTGGAATTGATTATTACGCTGGTAGGACCTTACCTGTTGCAATAAAGTAAGACGGCGACGACGTGCTTACATTCCGCTGACGCTCCGGCCTTACATGTGCAATGGAATGACACTATCTCCTCTCCTTCTTTTGTTATTTTTCCTTCCACAACGTGCGGTCGATCATTCAATTTTGTCGACTGCAGAACCAATGCATAGATGTTGTAGCAGTCGTCATCTGGCGGGCGGACACCACACACAATTATGTGGCCAGCATTTATCACCGCCTCCCCCTCGCAAAAATTCCGTGACTCGACAGTACAATGGGCATATTTTAATATGCAACTAAGCCTAAGCATCGAATAGATCGGTGACACAGAGTAACAGAGAGTAACAGAGTAATAGATCGGTGAATAGGACGGGAATCAGGGAACAGAAAGGATGGATTCAGGGAACAGAAAGGATGGATTATTATAATTTTGTCAGAGCTGAGATAAGAGTGATAAGAGATTCCTTATTATTCTTCTACTGGTCCGATTATCTAGTAATCGATTTTTCATGCCAACGTCGAGTTTAGGTGTACCAAAAAATAATTATGAGCGATTTTGTGAAGAAATCCTCCATATCGCCTCTTGAGATTGAGGCAGCTTGACGACAGTGAACGGCCATTTTGGAAACGACTTCAGCGCTCCAGTGTTAATGTAAATCGCGAATTTCAAGCGAGATTTTAACTTCAGCTTTGATAAGGTAAGGGCAGATAGGTATGGCAAACAAATGACAAATTTTGGCAAATCGTGTTTTTGCAAATAACAAAGGCACTTTTGCGGTCTCAACAGAAATGTAATGTACCGTCCCTTGTACAAAATTTTTCGTTTTTCGTCCCTATCTCGGGAACGGTCTATCCTACCGAAAAGTCACCGTATACTGAAATAAAGAGCACGAAATTCTCTACAACTTCGATTATATACACTGTATATAATCGAAGTTGTAGAGAATTTCGTGCTCTTTATTCCCAACCTGGGGGGCGTGAAGGGTCTCCAGGGGAGGCGCGATCGGGGCCCATAAACTGACAACAATTGAAGCCTTTTGGGACCAAAGGGCCAAAATAAATTTTAATCTATGAATGAATTTTAAGTTAATTTAATTAATTTTTAAGGTTTTTTGGGAAAGATCCGTTTGTGGAAACAACGCCTGCAAGGCTCCACGCCCAATTTCTCGTCATTCCGTCGTCTGAATGAACTTTTGGATGGTAAACCACCCAACCAATTATTCCTGGAATGCAAAGAAACCATAATAATATAATATTAATATTATTATGGTTTCTTTGCATGAAGTTCATCTTGCAGCCCATCGAGATGTCTGCAAGATGAACTTCAGCGCTATTTTCCTGAAATAAACACAGCTGGCTGGCAAACCATGTTGACAACCTCGCCGTTCACTGTTAATGTGGAGTCACTTCCAGTCGAAATTCAGGAAGAAGCGATAGATTTGCAGAGCGATTCGACTGCGAAGATGATCTTCGAAGCAGCAGAGTTGGAGAAATTCTGGATAGAATACCTTCCTACCTATCCAAATATTTCTACGGTGGCGTTGAAAATTCTTGTGCAATTCTCAACTACCTATCTATGTGAATCGGGATTTTCACACTTACTGGCATTGAAACCTAAATCCCGAAACCGCCTTAATGTCGAAAGTGATCTAAGGTGCGCGCTGTCGAAAATTCCTTCAAACATTGTGAAATTAGTCACCGAAAAACAAAGTCAAATGTCACATTAAGCTTAAAAAAAAAAAAAAAATTGAATGAGCCATGAAATTCAATATTTTAATTAGGTACCTACCTACCTACTGTTAATAAAACGTTCCGTTTGAATTTGAATTTACTCATTAAATTATACCATAATTATACTTATACTTAGCATTTTTGAGGAGGGGGAGAGTATACATACTTACAAAGAACAAAAGGGGGAAGGGGGGGCGCAATGGTGTTCACACCAACCTAGGGGGGGCGAGGTAAAAAAAGGTTGGGAACCCCTGATATACATTGTACACGAATTCCCCACCGTTTTCCGAGATACAGCCTTTCAAAATTAAGCCAGAAAGCCTCCCCAAGCATTCTGGCTATTTTCGTCAGAAAGTGCAGTTTTCACCCATTTTTCGTCTTTCAAGGTGGATATCTTGGTTTTGATGCATGCTGCCACTCCGTAGGTTAAATAGGAACCGAGAATACGAATTTAAACCTCAACATAAACGCCCAATCTGACACCGCTCGGTAAGCGAAAAACCACGATTTTTCAGAAGGTTTTTGGCTGTAGCTCAGAAACCGAGAGGAGTCAATGCTACACAAGGCGTCATCAGGGTGGGGGATGCCCCTCTACTTTTACGGCAAGGGCTCGGTTAGAGGGATAGGGACGGGCCCATCCAGAGGGTATCTTTGCTACAAATATCATCATCATTATACCCCTCAAAAGGTACACAATGTCATTTGACTGCAAAGGGAACGCGAATTGGTCGATTGAAGCGGAAAACACCGTGTTCGAGAATCATTGATGAGTCTCGGAACGAGAAATTGTCCAGTCGAAGACGATGGCGGCAGCAGATCTGTCGGATTTGGTCCGCCTGATGCGGCTTTCGGGTCATTACTGCAATTTCGATGGAAACCCAAGAAAACACCTTCTCACCAAATTGCAACTTGTTCGGGTCGTCTATATAGTCAGCTGTAATCCTTTCACGGTGTCGTCACTTTTCATTGGCGGCATCAAAAACAGTATGGGGATCGAGATGTTCTTCTGTCTTATGGGTTGTCTAACAGGTAAGGCCTTTTGAAAAGGAGAAAATTGGACTGAGGTCATAAAAGTTGTGCTTCAAAACGTGTGTTCAGAAATGTTTGAGATTTTTTGAAAATGGAAGATTTTGGAATTTTGGAAAAGTACCCTAGCTTCTTTTTAGTGCACTAAAATGCGGTCCCGCAAGAACGTCACCCTGACAACATCACTCTGTGGGGTTGGAGAGGGGCTACAGATGTGGTGAGCCAAATTAAGATTAAACTTAAGGCCTTGGACTTGACCAAGGGTCCGGTACTGGATGGGATCCCCTCTAGCATCTTGATGGAACATAGTGGTTCTATTGCAATAGAAGCATGCTTACCTGCTCTCCACAATGTTCAACCACTCTTTCCCTACTGGCGTCCTCCCAGCCTGCCTTCGTCATTCCAATTTTCACAAATGGCAAAAAAAAAAAAAAAAACAATTTCTGAATTATCTGTCGTGGCCATACTGCTAGAGTCTCTTGTGCAACCCCTTTCCCGTGCTTACAAGCAAAAATCAGATCATTGTGGATTTCGCCCAGCCAGATCGGTCGTAAGCAACCTGCCCACGCTTCAGGGAGAGGTACTGGATGGCTTTGGGGATGCTAGTTGTGGGGATCTGGGAGATATTACCCACAATAATTGTGGGTAATTATTAACCTGTACCTAATATCGCCAGCCAAAGTCATTAAATTCTACTCAACTAGCCTAGGGCTGGTTACAAAAAGCGTTACAGTAACGCGAAAAATCATCGGATCGACTCGAAAATTGGAGGGAACCTTCTTGAGCAGCTAGGGATGCGATCAGAACGATTTCTGGGGAAAGTGCCTATGCGACCACGGGCCCTTTTTCCACTTATGCCGCACAATAAATTTTATTGTGTAAGAAGAGATGTATATGATTACATTGAGAACTCTACTCTACTACTTTACTATTCCATAACTCTTAAACTCAATAGGTACAAGCAAAGTTAAAAATGGAGAGGATTAATTTTGTCCTTTTGTCTCTTAATTGGGTGTGGACATTGCAACGGAAGGACAAAATTGCCCTTCTTCATTTTTAATTTGGCTTGTATTGAGTTAAAGAGTTAAGGAATAGTATGTACAAGTTGCCTGCTATAGCAGGCTCATATATGAGGCCAATATTCGAAACCATTGGGTGGCAACCTAGAACATTGGATTTGGGGGGGAAAATACTTCGAAAACGACGCCTAACTCGATCCCATGCCAAACGCCTTCAAAAAACTCCTCACACAGCCCCATTTTAGCCCCATAGCGCCCCACGGGTTTGGGCGATCGGGTTGAAAATTTTGCGGACACAACGAGATGGTAAACCGAGTATTTTGTCAATATTTCAGATTAAAAAAAAACTCCTACTGCCCAAAATGGCCCGGACGGCGTACGGCGGACGGACATTTCGGTTTTGGAATCTACACCTCTTGAAACGGATAATGTCAAATTTTGAGGCCGATCGGACTCGTCAACCTCTGTTGCGAAAACGAGTGTATTATTCCAAGAATAATGAACCAAAAAAAAAATTTCATTATTTTTTGAAAAAGTTTGAAATCCGTATTTTTCACTTTTGGAGCTCAGGTGCGCCACGCGGAGCCACTTTTTGGTGGTTTCAGACTTTTCTCGTACTATGCTCGTCGAGCTGAATTTTAGAGACCAAATTCAACATCTAAAAGTGCCTTAGAATTTAGATGAGCATCCTCCTCCTCCTCGGGCATCGTCCTCATGCTGGAGCTCCAATATAGTAGACTCATTCCCAATCTCGCTAAGTTTTTATAAAAACTGGATAATAAATTATCCAATAATTATTCTATTTCATTTTTTCTTGCAGCCATTCAACATGTGTACGCTTACATCCACCGCAAAAACGCCGAAGACATCATTTACAGCTTTAAAACCTTCCGTGCCAAATACCAATCGGATTTTGACGAAAAGTTTCAAGACGACACTCGAATGGTTTGGAATGTTGTTCGAATCTACTTCTACATCTTGGTCGTCCTCCTCGTTGGGTACATCGCCGCCCCCAAAATCGTCGACGCCATTTACGGCATAATCTGGAAAGACCCAATCGTCCATAGAGTTCCTATGTCTTTTGACGGTTATTTGGATAAATACCAGAAGAGAGACTTGTTCTATTTTATGGTCTCTGTGGTCTGCGTTTCGTGGTGCTTCGTGTCGATTGGCTCTCATTTCGGACGTGATGCCTCGCTCGTTCTTATGGGTTTCTATTATTCTTCGATAGTCAACACGTTCTGTAAACACAACTACGTTGATACTCTGGACCGGTGAGTTCTACATGAAATTACTCCAAATTTTACTCAGTGGTTTATCAAAGCTACCAATCAATCTATATTTTTAAGGCAATTGTCGATTTTGCAAGTGTTCATTAAATTGCAAAATCGTCCATTGCCTTAAAAATATTTATTAAATTTTATTAAAATTTATTAAATTTTATCAATCTCCCACTAAATTCCATCAGCTAGGTAATTGGTTTTTACTCTAATGAGTCTGAAACCCCCAGAAATGGATTCTACGTGCAAATACTACGAAATCGGCACCTCGTTTTTCGACCTCTAGGTCAAAGTCCTTCGATAGCCACATTAAATTTTATTGCCCCTTAGATCCCCACGGGGGATCTGCTGCTGCAGAGAAGTTTTTTTCTCTCCTTAACCATCTCATTGGGTTAGACCTCTGCACGGTCGGCAAACAACCACTTCGTCCTTTATAATATAAATGCTCCTGAATTGTTAGTTCCAGACACTCTGGTTATCAGTAACTTGTTAACCATACTTACATTATTCGCGCCATTTGGGGATTTCTGAATCTTTCCCCAAACGAATCTCGTCCACGCAGCACTTTTCCCAAGCGGATCGGAAGTTTACCCAATTGGATTGCTTTTTCCCCAAACAGTACGTTCAGGAACAATACTAGGACGAGTACTCGGACGGGTCTAGTACAGAAAAGAGTAGGCAGGTACCCCTTCGTCCTAACGTACTCCAAAAATGACACCCTACTCGACCCCCTATAGGGATATATCCTGAGTCCCTCAAGAACCCCACGGGTTTGGGCGTTCAAGCTGAAACCCTTACGGGCACATGTAGATGAAGGACTGAGTATTCCTATATATATTGGCCTGAATGTTTTCATTTAACATGAAATGACATAATATTATTATGTCGAAGTGATGTTTGTTTGAAACATTTAACATGAAATGGCATAATATCATATTATTCCACCTATCAACCATTTTCACGAAAATTCGATTTTTACTTATTCTTCTTCGAAAAATAAGCTCTCGTGATTGCCCGTGAGAAAAATTGCTCTCGTGAAAAATGGTTATTATTATTATTATTATGCCGAAGTGATGTTTGATGTTTGTTTTATAGATCACCCGAAACAACCGCCAAGATCAAGTGGATAGCAGCTCAGCAACGGGATTTGCATTTGTAAGTACCTATAGAAATAACCATTCTCATCGTGAATAAACTGATTTCGTTGGATGTCGTCAGCCTCTTTACCAATGTGACTATAGAAATTATTACCGGTACTGAAATAATTATAGATAATTGGCCCACCATTAAACGATATTGTTAATCTATGAAACCTTTTTCGACTTCATGGGAAGTTTACATTAAATGTAAATTTTGGTTATCGTAGAGGCAGGTTAGTGGGCTCCCTGAACCGCCAAGCTGAAGCACTGTTGTAGGGTTCAGATGAAGTGTTTAAAAAAAGTTTTCTAGAGTATTGAGACTTCAGGAAAACTGTGGGCATTTTGTAAAAGTCTTCAAAATTTAGGGGCAATTTTAAAAGGCGGAAAAAAGAATGAAGATGGAACAGAAAAGGATGTAAGTGGTCTCACAAGCGATCTAGATGTTTGGTGCTGTTATGCAATACCTAGTGGCAACTCATTCATATGACATGAAAAAAGGCGTGGTAAAAATTGTCATTTTCCCTCATACCCCATAGTCCAGTATTCCTCCTGAGCAGTTTCATACCTTCTAAAAAGATTTGCTCTCATTCATGATAATATTATAGACGATATATTAAATACCTATAGTTAAATTTTGAAAATTTTGTGGATAAATACAGGGTGGTCCACCAGTTAGGCTCCACCACCCTTTATTTTCAGAAATTTTCAGATTAAAAAATTCTGATAAACGCCTTTTTTCTTTTATTGTAGTTTTCAAAAATAATAAAATGGCAAATTGCTCACTTGCGCTTCAACTTTGATTTTTTTAAATTGGAAACCTCATTTGGTTTGTTATTCTTGAAACAATACTCCTATGTATTCGCGTCGGAGGTCGGAAATTCTGATCGCCCTCAAAACTTGACATTATTCGTTTCAAGAGTTCTAGATTCCGAAAACGAAATGTCCGTCCGCCGTCCGACCTATTTTGAACAGCAGGAATTTTTTTTCAAAAATCTGACATTCTTACGGAATACTTGATATACGGTCTAAATGTGCCCGCAAGGTTTTCAGCCCGATCATCCAAACCCTTGGGGCACTGAGGGGCTAAATAGGGGCTACAGGAGGTATATTTGAAAGAATGATGAAAGAATTAGATCACGAAACAGATTAAACTGAAAGGGATGTAATTCGTTAAGACTTACCGAAATTATGTAGTTAGGTACTCAGTAAGTACCCAACTTTTGAAAAAGCACAAGAGCGAAATGCACAGAGCAAGGCGTACAGTAGGGGGAATGTCCTACTGCAGTAGGATCTGTCAAGATACACTGCCTTCTGAATTAGTTTAGCATATCTTTTCCTATGACAACATCACAGGAATGTGTACATCGTTATGTTTATGTTCTCAGGTTGACTAAGAAAATCCGGGGACAGTTTGGATTTCCCTATGCTCTCCAAAACACTGTCGGTTCTCTGTGCATCGTAACACTCCTTTACGCTTTGTTGTCAGTAAGTCGAAAACGTTTCAGAAGACAAACGATCATCTCTCCTAAGAACAAGTGATGAATTTTCGAACGAAAATAATATTTTGATGAAAATTCCCATAAGCCGCTCAGCGAAGGCCTGAAAAATGCATCTGAACGTTCCTTCCGCGTTCACCAACCCCTTTACGACTTTCCATCCGGACTATACAATGTACATGTCATGTAACCCACAAACCCCCGCTTAAAATGATGGTTTCAAAAAACGAATATGAGAAACGCCAGAGCTGCAGAGGTACCTAGCCTGCTGTGATGGTGAAGAACTAAATAATTTAGTTTAGTCTGGTTGTTTTTTGCCATTACAAATTATTAAATAATTTGTAATGGCAAAAATAACAAATAACAATTTTTTATGACAACAAAAAATAAAAAAAAATAAAATAAAATAAAAAAAGCCCCAGGACCCCCTGCTTGGAGCGTACGGCTAAAATTCAACAGAATGACATTTTGATACCTAACTCGCTTCATATCGTAATTTCCTGCAGGATGACTTCGATGGCCTTCCTATGTTTGTGGCCAACGTGTTCAATTTGATGATCATGATCGGAATATTGTCCACCACTGCCTTCGTGGGTCAACGCTTTACAGACATGGTAGGTGCAAAAAGTAGGTCCAAAAAGTAAAACATCTCTTTCGGACTTTTTGCATTTTTAAATAGGGTTTTGTCAGAGTTGAATTTAATTCAGATTTTGGCATTTCTAAGTTTTTAACCTTGCTTCTTAGTTTTTTGTACGATGACCTACCTATCTGATCCAGTTAGGGTACGACGAGCCTTGCGATGAAGGCTACGTTTTTTGATCATTTCTCGAATTGCAGGAGTTAACCTTGGCGCAGGTTTTTATCACCCGAATTTCAGCTAATGGAAAATGTTTATTCATAAGCTCTTGCATAAACTTGGTGAAAATAGAAACTTTAATGTTTAAATCATTCGATTGATTGATAGGGGTAAAATCAAAATTATTGATGTCTTTTTCAATGTCTTCAATACGATATTTTTTGTAATTCCTAACTTTGATGAGGTTAAGTATGACATAGGTACATTGTATTCTCTCGGGTGAAAAAGAAGCAAGCAGCAGTAAACAGTGTCATGGGCAGACATTCCGGTTGAAGGAAATAATTGGTCAATTATTGACCAATGCTTTTTACCGTATCGGATTTTTTGTGACATTGAGATCAAGACTAGAATGTATGTCCAGGATCTCGACGAAACGTTGGATTTAATGGTAGCAGATTGAAATTTATATTGTCCAATAATTTTAGGAGTAACTCCTAAGACCAACTGTTGGTCTTTGTAGTGCGATTCGGCTGTGGGACTTATATTCATGTTGAAGTCTCCTATAAGTATGATTTTTTCGTATGACGTTGTAAAATTTTCTACTTCAAGAAAGAACTCGTTGAGACCAACGGCTTTGGGGGGACGGTAAACGGCGTCGAAGAATACCTGTCAAAATTTCTTTAAGGTGTTGACTACTAGTGCATTTATTTTAGTGTGTATTTTCATTGAAACATTTTTTTTTTAATTTAAATTGAATTCCAGAGCGAAGATATTTTTCAAGCCATTTACAACTTTCCCTGGTACGAACTTCGAACTACCGATAGAAAATATTTCATCACGATGCTTTGTGCCGCCAGAGAACCTTTCACTATACATTTCCACGGTTGTGCGCCTTTGAACTTCGCCAACTTCATGGTGGTAAATTAACGAGGGTTTTATTGTTAACTTATTTGGTTTTTGTTCGTCATTCATTTAATTAACACAGTTTTTTTTCTTTGCAGATCCTGAATACGGCGTATAGTTATCTCATGTTTTTGAAATCCTCGTTGTGAACTTGGAAACGCACTGCAGCTTCACGTACAAGCACTAGAAACTGCACCGATTTGAATGTTAAAGAAGGGAGGTTGGTATGTTAAAGACACCCGGACATTAAAAAAAAAAAAAAAAGAAAAATAAATTTCATTGAAAAGAAAAAAATTGTAATCTACTATATCATAAGGAACAGGAAAATATCACTCACAAAATTTGTCGCATTTAATGAGACCAATGAATTGGCAAAGTCAGTGCGCATCAGCGCTGAAAGACGGATTGTCCGCTTTCATACGCTTGACACCACAGACACTTCAAAACAACTTCGAAAATTCAAACATGGTTATCTTGAAAGCGAAGAAGATGAAGATGAAGAAAGCTTCTTCATTATTATATATATATACCAACAAAAAATCGATAGTTGACAGACGATGTAAAAATATTGGCTCAAAGTCACAAAAAAATCTGCTTTTTCGGTTTTCCCGTTTCCTGCGATTTTTCCTTCCCGGCGATTTTTCTCAGGAACTACTCATCCGGAACTACTTGGAAGGTACTTCTTTTTTGTTTTGTTCTGCAAAGGAGGTCAACAACTAAATAATATCTCAATTTTTGGCTAGCTGTAGTGAAATTGAAAAGCTACGAGACCGATTCGTAGCCTTTAACGAGGCCATCATGGAGTTAAACGTTTATTTACCCCCCAAACAACAGCAAGAATGTAACCAACCCTTGTTAGCGTTTGATGGTGTTTATTATGAAATACGTGCTACTGAAACCAATTTAGGCTCGTTTCGAAAATAACAATCGAGCCACCTACCTTCAGAATAACGTCCATCGTCCTACACAACGTACCAATTTGGGATGGTCAAATCAAGTCGTGTCCAAATTGGTTTGCATTGTTTAACTCCGCAGTTCACAACGGACCTTACACCAACACAGTCAAACTTACCAACCTTCGAGCTTTGGTTTCCGGGACCCCGTTGAGTCTCATCGAGGACATGGAAATATCCGACGATAATTAAAAATTATCTTACGATCTCATTGAAGAGCGGTACGGAAACAAAAGGTTGTTGGCTACACACTACGTCACTAAAATGTTGGAATTTAAGCCATTTACTCAAGAGTCTGTTTCCGATATGCAGTCGTTTTTGGCGGTGTTTGACACTTATAAGGCATGTAAAAATGAGTTTGACACTAAGTCTTACAAGGCATATAAAAATCTTAAAGTACCTGACCCCCACGATTTCCTAATTTTTCAGTGTGCCTTCCGCTGCTTACCGCACAATTTGCGAACAGTTTTCGAACGTTCCAGTGCACGCGCCGGTGGATTACCTACTTGGCCGCAAGAGAAATTGAGTTTTGTTTCAGCAGCCCTACTTCACCATGGAAGGGAGGTTTGTGGGAGGCTAATACTAATACGTTTCTCGCTAGGATAGAGGAGTCTACCTCTTTGTGCGGCTGCCCTGACGGTTCCAGAATCGCCCACGACCAAAGGTGCGGTTGATGGAATCTATGCTTGCTTGAAAAGGACTGCTGATCAGATTGTTGGCTGTGGAGACGACATTGGATCTCTCGACGTTAAGGTCCGAGCACACAGAAAGCGAACTGTCCGCCGCGAACCGTGTCCCCTGTGTTGTTGCACCATCCCTGCCAAACAGAAAGCGAACCACCGCGACGAACTGCTTCGGTGCAACAACACAGGGGTCACAGTTCGCTCTGACGCGCGATCGGTTCGCGGCGGACAGTTCGCTTTCTGTGTGCTTGGACCTGTATGATTGAGGCTCTGAAGAAGGGGCTAAAGAATGTTCTCATCCGCATTGTTCATCACGATGATGTCGCAGCTGTCTCTGCTCGCATACCATCTTCGCTAACAACCTTCAAACGGACGATGAAAACTCAACAGCTGGTTTATGATTCAAATGTGCCTCATCTCAAAATGAATCGGTTAAGTTGTGTTGAGTGCTTGAATCGTGTCAAGTTCAAGATTGGCTTCTACAGTGTACGACAACCGAAGTCTGCTGTAACCCTCCAGTTACCTTCCATCCCACAGTTCAAGAACAGTAGCCAAGGATTAGGCAAGCCCAAAACGAGTATTGTTTGAGTCAGTAAGTGACCCCACTGCCAAACGATTTCTAGCAGAAACCTCTCGCCGAAGGCTTGACGTCGACAATGCCATTCATTCGATGTTGAAGACGACGATACCGAGCAGCAGGCTACCTACTGAGTCTCCCGATAAAGCTGAAACAATGTGTCCAGTGGCCGCACAGCAACAAGCACCAGCCCTGATGGGGCATTTGTGCTTTGAGTGTGGTGGCAGCGTAAACCCCGGAATTGCCATCCCTTGCGCGTTATGCTCAAAACTTTTTCACAAGACTTGTGTGCAGCATCTTGAGGATAAAAGCTGCTTTATGTAATGACACGCACTGTTAGCAAAACCATTAAATTTTAATCAATGAAGTGTTTTTATAATAACATCACAAACATCTGAACTGGGTGTTACCATTGATACTGTAATAACCCTACACTTTATTTGTGACGTTTGTATGCTGTGACGCCTCTAATGTGACAGAATGCATCAATATTTTATTTATAAATTTATACGACCACCGGTGCTGAACCGGAACACATGACTGACTGCCGCCACGGGCAAGAAAACTTTTTTTTAAATTTTATTTACCTATTTTATTTTTATTCTTATTTTATATTTCTTTACCTTTATCTCCTCCCAATTCCCAGTTTAATTTTCAATAATCCCAATCTACCCACCACTCCTTTTCCCCAAGAAGAGTTCTTCTTCTAACCTCCTTGCCTTTTTCTCTTGTGACCGCGGCCTCCTCCCTCATGACGTCACCTGTCCATGGCGGCCATCAACAGGGCCGCCGAGAGAAAAAGCGGGCCCGGGGCAAAAGAGAGCATAGGGCCCCCATGTAAGGAGCAGGTAGGGGGTAGTTCCCAATAACGAACGTTCAATTTTCATTTTCAATTTTCATTCTGCACAAGTAACCAACCTATATCAAAAAATAATAAACCCTTGTGTAAAATTTGCAGCGTTCTTCAAATGATTTGTCTTCATCAGTACCTCATTCTGAAGGGGTATTTAAAGTGTATTGATCACAAGTTTCCAGAAGTGTCCGAAGCAACTCACAGCGCCATTCGCCTCACCGACGCCACGAGCGTCATCGGCGTCACGACGCCCGATTTTTTCAAATGATTTGTCTTCATAAGTAGGTCCCTCATTCTGAAGGGGTGTTTAAAGTGTATTGATACAAGCTTCTAGAAGTGTCAGCAGCAACTCAAAGTGCCATAAGCGTCACCGGCGCCACGAGCGTCATTGGCGTCACGACGCCCGATTTTGGTTTATTATTCTTGGAATAAAACACCTATGTTTTCGCGACAGAGGTCGACGACTCCGATCAGCCTCAAAATTTGACCTTATCCGTTTCAAGAGGTCTAGATTCCAAAACCGAAATGTCCGTCCGCCGTCCGGGCCGTTTTGGGTAGTAGGATTTTTTTTTTTTTAAATCGGAAATTTTGACAAAATACTCGATTTACCATCTAGTTGGGCCCGTAATGCTTTCACCCCGATCGCTTTCGAAGTATTTTTGGAAGTAGAATCCATTTTTAGGGGTCCCGCAACGATCCGATTTCACTGTTGCGATCTATAGGGCTTTCATGGGGCTACAAATGAGATTTTTGATGGATCCCAGGATGTAAAATAATTTTCAAGTAAAAAACAAAAAAAATTGAAAAAATAAATAAAATTTTTTTCTGAAATATAAACATTTTTTTCAATTTTTTTATTAAAGTGAAACTTTTATTACATCGTCCCAAATTTTTTGGTCTGTGTGTCGTTTCTTGTAACGTCACGCTACCGTTGATTTTCGCTTACAACCCATTCGTTGCTACGGAACTTCATCTTCGCCAGTTATAATCGTACAAAAATCGTTCACCATTCGTTGGAAAGCTCTCGATTTATCACGCATTTCTTTCGTACTTGTTCTTTGTCATTATGTCCCCATTTTATATTTATTGATGTTATTAATGGATGCAGTAAACAATGCCGCTTGTTTTGTTGTTATCAGTTGCCACGTTAGAAATCAATTTGAGAAAACGCCAAAATGAAGCCGTGGGTAGAGATACAAGGGTAGGTGAATGAGTAGGAAATGGGGGGGGGACTAGACATAAAAAACGTGTCCATCGATGCTACGTACCCCACTAGGGGAGCGAGCGAAGCGAGCCGGAGAGACTAGTGGGAAAAAAGTTTCACTTTTACCGTGGTTTCATAAAACCACACCCCAGTTTTTTTCTAGGGCCCGCTGGGGCCCCATGCAAAAGTCCGGGCCCGGGGCAAAATGTCCCCTTTGCCCCCCCCCCCCCTCGGTGGGCCTGGCCATCACTCCACCAAGTGACCAACACCAACACCGACTGGAGGGGGCTGGTTGATAACGATGATAAACATTGAAACGTTTCAGGCACCCAATTTATTCCAATTTATATGTGAAAACTAGTTTTATTCTCAAATTTTCTTGATAAATTTATGTAAATATATACCTATTTATATTACCTATTTAATATTATTAATAAACAGAGCCCCCCAGCCCCCAGTATTATTTATATTATAATTGATATAAATATCAACCGCCTTGGACAAAACAAACGGATTATTTTTAATTATACTTCCTTTCCGTAACAATGTCATCAATCCCAATAATAAACTATGATCCTGTACTCATACGTAGGTACCTACGGTATTATTCATACATACCTACTAAGTGAATACCTATTGTTTTTATCTTCCTCACTCATCCCCTATCTCCCTCACCTACCTCAAAGTAAGTATTTCTATCTCCCTCATACACCCTCTATCTCCCTCATGTTTCAAATTTCATGAAATTGTGATATTTCATAATACCTATATAAATAATATTTAAATATTATTTACGATTGCGTATTCTCATGGCTCACTTCTATAACTCATACATCGTCCCCCTCCGGGCAGAAGGGCGAATATTGCAAAACGGCGATTTTGAGTTAGGGCACCCATCTTTTTTATGTTCTCCTCCTCTTTCCGAATTTGAAAAGAGCGGGACGATCCAATCACTCAGAAAGATGCTATTTGAGGTAAAAAAAAAAAAAAAAAAAAAAATGTTGGGGCGAATGTGACAATGATACGGCTTTTGACAATATTGCTTTTGCAATATTCGCCCTTCTGGATTTAGGGGGGCGATATGAGTGGGATCATTCTGAAAAAAAAAATTTAGAAATTCGATTTTTTGTTCGGGAGAAAATGAAGTTCTAAATTTAGGTATTTTCGCGGAATGACGTGTGTTGTGAACTCAACCCACCATCCATTCATGTATGGATGGTTGGTTGAGTTCACAACTAATTGTAGGGACTGTAAAGAGACTGTTCCTCTTCTTATTTACAGAAGGAAAAAAAAAAAAAAAAAAACAATTATTGCTTTCCTGATTGATGAGAATGACTGGAAAAGGGGACTTTTCCTACAATCAACCACCTACCTTGTTTCGTGACTACCTCCCTATTGCAATATCCGCCTAAATGACTACAAATATCCCCATTATCATTATACCCCTCAAAGGGTACACAATGCCATTTGACTGCAAAGGGAACGCGAGTTGGTCGATTGAAGCGGAAAACACCGTGTTCGAGAATCATTGATGAGTCTCGGAACGCGAAAGTGTCCAGTCGAAGACGATGGCGGCAGCAGATCTGTCGGACTTGGTCCGCCTGATGCGGCTCTCCGGTCATTACTACAATTTCGATGGAAACCCAAGAAAACACCTTCTCGCCAAATTGGAACTTGTTCGGGTCGTCTTTACCGTCGGCTGTACTCCTTTCATATTGTCGTCACTCTTCATTGGCGGCATCAAAAACAGCATGGGGATCGAGATGTACTTTGGTTTTATGGGCTTTTTAACAGGTAAAAAGGCCTTTTGAAAAGGAGATAATTGGACTGAGGTCAACAGTAGTTTGTGCTGCGAAACATGCGTTCAGAAGTGAGGAGTTTGATTTCAAAAGGTACCTACTAAATCCGTTTTGGTAAAATGTGAGAAAAACGCGAAAACCCATTGCGACCTGAAAAACGCTGCAAATTTTACACAAGGGTTTATTATTCTTTTATATAGGTTAGTTGCGCAAAAATTATTTCTGTGTCAAAAGAAAAAATGTTGGGAAAAAAAATTTTTGATTTTTTTTTTTTCAAAAAAAATTTTTTTTTGGATTTTTTTTTTTTTTCAAAAAAATTTTTTTTTCAAAAATTCTTTTAAATATTATTCTTTACTCGAAAAATATTTAACCTCCTGGGATCCTTCAAAAATCCCATTTTTAGCCCCATGAAAGCCCTATAAATCGCAACAGTGAAATCGGATCGCTGCGGGACCCCAAAAAATGGATTCTACGTCCAAAAATACTTCGAAAACGACACCTGACTCGATCCCATAGCTAACAGCCTTCAAAAACCCCCTTCTGTAGCCCCATAGCGCCCCACGGGTTTGGGCGATCGGACTGAAAACCTGGCGGGCACAACTAGATGGTAAACCGAGTATTTTGTCAAAATTTCAGATTTTTAAAAAAATTCCTACTGCCCAAAACGGCCTGGACGGCGGACGGCGTACGGCGTACGGCGGACGGACATTTCGGTTTTGGACTCTAGACCACTTGAAACGGATAATGTCAAATTTTGAGGCCGATCGGAGTCGTCGACCCCCGTCGCGAAAACATAGGTGTATTATACCAAGAATAATAAACCAAAACGCTGCAAATTTTACACAAGGGTTTATTATTCTTTGATATAGGTACGTTACTTGTGCAGAAATTTAATTCTGTCAATGAAAAAATTAAAAAAAAAAATTTTTTTTGTATTTTTATCTCAAAAAAAATTTTTTTTTTTGGCTTTTGGTTTATTATTCTTGGAATAATACACCTATGTTTTCGCGACGGAGGTCGACGACTCGGATCGGCCTCAAAACTTGACATTATCCGTTTCAAGAGGTCTACATTCAAAATCCGAAATGTCCGTCCGCCGTCCGGGCCGTTTTGGGCAGTAGGAATTTTTTTAAAAATCTGAAATTTTGGCAAAATACTTGGTTTACCATCTAGTTGTGCCCGCAAGGTTTTCAGTCCGATCGCCCAAACCCGTGGGGCGCTATGGGGCTAAAATGGAGCCACCTACAGACATTCAATTCTGTCAATAAAAAAAAATTAAAAAACAAAATTTTTTTGGGTTTTTATATTTCAAAAAAATATTTTTGGGGGATTTTTTTTTTTTCAAAAATGTGTTTTTTCAAAAATTCTTTAATTTTTACTCGAAAAATATTTAACTTCTTGGGATCCTTCAAAAATCCCATTTTTAGCCCCATGAAAGCCCTATAGATCGCAACAGTGAAATCGGATCGTTCCGGGACCCCAAAAAATGGATTCTGCGTTCAAAAATACTTCGAAAACGACACCTAACTCGATCCCATTGCTAAAAGCCTTCAAAACACCCCTCCTGTAGCCCCATTTTAGCCCCATAGCGCCCCACGGGTTTGGGCGATCGGACTGAAAACCTTGCGGGCACAACTAGATGATAAACCAAGTATTTTGCCAAAATTTCAGATTAAAAAAAAAAATTCCTACTGCCCAAAACGGCCTGGACGGCGGACGGCGGACGGTGTACGGCGGACGGCGGACGGTGTACGGCGGACGGCGGACGGTGTACGGCGGACGGCGGACGAACATTTCGGATTTAGAATGTAGACCTCTTGAAACGGATAATGTCAAATTTTGAGCCCGATCGGAGTCGTCGACCCCCGTCGCGAAAACATAGGTGTATTATTCCAAGAATAATAAACCAAAAATCGTTAAAAAATGTATTTAAAATTAAAATTGTATTAGTTTTCAAAAATTTCGATAATAAACATTTAATCAGCCGAGTTATCAGTTTCGCTGTCTGAAAAAGCCATGGCAGACGTCGCTTGTAACTAGTGAGTTTTTTTGTTAGGTATTACCCATGTAGCACAGGTCGTCGGGCCAACGTCGGGCTTCGGTCAGCATCGTCGGGTGATGGTCGGTCGAAGGACGACAGCTATCCGACGTCGGCCCTACGGTACTTTTTTGGGCGGCAGGCGCCCATTTCGAACTCGATTTTGCCGACTCTCCGCCGACGTCGGGCCACCCAACTTTTCGGACGTACTTAATTGGGTAAATACATGACCTCCGCCCGACGGTACTCTTTGGGCAGCAGGCGCCAATTTCTAACGTGATTTTGCCGACTCGCTGCCGACGTTGGGCCTTCTCACTGTTCCGACGTCCATTTCCGGAGTCTTCGCAATATAGATATAATATATTGATAATATAATATTCATCATTGAATGAAGAAGAGAGAGGGAGAGAGTGATAGGATGAAAAATTTTCTTCTAAGATTTAAGCAAGCTATCTAAGGGCCTATTTCACCAACTAACGGCTCCGCAAACTTACCGAGCTCCGCACGGATTCCCATGCTAATCGGTGCTCCCTCGGGGGTTTAACCTGGGCGTTAACGCTTAAACTCTCGGTATCTCGGGTGGTGAAAGTGGGCCTAACTCGATTAGCTAGTCGAGGTAGGTAGCTCGCTGAACATTCTAGAATGTTCTAAGTTAGAACTTCTAACACGCAATTTGAAAAAGAAAAGAAAAAAAAGTTAACCCCTTTACCTCCACAAAAAATCGCTAAAAATCCTCTGGAATCCAGGAAAAATTCAAAGGATTTTTTCTGGGCTTATAAATTTTTCCTTGACAAAATATTGAAAATAGCGATAACTTCCACCTCTAATTAGGAAGGTCACTGACCTACTGACCTAGACAGCAGGCAACGGGAGAATATACCTAATAGCAATTACACCTAACAATGCTGTTAAGCTACCTACCTATAATATAGTACCTAGCTACGAGCGTACCTAGGTAACTTAGCTGAGCACACGAGTTCGGTTAATATCCGCCATAGACGAAAAACACAATAAAGAATTTGACAGACGATTCGCTCTCCTCTCCTAAAAAAAAAGAAAGTATAATGATAATAATCAAGCTTACAACAAAAAACAATGTGAAAGACATCTAATGTGTCCGTCATGCCGCGAGGACTTGAAACATAAGTCGAAGAAGAAGAAACGAAACATCTCGGCATTGTCGCCATTGGCGGAAGGATCTTCCGGGAAGGTTGTTTTGTGTGAACGGCGTGATATGGCAGATCTCGGCGAGTATGGAAGTTTTGTGCTGATTTTGATAGTTGGAAATTTGGCGAGAAAATTCTATTGTGTATGTTCCCACTCCATAAATCCTTCGACTATCCCCATTGCCTGACGAAATCACACTCCCTTGTGTAACTGCGGAAGACGTCAATGGACTTGAAGCCTGGATGACATCATCCAAAGACAACGAGCAGCAGATATAGTAAGTTGACGTTGGATTGAAAAATATTCCTCCAATCCTTATAATATATATATTCTGGTTTATTATTCATTCTCAGGAACACACAGTAGGTAGGCTATTTAATAATGTCACAAATGAAAGAGAAAAAAATCGCCCCATTTCGTCACATCACGCTTCATGATGATGATGATGATGATGATGATGATGATGATGATGATGATAGTAATAAATGAACCCATATGTGTAAAATAAATACTTGTATCTAATGTAGGCCTATAGCGTTTTTTGAAGGCTACAATTTTTAACTGGTTTCAGATAACCCTGATGAGCTCAGTCAGCGGAAAAAAAGTTCAACGTTGTCAGGAAAATACTGGAGCGATTTTTCACGAATGCCCTTGCACAAAATTATAACTGGACTGGCAAAAACAACAAGAAACCGTTGGGGACCCTGACGTTCATGAAAAACATTGCCGGTGAGTGAAATTAATCTTTTCAGGTTTTAGCGGATTTTCTTTCAAAATTTAGTTAGCTGGGTAAAAAATTTCGATCGCCAGGGACTCGTCACAAGATTCCATAAAATGGCTCTAACTCTCTTTGGATATATTATATCCAAAAAATATTATTTTTCATGTAATTTTTCACGCTGAGTCGAATGGAAAGGGTTTCAGGTCTTTAGTGACCATAGAAAGGGTAGAATTTACGGAAGTTTGGTCCCAAAATCTATGACGTTCACTTTTAGCCTTGAGAGTAGGTCCGTTGGTAGGTTCACATAATGTAGGTTACTAATATAAAGTTTCTTATCAAAATTAAGGCCAGTTAATTATTTGTATAGGTAGGGATACTTTTTTACTTAATTTCCAGCATACTATCTGATCTCACATCTCTTTTCAGCTGCTGTGAGGAACAACGCTCATACCCCTACTGCCACCGACCACGACGTATACAGTGCGATCCAAGTTTGGTTCAAACATGCTAAAGACCGTGATGGAGGGAGAAACGCCCGCAGGGTATGCCCTGATATCACATCAATTATTCAAGAAACCCCACTCAATTCCTATGGTTTAAAAGGTAAATTTGCAAAAAAATTGGCAATTTTTTCTTATCCCCTCTGCCCAGCAGTCAGCTGAAAATATTTGAGGTGACAGGATGGGGTGATGTTTGTAGCGTAAACTATGAGTCATTGTTGAAGAAATGCATTTGTTTGTCTCTCGGGGATTCTTGCATTACAATCCCATTTGAAGAGTCCAGGGGAAAAACCCCGTCATTGATACAAAGCTGATTTTGAGAAAAATGAATTTTAAAGTTTACCAACTAACAGAAACTTCAAAAACGATTTTAAAAATACAAAAAATGTTTTATTTGAACCATCAACTATGCAGATTCACAATATGTTTCCCGAATAACCATTTTTCAAACTATTAAATGATATTTTATACATAATTCTGAACTTATAATGCGAATTTTAACCCTCTTTTACTCCTAAACCAAACAATGGAGAGAATAAAATATTTTGAAGAATGCAAAACGTATGTTAATATCCACAAAATACCAAAAAAAAATTGCTTTGTACAATTTGTACACTGTGTATTAGGTTTTACAAAATATTTACAAAAAAAAAAAAAAAAAAAGGTTTTTACGAACGAAAACTACGATTCAAAAACGCTGCAAATTTTACTCAAGGGTTTATTATTCTTTGATATAGGTTACTTGTGCAAAAATTATTTCTGTGTCAATGGAAAAAATTTTGGAAAAAAAAAAGTTTTTTGGATTTTCTTTTTTCAAAAAAATTTTTTTTTTACTCGAAAAATATTTAACCTCCTGGGATCCTTAAAAAATCCCATTTTTAGTAGTTCCTACCATGAAAGCCCTATAGATCGCCACAGTGAAATCGGATCGTTCCGGGACTTCGAAAACGACACCTAACTCGACCCCATAGCTAAAAGCCTTCAAAAACCCCCTCTCATAGCCCCATTTTAGCCCCAAAGCGCCCCACGGGTTTGGGCGATCGGACTGAAAACCTTGCGGGAACAACTAGATGGTAAACCGAGTATTTTGTCAAAATTTCAGATTTAAAAAAAAATTCCTACTGTCCAAAACGGCAACACACAAGATGATGAGATAAGGAGGGGCGGGCGCACGCTGCAGCGTTGGTTGGGGCCTTTTAAACTGCAATGACGGGGTTCTTCCCTGCACGCGCTGTCGATGACGGGGTTTTTCCCCAGTACTGCTAATATTCAACCCAATATTTCGCTGAGATGATGTGGTTATTCTCCAAAACCGATGGCTTCGTCGGATTCTACGCCTCAAAATCCTTTAGAAACCACTTCGTACCTGATTCACCCCAAAATGTCGATGAAGGGGTTTTTCCCCTGGACTCTTCATTTTGTAGTCCAGAACTTTTGCATTGAATGATCTTTACATCGGTACCTATCGACTGAGTCATTATTTATATTTGAATATAGATAATATCTATATTATCTATTATATATTATATCTATAATATCTATATTATAGATATAAGCAGGTAGGTGCTTATAGGTACCTGCTTATATAGGCACCTTGGTACTTTCTCGTGCAATCTAAGGCTGTTACATATTGTAAAAGTATATATTAATAACAATTGTTACCATGAAAATATGAATATTTTTTGAATAATAAAGTTCCTTCTTAAAATTTTATAAAAAAGTATTATTTTTTTCTTCCCATTTTTGAAACAATAAAATTTAATTGATAGGTACTCGCATTCAAAACTGAATCATTCTACTCTTTGGCAGCTAATTAATCTTTATTATGCACCTTTCGCTTAAGGGTTTAAACCGTTAAATAATAAAAATTTAAAAACCTTAAGAATTAATAATCAGCGGCCCAACAATTGAAAAACGGCGGCCCTCGCTGGTATACCTAGTAGAAAAGCGGCACATTTTCTCTTCTGGCTTTGCATATACTGGGTGCAAAATTAAGATTCGTCCCAGTTTTGCATCCGCTGAAAATCAAAATTTTGATTTTTCATTTCAGCGATGCAAAACCGGGGCGAATTGTAATTTTGCACCCAGGTTATGCAATGCCAGAAGAAAAAATTTACCGCTTTTCTACTAGGTATACCAGCGATGGCCGACGTTTTTCAATCGTTGGGCCGCTGATCATTTTGAACGTCGGGCCAACCACTTGTTAAATCGTCGGGCCACTTATTATTTCCGTCGTCGGTCCAACCGCTGTTGCCAACGTCGGGCGGTCGTCGGGAAATGGTCAGTCGGCAGACCTTCGGCAAAGCGGACATGCCGACCGTCCGGCGACCGTCAGCGTCGACGATCTCCCGACGTTGGCCCGACGATCTGTGCTACATGGGTAGCTGTTAAACATCATTTTTAATCGACCTAAAACTTGGCTTGAAATACTAAACTAATTTTTATAAATGACGAAAATCGATTCAAGACTTTTTTTAAAAATCAGTAGTAAAAAATCGATTCACGATTTTTACAAAAATCGGAAGTAAAAAATCGATTCACCTAAAAAATCGAAACCTGAAGATCGATTTAAAAAAAATCGAAAAATCCGAACAAAAAATTCCCATCCCTACCACCCACCCCCTACTAGGGGGCCCCTAGTACTTTTTTTAAATCAAACGATTTGGGTAGAGTACCTATTTAGTAGAGTACCAATAGGACATTGAAACAAAACACTTCTTGAAACAAAGCTAGCTCAAGGAGTCTTCCTGTCGTAATATTAGCGAAAGACATCCTTATGAAATACCTACATAAAATTCAATCACGTCCGTTAAAAAAGCACAGGGAAGAGCACTAGAGTTGCAGCGTCCATCAGCGGGAAGGAAAGTGTTTCAATAACTTTTGATGCATTTCATTAACGTAAATATTGCTAACCAAATAACTGTAGTACCTATTGAGTGTGAATCATTGCAAGGTTTTCAGGTTAGGGTTGCCAAAATTCGAAGACGAAGAATCTATCTATTCATCTATTAATTAATCTATTTCATTTTTTCTTGCAGCCAATCAACATGCGTACTCTTACATCAACCGCAAAAACGCCGAAGACATCATTTACCGCTTTAAATCCTTCCGAGCCAAATACCAATCGGATTTTGACGAAGAGTTTCAAGACGACACTCGAATCGTTTGGAAAGTCGTTCGAATCTACTTGTGCACCGTGACGGCCCTCCTTGTCGGGTACATCACCGCCCCCAAAATCGTCGACGCCATTTATGGCATCATCTGGAAAGACCCAATCGTCCATAGAGTTCCTCTAACTTTCGATGGTTATTTGGATGAATACCAGAAAAGAGACTTGCACTATTTGATGGTCTCGGTATTCTGCTTTTCGTGGTGCGCCGTGTCGATTTACTTTCATTTCGGACGTGATGCCTCCCTCGTTCTCATCGGTTTCTATTATTGTTCGATAGTCAACACGTTCTGCAAACACAACTACGTTGGTACTCTTGACCGGTGAGTTCTACATGAAATTACTCCAAATTTTACTCAGTGGTTTATCAAAGCTACCACTCGATCTTGATTTAAGGTAATTGACGATTTTGCAAGTGTTCCTTTACCAATCTCCCACCAAATTCCACCAGCTACCTAATTGGTTTTTAGTCTAATGAGTCTAATGGGACCTGAAAGTGACCTTTTTTTGTAACCTGTGTTATTGTTGTATACCTAATCAAGAGCTTCGCGGTGTTGTGCGATCCATTCCTTAAAGACGTTAGCTCTTGGTGAATGGTCAAACCTATGGGTGCCACTGCATTCCGCTTGAAAATACGAATCCAAAGATACCAATAACTCATCGCGTCAAATCGAGCTCCGTGGTGTTGCTGATTCCTCAACATTTAATGTTTTCTTCGTTCAGCACCGTATTTTATGTGAAAGTCGTTCTTTTTCCTACAATGTTTAGGAACATGTGCGATGATGACTCTTAAGACAATTGTCACAAAAAATAAAACGTGACAATGAATTTTGGTGCTCTATGTATGAGTCTTTGAACCTGACCAAACAGAACTTTCCTAGTATGCCTGACGGACGGGTCTATTACAGAAATAATTTCTGTAATAGACAATTATTTATTGATGCCTACCCCTTATGTATAAGGGGGACGTATACGTCCTAATGTACTCCTAAAATGACTCCCTCCCCTGAATCCCTCAAAAACCCCACGGGTTTGGGCGTTCAGACCCTTACAGGCTCATCTAGGTGAAGGACCTAGAAGCCTGAATGTTTTAATTTGACAATTAATGTCCTGGTAAGTAAATGTTTCCGTCGAAGTGATGTTTTTTGTTTGTTTTATAGATCACCCGAAACAACCGCCAAGATCAAGTGGATAGCAGCTCAACAACGGGATTTGCATTTGTAAGTACCTATTACATTAATCTTTGTCATTCTTGAATAAGCTGATTTCGTTGGATGTCGTCAGCCTCTTTACAAATGTGACTAAATAAATTATTACCTTCTCAATTAATTATTATCTCAAAAAAGTTGACTTTTGTTCCGTTGCTAAAAACCAATCAACTTTATGTGAATCCGAAAATGGCCTTCGTTTTCTCGGCAGCCCTATGTCTTTTAAAAGTATGGCCAATTTTAAGGTTTTTTGTGTCATGTCGGGATTAAAAAATGGTAGCCATTACCTAGGTACCTAAAAAGTCCAAACATTCTGAAAAAATAGGTAGGCCTACGCTTCTTATTGGACATTTAATGCTGATTACGAATAGGGATATACCTACATGAGTAGTGGTCTAAAACCAGAGAAACATGTGATTTTGCCTAGAAAACGATTTTTAAAAAACGTAGTTTTTTTCAAAACCGAAGTCACGTTTTTTGGTACTTTTTATCTTCTAGCATAAAAACTATGGTCGTTAAAAATTATATTCCTACGTAGTCTTGTAGGCAGATTGTTTCTGCGTCGATTGAGACCAACCGCGATTCTGTATTTAGGTACCTACCTTTCATAATAAGGGAGCTCTGATTTTTCAAAGTTTTTACCCATTTTCATGTAGGAATTTTTATAAAAATCTGAAAATTTGACAAAATACTCGGTTTACCATCTAGTTATGCCCGCATGGTTTTCAGCCCGATCGCCCAAACCCGTGGGGCTAAAATGGGGCTACGGGAGGGGTTTTTGAAGGGTCTCGACTATGGGGTCGAGTGAGTTGTCGTTTACGAAGTATTTTTGGACGTAAAATCCATTTTCGGAGGTCCCAGAACGATTCGTCGCCATCGTGAGGATCTATTGGGCTCTCATTGGACGCATAATCCATTTTTCGAGGTCCCACATCTGTTCGAACAATCAGGGGCGGATAAGCAGTAACTGTTTTGACCGGCCCGGGCGATTCAATGTGACCGGACCCCGAAAAATGTACCTACCAGATAGGTCCTATCTTTTTTTTTTTTTTTTTTTTTTTTTTTTTTTTTTTTTTTTTTTTCAAAAATATTTCCCTGTTGACACAAAATTACTTTTCAAACAAGCAGGTAGGTAACCTTTATCAAGGAATAATAAACCCTTGTGTAAAATTTGCAGCGATTTTGTTTTTAATTCAGTTTTCGAGTTCCATGCACCCGCGTTACACCTACCCCCACCACTTGAGTCCATTAATGAAGGAACAAACCTGTAGAGTGGTGATTCTCCTCAACCCCTAATATCTCCCTTGTGTTCACTGTTATGTTTATGTTCTCAGGTTGTCTAAGAATATCCGGAGACAGTTTGGATTCACTTATTCTCTCCAAAATGTCGTCGGTTCTCTGTGCATCGTAACACTCCTTTACGCTTTGTTGTCAGTAAGTAGAAAACGTTTCAGAAAACAAACGTTCATCTCTCATCAGGGGCAAAGAACAAGTGGTGAATTTTTGAACGAAAATAATATTTTGATGAATATTTTAATAGTAATTCCCATAACTCGCTCTGCGAAGGTTTGCAAGTTGCATCTGAATGTTCCTTCCGCGTTCACCAGCCGCTTTACGACTTTCTGGCCGGACTATACAATGTATAGTCATTACATGTCATGTAACCCACAAACGTATTAGGTACTTAATAGCTGAAATCGATTGGGAGCCTCCCTGAGACAGTGCGAAACGAATGACAATTTCATGATGGGCTCCAACCTGATCAGCTGAGTGAGCTATATCTTCTTCCGTTCTCCTTGAATAGCTTAAATTCGATGGAAGTCAATACAAGACAGACATTACAAGACATAAGAAAACATAGCTCACTATAATGAGCTATATTTTCTTATGTCTTGTAATGTTATAGCTGATCAGGTTGTAGCCCACCACGTCATTCATCTCGCTCTGTCTCTGTCTCAGGCTCCCCATCGAATTTCAGTTTTTTAAGGAGAACAGAAGAAGATTTATCTCATTCAGCTGATCAGGTTACCCCATCATGTGATTCGTCTCGTTCTGTCTCAGGGAGGCTCTTTATCGAATTAAATGTTAACCTATTTTGGGTGAACAGAAATGGATTTAGGTCACGATGAATAGGAGGAGGAGTTACGGGCTGTTTTTTCGTAACTCTAATTTCGTCACACTAATTCTTTCTCATTTTTGGCCGGGTTATGATGGAAAAAACAAGTTCCATGTTTGAAATTGACCTTTTTCTGGGCGCTTGCGTCGTAACGCTGTTTACCAATTTGCTACCTTCCTGGTGTCAGGTTTGTGAGATCCCTGTGAAAAGCTGTCAAGCTGTGAGTTGTTTGTAGTGTCTTATTTGTTCATATTTTCGGAGTATTGGTTTATTATTCTTTGCCGCTGGCACCGAATTGTGTGCACACCATTGCAAGTTTCGTCGCCATTTTGATAGCTCACTTAAAATCGTTCTTTCCCGCAGGATGACTCCGGTGGCCTTCCTATGTTTGTGGCCAATGTGTTCAATTTGACGATCATTTCCGGAATATTGTCCACCACTGCCTTCGTGGGTCAACGCGTTTCAGACATGGTAAGTACGACGAACAACCATCATGTTATTTCGTCGGCGAGGAGTATAATAAAGTATACATTTTTTAATGAGAAACCGCGATGCTTTCCCATAATCCATCACATCCACATGTGGTAATAATGTAATTGCAATTACCGATAAATAGATACCTACATTATGAAATGCTGTCCGCTGTTTGCCACACCTACACTGTAATTTACACTGGATTACCTATTATTCTTTGATAATATTTACAATATCATATTATTGATACTATTAAATAATAATATTATATGATATTATAAATTATCCAAAAATTAATTCTATATCAACAACAAAATTTCTAATTCAGTTATTAAAATTTAATAATTTCCTACCTACCTAATCGAAATTAAAAATAAAAAAAATAAAAAATCGTGTAAAGTTTGTGGGCGGATGGATTGCGCGTCGAAAATTACTCGGAAATCGACCTCATAAGCCCCATTTGTAGCCCCATGAATGCCCCACGGGGGAGAATAAATCCTCTCGATGAAATCCGATCGTTCTGGGACCTCAAAAAATGGATTCTACGTAAAAAAAAAAAAAACTAAATAAAAAAATTGCGAAAACGTCACCCCACATAATATCATAGCCGAAATCCAGCAAAAACCCTGTAGCAGCTTTTTAGCCCCTCTGAGCCCCACGGGTTTGGGCGATCGGGCACAACTAGATGGTAAAGCGAGTATTTTGTCAAAATTTCCGATTAAAAAAAAAAAATTCTTACTGCCCAAAACGTCTTTGACGGCGGACGGACATTTCGTTTTTGGAACATACACATCTGAATAATAAACCAAAATGAAATGTCCGTCCGCCGTCCGGGCCGTTTTGGACAGTAGGATTTTTTTTTTTTTTTTTTTTTTTCAATCTGAAATTTTGACGAAATTCCTGTGGGGCTAAAAAGGGGTTACGGACGGGTTTGCTTCAGGTTTTCGGGTATGATATCTGGTGGGGTGACGTTTTCGAAGTATTTTTGGACGTAGAATAAATTTTTTGGCGTCTCAGAACCATCGGATTCCACCCTGGGGATCTATGGGGCATTCTTGGGGCTACAAATGGGGCTTTTGAAGGATGACGGGAAGTCGAATGAGGTGGCGTTTTCCGAGTATTATTGGACGCATTATTCATTTTTCGGTTCCCACATTTGTCCGAACATTGTTACTACAGTAATTTTTTGTTTTTGTTTTTTAATCATTATAATATGATTATAATATAATAATTATAATATAAAATCATTATAATAGGCAATACTAAGGGTACTTAGGGCACCCTGTACAGACACAAGGGGTATTGTAGCGACCGACCGGATGCTCCAAACGGGTGCTCCAAACCTCGGTTTTAAACAAACTTAAGGGGTATTGGGGCGACCGCGGGTGCTCCAAGCGGGTGCTCCAAACTTAGGTTTTCACACAAAATTAAGGGGGACTGTAGCGACCGACCGGATGCTCCAAGTGGGTGCTCTAAACTGCTAGGTTTATAGAAATAAACAAAATTAAGGGGAGTTGTAGCGACCGACTGGGCGGAGGTGGGGGGGAATGCATTTTATCATCCAGGGGGATTCGCTTCTCTCTGCCGTACGTTTTTAACCCAGGGGGGGCCTCGCTTTGCTCTGTTGGCCACTTCCTCGGATAAGGGGGGCCTCGCTTCGCTCATTCGACCTAGGGCACGGGTAGAATAAAAACGGTGAAATAGGTGAAATTTCCCTGCTTTTCAATTTCTCAGAAAACCCACTTGGTACCTACCTACCTTGGTACCTAGCGTTTTGAAAGCATGCTCTGAAAATAATGAAAAATCTCTCAAATTTTTCCTAGGCTGATAGAGATTTAGGATTTTACGTCGAATATTATGTTATCATTATCATGGCATATTCCAATCACAGAGACCACTGCAACAGCTTTTAAATTTTGTGATTTAACTAGTTAGATACCTCATTAAAATATATTATATAATTTTTTGTCCTGCATTAATAGAAAGAGAGAGGGGCCGTAAAGTGATTGTAGGTAAGTCAAAAAAACGCTGCAAATTTTACACAAGGGGTTATTATTCTTTAAATTTAATCTGTCAATAAAAAAATTTGGAAAAAACTTCTTTTTTTTCTAAAATTTTTTGTTCTTGTACTTGAAAAATATTTGACCTCCTGGGATCCTTCAAAAATCCCATTTGTAGCCCCATGAAAGCCCTATAGATCGCAAAAGTGAAATCGTACCGTTCCGGGACCCCCAAAAATGGATTCTACGTCCAAAAATACATCGAAACCGACCCCTAACTCGATCCCATAGCCAAGAGCCTTCAAAAAACCCCTCCCGTAGCCCCGTCGTTCGGCGGACGGACATTTCGGTTTTGGAATCTAGACCTCTTGAAACGGATAATGGTCAAATTTTGAGGCCGATCGGATTCGTCGAACTCCGTCGCGATTACATAGGTGTATTATTCCAAGAATAATAAACCAAAAGTTCAAATCAACGTAAAAAAGGTTACCTAACTATAGTTTTATAAAAGGTAAAATGCTATAACACCTGTCGACTTCTGAAGAAATCTCTTCTCCCACTGTCGACTACTAGTGCAGTGAAGGGCAGGAAATGGAACTATGGAAAAACACTCGTTTTTCTCTATTAAATTTTAATTTCAACTAAATTTCCGGTTATATCGTAAAAAAGAGGACTTTGTGTACACTATAGATCAGTGTGATAAAAATTGAGGCGCCAGGTGGAAAAAAGGTCTTGTGCAAGATTTGCGTTTTAGATATCGCCCTTCTAAGTTTTCATTTGATTGCTATTTTAATTTGGTTTACTTATTTTCTGATGGAATGAGTGCGCACTTTCATTCAGGTCTTTCTCTAAACGAAATTATACCAAAATATAACATTTACGTTCAATATGAACTCGAAAATCGTGTTTGCAACAATCAAAATGAAGGCCACTTTTCCACCTGAGGACTTTTCACTACAGATAATTGACTGATTTGACATACTTCCAAGGTATTAAAAGCCACGAAATAAAATAAACCCGTGTTTTTTATTATTAAATAATAAAAGATAAATAATAGGTATTAGACAAATTTAGATCAATTACATTTTTTAGATCAATTAAAATTTTTATCTCTATAAAAATGATTGCCTATCTGTCGACTCACTACCTAAAAACCAATAGAGTGTTTGGCACCGAACGTATGTGAGAATGTTTGAGATGCATAGTGGGTGGGCTTAAGAAGTTTGTTCAAAATCGGTCCTTCATCGTGAACGAGGCTTTCCTTAGCGACGAGAGCCGGGTCAAAAAGCGTCATTACCTACTAAGGATTACCTAGTAAGTAATACCTACTATGGAAATTTTCGTAACGCCAAAACCCGGCACACCTTTTTCCGTCTGTTTTGAACGGAACTATGACGGTTAAAAAGAGCCTATTTACACTGAATTCAACGAGTACAAAACGATTTCTGTGCGATAACCCGTTCGGATGTTATTCAAAGATCATCGGTAGGTGGGGAGTCTTCGATTCGAGGCAATTTAATAGGTAATTTCATTTCAAGGACAAAATTCCACCATTACTTCCCTCAAACAACACACACACACACCCTCACCCTCACACACAGGGTACAAGAACCAAACCACTGTAGTGAACATGTTCACATTCGAGGAGCAAGAAACGTTCATAAGCTCGAGATCTCTCATCAGCATAACATCGATATCTCGTTGAGTTTTCTAGATATCGATCTAAAATTTTGTGAGGGTACTCTCGACGGGGATTTCAAATAATAGGTATTTAAAAAATGCCTTCGAGTGCTGAAGGCCCTTTTGGTTTATTATTCTTGGAATGTGGCAGCAAAGAATAACTGTCAAATTGGTGTTGACTACTAGTGCATTCACCTTAGTGTGTATTTTCATCAAAACTTCTTTTTTTTTTTTTAATGGCAGTTTAATCATTGAATTCCAGAGCGAAGATATTTTTCAAGCCATTTACAACTTGCCCTGGTACGAGCTTCGAATTACCGATAGAAAATATTTCATCACGATGCTTTTTGCCGCCAGAAAACCTTTCACTATAAATTTCCACGGCTGTGCGCCTTTGAACTTCGCCAACTTCATGGTGGTAAATTAACGAGTGTTTTATTATCAACTTATTTGGTTTTTACTCACCATTCATTTAATTAACACGGTTTTTCTTCTTTGCAGATTCTGAATACAGCATATAGTTATTTCATGTTTTTGAAATCAACGTTGTGAACTTGGAAACGCACTGCAGCGTCACGTAGAAGCACTAATAACTGCACCCATTTCAATGTTGAAGAAGGTAGGTTTGTTAAGGACACCTGAACATCAACAAATGACAATAATTGTCATAAAGAAGAATTATTCTTCTTAAAAAAAAAATCAATCTATGGCGTAATAATACCAGACATGCCACACCAAGAACAGCTATTCACAGAGAATTAATGAAGTTAGTTTGGTAATAAGCGACAGTTTTGGAAGCTCATATCACGTTTGACGCCTTTTTGGCACAGTGACGATGCCATTAGGCGTCTCCAAAAGCCTCTCCGTGTTGGGGCCTGCAGCAGCTGGTTGACTCACGACGGGTATTGCCTCGTAGGAATCAAATACTCCGGTGCATACCTCCCTGTAAACATCACTGGTGCCGCTGGAGGAATGACAGATGGTATGTGGTGTTGACTTTGGATTGCTCGAGGGCTATCCTGGACAGCAATAGGCTCTTGTGGTACAAAATGATTTACATATCCAATCGCTGAGTGTGTAACGTCAAACATGGATTGCTGCAGGTTCTGTTTCTTATCAAATGAGCTGAAGTGCTCGTTATTTGCTGCGACAGCTGCCACTGCAGAGGCTGCTCGGCCAACAGGTTCAAAATTTGATCCTGGGTTGTCCAAAAGTAGTGGAAAGGCCGTTTCAGGGACGACGATCGTTTTGAGTGGACCTGTGTGTGAAGCATCTGGCAGCTCAAGTTTGGCATGAGTTCCAGTCGATGTGAGAACTGCAGCAGTTTCACCATTAGGCAATGAAAACGTGATGTGCGCAGTCAATGAGGGATTATTAAGTAACACTTTGAACTTTTCATTAAGCCGCGACGCATTCTGTTGTTTGAAATCTGCAAGATGGGTGAAAAGCTCTTTAGAGTCTTCAGATTCTTGTTTCATGATTTGCTGTTCTTGATGAGGCCAAGTTGCAGTGAAATTGTTATGAGATTGCCCAACCAGGTTAGAATCTGTTGCTCCATCAACTAAACCTGCTGCGCTTTGGAATGTCCTGTGTTGACTTTGCGAGTTCAAAGCAGCATTTACAATTTGGGTGTTGCTTTGTGGAACTCTGTACAATGCCTGAGCTGAGGACGACAGTGTATCCCAGTTGTTTTCTGCTGAGGTTGAACCTGTTCTGGCATCACTCCTGTACTCAGCTTCTTGCTCATTTGAAACCTGACCTTCTCTTGCACAGTCTTGGTCATTTTCTTGAATGAGTTGAGTGTGCGTTGAGCTATAGTGTTTGGTTTCTTGAACCTGCTGATTGAAAGTGTTTTGCTGTGTGAGTTTGTTGAGCTCATTGAGATAATTTTCTAATGATCCTCCAGTAATGTATTGCCCATCCTCAATGCTCATAGATTGATCTAAATCTGAGCCTGAACTTCTGGAATGGTCATTATTGTCTTCATGGTGTTGGTCATCTTTAAAATAAGAACTGTAATCATCTGACCGTCCTCCATACGGGTATCCAGCTTTGTTATCTTGTGTTTCAACAGATGACCAGCTACTATCCAGCGAATCATTCCTTTTTTCGGAACTCTGACTGGCAAAATGCTCTTCATGGTCTTCTGCTTGTCTCATGCTATGCTGATTGTGAAGAGGCTGTCCAAGCGGTGCCAAAATGTTTAGTATGGATGTGCTGCCTTGTTTTAACTGGTGGCTGGAAGCTTGTGCCATGCTGTCTTCAAATTGCTTCACGTCCAGGTTGGACTCTACTGCTACGCCAACCTGTTCTGAATCTGCATTGCTTTGGAATGTCCTGCATGGACTGTTCGAAGCAGCACTTCCAGTTTGTGGAACTTCCTGAGCTTGTGATGGTGTATCACTGTTTTGCCCAGCTATAGTAAAACCTGTTCTAACCATACTCTGTGCTTCTCGCTCATTTGAATGCCTTTCATCTTCTCTCTCAAAGCTTTGGCTAATTGAGCTGAGTTGTTGGGATTCAAACTGCTCCTTGGAACGTTGGTCGTTTTTAAAAGAACCCGAAGACCCTACCACTGGTCCTTCATATGGGAATCCCGCTTTAGTATCTTGCGTTTCAACAAATGACCAGCTACTATGATAGCTAGGATCGCCTGTTTGCTCATTTCCACCTTGAAGCTTCACTCCTGACATTCCCGTAGCTGCATCAGTTTTAGAATCTTTGGAATACAGTTCCTCGAACTGTGACATCCTTGGGCCAGGTTTTAATGGGTTTGCTACAACGTTCATGTCTGGAATGAGTCGCACAGGAGCTGGCACAAAGAATTCTTGGTACTTGGCAGAGTCTTGGGAGTTTGCAACTCGAATGATGAAACCATTGCTTGACGGCTCGTTGGTGTTGATTGCTTCGGGGTAAATCCCTGAGTTTCGAGGTTTTTTGGTATTTGAGGTCAGTTCAGAACCAGTTGTTGGGGCGTGTAAGAAACTATTAAGGTTATTCGGATTTAGAGATGATGCATCCTGGACTTCAATGTATGTGCTGACGATGTCTTTGAGCTCTGCTGGGCTGTGGTGGAACCCCCCACTCTCTGGAACTATGAGAGCAGCGTAAGGACCCACTTGTGCAAACCTAAGAGAAACACTTTCACTAACACCGTTGTTGTATTGAACGCTCGGAACCACCAAAACAGACTTCAGAGGGTACTGATTTTGCCGTGGCGCTGGCCGTTCATATTGTGCCGCTGGCCGTTCCTGCTGTGGCCCCTGCTGCTGGTTCCAGACACTATGGACGTTGAGGTAGGAGTTTTCACCAACAACTCGCTCGTCAACTCGGGTATAAGCGTTGCCAAAGTTGCTCGTGTGTTTGACTATTTTGGACACGCGATCTCGAGGTAGCTGCGAGTTGACTCCGGTCTCTACGGTGTTGTTGATGACGAACTGATAACCTCCAACCTGTCCGTTGGGGAGGTAGTTGATCTTCGTGTACGTGAGAGCATCTGAAGGTCGGCTCCACGAAATGACCTGCAACAACAAAAACATTCCTACCATAATATATCGTACCTATTTAAAAAAAACAACTAGTCGGTACAGAACTAGTAGATTCAGCACCATTTGGAGGGGAAACTGATTTCCCCTTAGAACTTCTGAGTTAGAAGTCTCAATTGAAGGTTTGGGTTGTCGAAAAATTAACGATTCTTTAAAGAATCGATTTTTCAAAGAAAGTATCGACACTTTTAAATTCTGAAATAGTTTTAAATTATTTAAGAACAAAATTATTCAACTTTAAATTATTTTATGAAAAAATGTGCTGTTAATAAAATGTTTTTGAGCTGTGAGCAACAGCAAAAAGTTTTATATTTGGTAGAATGAGACTCAATATATTGAGTTATATCTTTTTTGCGACCATTTGACGCAACTTGATACGTTTTTCGCCGTGAAAGTAAAAATTCCGTATGGACGAATAAAAAGATAGGTAAGGCTTTAAGGTAGGTAGGTAGTTAGGGTATTTATCCACTTAATTCATCAATAAACCTTGAAACACCGGAATGAGCGCCATAATTCATCCATAAAAGCCCATAATTCCAATTGCGTTACTTAGTAAGGTTTTTTTTTTTTTTTTTTTTTAACTACGCCGTATACGGGGCTCTGCGGCCATCCGTTCTCTTAGTAAGTAGTACTTAGTAAGGTAGTAGTGACGTCACTTAGTAACGTTTCATTGTTTATGTGACCATATTATGGTTTCTATAATAACGGTTGATATATATATTATTATTTCTTTCATAGCTTAGATCCTTCTTAGCTTGGAGTTGGTGGAGTTTAACTCCATCCTTGCATGATTGCATATCAATCAACTCAACTTGTACTGTTGATTATTCTTCCTCGAAAACCATAGGTATGCCTTTTTTCGGGTTGGCTCTTTTGTTAATCCATGTTTCACAAAAACCTGGAATATTCTCCATCTCACGGGAGAGATTAAGCCTTCGATTCGAAGGGCGAATTGCACAGGGCATCAGATCGTAAAGATAAGAACAAGGAGGACCCATTCACCAACAATGTACCTACACAGCAAAGCTGTACAATGTCCGTTCACGCTAACGGCTTTGCACAACTTTTTGTACAATCTTAGGTTTGTACAACCTTTCTTGTACAAAGTACGAAACTTGTACAGCGGTTTGTACGTTCCGCAGATTGTACAAAAACGGTTGTACAATCTTTGGATTGTACAATTTCGGACATTGCACGTAACATATACAGTATATGTAACTGTAACTGTTGTTGAAAACTTGTTGAGGGTCAGTCAAATAAGACGAGATTTTGCCTGACCCTCAACAAGTTTCCAACAACATTAATTGAAACGGTCAACATCACCATCAACTAGTAACATAATATATTATACTCATATTCACATTCATAGGCGTTTATTCTGCAGACTGCAGTTTTATGCATTTAAATTATTGATAAATCTGAATTCTTCTAGAGAGGTGAAAATACTACCAAAAGGCGGAGGATGTGTTCACTCTTGAAAAACAAAAGCGCCAGATTGGGCTGATTATGGAGATGCATTATCTGCCGATGTACCTAACGGAGATCGCTACCTACCTACCGAACTGTACTGCTAATTGGGTTATTATCTCCAACGTATTTTCCAGTTTCCTTCCTGGGAACGAAACAAAACTAATCCTGATTCAGGCAAGGCTGAGTAGACCTCAGGACATCAGTCAGCGGATCCAAAAACGGTGAAAGTTATACGCAAGGGTTTTTTTTTTTCTTTGATATAGGTTAATTGTGCAGAAATGAGAAACTTTTTGAGGGAAAATAATTTTGTTCAATGTTTGGACAGACTTGGGACCTCGAAAAATGAATTATGCGTCCAAAATTACTCGGAAAACTACACCTTTTTTGACCGCCTGGTATCCTTCAGAAATCCCTTTGCAGCCCCATTGACCCTCAAGATGTAATCGGATCGTTCCTGGACCCCCAAAAATGGATTCTACGTCCTCAAATACTTTGAAAACGACACCTAATTTGACCCCATAGCCTAAACGCTTCGGAAACCCCTTCCGTAGCCCCATTTTAGTCCCACAGAGCCCCACTGTAGACCAATCCAGGTGTTCTCTGTACCTCTTCTGTGTACCTCTTCTGTATTCTACCTACCGTGGACCAATCGGGCTGAAAACCCTGGGGACAAAGCTTGACAGACAAACGAGTACCTATAGGTATACAAAGGTATACCTACTTAATTATGTACCACGTACTTATTCGGTTAATTATAATTAGGTAATTACCTACTTACTTCGAGCATGATCCAGATTTTAAAAATTCCTACGGGCAAAACGATCAAAATTGTTTACCCCAGTCGCGGAAACATAGCCTGTACTATTCCGAGAATATCAGAGCAAAACGACAACAATATCCACCAAATCACTCACCGCCAAGAAAACGAGGAAGCGCATGACGAGAAAGGGATAGTTCGACTGAAGTATTGTCTTTAACAATTGGGTACCTAGCGGGCTAGTTGTTTATCACCTCATTAAGAGAAGGTCCTCTGCAATGAGAAAACCGCCCAGACGACTCTTGAAAAACATTCCCGAGCGAGGCTAGAAGGTTACCAACCACGACCTTCCGAGCCCCTCGCCCTCGGCTTCCGTGCTAATGATTCGTTAGAAATGTCTGCAAACTGGAAATGACGGGAAAACTCTGCAAATTTAACACAGGTAGGTAACGCTTTTGTCTTACGTGCAGTAATTTTCCAGTTAAAAATTTTGTTCCGTCGCCAAAGAAAAAAAAACATTATAGTTAGTCATTACCTAATGAAAAAAAAAAAAAAAAACGGTATACATAGATCTATCAGTCAACAGGTGAAGTTCGTTAGCCAGCCCGATTGGCCAAGAACTAGGGGTCCTATTTTACAATTTAAGTAGGTATGTAGTTGTCCAAAAACTGCATTTTTTCGTATATATAGGGCACGTGGGGTTTTCTTTTCAAAGATTTTTCAGCGCTGAATCGATTGCGACTGAACCCAGATCTCTACGTATAAGCGAGAAGACTCGAAAAACGAGGAAATTTGTGGAGAGGAAGAGCGCGGGATCGGGACTCGGACTGGAAGCAGTGATTACCCGGTAGGAGTTCCCGATGACAGCCTTTGATTGGCCCTGCGAGGAGTGCTCCGCCCCTACTCGCCCCCTTATTTTCCTATCGTCGCTCAAGTTTTAAAACCGCCTAACCCACCGTAAAAGGGCTTGCATTAGGCGGTTTTAATACTTTAGTGACGCTATGTCGAACCATTGAACTGCAGTTCTCACCGAGCACTTCCCAGTCTGATCAGTTCCCAGTCCCCATCACTAATACGAATCTTCCTTTGCTTTATTGGTGTTTACGAGACTAAATGAAAAGACAATTAAGTCATAAAAATATCATTTTAATAACGTGTATGCCTTTAATAGAGCGGAATCACTTGTACAAACTTGTCCAAACGGGAATCAGTTGAGATTGGCGGGTGCTGGGAAATTGAAAAAGCGTTGTCGCACATTAGAGGCGGGAATTAGAGCAAAATGGTTTTATCCCATACTCAACTTTCAATAAGGCATGATGTTGTATGACTTGTACTTGAGTGAAACAGAATGGAAGAGGGTCAGGGTACGTTTTGTAGTAATCTATTCTGTACGAAGAAACGCTCCGAATTGCCCGGTCACTCTGTACAAAAAAACAAAAATTTTCCTTTAGATAAAATATAATAATTCGATTATAGTATATTACAATAGCCGGGGAAGTCGTAGACGCTGCAACTTTAAAAGACCATGGTCTTTTAAATAGTGAGCGTCAATCTCCCATTCTGGTAAACCTTAGCTTTTTAGTACCTTTTCGTACGTTGTAAAAGTAAAAACAAAAACAAAAAGTTTCAATAATAAAAGACTTATATTATTGTATTACTTAGTACCTTCCTTTGGGCATCAAGAATTAGCATGCTACGGTCCGTTATTCCTGCAGTATGTAATATATTCTTCACTTCCAAGAAGTATTTCTTCGGTATAGTAGTCCATTGAAATTCCTGCAAATAGAAAAATTTGTAAGTATGAAAGAGCATGTGGGGAACCTAACCCACTTTCTGGGGCATCTCGCCAGCCCGCCAGATGTGGTGGGGAGGGGTGGGGAGCGCTACTGTAGTGACACGCAGATATATAATATATAAAGACATAATAATATTACTTATTATGTAGTCCCCTTAGCCTAGAGATACATAATAAGTACTATTATGTACTCAAGTAAGCCTGGAGCAAGCAGTCTTCCTTTTCTGTGACTGTATCTTCCCCCTGGTTAGCTCACTGGATCATCGCTGGATCACGACTGAAATTTGTGTTCTGTCCAGGAAGGAAATATTTCCACACTCCCTTCCTTTTGCCTCCAAAACCATCAGTGGCGAAATTGTGGATAAACACCTCAGGCTTTTCGCCACACACACAACACAAAATAATATTCACTATATTGTAGTGAATCTAAATTCAAATATAGAATCACAAACACTTGGAGGGTACCTCCACACCCATCACCCGCAGCATGGGGTGTTCCACAGTGCACTGTAGAATGTAGTCTGATAGTAACATGGCGTTTTTTTTGGACGTAAGTCCTTTAAAAAAAAACCGATTCATATACCTACAGTAGGTATATGAATCGGTTTTTTTTAAAGGACTTACGTCCAAAAAACCGCCATTTTACTTTTTTCTCATTTTCTTGTTCTACAAGTTGTAGACTACAACCCTACACTAGGCGCATTGTTTGCAGGCGAATGCGATCCCGTGATAGAAATAGCTTTTGAAAATCCTGGTTTCTTTTAAAAATGCGTAAGTCCGTGTCTTAAGCAAAATATTTTTGAAAAATAAAATAAAATTGAAAAAAAAAATTGTTGTACAATGTTTGGACAGATGTGGGACTCCAAAAAATGGGTATGCGACCAACATCACTGGGAAAACGACCTATTTGACCTCCTGGGATCCATCAAAAATGCCATTATTAGCCTCTTGAAATCCCCATAAATCCCCACGGTGAAACTGGATCGTTCTGGGACGCCCAAAAATGGATTCTACGTCCAAAAATACTTCGAAAATGACATATAACTCGACCCCATAGCCAAAAACCCCTCCCGTCACACCGTTTTAGCCCCATAGCGCCCCATTGGTTGGGGCGATCGGGATGAAAACCTTACGAGCGCAAATAGATGGTAAACCGAGTATTTTTTCAAAATGTCAGATTTTTAGAAAAATTCCTACTGCCTAAACCGGCTCTGACGGCGGACGGACATTTCGTTTTTGGAATCTAGACCTCTTGAAACGAATAATTTCAAATTTTGAAGCCGATCTGAATTTTCTACCTCCGTCGCGATTACCGAGATATATTATTCCAAGAAGAATGAACCATAATTTACCGGTGTATTTGCTCTAGTAAGTAGGTGCTTTAAAACAGAGAGGTCCTTCGATTTATTCATTTTCTCTGGTAGAAAACGAAGAAATCTACGAATTAATGGCAAAATTTGCTCTCGCCACAGCTGAATAAACTCTCCTTGATAAAGAACCGCCTATAATATATTATACATATTATATTATAAGTGTAAATAATTACTTATCAACTATAGTTAATAACTAATTATAATTAGTTAATGAACTAATAATGATTAGTGAATTATGATAATATTTAACTAATTATACATATTATTATATTATAATATATAATTATAATATATATTATATTATACTATATCGTATATCAACGTATTATGTTATACCTAATCTGTTTTTGTTCTTTATTTCATTCCTTCTGACAAACTTACGTCATTCTTTGGATGTTTCTTGCACGAGGAGAAACCGACCAGAGTGACCAGGACGAACACCAGCGGAGACATCGTATTCGAACCTGAAAACTATAATTAGTGACAGCTTTCGTCCACGTTTTATAGGAAATCGATGGAAGACATAATTCAAAGACTGCCAGATTTTTCGTTAAACAATAAACCAGATGAAAAATACGCGTCAATGGGACGCGGTGATGCCGAAATGTAAATCTCCCATCAAAACTATTAATATCGAAAAATAGAAAAGTATTTAGGAACATGAGGATCTTGCGGTATATATCAAAGATCGCATAATCTTAAAACGCTTTCATAAGACGAAGTTGCTCTATCAATTGGACGGGAGTCCAATAGGAAGACTTATACTTATTATAACTTGGCATCTCTCCTCCCTCCACTCCCAGCACAACAATAGAAATAATTTGGCTTCATTTGAAAATTTCCCCCAAAATATTGAATGCGCGCAAATTGTGTATAATTCAATGAATTTATCAATGGATACTTGGATATATTTTTTAAATTTGAGATGACTACTTTTTTAACGTTATAATATTAGCAAATATTATTTACGATTTTCGAGTTTAGGTGCCAAAGCAAAGGCATAAAATGTCAACGTGTTCCAACTGACATAATTTTTCATTTATTTAATTGCAAAATTTCCTCGATTCGAGAAAAGTCTGACCGATCAGGGAGTGATGGTTTTAATGCGAGTTTTAATAATCGATTTATTATTTATTAAACCCCGTGGCAGACAACTAAATTAACTTTCAGACGACTGAAGTGGTTACCGATTGCTTAATCAAAACTGTCTCTCTGCTGGTTGTCCCAACTCATTCTGTCTGCCTTTCAATGGCACTTTTGTAGGACGCTGGGCTTCACGCGAATTCCAATGACAACGGCAGAGAGCATTAAATGTTCTCTTATAAACATTGCTTCATGAAATTTTCATGAAGAGCCTGAACAAAACCATCAGATTTAAAATAGAAAGAAAAGTCTTGAACAGTGATGCCATAAGCATTTGTACGCCCCTTTACACCCTTTTACGCACCCTTTACCACGGTAAAATTTTAAAAAACAATGAAATTGAATTTTGATAGTAGGTACCTACATAGTGTTTGCTTATAGGTACAAGAAAACGCTCATTTTCAGTAGTCAACAGGGGGGTGTCGACAACTGAATCATTCTGTAATCTGCTCTGAGTCAGTACCGTAGTTGACAGGGTGGTTTCTCATCGTCACAAGCCACATAATTTAGATAATGTTACTATAGTAACAACTTATAAGTTCATAACTAATTTTTTCCCCATTTTGGAAAACATTGCACATCTTCAACGTGATGCACTTCCTAAAACAGCGAATTCTGCCGTTAAGCCACCACCCAAAAGGGATCCCAAACCACCCCCAATCTATATAGAGAGGGTAACATCCTTCCCAGCCCTAAAAAAAATGGTTGAGGACCAAACCACCAAGGTCAGTTTTACTACGATGTCAAATGATGTAGTAAAAATAAATGCTGACGACCCAGAGGGCTTTCGTGCCATCACAAAGAGTTTTGTGGAACACAAAATTTCACATTACACGTATCAAAACAAGCAGGATAGACCTATTAAGGTAATGATTAAGGGAGTACACAAGTCGTGGTCGATCGAAGAGGTACTCGATGATCTCAAAGCCCAACTTGGGGATATCAACGTCCTCCAAGTAGTCAGGAAGATGGAGTGGAAGACCAAAAATCCACTAGACATGTGCATTGTAGATTTCAATAAGGAGCTAGACATAGAAAAGGTATATGGAATCACCCAGGTCCTTAAGGGACGCGTTCATCCCATCAAACAATCCAAATATCCCTCTCAGTGTCAGCGGTGCCAGGGGTTCAATCATACCAAGAATTACTGTGCAAGGCCACCAAGGTGTGCAAGAACCATCCTACTGGGGAATGTACAAAACCAAAAGATCTTCCAGCGAAATGTGCCAATTGCAACGGGGACCACACTGCAAACTATCGCGGTTGCCCAGTGGCCATTGAGGTTGTGCACAGGCTCAACAAAATACCTCAGCCAGTGAGAAAAGGTAAGCTAGCACAAGAAAAACCCACTCAAAGACAATTTGTACCAAAAACACCGATACTAAGTAAGCCAAAGCCAGTTCAGGCGACCACTGGACAGGCCTCAAACTTGATGTCACATTCAGACATAGTCAAGCAAACATTAAGCCAACGCAAACAATCAATCCCATCGATTGATCCCATGGAAGCCAAAATCAATCAGATATTCGAAATTTTCACGACCCTCACTAAGAGTGTGCATAGCCTTAGTGAGAGAGTTGGCAAGATTGAAAGCAAACGCCCTCATAAATCGGTATGAACAGTGTCAAAATACTATGCTGGAATGCGAATGGGCTCATCTCACGTAAAAATGAGCTACAGCTAGTTTTAGACCTCAATCACATCGACGTATGTTTAATTTCGGAAACGCATTTCACAAAACAATCATTTTGCAAACTCAAGGGGTACAAATGTTATCATGCCATTCACCCGAGCAACCAGGCCCGAGGTGGAAGTGGGGTTATCATTAAGGAAAACCTGCAGCACCACGAGCTCGTAAACATAGAAACCGAAGCATTTCAAGTTCGTGGAATTGTGATTAGGACGAAGTCATTTCCAATTACTGTAGCAAGTGTATATTGCCTGCCAAAACACAAAACTACGTATGATGAGTACGCTGATATCATTTCAAAACTTGGAAATCGGTTCATTCTTGGAGGCGACTTCAACGCAAAAAACAGTCTGGGGATCAAGACTTACCACTGATAAAGGGCGCAGACTTCACCAAGCGATTGTTAATAACAACTGCGAATCACATTCAACAGGGAAACCAACATATTGGCCCACCGATCCAAACAAAATTCCTGATCTGATTGATTTCTTTGTTACAAAGAATATTTCAACTAACTACCTGCTGGTCGAGGAAAATTATGAACTGAGCTCAGATCACTCCCCAATACTTCTGACTCTTAGTGACAAAATCATACAAAAGCCACATAAACCAGTGTTGACTGATATACAAGAGCCATACAAGAGCCACATAAACCACAAGACTGACTGGGGATTTTTCAAAAAGGAAATCAACACCTATGTGGATCTAAGTAAACCACTAAAAACTCCAGATGAAGTGGATTGTGAACTCGAGCAACTGGTATGCAGCCTACAAGCAGTTGCATGCCAGTGTACACCAAAAATCACACAAAGAATCAGGGGTATCAACTACCCACGTGAAATAGTTTCTCTTGTAAAGGAGAAGCGTAAAGCCAGGGAACGATGGCAAACAACAAGATATCCCCCACACAAGGCTGAATGGTACAAAATAGCAGGAGAACTAAAAGCAATGATGAGGGCAATAAACGATGAAACTCAGGAACACTTCATCACTGAGCTAACGAGTCATCGTGATACTGACTACTCACTGTGGAAGGCTACCAAGTATCTAAAGAGACCCATCACTCAAGCTTCGCCCATAAAAAATGCTGAAGGGAAATGGGCAAGGAGCAACCAAGAAAAAGCTCATATCTTTGCAGAATATTTAGCAAACATATTCACTCCACATCCTCCAGCAACAGAAGGAGAGGAATCGCTACAACACACACCTCCACTTGAACCAGAAATTAGTATTCCACCAGCCACGATCAAAGAAGTTAAATACATAATTGATACGGAAATCAATCCCAAAAAGGCACCAGGCTATGACCTCATAACTGGGCTTGTTCTCAAACAATTGCCGCGAAAAGTCTTGGCGAAAATAACCATGATCATCAATGCAGCATTCAAACTTCGGTATGTCCCTCAACTGTGGAAGATAGCTGAAGTTATTATGATTTCTAAACCAGGAAAACCGCCAGAGCAACCAACTTCTTACAGACCTATTTCACTCCTTCCAATTCTATCCAAAATTTGGATAGAACAATTGAAGAACTTTGAAAGTTCCAAGTCTCCTGGAAGTCAATGGAACACTTGAGAAGTAGTGGATGTTGTTGAGTGGACCCTGATGGTTTTTCCCCGCAATGAATACTGCAGACGTTAGTACTCCTAAAACGCTACCAGATGGCATCATTATCTAAAAACCGACAAAAAGTGGACCCTGATGGTTTTTCCCCTGTACCCTTCAATTTAAACAATTTAATTGTTTGAAAAGTTGATCCATAGACGGCTGATACCGATAGTAGAAAAACGAAAGCTGATTCCGCGACATCAGTTTGGCTTTCGGCAGAAACACTCAACAATTGATCAAATTCATAGAATAACTCACGTACCTAATTGAGGAAGCCCTTGAGAAGAAAAAAGTATGTTCGGCCATTTTCCTAGACGTAACTCAGGCGTTTGACAAGGTGTGGCATGAAGGACTCAACTTTAAACTGCGCAGAGCACTGCCAATCTTGTATGCCGAGCTGCTGCAATCATACCTCAGTGATCGCTACTTCACAATACGACAAGAAGATGCCTACTCGGAGCCAAAACAGATAAAAGCTGGAGTTCCACAAGGGAGTGTGCTTGGCCCACTCCTGTACGTCCTATACACAAGTGGATGGTGTTATGCAACAAGGGTCCAAGCGACATTTTTTTCAAAAATGAGTATTTGGTATCTTTGGATTCGTCTCGTCAAGAGCTTTAATTTTTTTACGATTTTAGCGCCCTCTATTCTTCCAAACTGTAACAGGGTGCTAAGGGTCTAAGCGCCATCCTCATAATGAGCCATTCTGAATTTCGCAACAAGAGTCTATATCTCCAGGCTTCATTTTAATTGTACAAAAAGAGTCTAAGCGCCACTACGTGTGTCATTTTGCGCTCACAATTTATACTTGGAATAATTTTTTCACCGAGCGCCGAAATCTGTTGACGGTTGCTGCCACCCTACGAGCAAAATTTCGTCTTCAGACGTGTTCCTCACTTTGACGAAAGCTTTCAATTGTTTCAGGGTCGCCTACAAGATCTTCCCGTCGATGATCGAGTTTTACGAGTCTCTTGGGCCCAGGATCGCAGACAGAGTCATGTACCTCAAAGAAAAGAACAGCTGGAAGAACGAGAGAATTGCCGCCTAAGTGAATGCCGAACATTTTGACATTCTCATCTGGGGCTCATTCTCACATATTTTTATTAATTTGTCACTTTTTTAATAATAAACGAAGCTTTTCGTAGTTTTGTGGTTTTGACTGGACTGTCTGAATATCTCACAGCTCAATGTTCGAAATGAAAGCCTGACCTAGTTGGTAAACATTATTACTGCCTGCATAATAGGGATCGTGACGGGACTGAAAAGAGAGCGTTCTGGTGGCGAAATTGATATCACTGACCGAGCTGATGAATAACAGGTTCGTTCCAGGTTTGACGGACTGTTAACAGAAATCGACGGAGACATGCGCAGTTGAGAAAACTGCTGTTCCAGGTCGCCGTCGCCGGCTGTTCCAGGTCGATTTGTAGGTTGACAGCAGTTCAACTGCAGTCGGACGGAAACCGACAGCTCGAATGAGTTCGGTTGGGAGCTGTCGACTTGGATAACCCAGTTGAAACCTCTCTCATAACCTCCTTTATTTTGGTGCTTGACGCATCAAGTTGTACTCGCGTCCTCCCAAAGTCCTCGTATATACCCTCAAACACTTTAAATGACTCATTCCCGCCCTTATGATACTCCTCTCTCGAAAAAGGTTGATTATTCTGAATACAATTATACAATTTTGTTGACAGTTCGCGTTCCAGGTTAGAAGGTGGGCTGTTCGACAGAACTCGACAGACGAAGGCATTGGGACTGCTGTCGACAGCTGTCTGTTTTGTCAACAGACGCCGTCAGACCTGGAACAAACCTTATTGTTTACGTTGAGCCTTGTATCGCATGTAGGAGAAGGGAGAAAAATAAAGGCGTAGAACAGAAGCTACTGACTTTTATTCCAAATCAAACTTTTTTTTGGACTTTTGTCCAGCTAGAGTGGCGAAAAAAAAAACAGTGCGCCGCCGCCGACCGCAGACGCGTCAGGGAAATTCCAGGGAAGACAGGGTTTGTTGTTGGAGCTGAATGGAAAGATGACTGTCGGAGAGTGAAATGGCTCTCCGTTCGGGAGTCAATAATTATTATATTATGAAATGAGGGTTAATTGACTGATCTCTCTCCCAGGCAATCAGGAGGTATGGAAATTAGTTCCAAAGGGTTGTGACCCTAAGCGTATTTATTATACAGTGAAATAAATATATCGTTCGTGAACATCCTAACACCCGATACCGAACGCGAAATGTCTTCTCACGAGACGTGGGAGCTAGCCCAAGCTACTCATGAGGGTCGCTGCAGTGTAAATCGCCAGGGACTTCATCTTAACGACGTAGGGGTCCCGGGGGTCCTGTCCGGAGTTGCTGAGAAGAGAGTCCCGGAGGTCCAGGTGACGATCTGGAAGGTCCAGGAGATAGTCGACTCCCGGGCCTACGACGGGCAGACGGGCATACGCTCGCTCTGACTGTCTGGAATGCACTCCCCCTGATGCAGCATCCCCTCAGTCCCTTTATCCGAATCCCTCGTTCACGTGAACGTGCCAAACCAGCCTTGATTCGCCCTCTACTTGGAGGCCGGTCAACACAACAGATTCTGCTGTGTCGAGACGTCACGTCCGCCGGTTTCGTTAACCGGACCGCTGTCCAGGATCGATCTCGACAATGGACAACTCTATCTTGTGGTAATTGAGGTCGATAATCGACTGTCTTGGGCCAGGCACACAGAGGTACTTTCATCTAAGCTTTCCTCCAGCATATTTATGCTGAGAAGATTGGTTGGCGCGGTTTCTCCTGAGGTTCTACGCACAGTGTAGGGTAAAGCCCCGTACCTCGCCCCACTTTTCAGATTTTCCTCTCTTGGGAGACCCCTAGGGCTCTGATCGAATCGTTTTTTTTACAGATCGCTAGGGAAATAAGTTGTCTACAAGAGCCAGGTGTTGAAATGGGTTATTTCAAGTTTTCGAGTTTTCTAGAGCTAAATTTCTAAAACCCTCCAAAGTGGGGCCAGGTACGAACATAGTACCTACCTCGCCCCGGATAGGGCCGTACCTTGCTCCACCATCCCTATTTCTCGAAATTGAGCGCTCAGAAGTATGGAAAATGAATCAAATACGTTTATTTTATATTGAATATAAACTTTAATGAATTTAAACAAATTATAATTAGAAAAACATGGCTAGGAATTGGTTGGTAACCACAACTGTATCACAAAATCCTAGAATTATTGTCAAGGACGAATACTTTTCTTGTTAAGCTTAAAGTTGTAAAATTTAAAATTGACTGAAGTTCATAGTGAACAAAAAAATTATAATTAGAAAAATTTGGCTAGGAATTGGTTGGTAACCACAACGGTATCACAAAATCCTAGGGGCGAGGTACGCACAAGGAGGTGGGGCAAGGTACGTACATACACACCAATTTTGAAAAACGGTCATGACACCCACAGATCCTATTTTTTTTCAAAAACTTTTTTTTCAGTGCTTAACAGACATATTGGACAACACATTAAACAAACAATTGTACGGAAATACGACTTAACTCAGCCCTGGGACGATCAAATGTACAATTTCCACGATTCCAAACTGGCACCTCAAAAACGTTTTAACCTTCTCCTAAGATAACAGTGCTAGATATCACAAAAAAGTTCACAGCCAATTCAACCATTTTCAGAGAGCTACCGAATCAGTGACTCAAAGTTGTTATATCCTTTCTCTACCTAGGTAATATCACTGGTGGGGCGAGGTAGGAGCATGGGCGAGGTACGGGGCTTTACCCTACTGCGCTTGCTTCCATGGAAGCAGACTAGAGCAGCGTACAGGATCCCTCTATGGGGGAACTCATCTCATCTCTCGCCCAAAATATTCGTTCTCCAAAAAAGTGAAACAATGTAATTAATTTGTGGATGGACCTTAATACAGTAAACCCTCACTAACAGCGGTTTTTGCCTAAATGCCCTTAAACCTTGAAATCGATGGATGCTGCTCCTTTGACGTGGAAAACCCACAATATCGCACATTGCTTTTACAACATCAAGGAATCCATCGATAAAATTATGGCCTGGAGTGGTCGGGGTGATGGATCCAGAAAAAAATTTGACTGGTTCGGAAACAGCAACGTTGGGTGAAATTTTAGAGATCGCTCATAAACTGGAGGGTGAGGGATTTTCTGAAATATGGTTCAGGTGGTTGAGTGGGACTCCCTTATGGAAAGCTTTCATGGATATCGCTCCTCCGGAGTAATAGTGGTATAAGTAAGTCTAAAAACAGCTGTTTTGAGTTATATATACCATTGGGTAGCTCGCGACGAGCTTAACATGGGGGTATTATTGGTTTAAGCATAGTTCAAAAATTACTCGGGAGAGAGCAGATGAACCGGTATGTTTTCCATGCAGATTACCGACATTTCGTTTGAAGAAGGTTGGTTCATCTCTAATGAGCCGCTATCCGTCAGAAAAATCAGGTATTAACCTTATTTTTTTCACTTCAGTACTGGTATATTTCAAGAAGTACCGCTGTTCAACCAAGAAAATATCCTTTTTTGTGTGCTTGCAGTGGCAAAACCGGATCATTTCAAAAATGTACCACTACTATTCCAATATTAACGTGTGTCATCCCGTGTGTTCATCAGTACAGTAGTGGATCATGTCAAGATGTACCATCCATTTGGGCCCAATTTCTTGGGATAAGAGTGGTACATAATTGAAATTTAATTGATTTTAATACATGCGCGTCGTGAATGAGAAGGGGGAGAAGAAGCTTTGGGAAAACCTGAAAGGTAGATAATAATATGAAAGCCTGAGAAGCATCGGATATCGGAAACAAAGCCCTCGTGTCTGCAACACGCTAACAAATATGTGAAAAATCTTAAATTGCGATTTCCCAAAAGTAAGGTTTTTGGACTTATACCACTATTCCTCCGGAGGAGCGATATATCCATGAAAGCCTATAAGCTATCCACAGTGAAATTGGATCGTTCCGGGACCCCAAAAAATGGATTCTACGCTCAAAAATACTTCGAAAACGCCACCAAACTCGACCCCATAGCCGAAAACCTACAAAAAAACCCTCCTGTAGCTCCAAATTAGCCCCATAGCGCCCCACGGGTTTGGGCGATCGGGCTGAAAACTTTGCGGGCACAACTAGATGGTTAACCAAGTATTTGGTGTAGGTGAACCTATACAAAATATATTTTGTCAAAATTTCAGATTTTAAAAAAATTCCTACTGTCCAAAACCGCCCGGACGGCGTACGGACATTTCGGTTTTGGAATCTGGACCTCTTGAAACGGATAATGTCAAATTTTGAGGCCGATCGGAGTCGTTGACCTCCGTCGCGATTACAAAGGTGTAGACCTACACCTGTGTATATACACATGTGTATTATTCCACGAATAGGTAATAAACCATAATCTGTACTTCGGAAGGACATAAAAAATAGATTTTGCGTCCAAAATTACTCGGAAAACTACACCTTATTTGAAACCTTCAAAAATCCCTTTTGTAGCCTCCTGAAAGCCCAATAGATCCCCACAGTGAAATCGGATCGTTCCGTCACCCCAAAAAATGGATTCTACGTCCAGAAATACTTCGAAATCGACACCTAACTCGACCTCATAGCAGAAAACCTTCAAAAAACCCTTCCCGTAGCCTCATTTTAGCCCCATAGCGCCCCACGGGTTTGGGCGATCGGGCTGAAAACCTTGCAGGCACAACTCGATGGCAAACCGAGTCTTTTGTCAATATTTCAGATTTTTCAAAAACCTGTTTAATAGGTAGGTGTCGTATTCCGAGTAATTTTGGACGTTTTTTTTTTTTTTTTATGCCCCCACTTCTGTCCAACCTAATAAGTAAGTAGGTAACTATTTTTAATTTTTTCAAAAATATTTCCTTTGGTACAGAATTAATTTTTAATTTTTTCAAAAATGTTTCCTTTGGTACAGATTTAATTTTTCATAATTAACCTATAGGTACCTATCAAAGAATAGTAACACTTATTCACTTTATACATTTTATTCATGGAATTTTCGCATCATGAGATGTTTAAGGGCAATGTTGAGTCCCAGAGGGGTCAAACATTTAGTATAGGTACCTAACTAAGAATAATAATCATTGTTATTATTTTTATTCATTGTTACCTACTAAGTTGTAGCCCTCTCGCGGAACCACAGAATCTCTACAAGGCCTGTAAGGTCTGCGCGTTCGGCCCGCAGACCTAGCTGTGTAGACCTTACACGAACACCAGCGGAGTTCGTGCAACATGCCACATCGAACGACCGCGAAGGGTGTGGCCCCGTCCTCGTCATCACTCAGTCTTCTCCCAGCAGCTCTACGGGGAGGTCATGTTGGGGTATTTTTTAAATTTAAATGTAATTTCAGCCCAATTCATTTGAAATTATCTCCACTTATCGCACAATGTGATATTATCATCCGGGAGAGTAACGAATAGAAAGAAAGTTGTCGCGTTGCCATGTTTTAGACGAAAACGTATTTGGTATGAACTGATTACAATAATAATTATTGTAAGATGAATTATTCATCTTTTACGAATAATTATTGTTTCTCACTCGCGGTATTTTCTATTCATGAAGCCCACAAACCCTCCTGATTGGTTTATTTAGTTCAGCATCAAGTTGATCTCATTGAGGGATTCTCTGTCTCTCTTGTTGAGCTTTTTTTCTACCGTTAATGAATGTTTTATTATTCTCGTGAGTTTTTTTGGAATCGGCCTCAAAATTTGTCATTTCACGTTTCAAGATGGGTACCTGAGTTCCAAAACTGTAATGTTCCCTCCCGCCGTCCGAGCCCTTTTAGGCGGTACCTAGGATTTCTTTTTTAGAGTCAACAAATCTGAAATTCTGACAAAATTTGTACACATTTAATGTTGTGCCTGCAAGGGACAGTCAGTTCGCGATGTGGCAAACTTGAAATTCGTATGTGGAGGTTAGGGAGAGAAATCGCCTGTTGTTGCAGTTTTAAAGGGGGGGGGGGGGGGGGCTATGTCCGGGGAAGTAAACATTTTTAAAATCAGGGGACTGAAAATTACGCTTTAAAGTATTGCAGCACAAAAAATTAATAGAATATTGATTCATTTCATTTGGTCAAAGCATCTTAAATAAAAATCTAATTATTTATTGTGATCATTTCAGAGTAATAAAATATTTTCCTCGTTTCGTTGGGGGGGGGGGGGGGGGGCTACAATTATAGGGTCATGATGGGTTTCGAGCAACTTAACTCAACTACAGCCCAGAGTAGGCCTACCTACCTAACTTGAAGTAGTTGAACCTATACCTACTCAGGTTTATACTTAAAAATAAAAAAATAAAATAATAATAAAAAACCTCAGTATAGGTTCAACTACTTCAAATTCCTCTGGGCTGTAGATGAGCTTAGTTGCTCGAAACTGGTTTCCACACTTCAATTTAGTACCCACAACAGCAGAGGAGTAATTTCCCTCCTTAACCTCCTCATTAGACCTCTTCGGTAAAAAACTTCACTCAAAATTCGTATCCACTTCATTCGTATTCAATACTCCTTAAAACAAAAGTAAAGAATCATTCAGTTCACAAAATCATTCACTAAATTCCATCGAGAAAATAACTAATTCACAATGTCCTGGCAAATTGAATAAAAAATAATAATGGTATTGAGTGTAAAGGGTTTTGGGGCCTGCCAGTGACTACATAACTCTGGTTGAGCCCGTCGCTGGCTGTTTTGGCGGTGGCGAGCGCTTTCGATGTGATAACGTCATCAATAGTCAGACGATGAGGTTTTCACATTGAAAGCGCTCACCACCACCAAAACAGTGGTGACAGAATCAATTACAGTTACTTAAAAAAAATCAAAATTTATTTCTAACATTCAGGTAAAGTGGAGTGTGAATCATGGATTGGGCTGAAATTAGTTGATCTTGGGAGCGTAAATAGGAGCAACCGCGTTGGGCCTCATCGGAGTGTTAAAGTGCAGTGTTGTGTAAAGTGTTTTAAGTGCGCGTAGGCTAGTTGGGTGGTGTCAACAGGATGTGTGAGGCGGTTTGTAGGTAAACGTGGTACGCAGCAAGGATAAGCCAGCTCGTAGGATCCAGCCTGCCATTCATTATTTGATAGCTTGCGAAGCTGTGCCTCCTTGCCTGCCTGCCGCGTGGATTATAGATTGTAAGTTAGTTATAGTCTTTCCCATTAGGTCTCGGGTAGGTAGGTAGTCTTAGGGTGGATGAAGTGGCGGAAGTGGTTAACAAGGCTGGAGATCGCTTCTGCCATGGTGATTCGCCGTGCATGTGAGTGGTGGTCACTGTGAGAGTAAGGTTGCAATGGTTGGTCAGCTCCAATTATCAACAGCTGGTAAACTTGGTAAACGGATCTGAACTTCCGATGCTAGTGGCAGGCGTGGTGGACTGGCACAGTGATGGAGTTTCAGTTTGGTTCGATCTGGATGGTGGGGCTGATTGTGTAGGTAGGCTCTGGTGGGAGGGGGGACTAGGTACGCCAACCAGTGAGAAACAAAACTCGAAACGTTTCTACTGTGTTAGTTACCAGTAGCATTGAACTCGACAGTCAGGCGTAAATATTATCATTGGCACGTAACGATTGAAGAGCGTCAATGCCAGTCTGTGTGCGTGGGCTATCACAGTGACGGTAGTGTAAGAACACACTTCCTGTTTTGACACCACCGAGAAGAAAAGAAGACTTCTAGACTCAGTCAAGACCTCGAGACGTGCTCCTTGGCCATCACTGCGTTTGTCGACTTCACAACTTGCGTTGCCATCGCTGCTGCTGCTGCCACATCCATCCAACACGCGAGTGTCCGTTAATGCTCCCAAGTCTCGCGGCGTTTGGGTGGGGGGTGGGGTGTGGGGGTCTTCTCCGAGTTTCTCCTAAGTTCCTGAACGCTTCATGGACAAGGTTTGGGTGGTAAGTAAACTCTGCGTACATTTTGTTGAAACGTACTGTACAGTTTCACATCATTTTTTTTTAAAACGATTTTTTTTTTTTTTTTCAGGCATGCTCATCAACATTTATTGAGCCAGGTACAATTCAAAAGCATGTCAAACCATTCAGGATGGCATTCAAGTTCCTTTTCAACATTCTTGTGACTTGATGGTCACTACTCACTTTATTTTCCACTCTTTGAAGTTTTCAAAAAACGCTAATGAAATTCGTCAAATGGTCAATCTGAACTTAAATCAATGCTTAAATACTACCCAACCTGAATGCCATTTTGTGGAGCCACTGTTGGAAATTAGTCTCTTTCCTCCCTTTGGCATGTTGAACTTCATGAACTTCAAGAACTTCAGCTGAAGGACGACGAGAGGAAGCTTCTTTTATCCACAGTCACATTTCACGTGGTATTTGTTCGTTTCAAGAATCAAGAACACGAAGAGTAGGTACATATTTAGGTGGCTAGGTTATATATACAACACACACACCCACCAGCGCACACACACACAAACTACTTAGTAGACAATTCCAATAATTGCATTCCACAAAACAATAAGTAACCCACGTAGGCATAAACGTTGTTCATTATAATTAGAATATTCTTCAGAACTCCCACAACTCCCTACTTCTTTTTGCATAAACCAGTAAAAAAACGCACATGTACTCAAAAAAGCTGGTAAAAAATTACAATAAGTTTACAATACATTAGTGTCCTCAGCTTACAAAGCATAAATTGACTCCTCCCCCCACCCCCCCCCCCCCCCCCAAATTTACTCAACTGTATCCCCCCAAATTCCTCAAGAGAGAACAACTCAGCTCTAATGTTGTGTTTTGAAGTGGTAGGCTTCGAACATTCTCCTATCAATCTCTATTCTGTAGTAAATTGCATGCCAGTGGCTCCAAGGTTTTTTTTTTTTTTTTTTTTTTAAAGCAATTAGGGTATTAGGTAGGCAACTGTTGTCTTTGTGAAACAAATTGCTGTAGATTGTCATGTTTCTCACGCTGAGTTCCGGAGCCATGTGTTGGCTTCTCCAATCGGCACAATATTTGATGTTGCGGGCATAATGTTGTTGTCTCTGACTTCTACATTGTGCAAACCAAATATCTCTTACTGTGTCGTCCATCCGTGAAGTTTGGTGGACCGGGCTCAGCTCGGGGAATATGATGACCAGGCCGGGTTGTTGTTTCCACTGTTTTTGCCATTTCTTCTTGTATTTGGTGAAACAAATTGCTATAGATTGTCATGTTTCTCACGCTGGGTTCCGGAGCCAGGTGTTGGCTTCTCCAACCGGCACAATATTTGATGTTGCGGGCATAATGTTGTTGTCTCTGACTTCTACATTGTGCAAACTGAATATCTCTTACTGTGTCGTCCATCCGTGAAGTTTGGTGGACCGTGCTCAGCTCGGGGATATGACGACCTGGCCTGGATGTTGTTTTCACGGTTTTTGCCTTTTCTTCTTGTATTTGGTGAGACAAATTGCTGTAGATTGTCATGTTTCTCACGCTGGGTTCCGGAGCCAGGTGTTGGCTTCTCCAACCGGCACAATATTTGATGTTGCGGGCATAATGTTGTTGTCTCTGACTTCTACATTGTGCAAACCGAATATCTCTTACTGTGTCGTCCATCCGTGAAGTTTGGTGGTCCGTGCTCAGCTCGGGGATATGACGACTAGGCCTGGTTGTTGTTTCCACTGTTTTTGTCTTTTCTTCTTGTATTTGGTAGTTGGTGAAACAAATTGCTGTAGATTGTCATGTTTCTCACGCTGGGTTCTGGAGCCAGGTGTTGGCTTCTCCAACCGGCACAATATTTGATGTTGTGGGCATAATGTTGTTGTCTCTGACTTCTACATTGTGCAAACTGAATATCTCTTACTGTGTCGTCCATCCGTGAAGTTTGGTGGACCGTGCTCAGCTCGGGGAATATGCCGACTAGGGATGGTGGTTGTTTCATCTTTAGGTACTTCTTCTTTATTTAGCGGAACAGTGATTTCGTAACCAGCCTCTGATGTCAGACCACGTGAGAGCATCAGCGTCATTTACTGAAGTAAGTAAGCAGGTACCTACTCCGAATGATGGGCAAGACTACCAACATAATAATATTATATAACATATTATGTTGGTATTATCTGCTCATCGTCTACGAATCAATCCAGTTTTTCTGCACTGAAGCAAAGTGATTCTGCAGACACCCCAGACAAGGTGATGCTGCAATGCGTTCAGCGTCATAGCTTTCTTCATGCTCCTTGGGTGGATATTGTTTGACTCCACAAACAGTACTCAACATCTGCAGCTGCCATCATTGACTGAATTTACAGAGAAGACATTGTTGGTGAGTTTGATTGACTAAAGTGAAATAGATATGGAGTGGATTTCCTTGCTAAACGGTCATTTTGTATTTCAGCCTCGATGGCAGAATTCTTGGGAGCATCAGCGTCATTACTGAAGTACTCTGAATAGAAGACCACCAACATATCTTCTCATCATCTACGAGCCAATCCACTTTTTCTGCACCGAAGCGACACACCAGACAAGAGTTGCTGCAGCAATGGTGTCGCCAAATTCTGCATGAAATCACCAGGAAGGCAAATAATTTGGCAAATAGCTTTTAGTGAGTTTATTTATAGAACGCTTCTCAAGATCCCAAAGGGTCTTCAGTCTGACGCTACTGCCAATCTGCTCCTCAACATCTGCAGCTGCCATCATTGACTGAATTTACAGAGAAGACATTGTTGGTGAGTTTGATTGACTACAGTGAAATAAATATGAAGTGGATTTCCTTGCTAAACGTTCATTTTATATTTCAGCCTCGATGGCAGGCTTCTTGGGAGCATCAGCGTCATAACTGAAGTACTCTGAATGATAAGACCACCAACATATCTTCTCATCATCTATGAGCCAATCCACTTTTTCTGCTGCGAAGGGACACACTAGACAAGAGTTGCTGCTGCAATGATGTCGCCAAATTCTGCATGAAATCACCAGGAAGGCAAATAATTTGGCAAATAGGTTTTAGTGAGTTTATTTAAAGAACGCTTCTCAAGATCCCAAAGGGTCTTCAGTCTGACGCTACTGCCAATCTGCTCCTCAACATCTGCAGCTGCCATCATTGACTGAATTTACAGAGAAGACATTGTTGGTGAGTTTGATTGACTACAGTGAAATAAATATGAAGTGGATTTCCTTGCTAAACGTTCATTTTATATTTCAGCCTCGATGGCAGGCTTCTTGGGAGCATCAGCGTCATAACTGAAGTACTCTGAATGATAAGACCACCAACATATCTTCTCATCATCTTCGAGCCAATCCACTTTTTCTGCTGCGAAGGGACACACTAGACAAGAGTTGCTGCTGCAATGATGTCGCCAAATTCTGCATGAAATCACCAGGAAGGCAAATAATTTGGCAAATAGGTTTTAGTGAGTTTATTTAAAGAACGCTTCCCAAGATCCCAAAGGGTCTTCAGTCTGACGCTACTGCCAATGGTGGGGGAAGAATGGCGTGAAGAGGAGCAGCAAACTATGAAAGGTAAGAAGGAACGTTGAGGGAGAGTAGTTAAGTACTGTTTTGTCTTTATCGAAAAAAGTTGTGTTTGTGAGCCCTCTATTAAATAGAGGGCTCACAAACACAAAAAAGACTTCAAATTTTGAAGCCTTATCTTTAGATTTTTAGAGTCCTTTGACAAAATGAAGACATGCAAGTTCTGATTATCTACTCTTGGCTCTCGTTCTTTAAGGGTTCCATAGGTCGCCCTAGAGGTTTTTGATGTTGGTAATGTCCATTCTCTCAAGTTTCTGGATTCCATCATTGACAAGTCAGGAGTGTGCAAATTGGATATTGAAACCCGGATTTCATTAGCCAAAGGAACAATTCAAGCTCTCAGCCCTCAACTGTCAGTGGTGGGGCAGAGAAATCCATTGCCGAACTAAACAGCTCATCCTCAGTGTTTTTGTTGAAAGTATACTGCCAATGGAGGGGGATGAATGGTGTGAAGAGGAGCGGCAAATTATGAAAAAGATAAGAAGATGTTGAGGGAGAGTAGTTTGTGTTTTGTCCCCAAGGAGAATCAGCTGTAGCTCGTTGGACAAGAGGACGCTCCAATGGTACAGGCATGTCTGTCATAGGTATGGCCGCAGAAAGGTTCTCCAGAAGGCGAACTGAAGAAGGGTGCCCACTCGATGCGTCGCCTCAACCTCACCAAGGATGATTGTCTGGACCAAAGGGTTTGGTGTCGGGCGATATTGAGCAGCCCCTGGTAAGAGGAGAAACCCCAAAAGTAAGTAGTTCCGTTGGCCATTGCCTGTTGCCTGTGTAAAGTTATCACCGCTAGTTTCCATAGTTGGCACGTCTTCCTTCCCTGTCACCGCTTGTTGCCATAGAATGTTTACGGACTGTTTGCTGCATGAACGTTAATATTGCCTTTGTTCTTCATGGAGCGTGCCCGTTTCCTGCTTGGAGCATTTATACTACCTACCTGTTTGCTGCATTGAGTGTTTATACTGCCTGTTTCCTGTACAGAGCATTTATTCTGCCTGTTTGCTGAATTGTGTGTTTATGCTGCCTGTTTGCTGCACAGAGCATTTATACTGCCTGTTTCCTGCACAGAGCATTTATTCTGCCTGTTTGCTGCATTGAGCATTTATTCTGCCTGTTTGCTGAATTGAGTGTTTATGCTGCCTGTTTGCTGCACAGAGCATTTATACTGCCTGTTTCCTGCACAGAGCATTTATACTGCCTGTTTCCTGCACAGAGCATTTATTCTGCCTGTTTCCTGCACAGAGCATTTATTCTGCCTGTTTGCTGCATTGAGCATTTATAATGCCTGTTTGCTGCATTGAGCATTTATACTGCCTGTTTGCTGCATTGAGCGTTCATACTGCCTGTTTGCTGCCTGGAGCATTTATACTGCTTGTTTCCTGCCTGGAACGTTTACCGCCTGTTCCACACGATTGATGCTTTGTTCCAGTAACCTAACCTAACCCAATTGGTGAGGAAGGTGTGACTATTTGGGGAAAGCCCCCCCCTTAGTTGGGGGGGTAGGAGGAGGTCACATGGGGGAAACCCCTTTTTACAACTAATTAATAATAATTAGTTGTAAAAAGGGGGTTCTCTTTATATATAAATGCCAGGGCCGAGAGTTCGATCCTTTTCTCATCATTTTCACATTTTACAGAAATTGGCATCAGCTCGGGTTCAATTCCCCTGTATTGCGTTGGAGTCACCAGTTCTCCAGTGATCGGAGGCTTAAACATGGCAGATCCAGAGGCTTCCCAGTCAACAGAAGAAAAAAAAAAACGAGGAAAGGAGCTCGAGGAAGAAGCTGCACCAAAGGATAGAAGAGAAGGCTGGCAGAAGAAAGGAAGATGGTAGGTTGAAGGTAGGATGGCTCTCGTGAAGTGCCTACAGTGGGTATTTGGTTAATGTTTAGGAATAGTTTCCCATAGTTACCCATCCTAACGAAGGCTGAGGTCGAGTAATTTGTTACATTTTCTCCCTCACTGCATTATTACACATACCAAGAACGTCTTGACAAAATTTGAACACACATAAGAGGACACACACGAGTTTGAAGAGATCGAAGAACTGGACGAAGTTGTTCGTAGTCCATCCGTTGGGTTGGTCAAGTGTTCAACTGGTAGAGGCATAGGAGGCTCAATGAGTTTAAGGTCTCTCTTCTTTTGAGGTCGAGTGTTAGGCGCCTCCATGGAACTATTGGTTGGTATTTGTTGGGAATGAAACATATCAGCAGGTATATGTTTGGAAACAGTGGAACCATTTTCTTGTCACTCGCCTGTATTCAACTTTACGTTATTTCGGACTCATGAGTAAACCTCCCCCCCCCCCCCCATTTTCTTTTTTTAAACGTTTGACGAGGTGGCTAATGCCACTGATATTGGGGGACAACGTGAGCAACCTCCTCGCGGTGTCCTCTGGGTAACGCTGATAGCTCACATTTGTGTACGACTTGGGGGGGGGGGGGGGGGGGGCGTGCTGGCTAAAATCAGCCAACCCCCGGACTCTGGCCTCTGACCTCTTTTACTCGCTTTTCAATAATGATTGGTTTTTCTAAAAATAAAAAAATAGGGTTCGCAGGAAATTCAGTCGTTGGACGCCGAACAACTTGTCACTGTTGATAGTGATGAACAAAACGAATGATTTAGATAATCGAATGAGCATCACTCCAATACTGATGCTGCATCAGTATTGGAGATTGGACAAAACGAACCAATTTCTCTTACTTTTCGAACAGAACTACTCTTCTCCATTTGAACGTAGAACATCTACCTAATGAAATTATTGGCATCCGAACAGCTATGAAGTGAGATCTCGGATGCGAGAGCTTCACGAAGACACTGCCATGCTGAGCTTAATCTGCTACTCATGAGCTTTCCCAGTAGGTTCCAATATTACATTTTCGCGAGAGGTCGACGACTCCGATCGGCCTCAAAATTTGACATTATCTGTTTCACGAGGTCTTGATTCCAAAACCGAAATGTCCGTCCGCCGTCCGGGCCGTTGTGGGCAGTAGGAAGTTTTTTTAAATCTGAAAATTTGACAAAATACCTACTCGGTTTACCATCTAGTTGTGCCCGCAAGGTTTTCATCCCGATCGCCCAAATCACTGTGGGGCTACGGGAGGGGTTTTCGAAAGTGTTCAGCAATGGGGGTCGAGTTGGGTGTCATTTTCGAAGTATTTTTGGACGTAGAATCCGTTTTTGGGGGGTGCCGGAACGATCCGATTTCACTGTGGCGATCTATTGGGCTTCTTGGGGCTACAAATGGGATTTTTGACGGATCCCAGGTCAAATGTTTTTCGAGTAAAAAACAAAACGCTGCAAATTTTACACAAGGGTTTATTATTTTGTGATATAGGTTACTTGTACAGACATTTAATTCTGTCAATAAAAAAAATTTAAAAAATTTTTTTTTGGATTTTTATATTTCAAAAAAAATTTTTTGGGGGGATTTTTTTTTTCAAAAATGTGTTTTTTCAAAAATTCTTTAATTTTTACTCGAAAAATATTTAACTTCATGGGATCCTTCAAAAATCCCATTTTTACCCCCATGAGAGCCCTATAGAACGCCACAGTGAAATCGGATCGTTCCGGGACCCCCAAAAATGGATTCTACGTCCAAAAATACTTCGAAAACGACACCTAACTCGATCCCATAGCTAAAAGCCTTCAAAACACCCCTCCTGTAGCCCCATTTTAGCCCCATAGCGCCCCACGGGTTTGGGCGATCGGACTGAAAACCTTGCGGGCACAACTAGATCGTAAACCAAGTATTTTGCCAAAATTTCAGATTTTAAAAAAAATTCCTACTGCCCAAAACGGCCTGGACGGCGTACGGCGTACGGCGGACGGCGGACGGCGGACGGACATTTCGGATTTTGAATGTAGACCTCTTGAAACGGATAATGTCAAATTTTGAGGCCGATCGGAGTCGTCGACCCGCGTCGCGAAAACATAGGTGTATTATTCCAAGAATAATAAACCAAAAAATTAGAACGTGTCTATTTTTCCGTTCTAAGCCCCCTTTTTTGTCCGCTGACCGGCCTCTAACAGGAGATATTAAATATCCACAAATTTTGTATACTAAATCCAAATGGTGGCCTCGGCTGCCTCCATTTTTGAACAGGCTCGTTTCTTTTTTAATTGTGGTCGATAAATCTTTTCGTATTTTCGGCACCGGCATCGGCTGGTTCATAGATTTCCGAATCCTTTCTTCATGGGACTTCACAGTTTTCATCTTAGAGCACTTTCACTTAGCCTTCGAATTATTGTCCGTTGTTAAAAGATTTTTCCCGAAAAGACTTGAGCAATTTACGTATGAGGTGCAATTAATTCTCGAACCCCGGGATCCCGGGATTGACACCACGAATCCCGGGATTTCAAATTGGCAAAAATCGACCGGGATCCCGGGATTTCGGGATCCCGGGATCCCGGGATTGCAATCCCTAGTCGGTACATGTCGACTTCACTAACAAACGAATCGATTACATACCGGCTTACCTCAATGACAAAATTATCCCTCATGCAAATGAAGCTAAATATCTCGGTATGACGCTCGATGCCAGGCTCCGGTGGAGATCTCACGTCAAAAAAAAAAAAAAGAAGGAAAAACTCCTATTAAAACTCAGAAAAATGTACTGGCTGATTGGAAGGCGGTCAAAATTGTCTATCCACAACAAGCTAATTTTGTACAATCAAGTCCTCAAGCCTGTCTGGACTTACGGAGCACAGCTATGGGGCTGTACAGCTCAATCAAACCGGGAAATCATTCAGAGATTCCAGAACAACGTGCTGCGAAATGTGGTTAATGCACCATGGTATTTTCGAAATGAACGGCTTCATCATGAACTTCAAATCGAATCTGTGAACGAGGCTATCAAACGGCAAGCCGTCCGCCATCTTAATCGGCTAAGATGTCATGTCAACGAGGATGCTGTCCGACTCCTTGACACAAGTCATGTCACCAGAAGACTAAAACGTACAAAACCACTAGAGCTTGCTTTCTTGTGAAACAGTGTAGTGGAAACCAGTGTGATCACAACAAACAAAACTAAGTGAAGTATCTTAAGTTTTGGCTATAAATCAATTAATTTCAAAATAATATTGTTAATAAGTTATTACTTGGAGCAATAAAAATTTTCAAAAAAAAAAAAAAAAATCTTCAACGTTTGGTTCTAGCCACCGGATAGCCGGACTGGGTTGATAGGGTGCGCTCATTTGACGCAAAATTTTTCCCTCTTTTTAAAAAAAGCATGAAATGAAAAATTCGTCCAGACGCTTCCTTCTGGGTGAAAATGGCCGAAAACCAAAATAAATGAAAAAAATATGGCGGTTCTTGAACCATCTCCTGTCGACTAGGTAGGTACTGATGCAAACCCCATGTCGACTACCAACTCACGTAATAGGTACGTAATACTATGTCGACCACTAGTGCATAACCCTCAGTCGACTACTGGTGCAAAAACACACTTTCGAATACTCTTTTTTCCCCATTTAAGCTCAAATTTTAATAAAATTTACTATTGTATCGTATAGTTAAGGGATTTGTGTGAACCTTGAAAATAGTGAAAAAGTTGGAAAACTCGAGTTTATGGGTGGGATAGATAGAAAAGATGGATAGAAAACCTGTCAAAATATCGTGTCGACTACAAGACTTAGCGTGTTTACTTACCTTAAACGGTTCCAAAATATTGCCTCGCGTGATATCTAGTCTCTGACCCAGGGAGGCCACTTTTCCTCTACTCGTTTGGTATCTTGTCTCTGGCCCACGACGAGGTATCTGGCTTCTTTTTGCTTGATAACTCGTCTCTGGCCCAGGGAGGTCGGTTCTTCTCGCTTGAAGTCTCGTCTGTGGCCTAGGCAGGCCACTTCTCCTCACGTTGTAGGCCACTTCTCCTACCTATCTTGTTTCTGATCCAGAGGGACCACTTCTTCTTGCGATATATCCCGTCGCTGGTCGTGAAAGGGTTAATTATTTATAATTTAAAACCATTCAAATCTCCCAGTATCACCTATGTAATAGGTGATGCCCTGTAGAAGGTTGTAGAAGGCGCTGGTTTGGAAGGGTTTGGAAAAATGTATGCAGCATTTAGAAAGATGCTGATGAAAATATTTTTTAAATCGTCAACAAGTTTCCTGTTTGATCTAACTCAAAAAAAAAAAAAAAAAAAAAAAAATTGTTTCGCCTAGGGCAAGGAACAGGAAATTGTGTACAGTAACAATTAACCAGTTCCTGCCACCATCCTTGCTATTTAGCAGCAGGTAGTCAAGCTGAAACAGGTGCTGGAAATCCAGAAATTAGAGCTATAAGGTCTTAGCCAGACTCTGTCACCTATCGTCAAGCTAACGCCGTGAACCAGCTCTGGGAAAGCCATAAACCCGTGCTTGGTGGGCTCTTAGCCAGTCTCTTAGCCGGACTCTTCGTGCATAGTGCAATTCACAATCACAGTGGATGGGACTCCTCAAGTGGTCACCCAAAATTTTTATTTAATAAAAAGACAAATACATTATAAAAATGTCCATTTAATAACATGAATTCCTTTTATAAAGTGAGTTCCCTTCTATAAATTTGTCCAGTGGGAAACCAGTTGGGATTGGTGGGTGCTGACAAAATTGAAAAGGGTTGGTCGTAAACTAAGTCTTCATCCAAGGAAACGAGGCAAAGCAAATCGGTGGTATTAGAAACCTGACAATCAAACCGTCGTTTGGATGATAAGTTTTTAGTTCAGCGAAACAATCTGGAAGGGGAGCTCCGCCGCTAAGCTCGAAATCGATCCTGTATCTATTATCCCCTGGAACTATTTCGTCATTCTGTAAGTAAAGACAAAAAAAAAAATCAGTTAGATAAAAATTTTATTTAATATTGGTTTGAAATGTTGTAATTCAAATAATCATAATGACAGAATTTGTGTTTATCATCAAATAATCAAAATGACTTTTAGTAAGTCCTAGACGCTGGAATTTGAAATAATGTGCCTCATTCTCCCATCCTTAGCTTTTCCGTGAACTCCCGGGAGTACAGAGGCTCTTTAAAGTAACTTTTGCAAGCAACTGTTGCTCTGCATTGACGTTCTCGTTTCGTCAAGCTTTATCTCCGTCAAGTCTCCCTCATTCGAGTTGGGCAGCTAGTAAATGTTGAACCTGAAGACCTAATACACAATCACATCTGCCCCCTCAACAGTCTGAAGAATGTTTCGGATGGCTTTGTACGTAGTAAAAAATACTACGTTTGTTTAAATATATTTATATATATGAATACCTTCACTTGGACATCCCGAATGGTCACATTCATTATTCCTACTTCGTCGAAAAGATTTATTAGTTCAGGGAAGTCAGATTCCGGTACATTACTCCAATCAGGGTCCTGCAAGTTGAAAAAAATGGAAGTTTAGTGGATCATCAGGATGCCAGTAACTGCAAAAATTAAGAAAAAGTTTCTTTTTTTTTTACTTCTTGGAGAGCCAAGGAAAATTAGCAGCAGACAGTTCGGGTTCCGCAAAGCAAAGCGTACCGATGACGCCATTTCCTATTAGACCAGGAGCGATCTGCGCTCACTCGATGGAGGACATTAAAGGGAGCTGAATACAGTGAAACCCTCAATAAGTGAGCATAGAACTCTGTAACAGAGTTCTATGAGGGAACCCCTTCACCTTACGGCCATTTTACATTGATTTTTAACTCGTTGAGTGAACATTATTTGGGAGTACAACCTCGTTGAGTTTCGGAATCGAACCTCGATACGTGAGCAAGAAGACTCTAACTACCTACCGTAATTAGTGGACATTTCTTTCGCTTATGGCCATGAGTCGCCGGAAACCTCGCTAAGTGTACGGGACAGAATTCTGTATCCACCATAAGGTATAATATTCGTAGTATTATTCCTAGTATATCATATCAAAACCTAGGTTACTTGAACGAAAAATAAATCTGTGTCAATAGACCTAAGAACAATTTTGAAAAAAGTTTCAATTTTTTTTTTTTTTTTTTTTATGTATTTTTCCAATTTTTTTCACTCAGAAAATATTTGATCTCCTGGAATCCTTCAAAAATCCCATTTGTAGCCCCATGAAAGCTCTATAGATCCCCACAGTGAAATCTGATCGTTGAGGGACCCCCAAAAATGGATTCTACGTCCAAAAATACTTCGAAAACGACACTTTAGGTACACGACCCCATAGCCGAAACCCTTTTAAAATAACCTCCCGTAGTCCCATTTTAGCCCCGTAGCGCCCCACGGCTTTGGGCGATCGGGCTGAAAACCATGCGGGCACAACTAGATGGTAAACCAAGTATTTTGTCAAAATTTCAGATAAAATTCCTACTGCCCAAAGTGCCCGGACGGCGGACGGACATTTCGGTTTTGGAATCTAGACCTCTTGGAACGGATAATGTCAAATGTTGAGGACGATCGGAGCCCTCGACCTTCGTCGCGATTACATACCTAGGTGTATTATTCCAAGAATAATAAACCAAAATCCCAATTAATTTTTCGTTTTCAACCACTTTCTATGTTTTATGAGGTGCAGAATCCGAATTTGAAACCCGATTTTAGCTATTTTCTTCCATTCCGCGGGAAACAGCGGCAAAGTTGTCAAACTACAAGCAAAAAAAAAAAAAAAAACTGTTTTATACATTAAAATTTAATGTATTTTCAAATTTTGTAAATGCAGTTTTCGAAAAAAAAAGACAGAGAAAAAACCTGATTCCACAATTGGCTTCAGCATGAAAAACCCAGTACCTAAGAATTGCTCTCTTTCATTCGTCAAATCTTGGTTTTGCGACAGTTTCACAATGCGACGCAATCTGAGCATTCATCTCATAGCTCTTTCGCTGTGCACGTTCAAAACACAAAGCTTGAAAGCTCATTGTGAAGATATAGCAACAGATTTTGTAATAGGTCAAGGACCTACCCAAGGTCAAGATTATGGCGTTGACCGAAACTTGGACCGAGAATAATGAGAGCATTTTGTTTTAAGAGCCTGGATTTCAACCCATTTCTCAGTACTTCTAACCACGAACTCCTAAAATTTGAATTTAAGGGTGCACATGATGGGATAGAAGTCTTGATTATTGCATCCCTACTGACCAACTTACTTTATTCTTAGGATATTTCTTGCACGACGCGAAACTGACCAGAGCGACCAGGACGAACAACAGCGGAGACATCGTATTTGAACCTGAAAACTATAATTAGCGACAACTATCGTCCACGTTTTATAGGAAATCGATGGAAGACATAATTAAAAGACTTTGCCATATTTTTCGTTCAACTATAAACCAGAAGAAAAATACACGTCAATGGCAGGCGGCGATGCGGAAATATAAATCTCCCATCAAAACAAGAATTATCGATGAATAGAAAACGTACCTTAACGGTATAGGTTAAGAATTTGAGGTTCTTGCGGTAAAAATCAACGGTCTTTTAAGAGTTATTTCGTACGACGATTTGAGGTTCTTGCGGTAAAAATCAACGGTCTTAAGAGTTATTTCGTACGTCGATTTTGTGTGACGGTACCTAAAAGTACCTACTATAGTACCTATAGGTAGTTAGGTTATGTTAATAGCATCACTTCCAGTCAACAGATTTGTATGAAACTTGGTATGTGGTCAGGTTTCAAGTCCTGATTAACCAATAATTGGTTAATTATTACTAATTAATTATTACTAAATCTACCAAATCTACTCTTCAGTTTTGAGTACCTACCTACATTAAAGCGCCATAGATCCCCATGGCGAGATCGGATCCTTCTGGGAAATCCAAAAATAGATTCTACGTCCAACAATAGTGCGAAAACGATAGGAATCTAACGCGACCTCATAGCCTTAAGCGTTAAACAAACCTCCCGAAGCCCCTTTTTAGCCCCACAGAGCCCCACGGGTTTGGGCGATCGGGCCGAAAACCTTGCGGGGACGACTAGATGGTAAACCGAATATTTTGTTAAAATTTCACATCTTTAGAAAAATGCCTAGGTACTGGTTTTTGGAATCTATACCTCTTGAGACGGATAATGTCAAGTTTTGAGGCCGATCTGAATTTTCGAGCTCCGTCGCGATTACATAGATGTTGTTCCAAGAATATTTAACCTTCTCTTCGCTTCAAGAGGGCACCTGCATGGGCAGATAAACTCGATGTGACACCCATCAGTTCCAAGGCTGACAAAAATAACCAGGTTGGTTAATGTGAAGGCGGCTTCAAATGAGTTCAAAACGGCAATTCGTCCGAGTTCGTGAAGAAGAACGCCACGTCAGTTTGTGGGCGGATCTGCCAGGCGATAACGTAACCCGCAATCACCGCCAATCTGGAAAAAAGTAAAAAACGCTGCAAATGTTACGCAAGGGCTTAATATTCGTTGATATAGGTTAATTGTGCAAAAATTTAATTCTGTTAATGAAAAAAAAAAATGTACACTTGTTTTTTTACTTGAAAAATCCTGGGATCCTTCAAAAATCCCATTTGTAGCCCCATGAAAGCCCTTTGAATCGCCACAGCGAAATAGGATCGTTCCGGGACTCCAAAAAATGGATTCTACGTCCAAAAATACTTCGAAAACGACACCTAACTCGATCCCATAGCCAAAACCCTCAAAATAACCTTCCGTATCCCCATTTTAGCCCCATAGCGCCCCACGGTTTTGGGCGATCGGGCTGAAAACCTTGCGGGCACAACTAGATGGTAAACCGAGTATTTTCAGAGTATTGTCAAAATTTCAGATTTAAAAAAAAAAATTCCTACTGCCCAATACAGCGGACGGACGTTTCGGTTTTGGAATCTAGACCTGTTGAAACGGATACCTAATGTTAAATTTTTAGGCCGATCGGAGTCGTCGACCTCCGTCGCGATTACTTTGGTGTTTTATTCCAAGAATAGTAAACCAAAAGAAAGAAAAAATAATCAACCGTAAACTGTCCTAGGACTTCTGCAGTGTGCATCGGGTCGATAACATTGCGTGTGATTGGAGAAGTATTTTGCGCCCACTCATCCCACTTTTTGACCTGTAACGCACACTTCTAAAAAAAAAAAAAAAAAAAAAAAAAGGTCAGCGTTCATAGCCTCTAATTACGTCAGTTGAAAGGCTGTTATCACGATACCGATGTTGAGGGTGAAATGCAAGAAGAGCATCCCTCTTTCGGAATTCTTGCCCCGTTTGCCTGGGGGGCCCTAAATGCCAAGGTCTGGGATCTCCAAGAGGCCTAAATGAGCTCCATTGGCCCTTTCCAACGTCATACTGTGATTTACAACTGCGCGTTATCCCGTCAGTGAGAAGACATTCGGTAATCGAAAGGCGAATCGTCTGAATGAGTGATTTCGAGCCGGAGATCGTGTTTCCCTAAAAATTTTAATCGCCAACTGTAACATTTGAAAGGGACTTTTGTCGATCCTTTCGACGGTTAAGGGCACACGGGACGGCACTGCTGACGCAAGACGAATTGGGACTCGTTTTTTGGTCCTGACCTTTATTGTAAATCCCTAAATTGCCAAAGAATACTGTGGGGAATCTGGACTGATTACCCCACTGTCTTCTCACGGATCGCCAGCCCACCAAAGCTAGTACTGGCAGGGCGAGCGGGTCATGGCGCAATCGTGCAAAATTCCCCTTCTCCCGCCGGCGACGCCACGTTAATTTTAATGGACGGGAGAATTTTATCCTCCCGTAATTTATCCATCAATTTCGTTAGGACCCGCTGTCCAGGCATACCTTGCCGACACTTTGATTGGGGACGCCGGATCAGTGAGCCCAATATTTACGAGCGGGGCAGCTGCCTGGGCACCTATTAGCGACATGTTGCTTGTTGGCGTGGGGAGAACTACCCTTCGTATGATTGAGTTGTACGGCCAGGCCTCCATTAGGAGCTACGGTGTGTGGCAACAAAAATACGCTAATGGAATTGAAACGAGAAAAAAATTGTTAGTGTTGCATTTGTTCTAAACCGACGCCAAAATTTGTACCGGGTTTCGGAGTTTCTAAAATTTTCCTAGCGATCCCTAGTAACGAAGCTATTTGACCCGTCTCTCGTCGCGAAGGAAAGCTCCGTTCGCGATGAAGGAAGAGTTTGGTCATCAGTTTTCACCTTTTAAACCTTCTCTGAACTTCCACAAATAATTCAAGACCAAAATTAGCCAATTCGGTCCAGCCGTTCTCGAGTTTTAGCGAGACTAACGAACAGCGATTCATTTTTATATATAGAGATATTTATTTACTTTACTCCATTCAATCTTACAAAACCCCTAGATTTAAGGACCTATGCTTAAGGAGGCAAACCCACCGTGCAATGATGTAATAACGAAATTTTTTGACCACTAAGATTTAAGGGCCCATGCATAGTCAAAGCCAGTGCAAAACCATACATTTACAAAAGTATGGAATGTATGGACACACAAGTTTCGAAAAATCAAAACAACTTCGAGTGTGAATGTCCGCTGCTCAAAATTGGTAAGTCACACATAAAAACATTTAATGGAACTTTCTGTAGCGCTTGAAGATGACGATGATGACGTCCTGTCTGAGGTTCAGGGAGAACGTACCCAAAAAGAATGTTGTTGCGCGGCTATTTTTACGTGTGAGTTACCATTTTTGAGCAGCAGACTTTCAAAGTTGAAGTTATTTTGATTTTTCGATAAGTTGAAAAAAACGCTGCAAATTTTACACAAGGGTTTATTATTCTTTGATATAGGTGACTTGTACATACATTTAATTCTGTCAATAAAAAAATTTAAAAAATTTTTTTTGGATTTTTATATTTCAAAAAAATTTTTTGGGTTTTTTTTTTTCTTCAAAAATGTGTTTTTTCAAAAATTCTTTAATTTTTACTAGAAAAATATTTAACTTCTTGGGATCCTTCAAAAATCCCATTTTCAGCCCCATGAAAGCTCTATAGATCGCCACAGTGAAATCGGATCGTTCCGGGACCCCCAAAAATGGATTCTACGTCCAAAAATACTTCAAAAACGACACCTAACTCGATCCCATAGCTAAAAGCCTTCAAAACACCCCTCCTGTAGCCCCATTTTAGCCCCATAGCGCCCCACGGGTTTGGGCGATCGGACTGAAAACCTTGCGGGCACAACTAGATGGTAAACCAAGTATTTTGCCAAAATTTCAGATTTTTAAAAAAATTCCTACTGCCCAAAACGGCCCGGACGGCGGACGGCGTACGGCGGACGGCGGACGGCGGACGGACATTTCGGATTTTGAATGTAGACCTCTTGAAACGGATAATGTCAAGTTTTGAGGCCGATCCGAGTCGTCGACCTCCGTCGCGAAAACATAGGTGTATTATTCCAAGAATAATAAACCAAAATCGGTATTTGACGGCCCGTCGCGCCTTTACGGCAGGCTCAATTTTGGCTTTAAGGTACATAGCTCATTCGACGCAGAATTTTGTGCTCTTTAATTAAATGGATTATTAAAGTAATATTTTTATGTGAGCTTGAAATGTGTGTGTAGAAATTTTTACCTCGTCTATGCACTCGGTTTCCTTCAACTGACCATTTATAACTCTAAGAACTCGATATTCTACACCACCCAATAAACATCACCGCACGATTATTGTAAAATTTTAATTTCAATCAATTCCAGAGACCTCGAAACCGCCAACCTCTCTCAACGTTAATCCAATTTCCTCGCCGCTCATTTGCAAGGAGGGTATTTCATTTTCGAGACCCGTCACGGCAGTTTTAAGGGCAAAATCGTGAACTAGCAACCTCCTGTTAATATTTTCTCAGTTGCAGGCAGAACCCCGTTATAAATCAAGTCGAGTTCCATCGTTGCCAACACGATCTCCCCGCGCCGGACGCCGTCCAACACGTACGAATAAATTCAATATGAAATGACAATGCCCACCGAGTGATCACACTTTAGTCTGGCTAATGTAATCAATCTGTGGCCCGTGTTGTGCAATCAGCAACATTGTCTTTTTCTTCCTTTATTTGGGTTGTTCTCTACTGAGTCACTCAATATCGACAGAGCAATAAAATTATCAGACCATTAAAACGCGATTTGTACAATTCTGAAATAAAACTTTGATAAAGAACGTTGGGATTTTCTCAACGCCGTCTCAATTCACGAACAGGTGGTTGTAGTTTTTAACCCTCAAGTGGACTGCGCGTACAGCCGGATCGTCGTATTTGGCCTATCGTTTACTAGCACCCGGACATGGGGGCCTCACTTTGCTCGCCCATTTTTTTTTTTTTTTTTGCTGAAAGTACGAAATTGTTTCCTTCCTGAAGCATGTATCTGGCCCTGAAGAATCGTCCCCCCAATTGCTCGTACAGAGGAGATCAAATTGATATGGATCCGATAGAAAAATTGTCCTGCATAACCCAAAATTTTCAGGCTCCAAAAAAAATGCCATTAGCGGAGCAGTGTTTGTGACAGGAATGGGGGACTTATTCGTGGAATGACCCAAATTTTGATTCTGACCCATGTCAAACCCATTGCTGTGTACTTAAACTAAATCAATAGGTTGTTACAGGCACAATATTATCATGTATAATGTAAAATATGTACAAATAATCGGCACGCAGTATTAAATTTTAATGCATAAATGTTACACCCTAACAATTTTTTTACTGCTCTAGAGCATAAAAGCTTTTATAGTAAGAAAAATAAATATACTGAAAATGTGGCAGCAATAAAGCTTGGATGAGACCAAACAGCAATATGACATATTATATACATTGTATATCGGTTATTTAGCAATTTATCTATATTTGAGAAAATTATCACCCAAAATTCATTAATACAAATCGATTGTAACAAAAATATTCCTCCTCGTTGATCGGGATTTGTTCAAAGACTAACCACAACCTCAGTCCTCGTACTAAAAACGCTGCAAATTTTACACAAGGGTTTATTATTCTGTGATATAGGTTACTTGTACAGACATTTAATTCTGTCAATAAAAAAAATTAACAAATTTTTTTTTTTTGGATTTTTATATTTCAAAAAAAATTTTTTGGGGGGATTTTTTTTTTCAAAAATGTGTTTTTTCAAAAATTCTTTAATTTTTACTCGAAAAATATTTAACTTCTTGGGATCCTTCAAAAATCCCATTTTTAGCCCCATGAAAGCCCTATAGAACGCCACAGTGAAATCGGATCGTTCCGGGACCCCCAAAAATGGATTCTACGTCCAAAAATACTTCGAAAACGACACCTAACTCGATGCCATAGCTAAAAGCCTTCAAAACACCCCTCCTGTAGCCCCATTTTAGCCCCATAGCGCCCCACGGGTTTGGGCGATCGGACTGAAAACCTTGCGGGCACAACTAGATGGTAAACCAAGTATTTTGCCAAAATTTCAGATTTTTAAAAAAATTCCTACTGCCCAAAACGGCCCGGACGGCGGACGGCGGACGGACATTTCGGATTTTGAATGTAGACCTCTTGAAACGGATAATGTCAAATTTTGAGGCCGATCGGAGTCGTCGACCCGCGTCGCGAAAACATAGGTGGATTATTCCAAGAATAATAAACCAAAATGTACAGAGGAACAAATTTCCAATAATATACAATAACCATCCCTACCATTTAGATACTAGGCACGATTTAGGTGGACTTGAAAACAACTCTGGTCAACAAAAACAAACAGTTCACATCTGAAGAATAACTCGTTTATTTGCTCCGATTTTCTTCACGAGCTTTCAAACGCCCTGTACCCGTGTTCGTCGGCTACGAAGTCAACCCGGTGGTAACTGCCGTCGGGGGACGTGAAGGAGTAAGCGCCTGTTTTGACCGGCACGAGTTGTCCGGGGTAGACCAGAGACCTCTTCAGGAACCCTTGCTCCTTTCTGTAGACGGAGTTGCTCACGAGGAAGCTACAACAAAGAAGAAAAGAAGTCATTGCGGAGGGTTGCGGTTTACTCCGCACAAATTTCCTCACCAGGCACATTTGAAGGCATGTCTCGTACGAGATACGTAGGTATTTTCCCCTAGTTATTTCTCAAACCCGTGTAATCACAACAACCACGTGACAGTATCACAATTCCCTGAAAATATATTTTCATATTATGTCCCTACTCTGTGCAAAGATGTATGGAATTTTTCGCTATTCGAGCTCCTATCACTTCTCAATGTTTGATTTATGAGAGACTCTCTGTGTGTAGCAGAGACTCTATGCAGAAGTGTATGGAATTTAACGCTATTCGAGCTTGTGTGCATTACTTTATTTCAAATTATTGTGCCCAATTTATTTCAAAAGCCTTTGGGATGGAAAAGATTGCACTTACCTATTTCTGGTCTACCAAAAATTCAAAAGTCTTTAAATTGTATACCTTATTGCGAGAAGGTATACAATTTAAAGACTTTTGAATTTTTGGAACAATAATCGCGATTATTGTTCCATACTCGTTTCCGCACTAAGAAGTGTTTACAGTCGAGTTCCTACACCATGGAAAAATTTAGCGCTATTCGAGCTTGTATCACTTCTCAATGATTAATTTCACAACAGTTTTCTCGATAGAAACATTTAAGCTTAAATCATCCGCGTGTCATTCATCCTATCAACTGGAGAGCGGAAAATGAATAGATCTATATGGATAGTCCCCTTCCAGTTTAACTTTGTCAAATTGGCAACTGCGTGAGCTCTGCAGAGCATAGCCAGGGTGGCCGCCATCTGGAAAAGTCAGGGAAAACCTGGAAAAGTCAGGGAATGAAAAATTTCAGGAAAAGTCAGGGAAAAGTCAGGGAAATCGGTCACAAGTCAGGGAAAAATTTTTGATTTAAAAAAAAAAAAAAAAATCAAAAATTGTATTAAAACACGATTTTTTTTTGGTGTCAAGTTTGTCCCTCTCTTCCGTCCCGAAAATGATAATTTTTGAATTTTGGTGGCAGCGACTTTGCCGGGTTTGTTTTCCCCTCACTCTTCATCCATGTTGCCCGCACAAGTTCAATGAGTTGGCGGAATTCCCGTTACAGATATAATATCCCCATTCACACGATGAAAAGTCCCACTTCATGCACCAATATCCCTCTCTTCATAATGGAATGTTCCACTTCACCCACGAAGTAACCTATCAATCTTTCACTTGGTATTTTGGTTCGAGATCTCTGTCCTTGTAATCATTACTAGTTAATTAAAAAGATTTTTTTCTGTTCGGGTACGTACCCGAACCCTGCTTTTATTCGCAGAATCTGGCTTCTCGAAAATTATTTTAGCTAGAAAAAATGTACGGAGAAATTATCGGGAAATCTGTTAAAACTGATGGGGAAGTAGGGAAATTTTTTTTTTTTTTTTTAACAAACAATAAAACTTTATTCAAGGAATATGAGCAAAAATCACAACACCACATGTGGACATTTTAGAGTTGAGTTTCTCCCGCTCTACTCTTGCAAGTTGTAGGCAGTAACTTCTGAAGGAGGCGTTTTAGACCCTCGGCTCTGAGACGAGTTTGTTGTGGGGTTTTTGTTCTGTGTCAAGTAGGGAAAATTTTGATCTCTGATTGTGGTTGTGACTAGGCAGTCGGGCTCTCTAAAACCGTAGGTACCTAAAGGTATCTAACTAGTCTTTTAAATATAGTTAATTCATCTCTGTAATATGCAACAATGTGACTAGATGTAATAGATCCCATCCTAGTAATTCCATGTCATGGATACAACCAAGTTCCAATGGGCTTCTTGAAAAGGTTAGAATTCAGCATTTCTGACAACATATTCGGATTCAGCACCCTTTAAAACCCATAAACCCCAATTTTTAGTTCGAAAATCCGTATAGGTACGTGCTGAGCTGTTTTCGAAATGTTAGAGATTTTGAAATGAACGCCAGGCATATTTGACGTCACACCTCGCAAGGCTGGGCGTCGAGTAGTTGGGCACTGAGCCGCCAGAGCGCTAAATAATAAATCTGAACAGAATCGGAATAAAAACACTCGGCCCGGGTCGATTTTTGAATAACCTTCTTTGATAATTACCTCGATGCTCAATTTTCGAATGACCTTCTATAATGATTATCCCGATTTTCGATTTTTGGGGTCGACTTTTCGCATAGCAAAGTTGGCTGACTTGCGTAGATGAGAGAGAGAGGAATCTCCTGGCCAATCAAAAGACGACGAAGCAGCCCACATCATGTACCCTCTCCAGACCTCAGAATTCAAATATCATATTTTTCCTGAGGCCCTATAAATAATTAAAACGGGTTTTCTGCAATATGGACCCGTTTTCTTAACTTTAAAAGCACGACCTTTGCAGGAAAAACATTTTAAAAAACGCTGCAAATTTCACACGAGGGTTTATTATTCTTCGATATAAATTTTCCAAAAATTGATTCGATATCAATAAAAAAATTATTTTATTTTCATGGGTAATTAAATTAATTTTGATAATTTGAAAAACCAATTTAACAATTCACTTTATTGTAATGATCGTGGACGGATTTGGGACCAAAAGCCCCGATTAATGGATTATGCGACCAAAAGTATTCGAAAAAAAAACGCTGCAAATTTTACACAAGGGTTTATTATTCTTTGATATACGTTACTTGTGCAGAAATTTAATTCTGTCAATGAAAAAATTTAAAAAAAAATTTTTTTTTGGATTTTTATCTCAAAAAATTTTTTTTTTTTTTTGGATTTTTTTGTTCAAAAATGTGTTTTTTCAAAAGCTCTGTATTTTTTACTCGAAAAATATTTAACATCCTGGGATCCTTCAAAAATCCCATTTTTAGCCCCACGAATGCCCTAAACATCGCCCCAGTGAAATCGGATCGTTCCGGGAGCCCAAAAAATGGATTCTACGTCCAAAAATACTTCGAAAACGACACCTAACTCGATCCCATAGCTAAAAGCCTTCAATAAACCCCTCCCGTAGCCCCATTATAGCCCCATAGCGCCCCACGGGTTTGGGCGATCGGACTGAAAACCTTGCGGGCACAACTAGATGGTAAACCAAGTATTTTGCCGAAATTTCAGATTTTTTAAAAAATTCCTACTGCCCAAAACGGCCTGGACGGCGTACGGCGTACGGCGGACGGCGGACGGACATTTCGGATTTAGAATGTAGACCTCTTGAAACGGATAATGTCAAATTTTGAGGCCGATCGGAGTCGTCGACCCGCGTCGCGAAAACATAGGTGTATTATTCCAAGAATAATAAACCAAAATCATTAAAGGAGCTCATTAAGGTATAAATTATTCTATTGTTTTTGGTTTATTATTCTTGGAATAATACACCTATGTTTTCGCGACGCGGGTCGACGACTCCGATCGGGCTCAAAATTTGACATTATCCGTTTCAAGAGGTCTACATTCTAAATCCGAAATGTCCGTCCGCCGTACGCAGTCCAGGCCGTTTTGGGCAGTAGGAATTTTTTTAAAAATCTGAAATTTTGACAAAATACCTGGTTTACCATCTGTTGTGCCCGCAAGGTTTTCAGTCCGATCGCCCAAACCCGTGGGGCGCTATGGGGCTATAATGGGGCTACGGGAGGTTTTTTTTGAAGGCTTTTAGCAATAATATCGAGTTAGGTGTCGCTTTCGAAGTATTTTTGGGCGTAGAATCCCTTTTTTGGGGCCCCGGAACGATCCGATTTCACTGGGGCGATCTTTAGGGCATTCTTGGGGTAAACATGGGATTTGTGAAGGATCCCAGGATGTCGAATATTTTTCGAGTAAAAAATACAGAATTTTGGAAAAAAAACACATTCTTGGACAACAAAAATCCAAAAAAAAAAATTTTTTTGAGATAGAAATCCAAAAAAAATTTTTTTTTTAATTTTTTCATTGACCGAATTAAATTTCTACACAAGTAACGTAGGTATATCAAAGAATAATAAACCGTTGTGTAAAATTTGCAGCGTTTTTATTTTTCAAGTGTTACTATTTTTGTCAAATAAATAGTTTTTAAAACGCAGTTTACTTATCTACTTTCCCTGGGTTTTAATTGTTTGGTGTAAAAATTTATGTATTTTCTAATCAACTTTCAATAACAAAAAAAAAAAAAATTCAAGCGATTAAAATTATCAGAATTAATAAAATGTCAGATTAAATTATTATTATTAATAATTAATAATTAAATTATTAAAATCTCAGATTTTGAATAATTTCGGGTCTGGAAATTAGGTATTTTTGCAGGGAAAAGTCAGGGAAAAGTCAGGGAATTAATTTTTCCCAGCTTGGCGGCCACCCTGATAGCACCCCCCCTTTGAGGGGGAGTGCCACAACGACAGGAGGGAAAGGAGGGGGAAGTGGTGATGGAATGAATCCCACCTAATAAGAGATCAGTCATGAATAAAGATAGGTGAACCAAAATGAAACAAAACACAGTGTTGACGTACGTACTTACTCAAACGTATAGTTGCCTTCGTCAGACATTGATGATTCGTTGAAGATTATCGCTGGTTTTTCTGTTGTGGTCAATTCAAAAGGAGGCTTAGGAAGAGGCAGCGGGTTCAGTATTGGCCGTGACGGTGGCAAAGGACGTTGCGGCTTGTCAGTTGGCGGGTTGACACCGAAGCTTGTCGTCGACGTCGATGGGATGGGAGGCGGCTTCGGAGGGACGTGCGGCCCTGAGTCAAATGGCGGTTGAGCACTGTGGGGCTTCTGGGATGTCGGCCTCGGTCGGAAAGGCGGTCGCGAGGTGACTGTCGTTTGAGGTGGACGCGCGACAGGGAACACCAAAGGGGATTGTGGGCCCGCACTGCCAGTGTTCGCCTGCGAGGGTGCTATTGGTGGTAACACTGGGCGTGCTGGTGGTAGGTTTGGTCCGACGAAGGGAGGCTGGCTCTGCAACGGCGGCCTTTCGACGTTGTCCGAAGGAGTTGCAGGTTGTGCTACGGGAAATGACGGTGATTCTGAAGCAGGTCTTTCAGGTGTCTCTGGAACGTTTATTATGAACTGTGGCACAAGATTGGGGATTTCTGCAGGCGTTTCTGGTACGTTCGGTGGTCTTTGTGTTACGAATTGGTCTTCTATGGGTGTCTCCGGTACGCTGGTGATGAATGGTGACGTGTCACCAACGCTTGGTGGTTTTTGTGTTACGAATTGGTCTTCTATGGGTGTCTCTGGTACGCTTATGATGAATGGTGGCGTGTCACCCGATGGTCCCTGTGGACTGTTCTCGACAATCTGTGGTGGTCTCGGTCTTGCCGCAGTTGGGCGAATAGGACTCAATGGCTGGGGCCGCACGACAGGCAACACTTGCGGGGGGCGGGTCTGTGGTCGCACGACAGGCAAAGGCGTTGGCCGCGGTGTCGTTGCTCGGGTTCGAAACGGCCGGCGCGTCGTCGTCGGGCGGCGATAACCTCCCGGGCGGAGCCCCGCAGGTTTTGGAACAACGGGGATGGCGTTCAATTTGGGGTCAGGACTGATTTTGAACAATTCCAGCTGAAGAGGGCCCACCACCAAGTTGAAATCGAAATCGTCATAAGCTGCCACTACTGCCCACGCCGATAACAGGAAATAGCCCTGAAACAAACAAACAAAACTTTAAGAACCTTCTAAACAACAGAAAGCTAGTCTATTCTATTAAAGCTCCAGCCCGAGGAGAACAAGGAGGAGGAGGGGACTTCTACAAGTCGGAACAATTTTAAATTTGTCTTGAAAAATTCAGCTGAACGAGTAAATAACTGGAAAAGTCTACCACGTTGGCTCAGTGTTGACTCAGTTATCAAAAAGCGAAAGAAGGGGTCTGAGGCCAGGTGGGACGCGGTAGAGGGTTGGCTGACTTTAGCCCTCTGTTTAATATTAAAAGCAAACGTTTAGAATTCGTCGGTGGTGATCTTTGGTAGAAATAGTCAATATTGTCTCAGTGTACCTATGTTGAAACTCAATAGAAGATGATATTCAAGAGAGGTTATGAACAGGAGTGCCATCAATCTGTTGGGGTCGTGTTGGGGTACCTACTCAGAAGGTGGCGATCGTGCAGGATGATGGAAGTGTGAAGGCGCTCATTATGCAGATTTAATGAAGTCAGAGAGCAACATGTTGGGGAGTAATAACAGAGGGAATATCATGATTGGTGTTTGACCACCGTGACGGAGTGTTGGTACGAGTGTTTGACGAGCGACCAAACGGGTTTGTTCTTGGTGGGTGGCAGGAACATTCCGAGTCTTTTTTACCTCAAGTTCTTAATCTATTAACTAGAGTGAAATTTTACTACGTCGTATACCTCGGTGGAACTATTCCTTTCGAGCAGCCAGCTAAAAGGAGCAACCCAGTCTGTGTGGTCGTGTAATTTTCAGTGTAGTTCAATCCTAATCAAAGGTTCCAATTACGTTTGTGGGATCCAATATTTCGTTTCTAACAGAATATAATATATCCTGTTAGATATATACCTATGACACTATATTATACTATAAAGATATATACTAAACTATATTATACTTTTTTGGTTAATTATTAAATAATTTTTTTTAGAAAATTTTTTAGAATAATAAACCGAAAAATCGCGACGGAGGTCGACGATCCCTATCGGCCTCATAATTTGACAATATCCGTTTCAAGAGGTCTAGATTCCGAATCCGAAATATCCGTCCGCCGTTTTGGACGGGCGATTGTAAATTGAGCGCAGAGACGAACAGTTGGGCCAGTGCCTATGTAAAAAGAGCCCCTTGGCTCAGTGCTCCGGTCAGACGCTCCTGCTTGCAAGCCATCAACATTTTAAGATCCTCCAGATTGTTATCACTCAGAGTTGGCCACAGCCTTGTTTTGATAATTTTAAATTTTGAAAAACTCCAACACTCGACGTGGGTCGTGACAAGCCTTACCAAACGTTTGTTGAAAATAAAAAAAAAACGTCTTGCATACGATGAGGCCATGAGGTTGTACTGCTTTAAAATCTTGATGCAAAAATTACGAATTTATTGAACTTGCAATCCACCCTACGAGGAACATAGCGAACCAGATTATTTTACGTCTGAGTTCTTCTTTTCTGTCTCGAGTATGTACTGTAGGAATACAATGTAAAAATTTTACATTTGATGTCATTTTTCTCCAGTTTCGACCGGCCCCTCAGGACCGTCGGCCCTTCGGGCGACGCCGGATCGCCCGACCTGCCTATCCGCCCCTGCCTCCGACGGATGTATTAAATTTTGCTGTGGTACGGAGGACCTCCGAGTATGTTCATACTCGTATTACCAAGTTAATACACACCCGAATAATGTATACGGTACCTAATCGTAGTAGGTCTGCTGACCGGGAACCTTTAGCAAGAAGTCTTATTTCAGAAGAAAAATACAACCGACTCACTTTCCACGTCCCTACATAAGGCCCATGCATTTCATTTCCAATCTGTCTTCCAAGGGTTGGAGTGCCGAAGGCAATGTTCTTGCGACTAGAAAATTATTACTTATGACGGAAGCAAAACTGTTAGCAAAATTAACCAACACAACCTGGACACGCATGTAAGGAGGGCCCTCACGGAATAGAGATATTCCGTGGAGGGCCCTAGTTTCCAGTAAAAATTCCCTCACAGACATTCCATTTTCTTTTTCTTCTCTGTTAAATCCAGCATAGTGTTCAAAAACCCCTATAATAATATAAGATATTATCTTAGAGCTAGATTGCTCTATCTCTAATTGTTTTGATTTATTTCAGGAGGATTTGACGATTACAATCCGAATTCACTGGGAATAATTATTCGTTTTCTCCTACAAAAATCCCCTTCCCTTAAAATTTGTTTTGGCAACACTGTTGCGAAACTGAGAAACAGAAACTGATCTTCTGATCCGTTCCTAATCTTTGTACCTGTGGAAATAACAGATGGACCATCTGAGATGGTTCTGCGAAGTAGCCAGCCCACAGTCACTGTCCATTATCCATCGCCCAGTAACGTGACTTCTTTCATCAAGGATCCCTCCTTGGCAAGTGCGTCAGCTCGCTCATTACCCAGAATGCCACAGGAAGGGATCTGTTGCAATGCCATGGTTAACCCAGCCCCAGTCAATTCCTGTATGTGTCTTTCCCTCTAACCATATCCCAGGATTCGGTGCGAGTCAAAATCGCGGTGATTGCATCCTGTGAATCAATCAAAATCACCGCCTTTCGACGTCCCGGTCCTGATTTCCCAATCAATTCCAGAGCCAGGACTACCGCCCGAATCTCGCCATCAAAGCTGGTAGCCAGCGTCCCCACCGGAGATGCAACAGATCCAGCGACAGAAAACACCCCTGCTCCTCCATTTCTGGTCGCACTGAGAGCCAACCCATCGGTATTATACCGAGCCTATAATCCTGCTCTGGAAAACGAGTCATTACGAGCCAATTGGCCTTCAGCACTATAGCCCTCAACTCGCGTGGTGGGGTGGTATTCTTCGAAACTGGTGTCATCAAATCCAAATAGCCGACCACCGTTGCTCTCGGAATGGTGTTCGCCAAAAACGGTAACGGCTCAAACTCCTCCCAGGCAGTGGAAAGGCTGTACAACTCTTCCAGATCCTGCGCACCAGGGAAAGGTTACAACTCAGGCAGGCGCTCAGACACGGTTTTCAGCCTGATCGCCCAAACATGTGGAGCTTAGTAGGGCTAAAAAGGGGCCACGGACGCTGTTTTTGCAGATTTTCGGGTACCTACCTATGATATCGAGTGGGGTGTCGTTTTAAAAGTATTTATGGAATTAAGAGTCCATTTTCGGGCGCCCCAGAACGATCCGATATCACCGTAGGGATCTAGGGCTTTCGTGGGGCTACAAATTGGGCTTTTGGCGTTTAACGGGATTTCAATAATTGATTTTTTCGTTCTATAAATTATTTATAGAACGCAAAAATATCGCTCAGAGGGCCCTTCTACCAAGAAATTAAGCCGTTCGAAAATATATTGAAACTTCAACTTTATTCAAAAGAAATTCAATAATTCCATCTCGAATTTTTCAACCCCCAATCAGCTGTTAGACTTCCTGCTGTTCTTTTTGAATTACCAACGATCAGTGAATTTGACCAAATTGAAAGCGATGGCCACGTAAGCGAATATGTTCGGGTGAGCTTGCAGGTTCCTCGGTGGCTTGCGTCGTCGTGTTGGCTGCGCACAAATGTGGCTATCGGGATTCTTTCTTGCATTCCATTTCTGGCACTGACTGCAGGGTGGACCCCATTTGGACTGGATGGCTCAAGACGTTCACCCCGGCTCCCAAGATGCACGCCAAGCCGTTCGAGGGTTGGTCGAGTCGGCTGTGGATCCGCACATCCTACCTTCGAGGCGTTTGCCCAGCATCGTAGAGATTGTCGTATCGTAAGTTATTATTTTAATTTCTCTAAATTTTGTTACTACTTTTAATTTATTCTTAATTTAATGTTCTTCTTTCAGCCTTTCTAATCTTGTCTATCCCTTCAAACAGATCAGACATGATACGACAATTCTCGTTATCTGCGAAGCGGTGGACCCGGCACATCCTACCTTCGAGGCGTTTGCCCAGCATCGTAGAGATTGTCGTACCGTAAGTTATTATTTTAATTTCTCTAAATTTTGTTACTACTTTTAATTTATTCTCAAAATTTGAGAATAAATTAAACATTTAATGTTCTTCTTTCAGCCTTTCTAATCTTGTCTATCCCTTCAAACAGATCAGACATGATACGACAATTCTCGTTATCTGCGAAGCGGTGGACCCGGCACATCCTACCTTCGAGGCGTTTGCCCAGCATCGTAGAGATTGTCGTATTGTAAGTTATTATTTTAATTTCTCTAAATTTTGTTACCTACTACTTTTAATTTATTCTCAAATGTTCTTCTTTCAGCCTTTCTAATCTTTTCTATCCCTTCAAACAGATCAGACATGATACAATTCTCGTTATCTGCGAAGCTTCGGACCATTCACTCATCAATTTTCGCGTTGGATATATATAGATGCGCCCACATTAAGCATCTTTCTACAATACAAGGTATGCAACTGTTTCACTCATTCCCTTGGTTTTAAAACAAGCTTCTCAGAGCTCTCGTGATGATTACAAGAAACAGTTTTTATCAAAATATCCCCCATTCTGAGTGGAAAGAGTTTTGTCTGCCATTCCAAATCCTCTGATTTTAAAATTGGCAGCAATTAAGTTACCTAGTTTCTAATTCGTTTAATAAGTACTTTTCCGATCATTATTAGGCGTAACTTTTGAAGTCTGCCAACCCTAGAATGATGTCTTCCCCCGACAGACTCAATTTGAAAATTCATTTTTGGTTGGGGGTCAAATTTTATTAACCAACTTCATCATGATAGGGTTAGGTCGTGTTCCTATCGGGTCAAAGCCAAAATCATAGACGTGAATCTGTCCGAAAATTGTTTGTATCCAATGGTTTCAAGATCCAACCTAGACGAAAAGATCCGACAATGTCGACCATGACAATGACCGGCTGGCCGGTCGAACTAAACGGCTCAAAATATGATCCCTGATCATATTATGATCAGGCTCAAAATATGATCATTGATCAATTATTGATTGATTGACCAATGATGATAGGTATCAAGTAGTATAGTTAGAGTCCTTAAACGTTTTGAGCCGGTTGCTAATATTTTTGTCGTCTTCGGGATCGTGCACAAGTCAGGATAAGTGGAAAAATTCATCTTTTATGCTGCATACCATTTGAAGGAGGATTCCATCTAACACTACGACATCCATAATTGTATATCCATAATTAACCCGATAATCGGGCTTCAACTTGTGGGTTTATTATTCTTGGAATAATACACCTATGTTGGTTTATTATTCTTGCACTAATACACCTATGTTTTCGCGACGGGGGTCGACGACTCCGATCGGCCTCAAAATTTGACATTATCCGTTTCAAGAGGTCTAGATTCCAAAAACGAAATGTCCATCCGCCGTACGCCGTACGCCATCCGGGCCGTTTTGGGCAGTAGGAATTTTTTTAAAAATCTGAAATTTTGACAAAATACTTGGTTTACCATCTAGTTGTGCCCGCAAGGTTTTCAGTCCGATCGCCCAAACCCCCTTTGATCACTGTGTGTCACGAGTTGTTGTATGGCACCCTCACCTCATGATGCTCGGCATAGTTTATGCAATAAATATGTTATGCAATGGCATGGTTTACATACATATATCGACTGTGAACGTGCAACACTGCCCATGTGCTATCGATTAACGCAGCACTTGGGCAGTGTTGCACCTTCACAGTCGATATTATGTTATGGTTTATATTTTAAAAAGCGATTGTATTTTGCTTCCGAGTCTGCGAAGCAGCGGAAGCCTTGTGTTCACATTCGGGAGAAAAAAAATTTTTGTTGTCCGAATTCAAAATTTCCACTCGCATTCTGCGTTTCATAGCCTACTGAACAAATTTGGTTCCGTGTCTGTCGGTCTGTGGGTCTGTCCGCATTTCCTTGTTACAGCCATAATTTCCACAATTTTGAATGAATGTAGCTCAAATTTTGAGGGATTATGCGGATAAGGCTCCTTGAGGTCCCATACGAATTTCATCACAATTGAATCAGCGGTACGCTCTGCGCATGCGCTAACGTGAAATTCTTGAAACAGGCATAACTTTCTCAATTTTGATCGGATTTCAATCAAATTTTCAGGAATTGTGTGCGTATAGCCCTAGATGGTTCCCTATCAGTTTCATCACGATTGAATCAGTGGTACTCCCTGCGCATGCGCGAACGTAATTGATATATATATATTCTTGAAAATCTCGAGAAATTCAAAAATGATGTACGTTCTGAGATAGGTTGAGCGCCCTCAAGGATTTTTTCCGTTTTCCCCTCCTTCATCCCCCTCTCCTTCCCTAAAGAAGGGAAGGAGTGGGGATTTCAGCCAATATTGATCCGATTTTGATGAAATTTTCAGGGATTACGCGGGTTGTGCCGTAGATGATTACCCAGGCTTTGGGTAAAAAATTGAATCAGCGGTACGCTCTGCGCATGCGCTAACGTGAAATTCTTGAAACAGGCATAACTTTCACAATTTTGATCGGATTTCAATCAAATTTTCAGGAATTGTGTGGGTATAGCTCTAGATGATCCCCTATCAGTTTCATTAAAATTGAATCAGGGGTACGCTCAGCGCATTTTATAATGGTGTCACTTTGATTGTAACGAGGAAGCTGCTGTGCCATCTCCTTGGCAGTGTATTTGGAAATATTTTTGAAAAAATTATTTCAAAAATATTTCTGTACCATGTTGTGGGACCTCGAGAAAATTGATGTTGCTTCCAAAATTACTCGGAAAACAACGAGATAACACATTTGACCTCCTGGGACCCTTTAAAAATCCCATTTGTAGCCCGACGGAAAAATCAGATCGTTCTGGGACCCCCAAAAATGGATTCTACGTTCAAAAATACTTCGAAAACTACACCTGACTCGATCCCTTCAAAAGCCTTTAAAACCCCCTCCCGTAGCCCCATTTTAGCCACATAGCGCCCCGCGGGTTTGGGCGATTGGGCTGAAAACCTTGCGGGCACAACTAGCCATCCCGCGATCAGGTCTTTCCACTCTGAATGGAGGATATTTTGATAAAATTGCGTCAAATGTTTTCCTGAAGTCAGCTACAGATTTCGGGTCTGGCTCCAGTACTAATAGCACGATTTGTCTCCACAGATCCCATTATTTGCTCCGAGGATTTTGGCGAGGTACTCGAATTCATAATCCCAAGTCAACTGGAGCATGTTTGAGCAGTTTTCCATGCCGCTTCCCCCTGGCCACTTCTCACCGCAGTCATCCGAACTGCAACAGTAACTTCCACGTTGACAACTCTTTCGTGTTTGCAAGCGTAGTTCTCAAGAGCCGCATTTCAACTCTGGAGCGTAGTAATCCGTGTCGTCAGTTCGTCCAGTTCGCCCCGAGCTGGTTAAACTCACAACTGTCACGAATAACATCACCGAGCGTCCCATCTTTGAGAAAAATCGAGAATGTGACTCGTGGTGAAATTTGAATAAAAACATAGCATCTATTACGACATTTTTTCATACAATGTCATACAATGAATCTTCGATTAACTCCACGTGCATACTTTGCTCACAATTGAAAGTGGAACATCCTTCATCCCCTAGTTGAGGGAATTTCGTAGGCGAGATTAAATTTTTCGTGGGTAGGCAATTAATGTCCGTCCTGTTTAATGGACAGGAGGATAAAACTATGAATGTCCCTTTTTCGACTGCCAAACCACACGGGGAAAACGATCACCCCAATAACGCATACGCAATTGAGGGAAAAGAATATGATAAAAGCCAAAATTTGCACTCATAGGGGAAGGTGTCTTGAGTAACATACTAGGGTGTCTTGAGTAACATACTACCTACAGTCCTTGGGGGTGGGGGTTCTGTGTTAGGAAGTTGGGGGGGGGGGGGGGGTCTCCTCGGGTTTTCGTGAATAGCTAGGAAACTGTGCATTTATCGATAAACCATGCTCCATAGTAAATTAAAGGTGAATATTCTCTACAACTTGGATTGTAAACACTTTATCCAAATTCCAAACCGTTTTCGAGATCGGCCTCGGAAAATCAGTTACCTAACTTTGACACAGGTTTTTACCTCACGTTTTTTGAAAAACGTGGTTGATTTGCGTCTGAACGGTTGACATGTCCTCGAGCTTAAACCGCCCTTCTTTCTGTCATTTATTGTCACTCATTTATGTATACATGTACATACAAATCCAGAATTGCATAGGTAACAACTTCATTATGTACAATTTCTCGCTACGACTGTCCGTTTTGAAGGTACAGCTGTTTGAAGTGCGAAAAAGTGATTTTTTGAAAAACGTGTAAAAAATCGCCCATTTTCAAATCACTCTAGCTCCTGAACTATTCTATTCTACAACCTCGGGTCAGTGCTCCGACCAGATTCTTTTTTATCGTTGATAAGCTCTGGTTATGTACTGAAGGAACGTGCACAATTATTGTGTATGTATTATACATAGGTACTGGTCAAATTGAATCGCCAGGGGCCGATCCAAACCGCTAAGTATGATGGTTGGTGCCTTTTGTAGTTTTTGACGCCTTGTTGAGCTTGAGATTTGGTAATAGTACTCGCTTCTTCTGTTACTTGCTTTTCAGACCCACCATGTGGGGTTTCATTGGGGTTACAGGTAGGATTTTTAAGGATTGCAGCTAGGGGTCGTGTTGGGTGTCGTTTTTGACATTATTTTGGGCGAGGGTTTTCGATACAGTTTTATCCTGGTAGATAGTCAAGTGAGGTGTCGTTTTCGATGGAATTTGGACATGCAATCGATTTATGGAAGTAAGTGTACTCAGAACACAAATCTCCTGAGTGACAGAACTCTATTTGCCTCCGGGTGGTCCATGTCTTACCACTGCGACTACTCGTGTGTGTGTGTGTGTGGGGGGGGGAGAGGGGGGGTACACAGCCTCTCCGACCATTCCGAGCACCCGCGAAGTTGCCCCCGGGGGGGAGATGAGCCTTCAGCTCCCGTCGCAGTGGCAAATACTCGACTGTGAGGGGGTTAGGGCTGATACTGCCCCTATGGCTCTATGGGGCTACAGATGAGGGGTTTGAAGTGTTTTGTCCTAGTAGTCGAGTTAGGTGTCGTTTTCGATGGAATTTGTGACGTAGAATCGATTAATGTGTGTAGCAGGCCTCACTGTGAGGCCTCACAGGGGGATTTTGAGGGATTTTAGCAATAAATTCGAGTGAGCTGTGGTTACTACCTATATTTTTTTTTTCCACTTGAATTCAGTTATACCCGTGACTGACAACAACCAAGGTGTTCTAATATCGTGAATAGCATACCAACACAATCCATTTTGCTCCTCTTTTCAACCCCTCATTTTTGCACCCAAAATCGTAGCTTCACTATAGTGAAGCTACGTATACGTTCGACAAAATAACAACTCACCCGTCCGAAGTACATGACGACCGGCGGACATGTCAACTATTAAGTCCGAACGTCGTTTTTCTCGTAGGTTTTATACGGTAGTTAGCTGACTCAGATAGTTACAGCACTTACGGCATATCTCGCCCCCAAAATCTGTCGAGTCGATTAACACAATGGGAACCGCCAGAGACCGGAATAACATCTTTCAAGACGCTGTGGAGATAGGATTTAGTCTGATTATTACCTACGCGAATGTTTGTTATTCCGGGTGTAGGTACCTGAGGATTTGGTCGGTTGATGATTTCCTTTATGAAATTAATCCAAACGGGATCGTGAACGATTTGGAGAAGCTTATCTCTGATCGTTCTCATGTACTTGGGGTTTATTTTACCCGTTGTTAATGAAGCTCAAAGGTTCGGTAAAAGGAAACGGAAATCCTCCCAGGTGGGTCCACTGATCAGGTAGGTACTTTGAAATTTTGGAGCTCTGAGCGACGAAAGGCTAACTTTTTAAAAGTTTTGGCCAATGTGTCGTTTGCGAATTAGATTTGGAGGTCGATGTAATAAGGGGGTCCGTCTGACTTAAGTGTGGGTCTGTAAGGGGCTTCAAACGAAGCTTCTTTTTTTTATACCCATGGGTGAGGTGTCGTCTTCGAAGTAACACATAATGTGAAATCGATTTATGGGGGTAACATACCTGTATGACTATTCTGTGGGGCTTTAAGTGGGTTCTAGAAGACTCCAAACGGTGCTTTTTGAAGGATTAGGTATCGCTAGTGAGTCAAGTTAGGTGTCGTTTTCGAAGTATATCAGCTGGTAGAATCGATTTATCGGGATACCAGACAGGTGAGAGCTCACATTGGGTCTTTATAGGACTTCAAACAGAGCATTTTGAATGAATGTCGCCAGGAAGTCGAGTGAGTTGCCGTTTTTTGGATGTGATTTTGGACGTGATCTCGATTTTTGGGAGTCTCTTACAAGTAGGCCCTACGACACTACCGTGGGGGACTATGGGGCTTTTCAGAAGCGTCACTTTTTTTTTAAAGTGAAACTTTTATTACATCGTCCCAAATTTTTTGGTCTGTGTGTCATTTCTTGTCCCGTCACGCTACCGTTGATTTTCGCTTACAACCGATTCGTTGCTACGGAACTTCATCTTCGCCAGTTAAAACTGGGGTATGGTTTTATGAAACCACGGTAAAAGTAAAACTTTTTTCCCACTAGTCTCTCCGGCTCGCTTCGCTCGCTCCCCTAGTGGGGTACGTAGCATCGATGGACACGTTTTTTGACATTTCATGTCTTTGCTATGGCACACAACCAAATTTTCGTTATGTCACGTTACGTAACGTAACGAAATATGCTCAATGATTATTAGCTCCTAATAATCATGAAATGTCCTAATGCGTTGCAGACTTGTATGCAAGCGTTTTGTTCAGTTGAATTTTGGTTTTGTTGGATTTTCATCCATTTACTTTTGGGTCGATCTCCAGAGTAATCTACAGAACAAGATTTCGTTACCCGATACCGCGACGTTTCCTGGTTAGATCGCGGTGAAAAGGCCGGGATTGTGGAAACATTTTTTTACTTGTTTTTTTTTTTTATGAATAGGTAGGTAATTATATAGGAAAGACTACAAATAATAGCTCCTACATTCAGTCAATGAGTAATAATAATTATTAAGTGACGAGGTAGAAGAATAATAATTATTATTATGTTTAGTCCTCCCTCCCCATTTCCTACTCATTCACCTACCCTTGTATCTCTACCCACGGCTTCATTTTGGCGTTTTCTCAAATTGATTTCTAACGTGGCACCTGATAACAACAAAACAAGCGGCATTGTTTACTGCATCCATTAATAACATCAATAAATATAAAATGGGGACATAATGACAAAGAACAAGTACGAAAGAAATGTGTGATAAATCGAGAGCTTTCCAACGAATGGTGAACGATTTTTGTACGATTATAAGTGGGGTATCTGAAATTTTGAGAAAATACTTGGTTTCTCATCTAGTTGTGCCCGCAAGGTTTCCTGCCCGATCGCACAAACCCGTGGGGTGCTATGGGGCTAAAATGGGGCTACGGGAAGGGTTTTTTGAAGGTTTTTGACTGGGATCGAGTTAACTAATTAGGTGTCGTTTTCAAAGTATTTTTGGACGTAGAATCCATTTTTTGGGGTCCCTCGAATCAGGTCTGCTCAGCGGACTTCAGGCCCCGACATACGAAACGGAGATTTATATTAGCAATTATAACCCGCCCGAGCGAGAATCTTCATTAACTTGTCTACTTCAACGGTTTCCGAGGTTTGTAACACCCAAACATCACTTGAGGCCGGCGAATGGAATTTCCTCACGTCTTAGTGACCTTCGTCCTCAGTTTCGTGACCATTTGACCTTAGAATTGAATCCAAAAGGAAGTTCAAACCGTCAGATGAAGCTATAATGCATGTAAATTGCTCCCTCCCAGGAGGCCTGTCATAACAATTTCGTCTCATAAAGCCGACCTTGAACTATCCGCCTGTCCATTCATAAAGGAGGAATGCATAAAGTAGAGATGCCCGAAAAGAATTCGTCGAAAAAAAAAATGATAGCCCCGGTCGGTGGGCGGTTTTCCCCTCACAATAGGCACATTTGTGTGCAAGTCCGGGTCGTTATTTTACCATCCAGTCCTGGGGTGAACAATTTTCAAAATTTATCGACCCTCCTCCAGAACCACTACCTATTGTGACGTCACGCTATAAAATTGCAACCTCCATAAAGAAGGTATACCACGAAGGTGATCGGGTGGTAGACTCGAGGTGGTTTCGAAAACAAATTTAAATTTTGTTTCTTTTCAAAAATCATTGAATATTTAACATTGACAGTAAATTTTGCTAGAAACGATTCATTTCTGAACGATTTTCAAAATTTATCGATCTTCGTCCGAAACCCGAATTTATAGAATCATTATAGTGACGTCACGCTATCTAATTGCAGCCTCCATAAAGAAGTTATTCTATGAACCCATTTGGGAGCTTCGACTTGACTCGTTTCCTAATTCGAAAACAATATTAAATTTTGTTTCTTTTAGATCATAATTGGTAGGTAGGTGGTACTTACCTATTAAATATCGAGGGTAAATTTTACTGGGAACAAATCATTTCTGAAATTAAATTTTGTTTCATTTCAAATATCATCAGATCGTTGCAGGGGAGGGAGGGGGGGTGAAGTTAATTCAATGACAAAAAACGTTGCAAATTTTACACAAGGGTTTGTTACTCTTCGATATGGGTAGGTTAATTGTACAATAATTATTTCTGTGTCTACAAGAAAATATTTAGGGAATGAAACAGTTGAAAAAAAAAATTCTTTACAATGTTTGGACAGATGTGGGACCTCGAAAAATGGATTATGCGCCCAAATTTGCTCGGAAAACTACACCTTATTTGACCTCCTGGGATCCTTCAAAAATCCTCTTGAAAGCCCCATAGATCCCCACGGTGAAATCGGATCGTTCTGGGACTCCTATAAATGGATTCTACGTCAAAAAATACTTCGAAAACGATAGCCTCCTCACATCCTTCACAAGTCCAATTTGTGGCCCCTCGGAAACCACATAGATTCCCACGATGAAATCGGATCGTTCTAGGACCCCCAAAACAGGATTATTCGCACAAAAATACCTCGAAAAAGACACCCCACTCGATGTCATAGCCGCAAACCACCAAAAACCCTTCCTGTAGCTCCTTTTTAGCCCCACGGTTTTGGGCGATCGGGCTGAAAACCTTGCGGGCACATTTAGATGGTCAACCGAGTATTTTGTCAAATTTTCCAATTTAAAAAAAAATCCTACTGCCCAAAATGGCTCGTGTGGCGGACTGACATTTCGTTTTTGGAATGTAGACATTTAGAAACATACCTATAAGTAAAATTTTGAGGCCAATCAGAATGTTCGAACTATCGACGTCGCGATTACATAGGTGTATTATTCCAAGAATAATAAACCAAAACCAGCCGTTTCCCAACAGACACACTCTTCAGTTTATTACAAGTACCTAGGTACTCGATTTACAAAAACTTTATGAAAGAACCACCTATACCATATTTAGGCCTATAAAATTTTCCTGGAGAACAACATTTCTAGAATAGAAAGTAAAAACAGAAGTACCTACTAACAACAAAACTCACATCGCGTTGTAGGTCTTCATCTGAGCAGAGATTTCACCTCTTTTGAGAGGGTAAATTACTATCAGAATAATTCTTAATTATTAAGAGGCTCCGTGGTTAATTTAATGGTTTTCAAGAAAATCATTAAGAAATATTATAATTATTATATAATATATAATAATTTTAATACAGATTCTGTATATTATACGGAATCTGTATTACAGATGTAAGCTTAGAAAGATGGTATAGATACATTTTTTTTTTTTTTTAAGAACCGCTTTGAATTATTATGATTCATCTTCCAAAACGAGTTTGACTCTATGCTCGGAGCATTTGATACCTATCGAGTTATCTTTCATTATTATTTATTCGGACTATTCCTTATCAATGAAGCATTGAAAAGAAAACTCTTGGAAGCACGGATGAAACCGACCGATTCAAACAGGCCGTTGTAAATTTGTTTTAGGGAAGCATTGTTTCAAAACTCTCATCTGCAGGTCATGGGGGTGAACAGCCACATCCAAACCGATTTTGATAATAATCATCGAAAGGAAATTATTTTCCTCTGTGGTATTTGGATACATTCTACCAGTACAGCGCAGTTTTTTAATTTTGTTGAATTAATTTAAATAGTTGTGTATTGACAGAGTTGCTAAAATGAATACAAAAGAATAAACCCTTGCGTTCGTACATTTGCAGCGTTGTGCTTCTTCTCGAGGTGTCTGGTCAGCAGGCCCATCACTTGGCTATCGTGTAAACGTCATGTTGCGCAAGTTGTCGGACGAGCGATAAGGTCGAGTTCGGTTGACAGTTTCCTTTGAAGGGAAAATGTCATGGCACGCACGTCGACATTTTTCACCAACCGTATTGCCCATCAGTCACCCGCACGAAGGAGGGATAGGTACTCGCCATCTCTTCTCTTTGTAGGGATTTCGCCAAAGTTGAAGCCTCACTTCGACATTTCGCACCGGGCAAAACCTTTACAGCCTTCGAAGGCCCAATCGGATCAAGATGACCAAGTGTGAAAGGTCTGCCATGTAGTGCAACGGGAAAATATTCCCGATGCAGGCGCAGATGCCTCATGTGGGTTTGAGAGGAATGTCCCTGAGGGTATCATTCTGCAACTTTGCCTTTTGAAGCCTCCCACGATGATTTATACCTCCTGCAGATATCGGCAAGTATCAGTCACTCTTTGATCCCATCTTTGACCGAATAGAAACCTTGTTTCTAAAAGTTCAAGGCGTCACACACTCTTTCATCAGGGTCTACTACCTACTCGAAATAATATTATGATGTACCTACTCGAAATGGTATTTTGATGATCACTGTTGGTTTATAATATAAACCTACAGTTATTATGTGAGGTGTCGTTTAGGAAGATGTTTTGCACGGGTCTTCAAACTCAGGGGGAGCCAGACCTACACGGAGGAGCTCTATGGGCCACAGATGAGGTTTTTGAAGGGTTTAGTCCTAGTAGTCGTCGAGTGAGGTGTCGTTTTCGATGGAATGTCGGACGTAGAATCGATTTAGTGAGGTAACAGGCCTGTCGGGCTTTATCGTTCGGCTGAAAGGGCTTTTAACGGGCTACCGAGGGGCTGTATGGGGCTACAGATGAAGTTTTTGAAGGGTTTTGTCCTGGAGTTGTTGTTTTCGATGGGATTTTGATCCTAGAATAGATTTATGGGGATAACAGACCAGTTAGCCCTCACCGTGAGGCTGCAGGGGCTATGGCACTATACGTTAACCGGGCTACCGAGGGGCTCTATGAGGCTGCACAAGAGGGTTTTGTACTGATAGTCGATTGAGTTGTTGTTTTCGAAGGGATTTTTATCCTAAATTTGATTAATGAGGTCCCCGACCATTCAGCTCGCACCAGGAAGCCCCATGGGGCTGCCAACGGGCTACAATGGGGTTTTTTGAAGGGTTTTATTGCAAAGGTCGAGTGAGGTGACGTTTTCGATGGAATTTTGGACGTAGAATCGATTCATGGAGGCCAGGACCTCTCCCTGAGGCTGTAGGGGCTTTTAACGGGCAACCGTGGGGCTCTATGGAGCTACAGAAGAGATGTTTGAAAGGGTTTATCCTGTTGGTCGAGTGAGTTGTCGTTTTCAATGGAATCTTCGACGAAGAATCGATTTATGGAGGAAACTGACCAGTCAGACCTCACCGTGAAGCTGTATGGGGCTTAAAACGGGCTAGGAATGAGGGTTTTGAATGACGTCACTATTTGGTTCTTAAGGGGCTGCAAGTGGGGATTTTTTATGGGTTTTCTCGCAGGAGTCGAATGAGGTACCGTTTTCGAAGGCCGTAGAAGCGATTTATGGGACCATAAATGGCTTTAATAAATGGGACCATAAACAGACCCACCAAACCTCATTTTGAGACTTTAAGGGCTACATTAGAGGTTTTTGAAGGGATTGTCCTGCTAGTCGAGTGAGGTGTCGTTTTCGATGGACTTTGAGATGCGAACCTGATTTATGGAGGTAACAGACCTATCAGACCTCATTATGAAGCTCTACGAGGCTTTTAAGGGGCTGCAAGTGAGGTTCAGATTGGTGCCCTCTGGGGCAAAGCAGGTTTCAATGTGTCGCAAGGTAGCTGCAGATGCATCTACTGGGCAAAGAGAATGAGCTTTGGAAGGACCTCCTTAAGAACTCGGATTTGGTTCATGGCTTTGAGGAGTAGGTACCTACAGAAGTGTGCTACGCAAGAAGAATAATCCCTTTCTCTCTCTTCCCCCCCTCCCTTTGGTGGGGAGTGAAGGGATTTCTCGCAGGAGTCGAGTGAGGTTTTCGATGGGCGTAGAATCGATTAACGGGGTGACAAAGATGTCAGTCCTCAACGTGATGCTGAAGAGGCTGTTAATGGGCTGTCAATGGTTTTTTTCGAGGGGTTTTTCCCTCGGGAGTCGAGCGAGGTGACGTTTTCGATGGAGTTCTGGTCGTTGAATCGATTCCCGGGGTCTCAGACTTTTCGGATCGCACCGTGGGCCTTTATGGATTCAGGTGGCGTTTCTAACTGCCAATCGGTGGGGTTTTTGAAGTGTAAGCGGGTGAAGTCCCCGCTTACGAGCGCGAACGCCCTTTTCGAGGGACTTTTCCCTCTATCTGGCCCCTCCACCGCTCAACAGGGAATTTCTCCGAAATCCAGTCCACGTAAGGAGAGGGGGAGACCTTCCCTCCCCTAGGGGCCCCAACTCTGCTCCCACCACCGGCAGCCATCATTCTAGTGATGTGTTGTGACAGCTTTTTCCTGTCACAGGAACAAAGTGTTCCTGCTCCTTCTCAGTACCTGATACTTTTACCTGATACTTGTCACATAATGTTCCAAGGAGCAACCTCGGGATTCATGTTACTTTGTTACCGTTCCGAGGACTAGTAGCCATCGTCCCACATCCCTTCCACCCGCCCTAATGGTGCCGTTGTGCCTGGAAGGGAGCGGGGGGGGGGGGGGGGGGCTCTTCTAGGAAATTTTTGGGTTGCTATTTTTAGCCTTCTCCCTTGGACTTTGAGTTCGTTTTCTCTCTATAATATAGATACATAATATGTATCTATATGTATCTATATGCATAATATTATTATGCTCCTAAAAAAAAATGTATTTACCTAATGAAATCTTTGTGTATGAATTATTAACAAATACAGATTATAAAATATAGGTACCTACCTCAGGTAGGTTTTCCCTGATGGGGAAAAATTTGACATGTTTTTCTCATTTGAAATCGAGTGAGTCGCTTAGCTATTATCATTCAAGTAAAATAGCTTCATTTTTCATCCTGGAGCTCATCAATGTTTTTGCTAACCAACCTAAGTAATTATGGTATTTTCAATCAACAGTCCCTACCTGCTTTTTAATACGAAATACCTACCTTGCTACCCTACCTTCTCTGTTCTTTCGCATAGGTATACATTTTTTTATAAATTTATAATTTTTTTTTATAGGTACTTAGGTTAGGTAGGTAGGTATACCTACCCAACTTCTAGGCTTTGAGTTCCCACAGCTAGGACTTTTCCAGCGTAGGTATATACCTACTTGAAGATTTCTGACCCCTCTTAACTAAACAAGCACAATAAAACTGCTGCATACCAGAGTAGGTATCCGTGCTACCTACAATATGCACCAAAACGCTGAGTCTTCAGAGAAGAACAAGATACGTTTGGGGAAGTGAGGAGAGGGAAGCCCAAGGAGGTGAGGATGGAGATAGTTGGGCAGGCGGGGGGAGTTCTCGTGGGTAGGTGAGGCTGGCAGGCGTGGAACAACAAGGAGCATCGAGTAACAACTAGGTACATCGAATCCCCGATGTTACAAGAGGTGACAGTGACGTAAAACGTGACACAGTGGAACATGGGCCGTGTAATCACAGGAGCAGGCAGGAACAACTTGAGGACCAAGTTGTGACTGGCGTATCAGGTACTTTCGGGTTGTCACATTTAAGAGTATCAGCTACTTTCCGGTACCTAGTACAAAGTAACAGTTTGATACGGAACAACACATCACTACATCATTCATTCTGCGCTTATTCTTCAAGCAGTTCACTTCGTGCGTTTTGGCCTATGTTTTTCCGCCGTCCCCAGTAGCGATTTCAAGTAGCGATTTCAAGTACCGTTTCAAAGTATCGTTCGCGAGTGTCTCCTCGACGATACCCTCAACTGATCTGGAAAGTCCCCATCCTCTTCAGTCTCTTCAACCCGCACACTGTCCGCCAGTGACAGTGTCCCCCCTCCGAGGACCGAATTGGCCGTAGCTGTCCCGATCCATCAGGCGATCTGCAAGTACCGAACCCGGTGCATAGACGGAACGACTCCTCGACATCTGGACCACTGCGGTAAATACGATCCTCCACTATCTCTTCACATTCTCCATAGCCAGTGCACCTAGGAAATCGATCGATAGGCTGAAGTGTATCTCTTTTGGATTAGGTGGACAGAGTAGTAACGTCTCCGACGTCCTCGTTTATGTTTATTTTAATAGTTTCATTGTTATTTTACGTCTCTCCGGCGTGCCGTGTTAGGTGTTTTATTTTTATTTCGACGCCTTCAGCGTCCCTCTTTCTGAACCCTTCAGGTTCGAGTATCGATCTTGCGATCGATACCCCGCTCAGTACCCTTCAGGTACTCTCTCATAATCTTTCGTAGGGTTAGTATTCAGTACCCTTCAGGTACCCAACTAGTCCGGTAACAGTATCCCGTCGATACTCGTCACCGTTTCGTCAGATACCCTTCGGGTACTCCCCCATTTAACCTGTATTTTCCCCCTTTATTTCCTGTAGACTCACCGTGACAACTATATATATATTTATCGAAGGTACAACGTATCGATACTCCAATACAACTTTTTGTACATTTTTATTCTTTTGTAATTACACATTGTTTATCCTAAATTGTATTCAATTGGTTCAACTACCCCCATCCTGGTCAGAGTGAATGAGTGTATTTTTCGACACTTAGATTTTGTACAAGCTGCTTCTAATTGAATAATTTAACCATTAGTCAATTTAACATCACACGCTACTGCCCCCGAAGCCAGCCTTAACTCGAAGTAGCTTACAGAAGGGTACATACCTATTGTAAAGGTAGCAGAGTGAGGTGATATTTTCAGTGTAGGTTATTTGATAATATCCAAATATACCCTTTTCCTCTCACATTATTTTCAGGTAAGTAGGTACCTACTACAGCAATCATCTTGCACCAGAGAGCAACGACAGCGGACAGTCCAGCAAAAGGCACGAGTCATTGACGTAATTAGAGTCAGGCCTGGAAACAACAATATTATCAAATTCATCACATGTGAAGAAGGAAACTTTTGTACGTCGATAGAAACTGACCTCAGGAGGATGTTGAACGCGCGGAGTAAAAAAGACTTTTCGACCTGACGTGCTTCCAATCTTTTCAGTTCACATCGAAACTTGTCGTAGCAAACCTGACCATCCAGCCCAACACTGTCACAAAGAGAAAATAATATTATACCTATATAAATTATATAACGCATAATATATTAAATACCTATATTATGCGTTATACCTCCGTCGCGATTACGTAGGTGTATTATTCCGAGAATAATAAACCAAAATTCAATAAGAGTACGTGATAACTCACAAACGAAGAAGCGAAGTGACATAACCCAGTGGAAATTCGAATCCTCCAGATTTCGGTGACTGGTCTTGATTTTCAAAAATCAGGGCGTGCAAGTTCTCAGGCAGAGGAACTTGGACGTCAATTTCATGGATTGTGAAGACGTTTTTACGCCACGGTGTCGACTTGAGGAGAGATATCCTGAACTGGGCAAATGAAAACATTACATTAAATTAAATTAAAGATTCATTTAAAACGCTGCAAATGTTACATTTTACTATTCGTGAATTAAATTAATTTAAAAAAATTCTTTGTCATTGGAAAAAAATTAAAACAAATTTTAAAAAAAATCTGTAAAATGTTTGGACAGATGTAAACCTCCAAAAAAGGATTATGCGTCCAAAGTTACTCGAAATACGACACCTTATTAAATTGTTGGTGTTCCCAGAACGATCAGATTGCATCAAGAGGGTCTATGGAGCCAAATCAAATTTTGACATCCTGGCTTCCTCCGAAAGTCCCATTTGTAGCCTCATGAAAGACCCATACACCCTCTTGGTGCAATTTGATCGTTCTGGGACTACTAACAATTGACTCCACGTCCAAAAGTATATCGAAAACGACAACAAAATCGACCGCACAGCCGAAACCCTTAAAGCCCCTCCGGTAGCCCCTTTTGCGCCCCACGGGACATAGAATCCATTTTTGGGGGTCCGAGAACGATCCGATTTCACCTTGGGGATTTATGGGGCTATAAAAAGGAATTTTTGAAGGATCCCGGGAGGTCAAATAAGATTTTCCGCGTTTGACGCATAATCCATGTTTCGAGGTCCCACATCTGTCCAAACCATGGGTTCCCCTCCTACATGTGTCCAAACATTGTACAGAATTTTTTGTTTTTGCAATTTTGTGCAAAAATATTTTCTTATACTCAGAAACATTTTTGCACAATTAACCTAGGTACCTACATCAAAGAATAATAAACCCTTGCGTAAAATTTGCAGCGTTTTATCAACCTGTCATGAAACGGATAATGTCATATTTTGAGAGCGATCCAAAATTTTGACGCCATCACATAGGTGTACTATTCCAAAAATAATAAACCAAAATTGAGTTTAAATAGTTCATTCTAAAAATAAACCTGATTGATGCAGATAGATGTTCCAGTTGATTGCGGCTTTTTCCCACAGTAAAACGCTCAATTGCTTCAGCCCTAAAAAAAGTGCTAGGTAAATGTGTTTTAAACTCACGAGAAGTTCAGAACGTGGAGGGAAGGTCAAGAACCGTTTCCTCCTCCGAAGTATAGTTTGGTTAGGTCCGCACGATTTCAGATAGACATCTGATGAAACGTTCGTCTGACAAGCCTCCCATGTTGGAGTTTGGGAAGCTGTTATTACAATTGCTAATAGAAGAGCTGTTTTGCAGGAGGTCATGTTCGAAGGTGTTGCAGAAGTCTGACCGGAGGGGACCACGAAAAACGACTGAAACGTGGAAAAAAAGAAGAAATAGAGGAAGACCACCTCAGGGGGGTTTGCCGGTGTTGAAAACGGGGATGCGCTAATTGGAAGGTTCCATGCTCTTTGTCATAATTAACTACAAGTGAGACAACGGAAACCAGTTGTAACGGTTTCAACAAAACCTGGCTACGCCAGCCAACCGCCGACGTTCCGCCTGGAGGGAGCGGTAGTTGCGGCCTGGCTGGCCGCTTTTCTCGAGTGTTTGAGAGACGTGACTTTTACACAATTCGTTTTGTTCATTACACATTTGTGCACCGACAAAATACAGGGATGTCGGTGTTTTGGAAATGCGATTTCTAATTTGGACTCGCATTTCCAAAACACCTTCTTCCTGTTTATAGGTATATCCTTGCGAATCAGTTGATGAAGTTTTCGTGGTTATAACCGTAACATGAAAACTTGTTATTTATAACATAAAGTTATAACCTTATTTAGTTTCACGTGCTCAAAGGGTCCTCCCGTGTCTGCCAAAATTCCATCGAGCTCACCTGATTGGCTTGGATTATCGAGGTAAGCACCGATTCTATCGTATACCTACTCCATTTTCTTGTGAGCAAAATGTACTATTTAAATGGTGGAAAAGGTAAAGTTTTCATTGTTTCTTTCATCTTCAAATTAAAATTTGGTGTAAACTTTACTCCAAAACCCGTGTATCTTTACCGCAGTATGAGCAAGGTGGGATAAAGTTAGGTGCATCCTTTTTTCACCTAAAAATGTAATTTTAACGACGTTTAACCATTGATTCGGGTGTGTTTCAGAAGAGTCCAGGATGGGGTGGAATGCGAAGAAAAACCTGGGGGTCCGGCGGGGAGGTTTTATCGAAGAGGGATTTTAAAACCCTAGAAGTTCTTCATTCAATGAAATTTACTTGATTTATTTACTTGAATATCATATACTTCTATTCACTTACGATATTTATGTAGACCTAAATAAGAAGTACCTGTACTTCAGGCATTTCGGGTATTTCTGATTTTTTTAACGTTTACTGTCAGTTTTTCTGGTCTTTTTATTCTAATATTAAGTCAAATTGTACTGTTTTTTATCAGAAGCCTTATTTTCTCTTTTTTGTGAAAAAATGATGATTTGGAATTATAGAAGAATGGAATTATAGAAATGATAGAAGCTTTAGCTAAAGCTGTGAAAATGAGTTTTTGAGAGAAAAGTCTTAACTTTCGCATTTATAAAACGTTTTTTACATTTAAAATACAAATGTTTACTTAATATGTATTATTTGGTGTAATCTTTTCATCTGGAGTGCCCTAGGATTACCTCACGATGGTTTTAAACGTTTTTTCCCAACTTTCTTTAAAACTGGTTTTAACCCTATTTTTGAACACTTTTGGGTTCAAATGGACCACATTGAGCCAACGTTTTGGTGTTTTCAGACTTTGTTATCTACTCACCCAGTCTTTGTTATATACTCAGTTATCTACTCACCCAGCTGAATTGTTCAAGACGAATTTCAAATTTTTCCGACTTGTAGAAGTCCGGAATAAAGATGGTTCTCGTCCTCCTCGGGCTGCAGCTCCAACATAGTAGTCTACGGGGCCACCCCCTGCTGGCCAAACAACCCCTGACCACTCCCACGTGGCCTCAGACCTCTTCTACTCGCTTTTCAGTAATGAATAGGTTTTCTTTCTCTTTGGAAGTACGATCCTCGTGAGGGGGTGTGGAATGGGAGTGCATTTCTTTGATCTCGCCCCCCCCACCCTCTCCTCGGAGCTGATCGCTCTAATTATTTCAGGGATTACAAAAACATGTGGAGCACTCTTGAGCCAACGACTATTTTTATAAATACAATTTTAAACGTTATATTTTATGACAAATTTGTGTTTATTAATTTATGCACAGACAAAAAATTATAATCGCTACTAGGTAAGTATATTGAATTAATAAGAAAACCCCTGTAACACTTTCTGACGCTTCTTGCTGAACGAAGCCCTGGCACAAATGAAGGTTTTTGGAGCGGCGCGACCGTAGTTGAAAAAAAAAAGTTTTGGCGCAAATGAGTGGAGACCGGGGTCAGTTGACATAGTTTTAGGAAAAACGTTGCTGGTTTCGGCTGTCTCGATCATAATTAAAAAACAATTCAGCCCTCGAATCTAACAATGTCTCTAGACGGTGATGTACGATGGTTATGACTCATTCTAGACAGCTGATCAGCATGCCAACCGACCCCGCTGTTGGGGATTGGTTGGCATACCCAGTGGGGTTCTTTGGCATAAGTCCCAGACGAGAAATTACTGTGGCCGATCACTTACGCCAACCGTCCCTGTCAAGAGGAGATTTAGGGATAATCCTCTGTCCGCATATCACATGTACGCAAATCAAATGCGTCCGCACTTCACATTCTTTTTGCATCGCTGTCCGCAGTTCACGATTTCCCTCAGATCCAACTCCTCACAAAGCTGCACCAACTTGATTCCGATTTTGGCTCCATCAGGTACTCCACAACAGAAACAGGTCAACACAAATAAAAACACATATATTTTTTATATTCTCTATTTCGAATAGTAACTCAAAAAGCCAAGTATACCTCAGAAAGTTTTTGTCAGGTTTAAGTAGAAATATTGGCTTAAAAGTAAATCAGAAACTTGAAAACTCCAAGCCCTAGTGATAAACCAGCGCTGTGTCAACCAATATTTTCTAATAAAAATAATACTTTTGCACATATAACTTTTTTTTACAATTTAAATACTTTTTTTTCAATATAAACTGCGTTTTTTAGCACTTTTTTAAAACTTCTTTTCATTTCTTTGTGTTTAGAACAGACAGAAATAAAGTTTGGTTCGCTTTGTTTGATGACTAGCTGTAAACTGGAGACTTGAAGGCGTTGAGAGGCGCCACAGAACAAAAGCTGAGCTTCATCGGTCATAAATAAATAAATAACAGTTAATTGTGAGAACCAAACGGAGCATGAGGACGAAGCCTCGACATTGAAGAAAATGGCGGGAAGGCGGACAAAAAAAAAAAAATACTAAAAATGAATACGTGAAAAAGTTAAAAGTATAAAATTCGGGAACCGGAGTTCCTTAATGCTTGTATTTGTAATAAAAGAGAAGCGAGTAGGTATAAACTAAAAATTGTGCAGACAAAACGCTCCTCTACGTAAGTGAAAAGTTTACACGTAAAGCCACTAATTTTTTTCTTAGACAATGGCAGAAGGGGGGGGGGGGGAATCCGAAGAGAACATCGAATAAGTAAATTTCCCATCCACGACCGAAAACTACCCCACAATCACTCCCGAAAATCGCAACCGTCACACCTTTTTTTTAACGAACCAAATCCAGAGCAACAAACTGGGAGATGTTTTTATTCCTCAACAAAAGCGACGTCAAAAAATTGGAATCAAAATTGTCAATAAGGCGCGAAGCATTTTTTTTTATATTTTTCTTTTTGCGGTCAAACAAAGCAGTAAAGAATACAAAACTAGACGACCACCCAAAATTCCCAAATCGGAAACACTTCCAAAATATCCGCCATTTATACCTAAATTTTACATCATAATATATATCTCTTTTTTTAATCTTCTCTATAACCCTACAACATCTTTTTCTCCACTAAATAATTTCTTTTATACACATCTCATGACAAAAAAAAAACTCCTATTGTTTTATACAATCGCAGAATGAAAATGAAAACTATTCCAATTTAACGGGTACGTCAGAAGAGTAAGACAAATAGAAACGAAAATGGCAGTTATTTCTTAAAAAGGCTATAAATATTGCAGTATTTCTATTTTTTTGTAGAAGTTTTTTTCGTAGTTTTAAATAGTCTACATGTAGTTTAAAATTATTTATAGTATTTATAAGTATTTATAGAAGAGTCTATAAGTTAAATAAAATCGATGGGGTCGGTTGAATGGAACGTACCGTTGTAAGCACCACTCACTGACGCTGAAACAGAAGAAAAATTTAAAATTATTATAATAATACATCAATTATGATCATAAAATTGTATATTTAATATATGATACAACTTCCCAGTCCGCCCGCAGTTCAGGTACCTAGGCTCCATGGTAACTGAGGACAACGACATCCCTGCAGAAATAAAGGCCCGGATGGAAGCAGGAAACCGGTGCTTTTGGTCGCTTAGCAGGGTGCTCAGGTTCAATGCCCTCCCAAGAAAAGCAAAGCTGAGGTTGTATAAGACCACGATTCGGCCTGTGGTAACATATGGCTCAGAGTCGTGGGTCCTCACGCAATAATGGGAATAAAAGCTCCGGGTTTGGGAACGGAAGGTCCTACGGCGCGTGTTCGGGCCAGTCTTCGACCCTGATGGGATGAGCTGGAGGATCCGGACGAACGAGGAGCTTCGGGAGCTTTACAATGAGCCTGACATTGTGACGTTCATCAAAAAGGGCCGGCTGCGCTGGATCGGGCACGTGGAACGGATGGATCCGACCCGCGTGCCTCGGAGGCTGCTCTATGGAAGGCCGGGTGGCAGAAGAAGAAGAGGCAGACCGCGCACAAGATGGGTCGATGATGTTGAGGGCGATATTAGATCGCTCGGCATTCGGCGGTGGCGGACTGCAGCCCTGGACAGAGATGCATGGCGAAGGACTGTTGAGGAGGCCCAGGTTCTCTAGAGGACTGTAGCGCCGAGGAAAGAAGAAGAAGAAGAAGTGCGTGGTGTGGTTTGAAAACTTCGACTTCAACAAAACCTCAAAAATCAGGCGTTGGTGTTATGTCAATTTCTATTTTTGCCCTGGATACCTTTGAATCCCTTGTTTTTCGATGTACGATTGATATTTCGTAGCCTTGTCAATTGTGAGCGTTATGACCGAAATGGTTGTCCAAGTCCCACTCACGCAGATGCCCCATCGAAGTGGGGTAAGTGCATTACCGGCCTGTTCAATCTTTGGAACACTTATTCTGTTCCACTGGGTTTAGTGCAAAAAGGAAGTAGACTGCTAATTTTTAAAGACTTATTTACCAAAACATCTTGGTTTACATGGAAAATGAGGTGTTTACTGACACAAAGAGGCAACTAGTTTGGTAGAAAACCGGTAAGTGCGTGATATGACATACTTACCCCAGGAGGGAAGGGCATGTTTTCTTGCACTTTCCGAATTATGACCATGCAGATGCCCCTTCATGAAACTTTAATGCGTAAGTGCATGGTAAGGCCCAACTCAATGATGAAAAAAGAATTTCAATGAAATTCTGAATTTCAATTAAATGAGTGAAGTACAACTATTGAACTTTAAACACACTTAAAACACTTCAAAATACTCAAATTTTATGGATAGAAGACGATAAAACAGAGCTCTGAACTTGGCAGCTGAGTGAAATGGCACAATGTACTTCACAACCTACCAGCCAGATTACCATTTGCGTTGACAACATTTGGCGGATAAGTGATGTCATGCATGTATGTAGTTTCAAACATAGCCAACAGATGGCATCCAGTGGAAATAATAATAACAATTATTGTTCGTAGTATTTTGACCTCCCACTTACGCAATTGCCCGGTTTTTGCACTTCCCCCAACTTACCTCAATTTTCTTACATCTTATGTCACAACCAAATGTGGAGGCGACAGTAGGTTTAAATTCAGTTTGCCCTCATGCACCCTATGAGGCCAGCCTTAAGAATAATTGGAGATATGACCTTGTTATGTTGGTAGTGACACTTACAGTAGCTTTACGAGTGTTTGAGGGTGAAAAAGCTTCTCCTCTTGCCGCCTTCTTTTTCCGGAGCGACGCCAGCTGGGAGCGTCTGAGCGCGTGATGTGCCCGCTCCGGCTTCAGTGGCTCTACTCAGAGCGTCGACCCACCTTCGCATCTCTTCGTCGTCTTTGGCCTGCATCAGGTACTCTGAGCCGTTGGCCAATCTGCAAAACGTGAAACAACATTAGTCAGATAAAACATTAAAAAATGTCAAGGGGCACGTTTAGGTGCAATGACACGTCCCAACTGCCGGGGTCTGGGGGTAGTGCTGCAAAAAAATCGAGATCGTAATTGATCGTAATCGTACACATATTCACATTCAAGATATATCATGGCCATCGAGGAAAAATCAGAAAAAATATTGTTTCAGTCAGGAGGAAAGCGTCTCGGATTTTGAGTTAACACCGAGAGTGTTGAACAACTTGACGAAAAAAAAGACGATTTCTATTAGTCTAGTTTCACGATACAATAAAACACCAATAATAACTTGTAGACGCGTTTGGAATGTATTCTACTGATGATGGTATAATCAACCTACTTCGACTAAACTAAATCGTCTTTTTTATATTATGGATTCCCACTATCTCGCCGCATCCACCTTACGTTATATATATCAGTTAAGTTGACAATACCTGGCGACTGCAACTCATGAATGATGTGTCATGTACATAATTCCTACTGCTTATTGCTTAGTCCTTATTTTTCGAAACCTTTACATTAATTGCACCCTTTTTTTTCTTTTCGATTCAATCAATTTTTTTTCCCAAAATAATCGAAAAGTAGAAAATTTTTTTGCAGCACTAGGGGCACATACCTATCTGGGGGACACAAATTTTGGTACCATGATGAACAGTGTTGCAACAAAAGCAAGTTCGGGCAAACCTTTGCCTACCTGAACTGTCGTTTATGAATAATTATTGTTAATTTATACATTACCTATTGTATTATGAATGATGATTTTTATTACTGGCGTAGGTAATGTTAATTCGTTCAGAATAAACTTATTAACCTACGAAAAGCGACTCTACTACTTCATTCATGAATCATGAATGAAGTAGTAGAGTCGCTTTTCGTAGGTTATCATGATTCAATTAATCGCCAGTTTAGTCGAAGTTTCTACTCCCTTCCCTTGCCAAAGGCCATACTGCGCATGCGCCGTACGGTTCGGAGTTTTCAGAATTACTCTACGAACTCACCTATTAATAATTAATTAATTCAATTATTGGAATACATTACATGGGTTCTCAACAGGTTGTCATGGTGTTTTCTGGGGTATGCCTGAGAACCCACATTTGCTAAAAATAAGACCACGACCTAAGCTGGAAAATGGTTCATAACAATAAAACCTATTGGTTTTATCGAAAATATGGTCGAAATAAAAACTGAGGGCAACTAAATTACCGACACGATGGGTGTCTTGGCGAAGTTTCTACGAAAAAGTGTTTCTAAGGTATGAAGGAAAAACAAAATAATTTTGTGAAAAACTCAGTTTTCACAAACTTCAGAGGCTCTGCGGCACGGGTAAACATTGTCCGATCGGTCTCAAACTTTGCCTATCTCATTTTCTATCCGATTTGCACCATTTGAGGGGGACCCACGTATAAATTTAACCGGAATAATTTCCTCCCTTATACGCAAATGCCACCCAAATGGACACACATCACAAGCGTCAACACACCCCCCACCGGTGGCAATATTTTTACTACCCTGTGGTTTCGCACTTATCAACCCCATTGTTTTCACTGCTTACTTGATTTTGAAAACGTTCTTCTTCTTTGTGTAGTCGGTGGCGATCTCGACGGTGGCGCCGGAAAGTGTGATGGGAGTTTCGCCTTTGTAGTAAGATTCCGGGGAGGCTTTGGCCGTCTTTGAGTCCTTGTAGGACAACAACTGGTTGCCCTTCACGATCACGTACATCTCGTGCCAAGACCTGCAACCCATTCTCAAATTACGTCAACATGTTATGATAACTCACACACTCATCTTAGTCCGCAACCTTCTTAGTGTTGTATATCGACACAAATTCAACGTTTGACATAATATGTCAAACGTATTTCGATACATCGAGCTCAAATATGTCGATAGGAAGAAAATCAAAGCAAATCAATATTTAAAATTTAATATTTGAAAAAATGAATAAAAAATAAAATAAAAATTGTTATCAAGAGAAAATATTAAGTATGGGCTCTCGGGCAACATAAAAGCTGTATTGGAGCACCAGAATGACTTGCAATAATACATTGGCCAATCAATCACAGGAGATTCTTCTACCAGCTGGGTTGAATTATAATACAGTAATACATAACATGTACCTGAATTACAGTATAATCCTCGATGAGCTTTGAAAATTATCACGGTGTCGATCAGACCTGGCCAACATTTCCGCTTTGAAACTTTGAAACTGGGGGAAAGTCTGTTTCCAACGGACTAGGTTCAAGGGTCAAGGGAAATTCAAGGTTCACAGCCTGCCTTCTGATGACACCCGGTAAGATCCAATATAGAAGTTTAGATATCGGTACTTCGACACATCATTAAGCAAAAAAAGCGACTTTGTGTTTATTATTAAGACAAGTCGCCAGAGTTTTGTCTTATTTTGATCGGCTTTTAGTCGTTTTAATGCGAATAAGTTGCTTATTGAGGCTACAGCCAGTATTTAGTCGCTTTTTTCACTTACTCGCAAATATGCGACTTAAGTATGTCTGTTACTAAGACCGTAAAGGTAAAGTGAGTTTTACATAAAGATTTTTGACCTAATCGGCCTAACATGAGGGGGCGGCAATTTGTTTAGAATTCACTTTAACCCAGCTGCGAATTTATTTATTCTTTTAATGGTGTTTCTAGATCATGAACGGTCCACTCCATGTTGAGCGAACCGATTTGGGTTTAGATTACATTGCAATAATTACTTGAATACTAACTCTTCTCCTTGGATGCCTTGGGATTCCACTTTGGTAGTGGACGAGCGAGGAAGGCGGACCTGGCAATTCCGCATCTCGTGCGTATTCAACGAATGAACGCTGCTCTTTGGATTCAGCCAATGTAAGGTTGACAAAATTTGCCAACCATTTAATGCAGAGATCGTATCCGCATCAATTCGGTAGTTCGGTGTGTTACTTCGCTATGTCGTCGTATGTTGGAAAGTGAACATGGGAAGTGCAAGTTGGTAGCAGGAGTCTATAATAGACTCCTGTAATAATTACTAGAAACAATTACTTTGGCTCTGTTTGGTCCTGCTGTCCTGCTATAGAACTCATGGCTCAACCTTTCGGCTTGCCTCATGCCTTTTGGCTTGACCCTTGTCTCAACACAGGTCTCGTCGTGATAAGAATGACTTGACAATTCGCACTGCTCCCAACAAGCCCAAGGCAAGCTGGGAAGTGGTGAACGAGGAGCTTAAAACAAGATCGAAGAACCAAAGGCATCGAGGCTACATTTGGGGTTTTTGAAAGGATATGGCCAGGAAGTCGAAAGAAGCGTCGTTTTAGTACATATCGTGGGGGCTTCAAAGGGGCTACCGGTGGAGGTATTGAAGAGTTTTAGCCAGGTATTTAAGTAAGGTGTCGTTCCAAAGTGCCTACTTCAGAACCGATCTATGTGGTTTTTCAGACTGTCCAACCATAATAAACCCATATGTCGTAAACTTTCAGGGTTTACAAAACACGGTGGTCATAAATACAAACGTAAAATTTCCGAAACAGTAAAATAACGAAAATAAAGTGAAAGCATTCAGAAATTTCTATTTACTATTTAGGCGACGACAAGGAAGAAAGAGTTCGTCAAACTCGTTCTCCAACAAAAGAAATATTTGTTCAATTGGGTTTGAGAGGTGATGTAAATTCAAAAACTGATCAAAGGCGGCCTTTAGTAATCAGGTCGAAGAGGTTTGGCGGTCTCAAACGCAAACAAGTTGGCAACGCTGTCTTCGGCCGGAAACTACCTGGTGTCAAGTTTGTTGTTGGTCGGCAATATAGAAATTTCGAGAGAGTTGAGTTCAAAATTTGAACGTATTTAATACGTACCGACTCAGTCTGAATGTGGGCCTAAAACTGACAACGCTAAAAAAAAAACAGACATTTTTTTTTTCTTTCACTGAGAGTAAAATCCAGTACAAATGAGACTTTCAGCAGAATTCGGATTATAATTTTCAAACTTGTGAACTTATAAAACTAAGCCTCACCTGTTTGATGCTTTCTTCATTGCTTCCCACACGTGCTTCCTCACCAAGTTCCCTTCGATTAGAACTTCGCCTGCTTGCGGGCTCGGGCGCTCTGAAAATTAAAAAAAAAAATAACAGGTGAAATTTTGGTTATTTTCTGCTTTCAACGAGGAACGTCAGTGGCGCTCCAGTGGGAAGAATGACAATGAGCTTCAGGAGTTGTTAGGGGTGTCAAAGAAGTATCGATTCTTATGGTGGATTTCACCACCTCGGCTTAAGGTTCGGCTTACCGGTAAGCCGAAGAATAAGAAAAAGATGCGTTTCACCACTCCCGCTTAGTCTTAATCCTCGGTTTACGGGGTGAGGTTAAGCCTCAGATTTTAGTCCCTACTCATCCACGTCTTAAGCGTTAAATCTGAGATTTACGCGTGTGTTGTAGTTGTTGTTACAATTTTCACCAACAACAGCAGTGCCCATTTCGTTGATATCGGATAATATCCAATATCATCTATCATATTATGATAGTTGGATTTATTCATTATCATTTTCCCTCGAACGGTGATTTTCGATTTTCGACCAGAGTGTTAATTATTTCGTTCGTACTGCGTGTGTGGGAATGGCATACCGAAGAATTACATTCGAGGATGACTACGAGGAAATTGAGATGATTATTCAGTTGCAAAGGCGGCCGGGAGTCTTCAAACAGATCGAATTATGTTTCTCTTTTCGTCAACTGTTGGAAAAATTTGGGAAGAGTCCTCAATAAGATAATATACCCTAGTCCAATTTTTTTAATGACTAGTCCATTTATCGATTTATCCATTTATCGACTGAAATATGCAGAAACTGTGGAGATTCATTTGTGCCTTCGCCTTCCTATCTTTTGAATAATAAATTAAATTACCTGAAAAAAGCTAATTTTCTCAATTTATCAACCTTTTCCTTTGAATGTGAACTTATTCACAAAAATTCGCATTCAATAATTTTTGAAAATAAGAATAATTCGTGTTCTTCTCCCACTTCTTTTTGAGATTTCACACTATTAAGACAGCGCATTACTTGGATTTTTCGAAATATAATATCGATTATTCCAGCACCAAATTATATATTTCTGTACGATAATAGTTTAATAATTTTAATTATTCTGGATTTTCATTGAAAACTTACACCGGCTATCTCATAATATAGTAAACTACAACACACGCGAGGTACCTATCTCAGAATAAACTTTGCGTGCTACACCCGCCTACTCAACCTTGCAAGCACCAACGCCGGCTATCTCAGCTGAATTTTCATTATTATTTATTTTTCGATTTTTGGTTTATTATTCTTCGAATAATAGGTACACCTATGTTTTCGCGACGGAGGTCTACGACTCGGATCGGCCTCAAAATTTGAAATTATCCTTCTCAAGAGGTCTAGATTCTAAATCCGAAATGTCCGTCCGCCGTCCAGGCCGTTTTGGGCAGTAGGAATTTTTTTTAAAATCTGAAATTTTGACAAAATACTTGGTTTACCATCTAGTTGAGCCCGCAAGGTTTTCAGTCCGATCGTGCAAACCCGTGGGGTGCTATGGGGCTAAAATGGGGCTACGGGAGGGGTTTTTCGAAGGCTTTTAGCTATAGGATCGAGTTAGGTGTCGTTTTCGAAGTTTTTTTAGACGTAGAATCCAATTTTGGGGGTCCCGGAACGATCCGATTTCACTGTGGTGATCTACAGGGCTTTCATGGGTCTAAAAATGGGATTATTGAAGGATCCCAGGAGGTTAAATTTTTCCGAGTAAAAAATAAAGAATTTTTGAAAAAATACCCTCCAAAAAAAATTTTTTTTGTAGGTAATATAATAGGTAAATACCCTCCAAAAAAAAATTTTTTTTTGTAGGTAATATAAAAATACAAAATTTTTAAATTTTTTTCATTGACAGAATTAAATTTCTGTACAAGTAACCTATATCAAAGAATAATAAACCCTTGTGTAAAATTTGCAGCGTTTTTTACGTTGAAATCAATCATTGCAATGATATAGCTATATCCCCATGGGGACCTCCTTGTCCTAAGCTTCTGACTTGCGATGAAAGTCGGTCCAGGGATTCAGATCAGTTTTTAGGCTCTCCTTAAAAGCTGAGAAACATGAGATAGCAGATGTTGCCACTAACGTGACGATTTATCACGGCCTTATCACTTTTTTGTCACTGATTACCGAGTTTTCCGCAGGAACACGAGTCTGGGGCAACCTGTTCCAAAGCTAACCGAGGCTTAGGTAAGCGCCACCTTCAGTCTGATGGTGAAACGGAATCTTGCCTAAGTCGGACTTAACGTTAACGTTAAGTCCGAGATTTAGCTAAATCCGAGATTTAGCTAAAACGAACTTTAAGCTACACTTGGTGAAATCCGGCATTAAAAGATTCGATTTTTCTTTAAAAGTATCGATACTTTTAGATCCTTTTACTGAATGCAATAATTGCAATTATTGCCGAAGTGGCTGTGAAATGTACACAGAGTACACTTTTCAACAATGCGCACTGCCTCATCCTCACTGTGACACCCCCCATGATCGTCGGGGTCGCCAGTATGTGTGAAATCCCCATGAGTGGGTGTTGGGCGCGTTCCTGCATGTTTGAGTTTTACTAATGAGTCATTAGTTTTGTGGTGTATTTGGCGGAATGCATTCAGCACATCGTCTGTGTTTATGCCGCCAGGTGTTGTGGATGATAAAGGGGGAGTGTAGGTAGATACTTGCCAGGGGCATAACATGATGGTACGTGATCCAAAGACCCTGGAGGTTCTCCATCTACAAAAGTGGAGGACCTGGGTTCGTCAGGCTTACTCGAATGGTCGAGGTGTTGTGACTCCGGCAGGTCCTCGGAATGGTAGTACTTCCTTACCTTGCACAAAGTGTCGGGTGAAGTTGAATTGGTACAACTGCGGCAGTAAAATTTAGGAGTGAGTTTCCAGCTTCCAAAGGATGGACTCTAGATCCCCACCTCCTGGTCTTACAGGGGCGCGCTTTCCCGACTTCCAAACTCAAAGTGTCGAGGATGAACTCCTGGGCAACCTTTGCGCTTGTTATATCCCCTCCACGGGTTCCTCAGCCGAATATGTCGTTGTTGTGTGGCAAACATGACTGCGATTTGAATGACATATTAATGGGCTGTAAAAGCTGGTCTTGCCGAGCCACACTTGAAGGAAGAGGGGCGCGCTGGGTGTGAGCCCCTCGAACCTGTCTTGGCGGGCCGGAGATCGATAGATGTAGATGAGTAGTTCCCCTAACTCTGGGGAAAACAGTTTTCCCCACACTCAACTATAACTCTTCGTCAAAACTGGCGTTTGGGCGTTTCTAACAAATCAAGTTCGCCTCGTCGCTAAAACTTGACGGTCAAATTGACGAACCCGAATGGGGTCGTAAAAAGGAGTGATAAAACATCCCGTACGCTGAACGCTTCTGTTCGACGGTAGCGTCAAAAATAACGACGTGGCCACCAAACAAAGAAATGAGAGCTGATGAATCTACTCAGAGACGATTCAACACGCTCGTAAAGGTTTTTACGGTAGGAAAAATAATAGTTTAACACGACATGTTTGAAGAAAAAGGAAAGAAATACCTCATATTAAGCGGACCTTCCAACAAATATTGACGTATATTGAAGAGTTACTCTTCAATATACGTCAATATTGAATACTACTGTAGTTGGCTGCGTCATCTATCCAAATAGCTTTCATTAATTGTATTTCGAAAGACGTCGAAACAGTTTAGGTGATTAATCCAAATTCAATTCGAGTCTTCGTCGCTTTTTTTAACAATTTTTTTTTTTTTTTTAATAATCAAGTACGCGATTGAAAAAAGATAGACGATTTTTTCAACAAGTAGACTTTCAGAGGGGCCGAAAAATCGCGATTTTTTCAGAGTTTTTGCGGGTTTTTACGTAAAACTTGAATACGACGCATTCTACGGAAAATACCACTCGCACCAAAGTTAAAGAGCATTAACGTCCCTTTCAAATTCACTGGTCACGTGTGATGTTTTCTGTGCAATGTTTGTTCTGTTGACACCCCACTCGCCCCCATAGCCGAAACCCTTCAAAAAACCCTTTCGGAGCCCCATTATAGGTCCCAGAGAGACCCACAGGTTTGGACGATCGGGCTGAACGAGTGGCCAACGCAGGGCTGTACGAGTGGTCGCTGGGCTGAAGTACCAACAGGATTTTAAGCCAGCCTTCATAAGATTAAACATCTTGACCATCCCTGTGGTTTACATAGGTACTCGAAGCTAAGTGCTACGTTTTCTCCAACTTACACGAGTATCATACTTCCACTCATGGGTATAGAACACGGCATGGGAGTGACTTGCTGGTGCATTATCACCGCTTGAAATCATCCCGCATCAGCAGTTCATGGTGGGGTATTAAATTTATCAATCCCATCCCTAAAGAGTTGCGAGCGAAATTTACGACAACAAACGTTAGGCCAAAACTTGTCAAGTTTTTAAAAATCCATCGACCCTTTGATTTTAATGAATTTTTCCTCAGTATAAAGAATGTAAGAGAGCTCTAGTTAGGCATAAGTTTTGGAAATTATTAACCATCTAATAGCTTGTTCATGATGTACCTACCGCTGTATTATTGAAGTAAGTATTTGTGAGCTGTAATTTTGTATTGAAATTTTGACCTTGTCTTTGCAATATGTGTTCTTGGCAATAAAAACTCTTGACTCTTGACTCTTAAACCTAAATCATTCTGATCAACATTGATTAGTTTCGTTGGATGCTTCAAGAAGCGCTAAGTGCATTTAGATTTTTGACGTCTTAACGCTTAAGCGCTGTAAAAACCGAAGGAGCCGCAGGGAACTCTCACTTCCGATTTACGACGATTTTAAACGAGGTTCTGTTTACGACTGGAGCAGACCATGGCATACTCCTATAATGGTGAATGTACGCCATAGCCGACTTACCTAAAAAAAAATCAGCTGTTTTTCGTGCACCGTTGTGGCGTTTTTGAGGTCGTACAAATTTACACATTAGTGACGTCACTACCTCCCACCACATATATTATATGTACACGGCTACATTATGTACAATTTCACGCACTTGCATTTCGTTTCTTCAACATATTTTGACACTCAACAAACATCGGGGCGAGTGGGACGACTGTTATAAATAGACGACTTTTCGTTTCACTTTCTTTGGTTCCTCAACAAGAATAAAATGAGGTGGTAAATTAGAAAGTTTTGAAATAAACGTGCGCAGCAAAACAAATTCCCATCGTTTTTTCTCATCTGCTGGCTCATCTATTGTGAAGAACAAAAACCATTCGAGTGGAATACTAGACAAAAATCACGCCAGTAAAAACATGTTCCATTAAAAAATCAAAAAAAAAAAATCAAATGAAATAACCATAAACAAATTTAAACGGAAGAAATTTTTTGATTTTGAAATTAAAGGGCCTAAATGCCGTTTTTTAAATTTTTTTACATGAGTGTTTTTGTGAATTGTTTCGGAAATTTTGACCGGCTAAAAGGTTGTACGTTTTAGAGGGCTTTGACTAATAAGTCGAGTACGGTGACAACAATGTTCGATTAACGTTATTTTTTAAACTGATATCGTTAAGGCTAAAATTCAGCCAATTGGGCATTTCAGGTGTGACTCGACCAACTTCCAGACCACGTAGAATAACTCAACAAATTTTGTGTACACCAGAAAAACAGAAAAAGGTACGTGAGCACCGTCGCAGCGATTAAACGACCATTTCAAATATAAACCCCGAACTTTTACTGTGCCCGAGTAACGACAAGGCGAAGTGCACTTTCAAAACTGCTGACACACGCTGGCAATAATCAAAACCGATTCTCATAATTGTCGAAATCCTCGCGAAAACTACGAACTACACAGTACACAAAATTGCGACATACTTGTGGACAATTTAATGAATGAGTAGTGACGGCATGCCATGGATGAGCTGGGTGTATTGTTTTCATGCAGAGGCGGACGGTCGAACTGTCGAGTCTGTCGAACTGTCGAGCCAACTTAACATTAGATACACCGAATAACAACTGACATGCTCGTATCTCCTCCTACCGCTTCGCAACTTTTTTTTTTTTTTTTTTCTTTGTTCAAGGCTGAATCCACTCAGAAGCAGCATTGTGATAGTGTCATACATGACACGAGCCGATGAGTCGTAAACCCCCATTTTTTGCATTTTTTACCGAGACGATTCCGGGAACGGTTACTACCGTTCCAGAAAGATCAATTTTCGAGAGAGAAAAAAAAATGCAAGACACAAACAAGCGTTTACTTACACTTTGCTGTTCTACTCAGGCTCCTGCGTGTGGATAAAAAATCTACTCAAAAAACTACGAAAATAAAAACTACAGTGAAGAAGGAAGTCGGTTTAGAGTTCACGCTGACAGTATTGATGCGGAGCAAACAATATGTAAATTTCTTTTACTTACCGCCAACAACCTGCAACTGTTTGGAGGGATTGAATTGAAAAATAACTGGGTTTCGTGAAGCGGCACACGTGCTTGACAGTGTTGCCGTCATGGCGGGATGACTGCGACTGAGTCATACACAAGATAATATCTTGTATAGACATATTATGTCTGCTAGGGGTGGGTTGGTTCAGTGGTTGCAAGCCGAAACAAGACCCTTGTTGGTATAGTTCTACAGAGAGGAACTGTACCAATCAGAGCTCGCACTTCAGTGCATTGCAGAGACATGCTGCAGGACTGGCTCATAAATGAATAAACAGAAGCGGCACGAGTTGATTTGGCAACATCACAACAATAGCGTGCAGTTTCAGGAGAGGCGAGCATTAAAGTACCGAATCAGTATCCAGGGGTTTGTTCACAACAGAACTTGGCTGGAGATATCAGCAACAGGTGGGAAGGTTCAAGCTAGCAGCAGCCATACAGCTTGAGACACCATTGTGGTCCACAAGGGTCTGGTAGGGGCAAAACAAGGCTGGAGGTATCAGCAACAGGTGGGAAGGAACGAGCTTGCAGCACAGAGTAGTGCGAGCCCTTCGCATCATTCACCGGCGGGGGTCACCTAGGACCAATCAAAACTGAGGAGTTTACTTTCAAAAGGGCACACATCCATGTTGGGAAAAACGTTGTTTCGTTGTGTTTCCTTGATCTCATGGAAAGGCTCTGTATACAGGTGCATCGATTCCCCTCCTAAACCGTTTCTATCCCATATTAAAAGCAAACTGAAAATTGAGTTTGTTGCCAAAACGGCATAATATGGGTGAGATATATTATATCCCACCCATAGTAACTTTCCACCAAAGAATGAGATGATAACTTCACCACCTGATTAGCTTGGGAGTTATCTTGGTGAATAATATTCTCGACAAGTAAACAGGTGGTGAAACTTGGCGGCTCTTGTGCGCGAGCGTTATTGGTTGTGCGCCATGATCGCGAGCCTGGTACTGTTCTCAGCACAATTTTATTGGTAATCGGGTTAAGAACCACTAATCCATAATGCAAAACTGTCTCGACATTATCGGTTGTTGGGTACGGGGATGGGTACCAGTATAATAAAATCGAGTTTTTGACTCAAATTTTAAATCGAACCCCTGAAATTTATCCTCTAAGAGCCGGGTTACCAAAAGAGAGCTGTCAACTTACCCCACGCGGTTTTTCTCCAAAAAGGCACTTATCCAAGTTTCTCACCAAAAGGGTACGTGAGTACCCGGCTTAAGGGTAATCATGACCAGGGCCGTGGAGAGAAAATCCGGGCCCGGGGGCAAAATTCTTCGGGCCCCCTAAAAAAAAAAAAAAAAGGTCTGAAATTTTTTCCTATATTGATCTGTCCCTTTTCCAATTTTGCCTCTCCTCCCACCTTTTTTTACAAAAAAAGAAAAAAAAAGTTCTCAGGAAAATCCGGGCCCCCCTACGAAGGCCGGGCCCGGGGGCAACGGGTCCAGTGCCCCCCCCCCCCCCTCTCTACGGGGCTGATCATGACCTAACTCACATGGTTTGGTGGTAGGAGATAGGTCCACGGAATAGAACATTCTATTCCGTGAGATAGGTCATGACTACCCTTAAGCGGCGTTATCCATAATATTATTCAAAACGTAAAAATCATCCCATAGAAAACAGTAGAAAATTCCTAACTTCTATATTTTCATCACTCGAACCAAGGCTTAAGCAGTTCAGTAAGTTGGGGAAAACCATTAAATTTTAGGGATCACTAAACGTTTTTCAGTTTCTCAACAAGTAAAAACGAATATATATACCTATATATATCCTTTTGCAGGACATAACATTATAATATGTCGTTTTGCAGGACATATTATGTCCTCTTGCAATAAACTCCTCAAGTGTTGTATTGGAAAGGGGCAACAGACCAGTAGGTACCAACATTACGGGCCGATTATTGGAATAATTTTCGTTGGAACGCAGGTGACTCATCAACCTAACTATGACGGGAGCAAAATAAAAGTTGCAACTCATTCGGCAACTGGAAACCAGTGAGAAACAGGACACGACTGGAAAATGTTTTTCACAGCTCGAAAACTTTTCGTGATTCAAACTTGATTATTTTGATGAGGTAATTTCCCCCTGAAAAAAAAAACAGTTGCAGGTTTATTTTCCGAGCTGAAACACTAACTGGGATGAAATCTTCCACCAGAGTCGAGCCCCCGAAATCCCCGTGAATGTCCATCTTACCGGCAACGGCCGCCAGGTTATCCTCGTCGTCGCTGGCAGCGCCCGATTTCATCATCGCAGGGCTGGATTTCTTCCAGGGGTTTCTGAAGCTCCTGAAGGGGGATTTGGACCTGGATCTCTTCTTGCGGCTTCCGGGCCCTCCGCTGCCACTGGGGAGGGTGTCGGCTCGTCTGGGCGTTTCCGCCGAAGCTGGGGTGGTTCGAAGGGAAATATATAGCACATGCAGGTTGAAACAAGCTTCGGTCCAGGCTCTCAATTGTGGAAAAGGAGGCGATCGAGCCTGCTAGGGGATCAGAAAAACTCGACCAATGCGGAGTAAAGACTGATCAAGCAGTAGAAGCAGCAACACAGCAATTTGGTGTAGGTTTCTTCCTCATTCTCCTATCACTCTGTAGCATCTGACCTGGAGCAGAACGAGCAATCAAGACCAAACAGGTGCTCCAGCGTTGCTTGCTCACTGCTCCTGTTTTGTTTCTATCCACGTAATCTGACGATTTTCCCACCTCTGATCTCATTGAGAGCCTGGACGACATACCTTAACTGTCCGCCACCGAAGGTGTTCCCCACAGTGTTCTTGAACTGGATTCTTCACTCGAGCTGAGGCGAAGGTCAAATTTAGAAAGTGTGTATTCAAGGGCGGATCAAAGGGGGGGGGGGTGTACAGTTCTTCAAATTTACATCTCACCATAAGTTCTACAACCCAGCCCAACGATTTTCTACCCATTTTACAACCCTCCAAATGGTTTTAAGTTCTTCAACTGGTTTCAAAGCCTCTTGAACCAGATTTTCGCCCCCTCAACTGGTTATCGCCCTTCAAACAGGCTCAACCGGTCTTGAAAAAGATGTAGTTTCCCAACTGGTGTATAGACACGTTCTACAACTCACAAAACTGGTATTATAGCTCCCTCAACTGATGCATCGCCTTACCCGGATTTACAGCTCCTACAACTGAATTTTACGTCCTCGAACAACTTGAAAGCTCCAGTTGTACACCCCTCCACAACTGGTTTATAGCTCTTCAAACTGGTTCTACAGCTCCTATAAAGGGGTTTATAGCTATAAATAAAACTGGTTTCTTAGCTTCTCCTCCAGTTTAGAGATCTTCCAACTCTCCACACCCCCCCCCCCCCCCCCCCCGTTTAACACTAGATATGCCAATTAAAAATGGCAATACTGCACAAAATTGGGAGTTCCCCCTTTTTTCCGCCGCTATGGATTTTGTTCACGTGTGGGACTTGTGGGTACTATGGCAGGTGTGATGTGTCAGAGAAGGCAACACGATTCCGAGGGTTGTGAGGGAAATCAGAGGATCAGTACCAAATGGACAAAAAAGGGGATTCCGAAAGAAACGCTGCCAAACCTTGCTCTACGGAATCGAAAGTCGTATTTGAGGCGCATCATTTCAGAAAGACGTCAGAATCGAATGGAACCATTTGATAGCTACATCTGTGAATTTTGCAAGCACTTGTGCATTTTAACATAGCACTAACTCACAATTATATTTCAAGGCCTTTTTCGAGGTTTTTTCTTTTTTTAGACAAATCGTGTAGAAAATCAAATTTACTAAAATAATCGTAGTACTTTTTTCTACGATAATTGTGGGCCGAAATTAATTCGGTCCTCATGTTTTCTGGGGGACTGATACTTTACGAGATACATTCGGTTCAAGTTCCAAGATTGCGGAAATTATTTGCAAGACGTCAGTTTTTGGCCGGTTACCTACATTTGAATATCAACTATAGCGTGAGGCTATGGTTGCAGGCGTGCCCTACGTTGAAGAGGTAGAAAATGGCCATCCATCCTTAACTAGGGGGCCACCCTTTGCTGGGGAAAGCCAGCCAAACCCCTGACTGTATTCTAACTGGCCTCAGACCCCATCTGCACTGCAGCTCTAATATATTAGATTGGAATATAGCAGAGTATTGGGGGGAGTCGACGTAGCTCAGTCGAGACTGTGGTGGTTTGAGTAGAGGGTTCGAATCCCTCATCGGGCTAGATTAATTTCGGTCGGTCCTCAGTTCCCGGAATGGGGTATAAAGTATAAGTCCAATTCAGAGCCAGATTGGGTTAACTCCGCCCCTAGTGAAAACCACAAATGGTTACCACAATAAAATCGACTTTACTTTACTGACTTTGTTTTAGTAGAGATTGGAGCGTGATAAGTCTACTAGGGGGCCACCCCTTGCTGGCTATGCCAGCCAGGCCCCGACCCCTTCCCACCTGGCCTCACAACCCTCCCTCATTGCAGCTCCAATACAGCAGATTGGAATATAGTAGAGTATTGGAGTAAGTATACATACTTATTACGCTCCAAGTGAAGAGAGTTTACATCAACGAGAGGAGTTTACATCACCAGCAGCTCGTAATCGCGAATCACTCGGAATCGTAATGCCACCGTGTCAGATGTGTCAAGTGACCATGTCAGATGATTATGTGCCAGTAGTCCGACTTGCGGTCGACGCATCTTTAAGATAGGAAATTGTCATAAGAAATGTCGCCTCAACTCTAACCTAGTGAGACAATGGTGAGGAGTGGCAGTGTTCAAAAATGGGCGTTTACATTACCTAAAGCCTGTTTTGTTTTTTGAACGGCCACCTCACACTACATAAAATTACTTTTCAACCCCTAGTGCGTGTTTGTGTCTTCGACGTATCCTGACTTTTACCTGGCGCCCTAGCGGGGGTCTTGGACGAAGGCGAGCGAGGCGTCGGTGGCGCGCTCTTTGACGGCCGAGGAGGTTCCACAACCACGTCAGCCATCACCTCTCTAACCTCCACCAGGGGCGTAGAAGGTGGCGTGCGTCCTCCCTCGTCATCCTCCATTAGGTCATGCATAGCTACAGTATAGGGAGTGAGTCTACATGCATTACCATGCGAAATCAGGCAAAAATGTAAACTGACCTAGAAGCCTAACATAATTTACTCGCCATGCGAAGAGTCCTACGTCAAGGCAACTTCTCTCAATGCTTCAAGTGAGCTCACGCAAATAGTGACGAAATTGTTCATGAGAGAAGGTGACTTGATCAAAAAACAAACAGGGTGGTGCCTTCATCTCATTACAAAACAGCCCACAAAATAATACCTACAGTGTTCAAAAAAACATACCGTGATACAAAAAGTGCCAATTTCGAACAATTGAAAAACAATTTAGCCACATATCATAGTAAATTTAGAATACCTAATAACAAACTCCCAGGACGGGCTGTAAAAAAGAGACAAAACAGGTTTTTGAAGAAGGGAAAAACAGGTCAAAAACGCACAAATCACCACAGAAGTTTTTTTGGGGGGTACCCAAAAGGAAAGGCACCACCAAGGAAATGGGCATACAGGTATTTCATATGGAACACAAGAGTCAACGGAAAATAATGCCAATTCAATGCTTGATATGGTTCCAGTTCAGTTCCGGAATGCGCTCATACAAGTCGAAAACACACACACACACACACAAAATAATAATAATAATAAATAAAAAATAAAAAATATCAGCAAACAAATTTTGACACCCACAAACTGTTATCTGTCCCGCAATTTGACGGATTCGAAAGTCACGAAAGATGCCTCGATTCAATCAATGTCACATTAAAAACAGGTTAACCCTAAAACATGGATTAAAAAATATTTTGTAGAGGTTAAGACAGTTTTTGACGAAAAAAGTTAATTTCAACACTTTGGTGCCAACTATGACTGGCAGGAACAAGAATCACAAACATATACAACCTAAAAGAAGACTAAGTAACGGCAAAAGGAGAACTAGTAGAAAGAACTACAGTATTTAATTGTATACAATGTATACAACTATACAACTATAGTTGTCCCCTATCATTTTCTTTAGTTTAGTAACTAAACTAAAGAAAATGATAGGGGAAAACTAAAATTAACGAAGAAATTGGGAAGAAACTAAAAGACAACTAATGAAAGCAAAGAGGAATAAGGAGAACAAAAGTAAGAGTGGAAGAATGAGAAGCGGAGAGGAGAACCAAAACTGATGAATAACTCGAAGAGAAGAAATGATGGAAAACTACATAAACGGCCAGAGAAAAGCTATAAGAACAAAGAAAGAGAAATGAGAACTAGCAACGAGTAACCACCAACAATAATGGCAGAAGGAGGACATTCGAGAGAATAGAGATAAGAGAGGTAACAAGTGCAACGACAGAAGATGAGAATCAATAGTGGAAAACTAGTCATTACAAAGAAAGGAGGAGAAAATGAAAGGACAACTAATGAAAGCAAAGGAGAATACAGGGAACAAATTCGAAGGGGCATAAGAGTGACGGGGAACAAGAAGAATAAAAAGCAGAGAAAGAAGGAAACAGAAGAAAAAAAAAGAAAAAAAACAAGGACTCCTAACAAGAAACCACCAACTAAAGAGGCAAAATAAGGTCAGTTGAGTGAATATAAAAAACAGAATAAACTAAATGGGCAATAATTTCGGGGAAAGTATGATTTACAAAGAAATTTAAAGAACATTCAAGGATAACTAATGAAAGCAAAGGGGGATAAGGGGAACAAAGTCAAAGAGCCAGAAGAGTGACGAAGAAAGAAGGGAACTGGAGAAAGAAAAAGGCGGACTATTATTAACCACGCACAGTGGCAGAGGGAGGACTAATGAGAGGGCAGCAATAACAACTAAACTAGAGATAAACAAGAAACTACTCAGAGAAACACTAAAATTCACTCATGAAAGCAGTGAATAATAGCAAGGACTATCTTGAAGAGCCAGAAGATACACGAAGAACACAATGCAGATGCATTCGTGAAAACAAAATGACTTGAGTACTGGAGGATACTAAAAGGACAAGGGAGGCACTAAAATAACGAAGACGCAAAAATGAGAACAGATAGAAAATTACAAACGGATCAAGAACAAGAGAAATAATAATCCGCTATAAGTAAACGTGGAATTAAAAATACATCCGCCAAAAAGAGTCAATAAAACAAAGAAAGAACACACAGATTCAAGATAGTCAGGAATGATACTAAGCTGAAATATAAATCAAAATTATTGCAAAGTTTGGCCAAAATAACAAGCAAGAGATGAGAAATAAAATTTGAATGGAACTTGATGAATAAATGAAGACCAACCCAAAGGAGAACGAGGCTACATGAGAAACCAGAAAATGTACCAAGGATAAACAATCACTAAAGAACACAGAGGAAATACTGAGATTGATATAGAATTAAGGACACAACAAAAGGACCTGAAAACCAGAAAGAAAAATCGATAGAACGAGGAAAAAAAAAGAAAAAAGAAGGTCATTGTCAAAGGAGGACTAGGTAACGAAATAAAGGAAGGAAATAAAATTGATTTAAAAAACTGAAATCAATAAACAAATAAAGAGAAGGTCCAAAGTAACAACCAAAAAGAGAATAAGGAACAGTGTCAGGATAATCAATTTCTTGTTAATAAATTTATGTTTTCCTCTATTCTTGGTATTGATTATCCTCACACTGTTCCATCATTTAATGATGGAGAGCTAAAAATAATGACAACAGGGAGACCAAACAACTGAGGAAGAAAACAACGGGTACCAACTGAGGAATGTGGAAAACCAAGAACAAAACGGACTAAAAGAAAATTAGAAATTATCAATAGGAAAAGTTTTGAGAGAACAAGGGAAGAGTTAACGGGACAATAACTAATGGGGAAAGAGAAAGGACGAGCTGAAGGAAAACTTGATGGATCAAGTCGAAGATGTGGATCTAAAAGACAGTAACCAAATGGAGAACTGAAAAACTGTAACGTAACCAAAAGACTAGCTCATTAAGGAGCATAAGTGGGCCATTTTAGGGTCGATTGTTATGAAGAAACTACAGCTAGGAATATGATGAGGATTATTATTGGTAAAATGGAGGACATAGTCTAACCACACCATTAGTAGGTACCTGTTAAACATGGCAAAGGGCAGCAGGGCAGCACATTGTTCTCACTGGCTCAACCCCCCAAAGTTCATTTAAAAAAATATTAACATTTAAGAATTTCAACTCGCGGCAAAAAATACTACGCCACTAAGCAACTAGCACGGTATATCCGCGTAAATTCTGCAGCTGATTGCAAGCCTTGATTACCAACAATAAAAAAATAAATGCATTTCTTATGGCATTATTTTGGCTTCTTGTGCTGGGGAGAGCAACGAAAGAGGCAAATCGTATTTAATACAAAATAAAATAATAATTTTACAAAATCAAACTCATTCGAATGAACATGCAAGACTTACCTTGGCGCACTTAACTCTCATCAAAATTGAAAATAGCAGAAGCGGAAGTAGCATGCAAGGAGACGCCAGCGCGGGTTAAAAAGCGTTTACTGTACATTCGGCTAAGTTGATCCTACAGCAGTGACATTTTCTAGAAAATTGTGTGTGAAAATTTAAAATAGAATAAAAACAACTGTCGGACAATTGACATTCGCTCAGTTCAACAACATCTGGTCGTCCGCATATTTCCTTTGAAATTCTCTTCTAATTTTTCTAACCTGCTGGTTTCTCGATTGGCGTTATGTCTAGCTGTGTTGGAGGCTTGCGGACAGAAGCTTGAAACAAGACAAGTGGTTTTTTCTTGTAAAAGAAACGACACAGATGTAAAGGAAGACACTGAGGGGTTTTGTCTTGGGGGTTCTGAGTGACAACATATTGTACAAATACAACATTAAAAAGGAGGTTTGGGGTCGAAGTGAAATCTGACGGTGAGAAATTGAACTAACGTGAATACGTGAATCCATCAAGGGAAGTGAGACGGTCGACAGTCAAACAGGTACCTCATCAGTAACATTCAATTATAAATTTTAAAGCTGTATTCAAAATTTCTCACTTCCACCAACCAGATAGCACTTCGACTAGCACTACGTGGGGGTAGTGGGCTCCATTCCTCAAAACGGAGGTCAACTCATAGAAACACAATAGAAATGGAAACAGAAGGAAAAACAGATTAGTCACGCAAAATGATTAGTAGGTACATGCTGAAGATGACTCCGAAAAAAACAAATTTTTTGGAGAAAACGTTCGAAACAACCACCACATGCTTTGATTTTCCCGCCAAAATTTCACAATGGTGTTGTTCGGTGTGACGTCAGGGTTGTGGAAACATTAACATACCAAAGGCTTTCCGGTAATGATGATGATGATAGGGAAACACAGTGGAATGAAAGACGTTGAACGGGGAAATGACTTACCTTTTCGCACTTCCGGCTCCGAAGATGTCGCTCCGTTGGTTTGAGGTTCACCATCAATTCCGTCAGCCCTGAAAAAGCGAAATTGTATTTAGCGTGGGGTGTAACGACTCAGTAGGCCCTCTATCAATGTGATAGGGTTAAAGAGCAGCATTGTGCATGAGTGATCGATGACTTATCTTCGCTCTGATGTACTTGAGAAAATTAGTATATCGAAGAACCCTTATAACTATAGGGAAGGGGACAAATCAAGTCCTGAAATGAAAGAAGCACCCAAACAGTTTGGTTATTTGGCAAGGCCAAACCCTGAAGTGACAACATTCAAAATGCTTGCCACGTATTCGCCAAGGGCCACAGCTTCTTGTCAAATACATTGCTCTAACTCTGGCAATAAATGATATCCAATCCAAAAATATATAAAATGTGGCGAAAAAGGAATGTCCTCACAGCAGGAGATCTACAGATATTTTCCCCATTTCAGCTCCATAGCGCCCCAAGGATTTGGGCGATCGGTCTGAAAACCTTGCGGGCACAACTTGCTGGTAAACCGAGTATTTTGTCAAAATTTCAGATTAAAAAAAAATCCTACTGCCCAAAACGGGTCGGACGGTAGAAGGGCATTTCGTTTTTGGAATCTAGACATCTAGAAACGTATAATGTCAAACTTTAAGGCGATCAGAATTTTCGACCTCCGTTGCGATTACATAGGTGTATTATTCCAAGAATAATAAACCAAAACGGGAGCTGAAAAACAAGTCACGTCATCAACTGGCACACCACCTTTGTGATTGTAAACCTATTTCCTCAAACATACACGAGTCAGATAATTTCGCCTTGCGCTTAAAATTCTCTTTTTCGTTTGCTGGTGACACGAATTACGAGTCAAACTCATTTGTACTTGATATTTATTTTTGTAAAAAAGGTTCATTGTAAAACACGCTAGATCCTGCCACCAAGGGTGGTAACATACAAAATGTTAATTTTGAATTTCCTTAAGGATCCCTCGCGTGCCAGCTGTTCTTGAATTGAAAAAACATTATTTTAACCCTTACCCGTCAGCTGTTGCTGCCTGAGGCGAAGAGGGTGGTGTGACCTGCTTCTTGGCCAGTTCTTCTTGCCGCTTCCTTTCTTCTTCTTCCTGCTCTCTCCTCTTCAATTCTTTCAATTCAAACTGCAATCAAGCATTGCAAAACGATAAATAGGAAATCCCATCCAGCTCTACGTATTGTAACGATTTTCAAATTGGGACCCACTTCCCGGACGGTCAGTTGATTTTCTGGCTTAAGAATAATATTCTTATATTATTATGATGGTGTTTACCGTAGTGAGCCTTTCTAGAGCGCAGAATCTCTCTTCTTGGGCCGTTGCGGACTTTTCAAACGACTCGTGTTTCTTGATGAGGTTTTCTACTTCGTCAATGGTATGCTGAGAACGGAATGGAGATGGTTAAGTTTGAGTGAATATAGATATTGGAAACACATCCTTAGGAGCATTTTACTGCCTCTCTCAATACTGTAATTCCCACTCTTGGCTATTTTCATTAAATGAAAATAGCCAAGAGTGGGAATTACAGTATTAAATTTTGGTACTTTTCAACTGCATTATTGGTTGAACAAAACCCACCCCTAATTCCTGACTGAGCAAGTAGGGTTCTTGTGCGATAAGCCAGGCTTCAGCGACTGCAGCATCTCTAGCGAATTGGTAGACTTCCAAAACTGTAAAACGAAAACCACAAACGTCAATTAGGCGTGTCATATAACTTAATAGTTTACATAAATGAACAGTGACGCAGGATCGGATACATTTGACACCTTTAACAAAGCTATCAACGGCAACTTACTGAGTTGAAGGTTCTCCCATCTTTCTTCCCAGCGGGTGAGAAGAGAGTTTCTTTGGTTATTCAAAGCCATAAGTTTCTCCTTGATCTGAAAGAGGAAAAATAGATTAGAAGGATAACAGTGTTGCCAGCATGATCAGCCACTACGGACACAGTGTGGCTAGTATTCCAGAAAATTGAATTCAAGTCCAAAAATTCTAACAACACAAACCCAAGATTAATAACCCTTCAAGAACCCCACCTGAAAGTTCTTAAGAAGCCTCATAATGCTGCACAAAGTATTCAAAAGTGTAATTTAAAAATAAACACCACACTTGACCCAATGGCCCAAATCCTTCAAAATCATGATCTTAGTAAGAGCGTGTGTCCTGAGGATAGAGCTCCATGGTATATTCCCCCCCCCCCCCCTTAGAAGCACCACAGAGCTCACGGTATATTCTAACAAGCTAGGGACCTTCACAGATGGTTTCTATGCTCAAAACTAGTTCAAAACGCATCCCACTCGGACTCTCTAGCCTAAAACCTTCAAGGCCCAATCCTCAGCCCATGAAGGTGTCTGACAGGTTTGGAAAATCCTGAAATCGATTCCACACCAGAAATGTATCCAAAAACAACACCCAGCTCTTTGTCTCAACTCTGTCATAGTCTGGCCCTCTGGCCTGAGACCATCAAAACCATATCTGTAGCCCCTGAGCTGCCCCAAATAGCCTCATGAAGTACTCAGACAGTGCTCGATCCTTCTACAGGTGATTCACAATAAACTCACTTCGTTAGACGCATAGTGATTCCTGGAAAGGAGTTCCCGGCCGAGTGACAAGCAAGCGGTGAAATTGTCTTCTCTCGTGTCGATTTCCGCTTTGAGACTCTGGTGGTTGTTCATCAGAAGTTCCACACCGCTGACATCCCTGAAATTCGGAAAGTTGTTACACCATTCAAGAAATGACACCTTCCAACTTGGGCCACCGTGCCCAACACGCACCTGGGCTTCTCCGTGGTGTTCATCTGACGGATGACGTCGTCCATCCAGAGGATGAGAGTTCGGACCATGTTGAAGAATTTGAAAAGGTCTCCGGTGTCGGCGAGTTTGGCCTTCCTGGCGTCGCACATGGCTTGCAGACCGGCCCAGGCGCTGACGACTTCCCCCTCCCGGTTGGTGATCTCTTTGGCTTTGTCGCCGGCGTAGGAGGCCTGGAGTTTCTCTGATTCGTCCGTGATGGCTTGTACCTGAAGACAGTATACGGTGTTAGAGAAGGCACACAAGGATATGTCTACAAGCAATGCTCAACATTTCTAGTGAACTAGTCAAAAATAATCTGTCCATTATATGACGTGTTGGAGCATACCTGAGATTGCAGCGTCTGAAGGTCTTGAATGAAGTTGAGATGTTTCCTTTGTAGGGCTGATACAGATCCGGCATCGCGACCCAGCTCGTCAGACATGGCGTGCTGTTTCTCGGATATACGGCCAAGGACGTCTTTGCAGTCGTGGAAGAATTTGTGGAGCTCTCGAGAAGCTTCGAGCATCTAACGGGAGACATTTCAGGGTTAGAAGAGGAGGGGAGGTTAACTTATTTTTAGTTACAATTGCTATGAGCTTTCAGTAGGCCCCCGATCGGGAGCATTTTTTAGTGAGAATTGCTATGAGCTTTCAGTAGGTCTCCGATCGGGAGCATCTACTCAACTTCAATGCCTGAGGGGATAACTATGGGAGCTGTCGCTCAGCCTATTCCCTGTCGGGGCCTTGGTGCCACCAGAGCCTTCAGGACAGCTGCTGCAAAGGCAGCAAACGCCCTATATCTTGACGGGCTGGAGTCATACCTTTTCCAGCTGTCCCTTATACCCCCAGGGAAAACCTCATCCTCCAGGATGGCCCTCTCCCTCGTAAATGCTGGACAACTCCAAAGCCCTTCAGGTCATGTGCAGCCAAGATCGTCTGCCAGCGCCAGGCGGTGCAGGTCAGCCGGGAAATCTCCAAGGCCGCTCAGTAGCTGTGAGCGATGAGGGACCACTCACGGCACCCGCAACCACGGCCACAGCCGCCCACTCCTTCAGCTCAACAGGGAGAACCCCAGCAAGAACCCAAACTGCCGCATCTGAGAATTGTCCTGTAGGATGGTGTCTACCTGATGAGGGCCGTCCCCGGCACTGATCTCAAGTCTCCTGAGATCAGTTTTCTTCTGGAGCTCAAAGATCCCCCCACCCACCCCTGAAAGCACACAGGACGATCCCCAGGAAGAGACCCCCGTGCGGCCCCAGTTGCTACCAGCAAGGCGCACAACCTTTGAATGTGCTGCTATGGCTCTTTACAGAAGCACTCTCAGCATGGTGTTTACTTATTGAAACGGCGTCTAACCTGTGTTCTGGTGTTGATGAGCTCGAGAAGATCCTGCCAGGATTCGATGAGGCCGTCTTTCCACTCGGCGATGGTGGCTGAGTCCGAGTGGCCTTGAGCGATCAGGCCATCAGCGATGCTGTTGACGGAGGTGACTCGTTCATTACCGGTGGCCTCGGTGTCTCGAGCAAACTCCTTGAATCTCTCCCACAGAAGCTGAAAAAACCCAAAATCAAAACCTTGTCCACCACAATCCACCGCCCAGCTAGTCGTTCACTTACAGTGACGTGGTCATAGTCCTGGCCGAGCTCCTGAGAACTCGCTACCACTTCACGCTCCATGATCCACTGCTCCAAATCATCAACTTCCCTGTTCAACATGAACAGCTGCAAAGCCTCGTCCAATTTGGCTCGCCTCTCACCAGCGAGATCCTTCAAGCCGGCGTACAGTTTGTCCACTTGCGACTGTTTGACTCCAATTTGGTCGCTGCAAATTTAAAAAAAAAGTTGAAACACTTACCACAGAGACTAAACTGTGACCAAGTGGTTGTTTGCCGATGGTGCAGAGGTCTAATCCAATGAGTTTGGTTCTCTCTCCCTAACCAAACTCACTAAACTGTGAGATCATCAGCATACATACCTCAGAGGGTTTTGTTCGGACGTGAGGGCCCTGGCAGTTTCTCCAAGTTGACGAATGGTGTCAGCATAGTCGTCGACGGCGTTTTCCAAGTTTTCGTGTTTCTTCATTAAATTTTGAGCGGAAATTTCGTCTTTGCCGCGATCTTCGACCATCATGTATAGCTCCTGCTCAGACATCCAGCTTTCAGCTTCGTTGGCATCGAACAGATACTGAAACAGAAATATGACGATTATATAACGTGTGGTAAAAATTTGGTTGACATAGTTCTAGAATTAGAGTCGTGGAGAGAGTTTGAGCCAAACAGAACCAGCGCGATTTGATATATAACTTAATAATGATTAGGGCTCGGATTCGAGCACATTAGCATTAGTTTTTTCCTATCTAGTAAACATTAAAAGAAGACTTTTGGTAGTATTTGCACCTAACTGGACCAACAGAATTTAAATTTATCGAGCAAATGCATAAAACTGCTGTCTTAAGAATCAACGCGTATTCTAGTGGTTTAAGTCTAAACAATTTGTTTTTCATCAAATTTACCCAGAATATGGGCCCTAAGGTTTGAAACTTGCATATCAAGGGATATTTCCAAGTGGGAAATTTAGTAATAGGAAATAAAATGCCATTAAATGCCATTATTACGAAATTTTAATTTAATTAAAAATTCTTTCTGTCATCTGTAAAATGAAAATTTATTATGCGTAAAGTAAACATCGTAGGACAGGGGCCACACTATGGTCCAGAATGCCTAAAAAGCCGCCTCTTTTCTTAGGAATGTTTCAATGAAACTTGGCACACAGAGGTTTTTTGGGTCGTAGAATCCAAATCTTTTCCGTCCCCTTCGGCGACAGGAGAAAAAAATTCTTTCTATTAAACCCTACTGAATTCGAAAAAACGGGTTTTTGGTCCAATGGTACCAATAATTTTCTATTTATACATACATTTTACACCGTCATATATGGTATATATACCAAAAACGTGCCCCCTCTCCTGGACTTGGGTACAAGTAAAAGCCGAATGAGGACTCGAGTAATTTTCGTGCACATTTTTCAAGAATAAACAAAATTAAGGCAGAATGACACCCTCAGTGGTAAGTCAAAAAGAGAAATATTTGAGTTTCTAAAATCCGCAACTTCGGAAAAATCGTCGTCAATGTTTGGTTCTGGAAGTGGGTCTATCAAAAGTTATTTTCAAAAATTATAAATTCAAAAATGTATACCTGAGTTGTGTTTGTACCTATGTAGCCCTATTGAAGCCCCACACATCCACCGTCTGCGACTATACGGACTCTACAACCAAACATACCTACTTCGTAAATTTCTCCCCACGCGACCAAAGACCTTCAAAACCCCGTCATGTAGCCGTTTTGTTTTTAGCTCCATAGAGCCGCACGGTGAACGGGATGAGTTTGAGGCCCTAATAAGTGGAGTCTACGTCCACAATTACTTGAAAAATGACACTTCATTCGACTTCCTAGCTCAAGTCCTTCATAAACCCCACCTACAGCCCCATAAGTTGTCGATTTTTTTTCGTTTCAACGGAGTGTTTCGGGCATATTCACGAGCAAATATTGAGGTTTTCGAGAATAACTACTGAGCATGAAACGGAATATGTTCGAAAAACATGTACACGTAACCTAATATCTAAATCTACATTCATGAGCACACCTCGGCGAAACCGGACAGTAGTTGACAACGACTGACCTTTTTCAATTTTTTCAATTTCTTAAAAATTCCCATTTTGTTACAAAACGCACAATTCATTAGCAGTAAATCACACTCTGGGGAACACATTCACAGACTGACTGGGTTGGGAGACGGTTGCCCCAAATGGGAGGGGCGATCGTGATGTGACACCGATTGATATTGGACACCAACGTGAGACGTGAAGACGAAGGCGATGAACCGGAAGGGATGTGAGAATTTCGTTATCAGATCTGTCAAGTGTGCTTTAATTGCATAACGACGATGCAGGTTCTATGAAATGAGTGCACTGTGTGAATTTTTTCTGCTCAAGTTCCTAACAATCAACTCAAAACTCTCCCACTCCCTCACACGACTTCTTACCTGTTGAGCCTTTTCGGAGTTGACGAGATGGTTCTTCCTGAACTCGACGGCCTCCTTAAGATGGTTCCACCTCTCGAGAAGTTCGTCCATCAACTTCCTGAATTGAGGCGCCTCTTCGCTTCCTTCTTCCACGAGTTTCTCCCCGTTCCGCAATACGGCGTGCAGGCGGGGCTCGTGATTGTCGATCTCCGTGGCGAGCGACTGAAAATTACGGAAAGTGCAAAACGTTAGTACGTGTTGATAAGAATTAGAATAAGAACGGAAACTACTCCGATGAATTTACCTGATTTTTCTTCTTCAGGGTGTGCACGTTGAAGAGGCTGTTGCCGTAATCTGTTGACGTGGCGAGCGGCATCTTTTCGGCAATCCACAACTTCTCATCTTCGACGTCGCGACGGAACTGCAATTCAACGACGTTAATTAAATAGACGTTCAACGTCGGCCAGACGGCTCAACTGAATTGGGTGGATAGGGTAGTCATTCCACGCAGAATTTTGCTCTCTTTCCATGGAGGCCACCCTTCCACGATGATACAAACTCTGATTCTTCATAATTGGAGGGAATAAAACTACTTTCAGCTGTCTCCCAGATCCCCCCCCCCCCCCCGGCAATATCCCACTTTTATAGGACTACAGGAAAGTGGGTTGAGTGAAGTTTCGTTTCGAACTGGTTTCGGACGCAGTATCAGTTTAAGGTAGTCCCCGATCCTTCCCATCCCATTTCACGTTGACAAATCTCACCTGGAAGGCTTCCTTGTTCTTCTCCAAAACCTTCTGCCTCATGACGAGAGGCTCTTTGAGTTTTTGGAACCTCTCTTCGACGGCGGACTTCTTCTGTTTGATTTCTTCGATCTTTTCCGGCTCCGCTTGAGCCTTTTCCAAAATGGTCGCTTGCGTCTCCAGTTCGGACACCTGCCTGGCTTTGACTGCCATTTGAGTCTCGATCATCTGAAATTATAACCAAAAGGGTGAGCGTGGAATGGAAAATTCGAACAGGCTGAACGGTTGTAGACGATGAGTCCAGTCAAATGGTGGTTTTCCCGTGACACAGTTACGGAAGTTTATTTCCCAACGGATCTTTATGATTTTGGGGTGCAGAATCCGAATACCTATGAAGTTTGCTGGCCCCTCCGAAGTCGGCTTCTCATAAAAAAAATGCAAAAAAAAGAAAAAATCTAAATCTTGGCACTTTCTTCAGGTTTTCGCTTATATACCTGAAACTATGCGTTTTGCGAAGATGGCCACTCTATAAAAAATTAAAGGCACAAAATTTCCTTCGAAACGCAGTGGTCAAAATTGATGTTTGAGCCTGCGGTCTTGGAGATACAGCGTTTTGAAAAACGGCCAATTCAACGAAAAAGTCGAAGGCACCCACTTACACCCTCTGAAACCCGATTAATATACATTATATCAACAATATAACAAATTGTATTCAAAATTTACTTTAAGAAACAATTCTGTCCACTTTGTTGGGGGAGTGGTGGTGAGGAGAGGTAGCAGAGCACAATAAGAAATATGCCTTTTGCGCCCAGCAGCGAAAACGACCCAAAACGAATCCGTTCACCCGTCTAAGAAATGTGCAATACTTTTGCGTGTTGTTTTGAATAAATCGATGGCAAAGGATGTGTTGTATACAACGTAAACCTTCGTAAATATAAGGCTTTAATTCGCCAAACTTGGAGTACACATTTTGTTGAAATTACAAACGCACGAGCTAAATTAGGACTGTGAAAGCCACGTCAGCGGTTGCTATAACAGGAGGAGCGTTCGTCGCAACATGAGATTCACCTCAGGATGTTTGTAGAAGATAATTAAACTATATTTATATTTTCAAAATATTACATAGAAGAAAAATTAATTTACAATGAGGTAGAATTATCGGTGCGTTCAGGATGCCTCGATTGTACTGTAGGTCGACCAGAAGAATATGGCCCACGTGAGCCTCGCTCCAGGCGGTCAAAAAATGAACTAAAAAATGTTGAGAAGTAAGAAGGGCGTATAAAATACGCCCTTCTTACTAACCAAATTTTGGTTAACGTGATTCGTGGCTTCATAATTCGTAAACAGCTCAAAGAAGACAAAAGTTGAAATCGCCAGACGTAGAATTGCGTTCCTCAAGTTGTGAGCTTTCCAAAAAGAGGTGAACGATTTTTCTAGGTTAAAATTCAACCTAATACGGATGAAGTTTTCACAGGCAAGGCCAATTTACAAGCTTTCACGTGGTATGCCATTTTTTATTAAATATGCATGGTATAAATTTTATACCATGCATATTAATCGGGCTCCAGGGGGTGGAAGTGGGCGTTTTCGATCTTTTTGCCGAAGAGCCAAAAATCGCTGTTTTTCAAAACGCCGTACCTCCAAGACCACTGGGCTCAAACATCAATTTTGACCACTACTATTTGAAGGGAATTGTGCGTTCTTTAATTTTGTATAGTGTAGTCATCTCCGAAAAACGCATAGTTTCAGGTATATAAGTGAAACACTGAAAAAAGTGCCAAGATTTTGCATTTTTCGATATGAAGCCGACCTCGGAGGAAGCAGTAAACTTCATATGCAGATTTAGCACCCCAAAAAACATAAAGAGCAGTTGAAAAAAAAAAAAACTTCCCTAATTTTGACAAGTTGACGGTCCTCACCTGTTGTTTCTGCATCAAGATGTTGACGGAAGCAAGATCCGAGCCGACGTCGGCGCTTTCGATCTGCTTCTCGAGCTCGTTCATCCAGGAGTCGATGTCATCGCACGTCTGGTGGATGAGCACTTCGCGGTTAGCGTCGAAGAGCCGCTCTCCCTTTTCTTTGGTCATGTCCTCGAGGTCGCCAAACTGCTCGGAAAGGTCGGATATCTTCGGGGAAATGACTTCGGCGAGTTCGGGCTTCTCCTTCATGAGAGATTCGCCGGCCTGGAAGAGAGTCGATGAAGGAGTTTGTCACTGATTTCAGGATTATTTGATCACCTCATCAAGACGCAACATACCTGCTGAATGCGAACCAATCGGTCCTTATTGGAAGCGATTTCAGCTTCAAAAGCCTGATGCCGAGTCCATTTCGAGTGGACAGTCTTAGCGCTGCGGTAAGACTCGTCTTTGGAAATGAACTTCTTCTCTTGGATCCATTCGCTCAATTCGTCACAATCCTACAACACGAGTGATATTGAAACACGCTACGCTCCAAACCTGGAAAATATGACCCAGAATGCTCCGTACCTGCAAGAATTGATGAAGCTCCAGTTGGTCTTTGAGTTTGTCCATTTCTTCCTGGGCCTTGACCCGGTTGTTGTTGCGTCTTTCGTCGATATTCTCGGCTCTTTTGATTACTTTGTCACCTGAAAAGGGAGACGATTTTGAGTGTCAGAATGGAATGGATTGTAAGGGCGAAATCACTACAAAAACGACACCTCACTCGGCCATCCTGTGTCAAAAATCGCATTTGAGGGCCCTGAGAAGCCCCACGAAGTAGTCAGAGGAATCTTAAAGCCTAATAAATTGATTCCACGTTCAAAATAACTCCGAAAACGACACCTAACTCGACCTGATGGTCATAACCCTTCAATAACCCCATTTGTAACCTCTTTACAGAGCCCCACCGTTTGATTATATCGCTCTGGGGACTCCCTTAAATCGGTTCTACGACCAAAATCACTCCGAAAACGACTTCTCACTCAACCTGAAGGCCAAAACCCTTAAAAAACCATTTGTAGCCACTTTATAATCCCATCCAGCCCCACCGTTCGATTTTATAGCTCTGGGACTCCCAAAAAATGATTCTACGTTCAAAATCATCTCGAAAACGACTCCTCACTCAACTTGCTGGCCAAAACCCTTCAAAAACCCCACATGTAGCCTCTTTATAGGCACATAGAGCCCCATCTTTTGAGCTTATAGCTCTGGGACTTTGATCTTATAGATTTCGTTCCTTAAATCGATTTTACGCCTAAAATTACCCTAAAAACGACATCTCACTCGACAAACTGGCCAAATCCCTTCAAAAACCCCATGTATAGCCTCTCCATAGCCCAACAGAGCCCCACCGTTTGCTCCTGTAGCTCTGGGGCTCCCTTAAAATGATTCTACGTATAAAATTACTCTAAAAACGACATCTAACTCGACCTTCAGGCCAAAGCCCTTCTAAAAATCCAACTGTAGCCCCTTTATAGCCCCACAGTTTGATTATATCGCTCTGGGGCTCCTCGGTTTTACATCCAAAATCACAGCGAAAACGACACCCCAATTAACCTACTGGCCAAAACCCTTCAAAACCCCCATTAGTAGCCACAGCCCCATAGAGCCTCACCATTGGATCTTATAGCTCTGGGACTAAGTCGACTCTACGTCTTAAATGACTCCACAAACGACACGTAATTCGACTTCCTGACCAAAACCCTTCAAAAACACCACTGGCAGCCTAATAACTGCCCCTCAGAACCCCAAGATGTAGCCCAAGAACCGCACAAATCGATTGTCCAAGCAATATGTACGCCACTACCAACCTGCAAAGTGACCATCTCCATTGAGCTGCTGGGCAAAAGTGACCACAGCGTTGATCTTTTCGTCGTTGGCTTCCATCGTGGTGAGGAAAGCTTCGTGTCGTTTGATGGCGTTTTCTGCTTGTTCAAGATTGAGCTGGAAACAAGAACCAAGTGTGATTGTTTCAAGAGGTGTACTTTGCATATGTGAAGTTTGAGACATGCCGATACTTACAGGAGCGTCATCTTTGGCCAGAACGTGTTCCTGATGGGAGAGAAGGACCTCAGCCTGTCTGGCGTCCCTGTTGAACATCTGGAGGTTGAGCCAGTCGGAGAGGAGTTGCTGCCTGTTTTCCCACATCTGGTGGAGTTCGGTCCATCCATCTCGGAGAGCCTTGAGACGCTCGCGGAGGAACATGTATTGGGGATCGGACTGCGTCGACGGCTCCTGAAACAACGTCAAACAATTAACGTGGTGTTACATGAGCTGTCAATTAGGGCGGATGTAAGCTGGGCGAATGTATGACCCTCGGCTCGGGGTCGAGGATTAACAGATTATCTGTGGATGTGAACTGGGCGAACGACTCTCGACAAGTAAACAAGTCAAAGGTGTAAACTGAGCGAAGGCGAGCATTGAAGCCTCTCCGACGGCCAGTTGTGAGAATGGCTGATAGAGTCTTGGAGAGGCAACAAGTGAGTGGCTTAGCAAAACGGAAAGCAGAAGAGCACTGAATGAGCGGCCGTTTGTTGACACGTTGCTGACATACCAAAAAGAGGTGCAAATACAAATTGATAGCATTGGTACGGTCGGCGCAACGAAGACACTATAAAAACAGATTTTCATTGAAAACCAGCTAATGTTGTACAGATCGAAAGCGATAACCTCCATAGACTTTGTGCAGCGTGTGAGTCACTTCTACAGTTCTGTGAATAAGTAAAGTAGATGTCGTTTTTATTGAGACACTTTGATTCCCGACTTGTGCAACGTATACTTACCTATTTGTCACGAGAACAACCTTTGCGTACTTTATATTATGTGAATATGTACTTTCAGTGATCTCTGTTTCAACGACGTGCAAAATACATGTATATCTCTGTTTGTCACGAGAACACCCTTCGCTCAGTTTACTACTAGGGGTGAGAACCTACTTCGCCCAGTTTACATGAGAGGGTTAGTCTGCCTCCGAACCGCTTCGCTCAGTTTACTACGAGGGGCTGGAATTTTTAATCCGATTTGCCCAGTTAACATTTCCCCGTCAATGATGAACGTTGTGAAAAAGAACTTACGGCAGTGATGCGCTCGCCGTACTCCATCATCTTGGTGTAGTCTCCCGTGTAGTTGTCGATTTCCTCCTTGATCGACTGGTGCTGGCTGAGGAGTTTCTCCGCGTCGGCCAAAGACGTCGGGATGTCCTCGGAGGCAACGTCCGTCTGAGTCTTCTGGAGCCAACTCTGGAAATGGTCCAAGTCCCGAAGGAACCTGTGGAGGTCTCCGGCTTCCTCCAGCTTGGCATCTCGCTCTTTTAACTGGAAAAAAGAAGACAAAACGGATAAAAAATGCGTATTGCCGATTGGAAGAATGTGATGCGAATTGGATGATTTTTTATTTTTTTATTTTTTTTCATCACTAATTCAGACAGTTGGTGTAGGTATGTGTATGTCCCTTAGAGAAGGCCATAAAATTAAGCTACCCTTATGCCTCCTGTGCACAAATAGTAAGAGTTTCTAAATGCCCCTCAAACCTTCTTATTTCAAGGGCAGCCACCGATTTAGCTCAAAACGTGTGTTCACATAATGTATATTATACTATTATACAGGCAAAGATGCGCAAATTATTTCCAAGGCATAAATATCCAGATTCCACACCAAATTTCATTATCCAAACGTCATTGGAACAATACAAATGAGTGTAACTTCTAAATCTTAGATTGTTTGTTTCTTTTTTTTTTTTCTTTTTTTTTTCTTTTTTCTTCTATCCACAAATAGCTGCTAATGGTAAAAATTTCTCTACACAGATTTAATCAGGAACCCCAACAAACTTTACTCACTGGATCCATACGGCAGAAACACCGACAGATGATTCTAAACGCCCGAATAACCACAAACAGGACTCCAATGAGGAAAAATAAGTTCACCACCAGAATGCTGTACATCACTCTGCGAGTCACATAACCCAACAACATCGCCGCCACCTATCAGTGTTTACATCTATCAGTCAATTCCCACGCAACACCCCAATCATTCAATTCCCGCTGATAACTAACAAAATATTGTATTTTCCCATCGACTGTCAACCCAAATGCAACTCTAAAACTGTCAAGTTTTAGTAGATCAGCTCCAGAGGTTGGAGAAAGTAAGATAAGGTCAATTTCAAGTTTAATGAGACGCAAGAGGAGGAACAGCAATGATAACGAATTGCATAAGCGGTTCCTGAACATGAAAGATTGGTGAACACAGATAAGACAAAAAGTATAACGGGTATGAGTTTACACAAAGTCAAGCGTGGAATACAAACAAAATTGATGACTCAGAGGTTTGGGGCAGAATCCAAATCCGAAGTATGTCTCTCATGAATGGAGTCAGGCAACAGTGCAAGGACATACAGCGAGATTTTCTCTACTATCCTCGGTAGGTCGAGCTTTAGGTCTACAGAATTCCACGGAGTTTGGTCGCCAAGACGTTGAACACCAAGTTGGTATGTTGGAATTTGCAATTAGAGGAGTACTGGTGAGGTTGCAAACGCATGAGGCGAGTTTAATTCATTATGAAAAATCGCTGCAGCAGAAATTACGAAGTAGTTGTTTGCTGAAGGGACGGAGCTCTAATGTACGATAGGTACTAGGGAAAATGACAACTACTCTGCTGATCTGAATTGTTTATCATTAAAAAAAAGAATTTTGAGTGGGGACCAATTTCAAGCTGCTAAGCCCGTCTACAGCGAAGACCAGAAGCAAGTGACAACTTAACCCAGGTTTAGTTATCGTGTGATAATGTCACAAATTGTGATAATATCACAAATAAACTCAGGTTTTATAAATATACATATAATTTATATTTAAATTATTCTCTTCATTATACATATTTATTTTATATACATATTTTTATTTTATATGGACTCTTCATAATATGAAGAGTCCATATAAAATATTATATTATATTATTAAACCTGAGTTTTGCTCATTTGAGATGTTAAACCTGAGTTTAGTGCTCTTCTGAGCTATAAAACCTGAATTTAGTTTTGATTTGAGATACGAGGTTTTCCCAAAAGTAAGAATCATGGATTTTTTTTAAATCGCAAAAGTTATTCAATGTTACGCGCAATGGGAAATCGCCCGTTTTTTGTAGAATCTAACTGAAATTTCTGAAAAAGTTTCTCCCATCAGCGAGGAATTGAAATGTGGGATGTTTGGGAATTCGTCATAGATTACAAGGATGAGTCTTGGATTGGTGAAATTGCGAGGAAACTAACGCTACACACGAAGTACTCATAAACCATCGAATAACATTTAACACATAACGAGCCAACAACTTGGTAGTTTTGGATGATGAAGGCTCAGGAGGTCTGTACGCATCATGATGTTCAAGATGTAAATTTGCTCAATAAATATAAAGAAATGAATGGAAGGTAAAAGACACAGAGGGGGGGTTATAACTTGATACCTGCTGCCCATAGAGCAAGCGGAGGAAACGACAAAGCAGACGAATTAGCGGAATCTGCAATTATATTGAATTTAAAATCGCTGGGAGTGTTTGAACAGCTCAAACCTGAGTGATACGAGTTGTGACGTTAATTTGGCGTTTAAAAAACTAAATGAAAAATTCATTACATACCATCATGGTGAGTTCTTGCCATATTGTCGTGATTTGAGTTATCCTCTCCCGTATGAGTTGGGCTTCTTCTGGATGGCTGTCGGCGATGGCTTTGGATTCGGCTTCGAGGGAGTCCAATTTGGCCTGGATGGCGGCCAAGTCACGCTCCATACCGCTCAGACGCCTCTGCAGAATACAAACGGTGAGTAAAGTGGAATGGAAAGAATGGTCAACTAGAAATGGCGAAGTGTTGCCAATTACTGGCTTCCCGCTTGCTCGCGCTAACAAGTGTCACAAACAGATCTCCTAAGAGCTCACTGAACGTATGAAAAAACATAGCACTGGATTGATAAGTGGGGTGACGAATCAAGAAAGTTTGGTAGTGTAAAACTGGTAGCACTGATTACACTGCAGCATCCCAATTGACGTCATCAATAAATTTATTATTTATACATTTATATAAATGCAGGGGAGCATGGGGTGAAAGTCGTCAAGGGAGAAGTGGCCACTGGCTATTTTTGCAGCTGTATTCATCATTGTAAGCGCCAAAGTGGATGAAACCTTTTGAACCTTAAGTAAAAGAAGCTGAAAGTTGTTCTCATAAGGATTTCATATAAGCAGTGATGAGAGTGAGATGTCACTGGTTGGCCGGCTTTAACCAGCAGGGGGTGGCCCCGAAACCTCCAACCACCTGTTTGTTCCTTCGTCCAACAACGCTCTGATTATATATGGATGAGGAATTCAGGCGCGAACTGTTTTAATAAGAGATCCCGAGGCTCATCAACATACCGCTCCTTTTAACAACCAGAGAAGAGTCATTACATTAACAAACACTCTCACCTGGAGGGTCATGATGCCAGTAAGATCCATTTCCAGAGAGTCGGTAGACTGGAGGATCCTCTTCTTGTCTTCGATCCAGCTGACGGTTTCGCGGCATTCGATGTGGTACGTCTGGACGCCGTGAGCGTTGTTCAAATCTTCCCTCTTTGCTTCGGCCTTTTCTCTCAGCTCGGCCCATTCGTGGTTCAACTGCAACACACACCATTGTCAATAACTATTGACTCTAAAGCTCATCGTCGATCATTTTCCACGGAGCGTACTTTGTTCTGACGAGCGACGATCTGTTCGGAGTTGGGATGCTCGACGTGGAGAAGTTGGCGGGCGAGTTGGTTGACGACGGCGACGCGGGAGGCGTTGGAGTTCATTTCCTTGTCGAACCCGCTGTACCGGTGTTTCATGATTTCCACGTCTTCGATATCTTTGCCGGGGCTCATCGTCTCGAGCATGCGATCCTGAAATGTTCATTAAAATGTTTTTAAAAACAGTTGTCGCCTGTGATATGTTTCAGCATGGTACATGTACTCTATTATGGCTTCTGAGGGACACTCCCAGACCTCCGGATTATTTCAGTTTAGATCAAGGATCAAAGCACAGAATACAGAATGTGTTTTTCGGACAAGTTCTTATCCTACATGTACAATGCAGGAGCTTTGTGGTGTGCGTTCTGTACAGAAAATTCCCTTATTTCGCCCTGGATGTAATTCAAAAGTCCCTAATTTCATTTTTTTGAATCCCTAAATAACCCTGAAAGTTTATATACCTAAAAAATTCGTCCATTATGATCCGAAAATTGAGAAGGATGAAGGAATAATTTGTTTCAACAATTCAAACAAACAAATGGGACACAGGAACATGCCCTCCTTCTGTGTGGCATGAAGAGTATGATTCAAAGCGAAATTTCAATCCTCAATCCTCAAAATTCCTATGTATAGGAATTTTGAGGATTGAGGGGTTTTCCGATGACAACCCCCCCCCCCCCCCCCCCAATACACCCCGTCCGCAGATAAAATATAAATCCCTCCAAAAAACCTGACGACATCGCATTCTAATATCCAAATGATTTCAATAATCGAATCGGATCTCTCATCACAAAATAGAAGGTTATGAAGATAATGGCCATCCACGCGGTGATTTTTACCTTTTCGCCGATCCATTGCTCGACACCGTCAGCTTCGGAGAACAGTTTGTAGAGAGACAAAGCGTCGAGAAGACGTTGCTTCCTCAGTTTAGCCAACTCTAGAAGCTCCTTGTACCTGGAAGAGATTACGTCATAGGTGATTAAAAATCTTGTAACACGCTGCAACAACGGGGATTCACGTTCTTGGCCAGCCGATTTGTAGCCCCCGTGAAGCCTCAAAGAGCCAAAAACTGGCTCAAAACCACCCAAACCAGCCATTTACCTGTTGTCGATAGAAGTGAGCCTCTCGGACACTTCCGCGGATCCTTTGGCGTCGTCGCCGAGAGCGTCCGCTTGAGCGTGAAGAGCGTCGATGACAGACGAGTAGTTTTTGAGCTCGTCCGTCGCGTCTTTGTGCTTTTTGAGGAGCGACTGAACGTTAGCTTCGTCCCGACCAACGTCTTCGGAGGATACAAGACGAAGAGTGTCGAGCATCCAAATGTCGACGTCGTCCGCATCGGCGAAGAACTGAAAAACAATATAGAAGCAGATTGCAAACACTAAAGTACACAGAGTCCTCTGCGGTTGGAGAGGGTTCGCCATCAGCAGAGGAGTAGCCTCTATAATCCATTTACAATGTACCTGGTGGAAGTCGACGGCCTCTTCGAGCCTCTTCCTTCTGTAGGCGACGAGTTCTTGAAGATGGCGCCACATCTCCAGAGTGTCATTGAGGCGGGCTTGGATTCGCTCTGCTCCAAAGTGCCCTTGCTTGACAAGATCTTCACCGACAGCGACAACCGAAGCCAGTTGTGGTTCGTGCAACTGAATCTCGTTTTCAAGAGCCTAAAAAAGGATATGATCATTGAGGACTGTGTCAATTGTGGAGTTCAACATTGTCTAATGATCGATCTTTACCTTGTGCTTGGACAGGAGGAGGTTGATGGTGATGAGATCGTGTCCGATGTCGCCTTGAGAGACGATTTGCTCCTTCTCCTTGATCCAATTCTCTTCGTCGGCCATGTCCCAGTAGAACTGCCACAGTTTTCGGCTCTCTTCGAGGCGAGCTCGCCGTTCAACAGCCAGCCGAACCAACTCCATGTACGAGTCCTGTAGCTGTTGGATTCTCTCTTCAATGATAGCAGCATCGCACGGTCTGTACCCTTCAGCGGACTGGTCCTCGCTGAACTTCTGCGTTTGCTGCACAACGATTTTGACGCGCTCGCCCAAAACGTTGATGTCAGCCTCGACCAAGCTGTGCTTCTGAAGCAGATCCTCAACGCCCATCAAGTGTTTTCCTGAAAAATCCAACCCAAATCAATAAAAGAAATGTTCTGTGCGGTAGTTCCAAGTCTACTCAACACTAAGTCTTACCGTAATCGTCAGAGAGCAAGCGAAGTTTGAGCTCTTCAGTCGAATCCAAAATGTACACCATCTCCTGGAAGTTCTGCTGTAGATGCAATGACTGCTCAAGTCTGCTGCGTCTGGCGCGGAGCAGCTCGAGCAGGTAGTTCCACAGCCGCAATACATTGTCTTTTCTGAAAAGCCAACGCTAACGTCAACACCACAAAACCCCAATGTTGTTCAGTATGGCTCAATCACAAACCTGGCAATGATTCTTTCAATGTCATGGTAGTTTTCAGCTTCCAGTTCTTGGCTGACGGTGACCACGGCCTGGACGCGCTCTTCGTAGGCAAAAATGTCCGTTTCAATAGCCTCGTGCTTCTTGGCAGCTGCTTCGACGGCAGCCAGGTCGAAACCAAAGTTGTCCTGTAAACACATCCGGTTGTCAAGTCTGATTTCATGAGTGCAATTCAAACTCTGATAGGGCGTTTCCAGGAGCTGGTTCAGCTTATTTAACTCTTGTCAAATGGCAGGGACGTAGTCAGAGACTGGCTAATGGCCACAAAGCTCTGCTTCTTATTTTAGCTTGACCACCTTGAGCACCTGGTTCAGCTTGACTACCTCCTGAACCTCAGCAGGGCAGATGACAGGGACTCTCGATAAGTGCCAAAGTGTTCACAGCCTATTCCTGGAATGGTAGTGTTTGCGCATGCGCCCTTTCAAACTCCAGCGTTGTACCAACCTGAGACACAAGGCGCTGATTCTCCGAAAGCCAAGTCTCCCTCATGCTGGCCTTCCTGTTGAATCGGGCGGCCAACTGCTCGAGCTTCTCTTGTCGGATGAGCTCTTCGCGCAGGGCAAGTTCTCTGCAAAACAAAAATCATGTCAACCTGTCGAAATTCTTTATGGTGTATTTTACTGGGTGACTGTGTTTAATACACACTTTCGGACGGCGGCTTTTATTAAGAAAACAGCTTGCTCTATGAGAAACAATGCGGCTTACTTTTCGTGTTCTGCCTTCTCGAGCCGTTCCCACGCTTTGTTGATGTCGGAAATCATTTTCCCCTCGCGAGGAGTGTACGGCTTTTGGTTGTTCGCCCTCATTTTGGACTGAAGGGTGAACAAGAGTACCTCCAGGTTGCCTTTCTCCACGAACCTAATCAAAAAGAAGAAAATAATAATTATTCGAGACAGCATGATGTAACATAACAATCAAGCAGGTCTTAATGATAAGATACGAACGAATATAAACCAGGCGAACGTGAACTTCCGGACATTTTGGGAAAGCGAATGAGGCGACTCATAAACTCGGAAAAAGGGATTGTCGATAAGAAATTTTCTATTATTAGGTTTGATGGGGAGAGAGGCCCGGCATGATAGGCCGGAAAATTGAATTAGGCTTTTCCCGCAACACTCCCAATATGGACAATATTATCGAACGACACATCGGGGCTATGAACTCAAAGATGCCCCAAACGGCCTTAAAAGTATTTTAAGCTAAAGATGAACCTCTATCAAACTAATTACAGTTATAGACAGCTCAAACTCTCTGTAACTGTTTAAATCATTTTCTCGCCACTTCCTACGGCTTCGGCCTAGTTTTACTAGTAACCAAATTTGTTAATTTAATATATGTAGTTTGGTTTTTCAAAGAAATTTATGCAATAAAATAATTTCATACCAACGTTGCTAAATAGAAAACCATTTTATTTTTAAATGATTTTCGTTAAACCAAAATTGGATTTTATCGCCTGAAATGTATTTTCAAAACGTTCACCTCTTAACTAGTCTAAACAAGGTTACCAACTCAAAAATTGTGTTCCGAATAATTCCCTCTATTACTTTTTTGCCTGGACTACCTACCTTAATATGTTAAAAAATTTAATGACTTCACAAGTCCATTCGTTTTCAAAGATTAACGTTTAAATCAAACTACTGCGGTCCGAAAAATATAATTTTACTTTATCAATTTTTTTTTACCGCTTTGTCAATTGGTATAATTGTACAGAAATGGTTTGGGAACTACTAGTAGCAGAGCAGGATTTATATCACGGTTGAAGCCCCTTCTAAAAGTTCAACCAGTTCAAACCCAGTTGAAATAAGTTTGATCCCGTTTTACCCCAAAGTAAACTGACTTCTACCGCCAGTTACCGCCACAGGTCCAGACCGTTCAGGCCTACTCGATGACTCGTCAAACCCACTTTCAAGGCCTGCCAAGCCATTGATAATTTCAATCAAACGATCTTATTTCTGGCCACTTGCCCTCTGGGGATGAAATAAAAACAACTTTCCACAACGCATGTATTTGTCTATTTGCCGCTTCCCACCACCAATATCCCAAAAAACTAATTTTTATTTTCTGTCTTAAATTTGTTTGTTTCGACGTATTTTTATAATGAATCATACCTGATTCATTTATTTTATATTATTTTTGTTTAAAATAATTTATTCGTTTTTTTATTTTTATTTTGTAACTTTTTATTTTATTACATAAAATGATTTATTATTTTTATTCATTTATTCGTTTTTGTTCCACTTTAGACGAAGAAGGACTATGGGTATGTTTTTACTTGGTTTCTTGATTTTGAGCAAGATGAAAAGTGGAAAGATCAAATATTCGAGGTTTTGAGCCCAATTTCATCGAAATCAGTGGAATTTAAGAGAAAATAATACAGGAAAGCGGTGGAATTTTTTCGTTTTCCCGAATTATCTCCTTTAACGTTGAACCAGTAAATTGGGCTCTAAATGTTGGGCAAGGTGTCGCAAAGGAACGTATGCTTAAAATATTATCCATTGTGCATGTTTTACTCAGCTCAAGCTTAAGAAACTACATCAAATCGGAGTCACACCCTTTCAAAATGCAGGGATTCTTAACCCTACGTCCAAGATGGCAGAATCAGTGTTGCAGGAGGCACCAAACGACAGTTAGGTTGGCAGCACTGCTCACAAGGACGCTTTCCATTACTTATCAGTTAATACAAGAGGCTTCCTGCAACTGATCGCCATCACAGACCTGACACCTATTTTGAAAATCCGTACTTAGGGGGTTTTTGAATGGTGCGGTAGTTGTTGAACTGGGCCAGCTGTTGTTGGACGCCGACGAGGGAATTGGCGAAACGACGGTCGCCGAGATGTTCGATCGTCTCCTCGATCCATTTGAGGAGTTCGGACGTCAGCCTTTCGTATTCTTCGACCATCCGGTCGTTTTCCAAAGCGATCCCGACCACTTTGCCGATACGGGAGACGTGAACGTTCTCTTTCTTCATCTTGCTGAAGTAGTGGTAGTACGTGACTACGTAGGTGATGATGGATTTTTCGTCGGGCTGGTCCACGTAGACATCTGAAATTTACGAGGGACAACTTTGAAAAAATGATCTGTCACATCATAAAAATAATTGTAACTTATTGCAGGAAAATCAAAATGGGTTAGATTGTGTTGTAGACAATCACATCAAGGTTGGTCTGGGTCTGTCTGAATAAACTCAAATCCCTAGCGAAGGGCAACACTTGCAAGGTGTTCTAGTCGTCCGGGCATTGAGGGCAACAAAGCCCTCATGACTTAGCCAAATGACTTAGCTGCTGCCTTGTGAAGAAGGGCTCATTAGGTGTACCAATAGGTCCCAAACCCTTTGTGGGGGCAACCAGGAGCATTCGACCAAATGATAATTTTCACTGAGTGATGCTCAATCTGGAGAGGATGCAATGCTACTTGCCCACAACATTATACATCTGTTATGCTGTAGAGAGCGTGGGTCCTACCCAGTAATACCGCCTTCTGTAAGGGCATGAAAATATTATTGTACAAACACCTGTTGAACAACGTGTATTACTTTACCACAACTATTTGAATGACTGATCTGACATGTGATCGACGTGACATGTGATGGTTGCCATCACACTGTCCCCCTCTACGGCGAGAGCCAGCCGGTTGACTTGGACCATGTTCTTTACTTTCCCAGCGTGTACAGCCTTGAGTTCGCCTTTCCAGATGAGACACCTTGCTCTCAAGTCTTGTTCAGATGAAACCATGAATCTGTTATTGACCTTGCTGAAAGAGTCTTGGTCTGGATCTTCCGCTCTTTTTCTGCCTGGCACACCCTCCGAGGCCCCAAAACCGGGGTGGTCCGGTGTGTTCAGGTGGAGTACTCCTAGAGCGGCTCCTGTCACGTCCTTCTTGTTCTGGATCCTCTGCTCTTTTTCTGAGGATCTATTCTCCGCACCTGAGCCAGGGACGGAAGGGATGCTCACATCTCTTCTTGACTGGATAGCTGGGAACCGCGGGACGTCATCAACAGTGGCTGGGGTGCGACGAGTAAACATGTCAGGTCTGAGACATGTGGCAGGTACATTTTCACGATGGGCACCCAATTGTGCTAACACTTCTTGAATAATGTAATAACGTGTATTTTAGACCACAATTTCTTGAATGACGGAGTCGGTTCTCAGTTGGGCTCTACATACAAAGGGAAGAGCAATAATATTGCTCAGTTCGCCTCACTTAGGCTCAGTTATTTTGGACCTGAGGCTGATGAACTACCAGTTATCGGTTGACCTTCAGGGATGCTCAGCACCGGTACCTCGACCGGATTTTTTGTTCTATTGCTGTTTCGGCAGCCCGATCCACGCGCTCTTAAGCATACAGGGAAGAATGAAGCAGATGATGGCTGTACGGAATAGCGGCAATGCTACTTGTGGCAACAATAGAACTGCTGGCCACGCCCAAAAACATGGACATGAGATCGACGACCAGTCTATTGGCGGAACCAGGAAACATCAAACCTGAGAAACGACATCCTGCACAGAAGATTTATCCGATCATCCTTAAAAGTCTATGGGGACTTCCAATTCAAGACAGCAGAGGCTCTCAATTTCCTGAAAGCTGTCATAGCAAAGAGCAACAAAGCGACCATTGAGGGCCGAATTAAAAGCTGGTACTTACAGGACCATTACAATAAACATCATTTCTGTCAATCATTCGTGCCCTTCTATCTTTCTAATATCCAACGATATCTTCTCCCGCATGACGGAAGTCATTTCATAATTTTTATTTTCACTTTTCGGGAGTGACGATACGCCAAAGAAATCTCTCCGGTGAATTGACCCTAATTTATTCCGGTAATGTACGACGCAGAGGGGGGATGTGATAGGAATAGTTGAGGCCATTTAGCTCTAAATTGTCCCGTCTGGGGCCTCCAATTATACTATTAAGTGGTAGGACATGGCCCTATCGGCTCTAATTCATGGGTCTCTCTCTTACACGAGTATCTCACACTCAATAGCTCTCACCCAACCCATTTCCCTTTTACTGGACCCCTTTGATGAGCGATGGACACTGAAACATGTATCAGGCAATTTCTTAAACGAACACAAAACGAAGATTCTATCAAAGGGTCATAGTGGGCGATGTGTTTAATCGGTATGACATACAATATCGTTGAATTTAGAAATATTACAGTCAGTTTCGTTTCAAGTCTCGCTGTTTCATTGTATTGTTCGGGAAGTGGTGTTCCGATGCTCAATTCAGCGACCAACTCCTCTTACTCCTGGCCGACAAGCACCGCAAGCACACCCTGGTGCTGCTCTAACCGAAATGAGCCGCAAACATGTTAGAGAGAGACGAATTGAGCCCCGCCTGCGGCCAAATTGAGCTTAGTTTTTAACAATTTATCGGAAATGATCCTAAGCATTGGTGGGACTGCCTTGTGGAATCAGCTTGAATTGGAGAAAACTGGCCTGAAGAATAAGCAAGAAGCGAAGAGTCAAGCTGGCAGGATCTACTTGGAGGGCACAAAAGCAAGAAGAGGGACTCAAGGGTCAACTGCAATCGGTCACCAACAACAGTTTCCTGTTGCTGCAGTCGAAGAAGGAAGAAAAGAGACACATCAAGAAGTTGAAGATGTGGATTTGTTTGAATACTTCCCCTGCCAACCCTCGACCGTATCCCAACGGGCCTCAGACCCAAGGTTTTTTTTTTTTCTTCTTGAAAAATATTGGTATCATATTTTTCTTGTCATCTAATCGCCAAAACGGATTTTTGGTATTTTTTCAAATTTTTTAGAAAAAGTTTAATTTGCCGTTTTTCCCAATTTAGGAGCTCAGATACGCCACATGGAGCTACTTTTTGGTGGTTTCAGACTTTTCTCGCACTATGCTCGCCAAACTGGATTTTTTAAGACCAATTTCAGATTTTTCCGACATCTGGAAGTGCCCTAGAATAAAGATGACCAAAATCGTGTCACCCTCCTCGTCCTCGGGCTGTGGCTTTAATACACTAGATTACAGTCAGATTCAGATCAGGTCTCGACGTGTTTCATTGTACTGTTTTCGTGGGTTACTATTACTAGAATGTTACAGAATTAACCACCTCACCTTCAGCATCTAGCAACTTGGTCAGTTGGAGTTTGTCTTCGGCCACGTTGAAAGCGTTGTTCAAATTGTAAATGGCGTTGGATTTGGACAATTTCTCGAACTGAACCAAATCCGGGCGGTGCTTGTGGATGATGGCGTTGAAAGCAAGCCCGTCTCTCCACGACGTGGTGAAATTGCGGACGTTCACGTTGTGGTAGCCGGCTGTCTTCATTTGACACCAGAGGAGAAGAGCGTCTTTGGCAGATTTGGTTTCTTTGTTTTCAGTTTGTTCAATGGTAATATCTTGAATCTGAAAAAAAAAAAAAAAAAAAACATTGAGTAAGAGTTTAAAACAGACAGGGCGCTTCAGTCTCTTGGGGCCTGATTGTGGTAGTGATCGGCAACATCTCTTGGGCCTCTGCACCAAACAGAAAATTTTCTATTCTACGCATCCTACGCCTAATTCATAATTATGTACCTGAAATCTAAGGATAATGGTCCATATGAGGCCCAAACTAAGCCTAGAGCTGCCGTCTACGATATCGTGTGATCCCATGTTTTCCAGATGGACCCGCTGATCTTTGAGAAATTGCAAGGCTTTGTCCACATTTTCCAAGCAGTGGATACGCATTTTCCCTTTCGTAGGTCGGGGCTGTCAACAGATGAAAACATCCATTTAGAAATAACAAACAACTGATAAAAAATTGTAGAGAACATTTTATGGTAGGTAACAACTATTTTCCTTGTTTAATTTAAAATTTGATACGAAAGTCAGAGTTGCAAATCGTGAGATGATAAAATCATGTGCTTTCGTCTGGTCAACGCCGAAGTAGACAATATCCTGGGAGTTTGGAGGCGGCGTCCTTGACATTTCCTGGGGGCGGCTCTCCACTGCAGCCCCCCCCCCCCCCCCCCCACTCACACTCACAATACTCCTGTTGGTCACGCGATCAGAAAATTGACGTGACAAAATGAACAACTCTTGCCTATAAATGAGCATTTGGAAATGGACAGATGGGCAACACTGTGAAGTATTTGACGCTAAATAGGAGTAGTCATCTACTCGAGGAACGCAAAAACGTAGAGTAGGATTTGAACAATGGTTTGGGAACATTAGGAATGTTCACTCAACGGTGTCATCTAAGTAGAATCTACTTAGGGCCTAAGTAGAAAAGTCTTTTCAGATTGATCTGAAAGTATGATTCATATGATGGGTTATTAAAAAATATCATAATACATAGTTATGATATTATGGCTCACTATAGCCAGAAAAAAAGTGTGTCACTACCACTTCATAGCCAGTTTCCCGCTCTTGGTAAAATCCAAGAGTTGAAGTGATGGCAGCATCAAATGCTGAAATTTTCTTGAAATCCCATTTCAGTTACCATCTAGTAGATGTCGTTATTACATAATCTGGCAGTGTTCTGTTCAGTACCGTTGTGCAAAACTCGCGGTCTAACATTTTCGAAGTTCACTCATTCACATAATTGCTAGGGGTGAGTTTCTCTATCATTTCTTCTTTGATTGAAGACATTCTTGAACTGAAATAAAGATGAATTGCCTCCTTCCTATCAAATGGCGGCTGCTGTTTTCGTTTAGGCGCCCCCCCCCCCCCCTCTCCTTCACTTTCTGTTCAAGTTCAATTTTAGGCAGGGGGGTGGGGGGGGTCCTCTTGGTGTTGTTGGTGAGCATAATAATCAGGAGCGTTGGCGGGATCTGGCACTGGTCTTCAAGGTGGCGCGGAGGTATGAAAAGGAGCTGATCGGTGATTTCTGTGAGTTCTGAGGAATGGAAGAGTCTGAAATTTCTGTTCAACTCATTCGATAATTAAAGTAATTATAAATAGCTGATTTTTGGTTTTGTTTAAATTAGTACTTTTTTTATCTTTTTTTTTAGAAATTATTTTTGTCGAATGTAAGGAACCTATTCACTTTCTTGTTCCATCCTTCACTTAGAAATTTTGTTAAATTTGAATTGGCCAAGGAACTAGGTCAGAGAAATGGGAAAATTCGGCCGAACACAGTTGAACTAGTAATGAACAAAGTACTCGGTACAGTAACTGTACTGCTAACTGTTAGCACTGAGAAATTGAGGTGTCTGAGCAGAGGAAATCACTAGTGAATATTTGGCGTTTTGAATTTTCCCGCGGTCGCACTTTTACTAATCCGCCAGAGTGCGCTAGCATAAGAAGGGACCGACGGGAATCTGCCGAAGGTGACGGCGGAAATGGCGGCCGTGTAACAGCCAATGAGAGAGTAGCGCCACTTTTCCCTCCAGATTCAAAGTTGAAATTTTCGACAGTGCCCTGGAAATTTGGAATTACACCGTAGGAGCCCAAAACTCACTGCTATGCCTTCAAATTATGAAGTTCTTTCAGAAAAAAGTATTAGTCGACGGTCGGTTCCCGGGCCCATTTCCCACCAAAATAAGAGTATTTATAAAGGGTTTCTAGCAAGTATTAAAATTTAATGTAAACGCCGTGCCTTACTACAATCTGTGCACACACAAAAAAAAAAGGAAAAATTGACACTTTTTTTGTGAAGAAATGGAATCTCAAATACCCCTCATTTCAGAGAAACTACCATTCTCCATCATAAGATCGACCCTCTGCACCTTCGGCAAACACACACTGTATACAACCCTACAATCAATGCTATTCAGGAGTCGTCAGGGGCACTTCACCGCAAATAAACAACTAGGAGGCTACGCCAGCCAACCCCCGCTAATTGCGGCCCCGTCTTTTCATGTGTAAAAGTGGAAGGATTCATTTGGAAGGTCGGTAAAATCTAATTCTACCCCTTTCGAAGCTCAGATACGCCTTTTCCTGTCCTCTACTTTTTTTTTATTAAAATTTTTCCGATTGCTAGTAGTATGTACCCTAGAATAAAGATGACCAAATTCGTGTCCCTCTCCTCGTCTTCCTCGTGTTACGGCTCTAATATAGTCGACAAGGGGCCATCCCCTACTGGGTACGCCAGCCAACCCCCGCTCGTTCCGCCCTGGTGAGATAAGTAAAAGATTTTCTCCTTAAAAAGCACTAAATTCGCTTAAATTCGGAACTTACGAAAGTTACAACTTTCTTCCGCTCAGTTGTGGGAGACAAGCCTAATGAGGTGCACTCAATTTCCTTCAGAAACCAAGTGGTGAATTTTTCTCACATCATTTTCGATCAGTTATAAACGAGAAAGGAGCTCTTCCACTACACTAATCACACGTCTAAACCTCCCCATTATAAGGAAGGTGCTCACGTTTTCTCATTTTCTTCCAAATACCAGCTATTCCTGCCTGGGGGTAAACATTTACTTGCAAGCTCTAGTTAAAGTGCAACATATATTTAGGCGTATCCCAAGTCTGGAAATCTCAACGTGAGACCGCTTGAGAAGGGTTTCAGGCTCTCAGCCAAAAAAAAAAAAAAAACGGCCCACTGACGCCAATCTAAATCCGGAAGGGGGGATTTATCGACGATTATCTCCTGTAAAAACTTCCGCGAAGGAATTTTCAACAAACCGATTTCCATGAACGTAAAAAAGTCAACTTACCAGTCTTTCTCCCGAAAGTACTTCGAGAAGTTGAATGAGCATTTTCCCATCCCGGAGATCGGTGTAAAGGTCTGATATTCTGCAGTTAACTCGCACCAAATGCGAATTAACCCATTTTTGGAAGGTCTTCTTTTGGACGCTTTCTCGTTCGTCTGAAACAATGAAATTCACAATAAAATATTTGACGGTGAAAATTGACCACTTAAAGCCCAGGGGGCGTTGCAATAACACAAAAGAAGAAAAAAGTTTTTTCAAATCTCGGCCCTACGGGCCTCGCCAGGGGGCAAGCCCCCTGGACGTTTTTTACTTGGAACTTACAGCTAAAATTGAAGGAATATACTTTAGCCTCTAACCTGTATATAAGTTACATACAACCGACAGCGAAGATTATAATACCTATACCTACATAACCTCCATCGCAGGTTATAATATAAACTCAGACCTCCACCTTGCCCGAGGGAGTGTTATATCGATGTTCGAGAAACAATACCACCATCTACTGGAGAAGAAATTTTTTTTAATTTAGAACATGTTTTGAATTTTTTTGCGTTAAATGTCCATTCCGGCCAACTGTGTGACGCCTTGAACGTGGAGAGTGCGGAAACACTTCCGTCATCCACTCGCTGACTCCAGGTGTGTGGATGATTACCACAATTTGAATTCAAATTTAGTTAGAACGTTCGAATGCAGTAAATTCGTCTGAAATTATCTTCCTCAAATAAACATCTTGTTATCGTCCTGAGTTCAATGGAATAATCTAAATGCAAATTGAATTTCGAGACCAACAAGTAAAAACCATCAACTATATTTCGATTATTGAAACGATACGAAAATGAAACTTTTAGAAGGGCAATGCCGAAGAAAGGAGTGATAGCGGATTATCGATTTCATCTCCTCCGGCATCCGAATTGGACCATTTCGAGTAGCATTGGAGTTGATATCCAAGAAAGAGTCAGACAACCGATAGCATTGCGTGAGAACAAACCTTATTCAGATGGCGTAACATCTAATTTCCGGAAAGGATAAAATAAAGATAAAATCGAATTTTCCATTTATAGTTCTGATCCGATAAATACATAGCTATTATTAGATATTACAGTAAAGTCTTGCGATTAATGAGGAAAAAAACCAAGTTTTTCAAAACTGACGAAGATGGCACTTATTTCAGTTTTTTTTAAAGTATAACTTGAAAACTAGGCGTCTTACAGGGATTCCCACACTTATTAAAAGTGAAGAGCATTAAATCCCGCATAACTTGAATACCTAAAAATTGAAATTAAGTTGGGTCGTCTGGGAGACATCGGCAGATGGGAGAGGGATAATCGATAGATACCAGGGGACTTTCGGTCGGGCATTCATTTCTTCACTGAGTATCTAGAGTCGCTTGCAAAATATTCGGATTCAAATAATGATTTATTTGATCGTTAATGCAGGTATAAAACTTGATTTTCTGCCAATAATTCAACTTATGAACGAAATATTGGGAATCATGTCGTGGTAACTACCAAATCGCACAACTGCCAAAATGCGATTTTTAGATTAGTACCTAATCTAAAAAAAGGAAAGGAAAGGAAGTACCTAATCTAATCCTTTAATAGGTACCCTATTGCAAAGGATTTTTCTCCCCCGATCAAACACTGTCGTTGATTCATCATTTCGCCGACTGTAAATGCCTCGAAAAAGAGGGAATGACCTTTTCTCACATCTGATTTCGGTAACCAAAATCGCACATCAGCGCGTTTTCACGTTCAGCCGGCATCATGAGAGATGGCGACGAGGTAAGTTTGTTTATTATGATTGGAAGAGTGCCATAAATCATCTGATCTTTGTTCTATAGGAAGTAATATTAATTGCTGAAGACAGGGAGCCCTTTAAATCATGTGGATTTTCATAATACTCCTATTGGTTTGGTTACCTAAGTTTTCATTGCAATTATGTGATTTTGGCGTTACCAATACCCTGCTGATGTGTTTGTGTGTCTTCGGTCTTGGTATTATGGGTGGATCAAATTTTGAACTGTGGTTTTCGTATAACTCTGTTTGGGAGACACTTCCAGCGACATTATTGCATTTTATACAAAATCACATCTAGCTTGGCTGTACTTCAGTTACGTTAAGTTGAGTACCACCAGGGTTGGTTGACCAGATCCCTCTAAGCTAACGTTTCGGACGCTGGCTCCACCGCGTTGAATTTTGATCCACCAAAAACTGTTCTGATACCTAATATTTGTTTCTTTTCCCCCCTCAGGCCCTATCCGATTGGAGGAATTAGTGAGCATGGTCGCTCACTGCCCTAATACAGCCGTAATTGACATCAGTGGGATCATGCCAGAGCCAGGCCCAATGTTTCCTGTGGTTGACAGTAGTAATTTAGTACCAAGTAAGTGAAGCAGGGGTCGAGTTGACAATCATCACCCACCTGGTCGTGTATCACAGCGGGTTGGTACCAATCAAGTTACTTTCTTTCTTTCAGAGGATTACTATCAATCTGACCAGCCGATGGGATGGAGAGACGAGGCGCATAAAATTTAATGCCCTGGCCTCAAAAGAGTTTGGTTGCTCGAATTCCAGGCTCCTGAGCCCATCTGCTTCCATGACCTCAAAAGAGTTAGGTCGCTTGAATTCAAGGCACCTGACCCTTCAGGTTCACTGGCCTCAAAGGGGTTTGGTTGCTTGAGTTCAAGACTCCTGAGCTCACCTGCTTCCCTGGCCTCAAGGGGTTTGGGCGCTCAAGTTCGCAGCTCAAATACTCATATATTATATGAGTATACTAAAGTTACTGTATCGATACTCTTCACTGGTATTGGTAAGTATCGTCTGTACCTAGCAGATCGTTGGGGCAAAACCTGATTCGGCCACCTGTTCGTCAAAAGTCGATCGTCCAAATTGGACTGCCGGAGTCCAAGCGCCACCTGCACCAGGCCATAAACGAATGTACGGATAGTTGCCCCCATTTGCGCCCTTAAAATCCACAAACTAACTGGGGTTAGAACTCGAAACAAAGAAGTTGGGCGCAAAGGCGCCCATTTGCGCGCAATGTGCGAAACCTCGCCCGCCTAATAGTAGCCCAGGGGAAGAGGTAGGCAAAATACTCAATTTTATCGCATATCAGTAGAAGAGCATACATGACTGAATAATAATAATTATTATTACTACTAATAATTATTAGTAGTAATGGTGACAGTTGAAAAGTCAATTAAAACCATTATTTACAAAAATGCTCATCTGATCTGTTTTTAAGTGCATAAATGGGCGATAAAAGCGAGGCCACGAAATCACATTCAGCGTGACAAAGCGACGTGTCGTCCTTGTAGATAAGGTGACAAATTATAGTTTCGCTACTGGGCGTCGCCTAACTAGTCCTCAATAGGCCATTGATTGTAATCCACATCATCAAGACACTTCTATTGTGAAAGAAGGGATGGACCGACTTCCGTCAACAGCGGAAGTTGAAGTCTGTTAAAATTCGGGGGAAAAGGGGGAAAGCCCAAAAGCGACCGCAGTTGAAAAAGGCAGAAAAATGTGATGGGGGATGAGAATATCTCGTAGTAAGAGCTGAGAGCCTTTGTTGACTCAGTGGTGCAAAACCAGCGCCACGTCAAGGAGATAAATAGTTACTGTAAATAGCCCAGAGATTTCACATTGTAAACTGGGCACCATTTATTACTAAAATGATCTGTTAAAAGCGAACACAACCTTTTTGGAAAAAAATTTCCAGATTTTCTATAATAAAGTCATATTATGTACTTGATCGAACTGCAAGGTATCATCACCAAAGCAAAGTTTTTATTTTGAAGTAGGTAATAAGCAGCTTTTCAATTTTGGTCGAGTTTTACAAATAATTTCAGTCAAAACCAGCCTTCAATGCGTCTTCTACCAAAAGGGGGCAATAATCAGGCTAAGAGGGCCACAATCTTTAGAGTAGCTATGCGGTATTTGACTTTCAAATTTCACCGCTCTAGCAGCGGAATGGTGGGAAAAAGTAGTGTTCGGAGCGGAACTTGTAGGAAATTTTGTCGAATTCTATTCTGGTAATCGTAGTTTAGTCGCTGGAAGGCCTACTTATCGAGTTAAAACTCAAACAACCCGGCGAAGATACAGAACTTATCGAAAATCTCAATCCTCGGCCTCTGTAACGCCGGAAGGCTTGTACAATAAAGCATATCTATCTATCTATCTATCTCAATCCTCGGGGGGCTCTAATTTGGTGAGCAGAATCCGGTATGCCGGAAGAAGTCACTTGCCACTCGCGCATGCCATGGCCAAGAAGTTCAACTTTTTGATGTTAAAACTAAGTGCAGCCATTAAAAGATGTCACTCACCAGCTAAAGCTTTGATTCTGCTTCGTTCGAAAAGTCTTGAACTGGAATTTCCGCCATCGTATTCGAAATCGTCGACTATCTCCTGCTGGGTGACGCTGGGGTCCCACCGGACCATCGAGATGTCCGTCGTCATCTGAAACAATATCAAATTCGTCGTTAAGGTGGCAGAGAACAGAATATATCGCGCGAAAGACAATAATGCTACTGCTAATGTATTATTACCCGTGAAATGAATTATAATGTTTCAAGTGAAGTGTTCGCCGAGCTACAACCTGCGACCTGGCCAGAAAATCAGGAGGTTTCGATGTAGGCCGTGAAGATGGTATTTACAAGACCTTTCGAAATACCAATGACACTTGGGACCCTCCAGTTCATTCTCACGGAAATCACTCTTCCGCCATTAACGCTGCGTTTCTGGTGTTTTGGGGTATAGTGGAGGCATATCCGAGTTGCGGTCACAAGCTCACAGACCATTGGTGAGATATAACAATTGCGGTCCCGTCTTCGAAAGGTAACATCCGATTTGGGGTCCAAGGTGGAGAGATTGCAAATCAGTCAATTGAATCAACGCCTAGGCGTTGTCAGAAATAACACCATGTGGGAGCTGCTAAGGTGACCGAGCCTCAAGGCGGTCAGGGCATCATCAGGGGCGATCCAGGCCACCTCAGGCTACTTGGTCTATCCACTCTTGGGTTTGGGAGTGACCTTCGGAATGCCAGTCACTTATGGGATCTGGCTCTTGGAGCTTATCCCACAGGTCACACAGTCGTCAAGCTCTTCTGGGCACCGGGATTTGGTATGCCTATTCTTATAACATTAGTAGCACTCCAGAAAATCTACATCGCCAGGCGCAGGCACACTGAGAGAAAAGATTTTTTTAGTGGCTCGGTTAAATCCGAAATAACCTCGAAAAGAAATTGAAACCACCTAGAATCAATTGATTCAACCTAGAAAAAAATAGGTCCAGGTTAAAGTAACATCGAAAAACATTAATACAACCTAGACCCATATAGAAACAACCTAATCCATTATTACCCGCCCTCTGACCACAACCTGGAAAAAAAAAGTGTCAACCTAGACCAAATGTGAACTTCACATTTGGTCTAGGTTGACATTGTGAAAACCTAGAAAATATATTACCTACCTTTGACTTTTAAGTGGGGTAACCTAGAATTGAATGATTTGACCTTCCATATAATTCCCCTCCATTAAAGTCTCGGTTGTACAACTGAAAACAACCGAGAGATTAAAAAGGCGAGATTGTTACTTTAGGTAACAACCCAGAAGAAAAAGTTAGACTTTCAGTCTCGGTTAAAACTACCTTAGTACCACAAACAGTTTTAGGTTTAAACAACAGTGATTGTAATTCATTCAATAAATTCCAGGTTGTTTCTACGGTACGCTAAGCGGCCGCGGAGAGCGCCACTGTAGGCGGTGGGCGTTAATTCTCGTTGACTTGGCACCCCTGCTATTTACCCGGTGGGGTTGAGGCCAAATCTCTGTCAAATTCTAATCATCTAATATCTGTCACTATGTGCAGTCATATTATGACGTTACATTCTAATTTTTGTACTGAGTTGGAAACAGAGACAACCCAGAAAGAGTTGAAGTTGATAGAACCAACCTGCAATGGAAGTGGAGCAAACCTAGAAAGAAAAGTGGACCACCTAGTAATTTATTAGGACCAACCTGAAAAGAATAGGAAGCTACCTAGAAATTTAACTGGTACAACAGGGATAGTAATTGAAACAACCTCGTAAATAAAGGGGCACAACCTAGAGAAAAAAGGGTTCTAGGTTAATGCGCCATGGCTGTAAATTGTTTGAGGTGGGGTGAGAACGTTTTTGATTTAGGGTAAATCAACCGTCTATGAAAGTGAAAAACATTGAATACCAGGGTGAGACAACCAAGACATTAATGTTTTTAACCTAGACTGTAAATGGATGGAGCGGCGGCACACACTGTGAACTTAACCTAGAACTAAAGTGTGGGGGTGGTGCATTTTAAATCTTGATTGTTTGCATTTTTAGGAAGGTAACTTCACCAGTATTTTCAATCTAGGTTAAATTATATTCAACCTAGACTAAATTGTTCCACCCTAGAATGAAAACCAAAAAAATCTAGGTTGGCAGCATTTAACTTAGAAAAAAATCGAAAAATAACCTAGAATAGGCCCTTTTTTTCTCTCAGTGCACACAATATACGCGCTTCAGCCCCGCGCTTATAGTTAGTTACGCAGGGCTGAGATGGGGACTATGGGTTAGCTGAGACTGAGGGATAAGCTCACTTAATACGCACGACTGGATATTCAGAGAATTCGGATATCCTTGTATGACAGGGGGACCACAACTGGGATATATAATTGGAATTTGACCGCGAGTGCGATAGTGGAAGTTAAGCGCCGATTTAGGACTTGGGCGTCTCCAAATTGTTGAAATTCAGAAATAACTGGTCTCTTGTAGCACGTTCGATTCGGGGAACTTGGTTCGAAATGATGACCACAAAAAGTTGAGTGGCTTGAGCCATCCAGGCTGATTCGGTATAGTGGACGTCAAGTTTGGCTTTTGACCAGGTATATCTATAGCAATACCGAATGACTCTTCCACACTGGTCTGGCTTTGCTGCCCTGCCTGAGCTGAATATTGACCTTCTGCATAGTGGGGACACAGCATGGGGAGTGATGGGGGGGGGGGGGGGGATGAACGTGCGATGACTACGATAGTGATGAACCGTGGGGGGTTGCAAGCGTTACAATGAGACATAATATGTCCTAGTATCTGCACCAATATATTATATTGGTACAGATACTAGGAAACTCAAAAAACCTCGAGACTCCCAGCAGACAGATTCAGGTGAAGCCTCGAACCACATGGAAATTTGAACGTAGCATTCATTTTTTGGGGTCCCACATCTGTCTAAACAATGAACAAAAATACTGATTTTTCTAAATTCTTTAAAATAATTTTTGGTCGACCGAATTAATTTTTACACAATTTATATCAAAGAATAATGAACCCTTGTGTAAAATTTGCAGCAAAAATACTTTCTTGTCGTTTCCAATTTAATCTTAAACCTTTGATATGGATTCTTCCATTTCCCGAGAAATTTCTATGTACCTACAAATATACCAAACGTTATGATGGTTTCGGTCTTTTCTCGTACTAAATGTTTCTGGATTATTTTTTAACGATAGAAGGCTACCAAATAACACCGAAAATGGGGTTAAAACACAAATTGCAAGTTCGTACGCATTTATTGAATTTAAGGAAAAATGCACCGAAATTTCCGTGGAAACCAGCAATCAGCTCCCATTGGTCGGCGATTTGCCAAGTTGGCCACCATTTAAAAAGTTTAAAACTGAAGGATCGGTCTCTGAGGTTGCCCACTCATAAAATCAAATCGATATAAATTACACGATAACATTCACAACAAAGCGAACAGTAATTAACAACAAAGCCATTTTCGCGTTAGGAAATTTAAGAAAAAATATGAAAAGTGGGAAAACTAACCGTCAAACCGCGGAAGGGCCGTACGTGACGACACGCACGTCCTTTTTGAATCGACCAGAACCACTTTAGATGAATATAAACCACATGAAAGACTTTGTGTCACACAAATGATGTACTTTTCTCTTTTTGTCTTCTAACAACATGGCAGAGGATGATTTAACCCGAAATTTGGGTGCACGATCATCCTTTTTTTTTTTTTTTTTTTTTTTTTTTTCTTCCGAGACTACCGGAGCAGCTCTTCTGGGAGTACAAGAAGAAAACTCCTTCTAAAAATTCACTTTGAACCGTCAACTTTGCAACTGGTTCATGAACTCTCGTGTTGGTTCCCTCACACAACCCTTACTCACCCGTTCCGCCCGCCTGTTGAACCCTAACATTATCTGCAACCCACTTGAAACCCAAACCCTGTCATGCCGCGATAAACGTCGGGTTTATATCTCCAGTTGGCTCCAGCTCAGTTCAATAAACGGGCGTGCGAGGTTTTGGGGCGGCCTCAAGGCGTTACTTTCCCTTCGTGATCCTTCAGAGGCATTTCAACGTCGAGATGGGCCCCACAGATATGACAACCCTGCAGGCCGTTGGAACTGACGTGGCACCCCGGTTTCTCGTTTGGACTGTTGAGAGGTTCATTTTGCGACGGTGAAATGTGGGGGGGTCCAATGAAAGCCATGCGTTTTGAAGTTGAAAACCCGAAATTATCAATGTTTAGGAAAATTGTGTGAAGATTCTTCACTGATGGGCAATTTGAACATGGAGTTTCCAACACAGAAGAAATAACAGAAAGGGGCCAGTTTGAGCTATTCCTGGTCTTGAATGATATGCACACGTGGGTGATCCAGCAAGTGCTGGAAGAACCACTTCCCCCTTCCCTCGTTTCCCGATACTAGATCAATCCAATCCACTGCAGCATCTGCCGTCAATGGAGCTGCCGGACGAGAGCACCCTGCCGTCATAATATGACATTAATTATGGCTGGGCCCCACCAGTATGACCTATATGCCAAAATGTTCTGAGACCTGGCGCATTTACAGTGGGGTCATTGACGTCAGACAGGACATACTCGAGACAAGTCTTAGTTCACAGTGAGCAAAATCAAATGTGAAAATTGCATTTAATGAAAAAGCGACATTCGCCAGCTAGTTTCCAACGCTTCGGGTCATTGACCGTGTAGTAAATACACCGCGTTTTTTTTTTTTTTTTTTTAAATGATAGGATTTCAATGGCCAAGTACTACCAGAGTACGGTAACTTCGTCTCATGGTTAAGTTGTTGGTGCAAAGGGCATGATAACCGAGCCTTTTGTGGGGAAGGGAGCTGAGGGCTCAATTTTATTATTTTTCGTGTGTCCGCAGGCTATGTTGACCCATCTGGAACGTTGGGGGCGGCAAGGGGTGGTGATATTGATCCGTGCGCGCCGCCTCCGTGGCGGCTCTGGATCCAAACCAAAGGTGGTTACGCCGCACAATGGTTTTCACTTGCACCTTATTGCAACGCCCTTTTAAAATAGGTTCAAGTGGAGGACAACTCGTTCAAAATGTACCAACCAGTGTTGAATGGAGACAATCTTCAAATAACTAAAACTGGGTGTCCAGGGTAAGGCCGTGTACCTTGGATTTTTTCAAAGCCAAAATTTGGCTTACCTTGGTAGTATTTAATACTATAACCAAAATACCTTTCAGAGGTAGCCAAATACCCTATTCCAGTTTCAAGTTGTTACCAATTAAGAAGCGATAGCTTCACCAATTTTTTCTAAATTCCATCCATTGAATTGAATAGATGAGCGGAACCTTTCTTATATTTAATGAGCGAGAGAAACTAAGAAACAGTAAGTATCTAGCGTCCAAACTATGCCACACAACACATCAAAAATATCCACGTGATGCTCATTACGTAAACAACTGCACCCTAACGACCGATGCTTAAGAAAACCTTATGCCGATCAGAGGTAACGAACGGCTCAGGCTGCAAAAATCGTTTTGGAGTCGTTGGAATCAGCCTAAAAAGCTCATTCCATAGACCCTTGTAACAACGAAATCGGACAAAAACTTTCGTCCCCCTTTTGAGGCCTCCTTAGTTACACATCAGAGATAAACAACTTTCGTCGTGAAGGACCTCCCGAAAACCGATGAAGGGGATGAGGGAGGAAAAATCAAGGTAGCCTATAACCACCCCCCGAACTCGCTGATCACAATGAGACCACCCTCATGAAAATCTGTTGAGCCGCTCGGGCGTGATGCCGTGATACACAAACAAACAAACAAACAAAAACAAACAAAAACAAGCCATCAATTGAATTGAATAGATGAGCGCAACCTTTCTGTTATTACGATATAATATTAAATATTATTTAATGAGCGAGAGAAACTAAGAAACAGTAGGTATCTAGCGACCAAACTATGCCACACAACACATCAAAAATATCCATGTGATGCTCATTACGTAAACAACTGCACCCTAACGACCGATACGTAAGAAAACCTTATGCCGATCAGAGGTAACGAACGGCTCAGGCTGCAAAAATCGTTTTGGAGTCGTTGGAATCAGCCCAAAAAGCTCATTCCATAGACCCTTGTACCAACGAAATCGGACAAAAACTTTCGTCCCCCTTTTGAGGCCTCCTTAGTTACACATCAGAGATAAACAACTTTCGTCGTGAAGGACCTCCCGAAAACCGATGAAGGGGATGAGGGAGGAAAAATCAAGGTAGCCTATAACCACCCCCCGAACTCGCTGATGACAATGAGACCACCCTCATGAAAATCTGTTGAGCCGCTCGGGCGTGATGCTCTGTACACAAACAAAACAAAAACAAAAAAAAAAAAAAACATGTCGAGGAGGTGAGCGCACCTTTCCATTTTTTGGGAAAAGGTTGCGCTAAAAAGGTGGCATTTTATAAAATTCCGAAATTGAATTGCTAATTAGCGTATTGAATAACATAGCATATTAACAATAACAAATTTTGTTTCCTGTCCAGTAAACATATTAATATGCTATTAATATAAAAGCGTACTAATATGCTCGAATCCGAGTCCTACACATGACAAATAATACTGACGTGAAAAACACATCAGTTTGACTTGCCCGTCTGCCAGGGTTTGCATTAAACGCATTAAATGTTTGCACTAAAGAAATTGTATTTATTGCTTCCGAGTCTGCGAAGCAGCGGAAGCCTTGTGTTCACTTTCGGGAGAAAAAAAATTTTTGTTGTCCGAATTCAAAATTTCCACTCGCATTTTGCGTTTCATAGCCTACTGAACAAATTTGGTTTCGTGTCTGTCGGTCTGTCCGCATTTCCTTGTTACAGCCATAATTTCCACAATTTTGAATGAATTTAGCTCAAATTTTGAGGGATTATGCGGATCAGGCTCCTTGAGGTCCCATACGAATTTCAGCACAATTGAATCAGCGGTACGCTCTGCGCATGCGCTAACATGAAATTCTTGAAACAGGCATAACTTTCTCAATTTTGATCGGATTTCAATCAAATTTTCAGGAATTGTGTGGGTATAGCCCTAGACGGTTCCCTATCAGTTTCATCATGATTGAATCAGTGGTACTCCCTGCGCATGCGCGATCGTAATTTTCTTGTTACAGTAACTGTAACAACTGTTGTTACGTTCATTTTGAACTTGGCACGAGGAAGCTCATGTGCCATTGCCTTGGCAGTGTATTTTATTTTACCATTCTACCTGGAATGTCTCCAAATAATAAGGCACTGGATTTAGCACAGAACAAGAGTATGGGAGAGCAGAGTGGGGATCAAAGCGGCACTCATTCCAATAAACTGTTCGGTCAGATCCATCTCGTATGGCCACGCAGCAATCAGTTTTCCCCGTGCAAGACACCCAGCAGCGAGTACCTACCAAAGTACAGCATGTGAAACTCCCCGAAAATAGCGCAAACCGCGACAAAGTGCTTGAGGTCCTCCAGCATCCTCATGTTGCAGAGTGAGCAGTGTTCAGTGCGACGACCCTGCTCGCGCAGCTGGTCGGCTGTTGAGCTTTACCAGGTCGCCTAAGAAAATCAGCACCCAACGTAACACAAACATCTGCCCTCAACAGGCCCTCTGTATTTAAACTTTTGGATCAACACACCGAACCCCCAAACCCACGAATCCGGCCCTTCGATGATCCTGAGGCCTTCGTTGCCTCCGTCCTCGTCTCCTACACAGCAGGCTGCATCTCCTCCAACTGCCCCCCTGTGCTGCTCATCCAAACTTCGCAGCCTCCTGTACCAGTACACATTTTAGGCAACAATCCCACTGGCCACGATTCGGGAGGACCATCTAACTGGGTCGACGCTCACCAAACTGATTTCAAACTAGTTCAAACAGGTATTGAACCCATTCTAATCCGATTTCAATCGCTTCAAACCTGACTCAATGACTTCAACCCAGTTCCAAACAGGTCTTGAATCCTTTCCAATTGACATCCTCAGATCTACTGTTGCGAGGTAATTGCCAGCCGGGTCGAGTGTTTCTCGTACATTGAGAAGAGGAAACGCCTAATTGTGTCGAGATCCCCAAGTGTGAATTAGGGTGTGGTTTTCATTCGGATCGATAAAATAATCTTCCGACCCAGAAATGCCCGTCAAGCTCCGTCAACGATGAGATGATAAGGTTTTTCTCTTTTATTCGCTCCGCCTTGGAAACCCTGAAAAGAAGCTCCGTCTCACTCCACTAAATCATCCTTTGAAAAAACATAACTGACTCGTTATAATGGTCTCAATTACTCAAAAATTGTTCAAGTGCAGGTTTAAAAAACATGAGCTTCGTTTTCGTTCATCGAGCCAAATGACAAGACTTGAATTTGGATTAGAAAGTTCGATATCAGGATACCTATGTCCTTCATAGATATCACCGAGTGCATCGACCTTGTTAAAGGGAAACGATATTTCGTTGAACAAGTTAATCAACGTCCTTGCGAAGATTGTCTTAGCACTTATTGTCATTTGTGCCACAGTCAACGCCAAGAGCCTGGTGTCTACACCGATATAAACTTGATAAATATATATTATGTAGTCTTACCACAGTGAGGATGGGTTTGAACTCAGTTTGGAACGTTCAAGACTGGTGTGAGGGGCTTGGCGCGATCTCTGGATCTTTCCAGGTTTACCTGGACTAGTGGAGCTCTAGATCTCTGGTCTTGTGGATTTCTTGGTCTCCAGATCTGAATCTCTGGATCTTTTGCTTCATTTTTGGATCCCTTAATCTACCCGTAGAAATCCGTGGATATCTGGAACTCCAGATCTCTGAATCTCCGGATCTGGATTTTGAAGCTAGTAACCTATTTCGCTCACCTTCTTCTTGTTTTCTCTAGCTAACGCCAGTAGAGGCGTTGACGTCTAGGGCAAACGGATCACAGGAACTAAGCTGGTAGTCCCTACATTGACAAGATAATGCATCGCTAGCAGAGTTTGGTTGTTTTCACTCGCGGAGTAGGAAAGCCCCCCGCTTGAGCTCGACTTGACACATTCGGGACCGGCTAGGAGGGATTTCAACACATTTTGAAAGGAGTTCTGGATCGGGCAACTCATTACCAGCTGGAAGATTCTCCAACAATTGAAACTGAAGAGAGATTCAAAACCGGTTTGGAGGGAGTCAAATCCCGTTTTAGGGGGGTTCAAACCATTTTATGGGTCCCATCCTGATCAACCCAGTTTGAATGGTCTCAAACCAGTTTCTTGGGATCAACTCAGTTTGAAGGTATCAAGACCAGTTTTGAGGAGTTCACAACCAATTTGATAGGTTTAGCCCGTTTGAGGATGACGGGTTTAAAAGTGGTATGGAGGGGTTCAGGCAGTTGACATCTTTGAAGCGGTCAAGCTGGCGCTGTTTGAAACCGGTTCGTAAGGGTTCAAAACCAATTGATGGGGTCTACACTAGATTTGGAGGGGCTCAACACCTGTTTGAAGGAGTTTAAATTCGGGTTGATAGGGATAAACCCAGATTGAACAATTTAAGAATGGCTTGGAGGGGCTTTAGTAAAGCCGCTTTACTGATTTGAAGGGGGTTCAATACCAGTTTGAATGACATTGTATGTGAACTGATAGATACGGAATTCGCAATCGATTTTACATCCTAAACGCCCTTCTTGTCCGCGTTCAACGGCCGAGCGAAGGGAGCTACTCATTATCAATAATATCCCAGTTATGACAAACGTTTATTTTATGCAACATAATTAAAAGTGTATTTGAGCCTGATTTACTCTTCAAATCCCATTGACGTTGAGTGTGATGTCACAGTTATGGCGTTTAAGCTTGATCAGTCAAGTGCGACGCAAGTGGATCTATTTCTCGTGTTAGGTCTCTTAAGATTCACTTTGGAAATCTCTGGCCTCTTATGCAACAAAATACCAAATCGTCGTTATTCGAAAACAAACCGGGAATCGAAGACTTCCAAGAGTGTACGTTGAAACATTAAGAAGGTTTGAAGGGCGGAGAGAGAAGGAACACTTCGTGGGGGCCGCCTTTAAACGGTGACGTCACCTCCTCGTTCAGAAATCTCGAGAAGTCAGAAAACGAGATCCAGCCTGAGACTATTTGGAAAGATGACAGACCAGAAAATCCCAATTGGGCACGTACCGAGTATAAACGAACCGGCTTGAAGCCAGTTTTGAATCCTGGGGCGAAATGAATGTTTGGATGGTTTGTTCGAAAAAGGGAACGCTGCAAATCGAGCCAAAGTATTTTTTCTTTCTTGTTGAAATACGTGATTGTGAACCCAAAAGCTGAATTTAGCAGTTTTTCTAGTTCTTCTTCTTCTTTTCGATACCAGCGCTCTATTTGTAACTTCTTCTTTTCGAAACTAGCGAAACGCGCTCTCTATGTGAACATCAATGGAACAGCAAGACTTAGTGCACTTAGTGCATCAACTGTCGACACCGGCGGCGGCCATTTGGTGTTCATTTCTCATGCACTGGGTAGTTGGCAGAGTGGTTTTGGCCTTTTTGGAACGGTTCTGCCTGTTGCTTCCCTGATGCTCTGCGAACTCGCCTGATTCTCCCAATAGGGATGCAAATCGATTTACGATTAAATCAACATTACCCACGAGAAGGATAAAATAGAAAACAACGAGAACATCTGTCCCTTGAGTTTAAGAAGGGAGAACCAACCGAAGGACAAAAATTAATGTCCACAAGGAGAAATTTCTCTGCAGACACTAGAAGATGACCACTACAACCGTGTTGACCGTGATGATGTTTACAGTAACTGAAACTGTTTCAATTAATGAAGACCGACCCTCATCAACTTTCCACCAACTTAACAGCGTAATTAATTATTGATACATTCTGTTTTTGATGTAAAATATGATTTGTTGATAATGTTGCTGAAAAATCGATTTGCTGGAAAAATCGATATTTTAAGTCTGATTAATTAGTGCAATCGATTTTTAGCTATTAAAATTTTTTCACCTATATCAAATACATAGTTAAAGAGCATCAATATCTGCGTCGGTTCAGCCGTTTAGCCACAATCAAGCGTAAAAAATAGGCAATTATTTCTAACTTGGCTGAAAAATAGGATTCGCTCATATTTCAACCCCTTTAACTTATGAACGGCTAATGCAAATGAATTGGCTCAAAATTTATGTTGTACAGCATCAAATTACTAGTTAAGAGAGCAGAAATTTAAAAAAACAAAAAAAAAAAACAAGAAACACCCAATCAGACACCGCTCGGTAAGCGGAAAACCGTGTTTTCAGAACGTTTCGGCTGTAGCTCGGAAACTATAAGGAACATTTCTTAAGGGGGGCTAGTTTTGGAAGTGATGCTTCCAGAACTCCACCCAACGCACTTCACCAATTTAAAATTGTGTAAAAACCTTTACACACACTCACACAGGGCACCCATACCCCATACAGTATGCATATAATGAGTATGAATGCAGCATACTACCTCTATAATGAGTTATGTTCCTTTTGTTCAACTTTTGATATGATTTGTTGTACAATTTGTACAAAATGATAAAATTTATTTGCATTACCGTTCGTATTTTACAAGGGTTTATTATTTAATAATAAACCCTTGTGTAAAAATTAGCAGCGGTTTCTAGACTCAATGCCAAAAGTGTGCCAGGTTGTTCCTCACGTGATGGTGTCAGGCGATGAAGGGGATTTGCATCAGATGTGAGAGGATTCTAATCTTGGAAAATGATGTGATAGCCGAGGCGGTGACATAAGCGGCGTAGACATTACAGAGATAGTACGCAAGGTTCCCAAGATCCATCAATGCCAGGATGTGGACTCTACGAGCTTCCTCTCCCGGCTCCATCCAACTGATCAACTTGACTCTGCCCGTTCAATCCCTACGAGCCGTCGTGAAAACATCGTTCTTCATTTACGACGATTGCCGGAGTCTCTACTAGTACGAACGTTGCCGGTTTCGTCGGGGAGGTTAGAAGACCACCCTCGACCCTGCCGATATTGCGTGACCCAGTTTCCAAGGGTCAGGTCACCATCACAATGGGACGCAGGGTCGACGATTTTGGCCATAAAGCTCGCGGAAACCAACGACGACATTGCAACAGTAACCTTTCAATTTTCAAAAGTACGGTTCAATCATGAATGCAAACTTTGGACCGCTTTTAAACACCTACACCAAGAGAATCAAATTTTGGGAGTTTAATCCATTTTAGGGCTCCCATATATGTCCAAACATTCTACAGGATCGTTTCCAATGTAATTTTTTATTGAAACAGAATTTATTTTACACAATTTACCTGAATCAAAGAATAATAACCCTTTTTAAAGTAAAATTTGCAGCGTTTCCCACCATCCTGTGGTGTCAAAAAATGCGAATAACTTCCTCCTTAGATACCAAAGGCAAGCAAGCGAAATTGGAAAGAACAAGAAGAAGCAGAAGAAGAATGTTTCTGTTGTCGCAATGGTTACCATACGTTTGCGCCAGTCAGATAAGAAACGACTACGTTTTTCGCCGACACGGACAACAACGTTTGCGACAGTTTAGGAAAGCAAGTCTTGCTCTTAGAGGAATACGTTAGTGCCAATCGGATTACGGAAAAATTGGAAAAATGTCCCTACATTTGCGCCAGGTCAGAAATACGACAAGGGGGCCACCCCCGTGGTATTTTGTAAACATTTCAGATTTAGGAAAAAAAAAAAAAAAAAAAATCCTTCAGCAGGTTCGGACGGCGAACGTTGTAAGAGCTGCCTTCTGATTGACATAACTACCTCCAATAACCTCAATGTAAACCATTCTCTTGACGATTCGTGATTTCAGTCTTGGAGGCCTTCATATTTCCTGGTACCAACTGGTATTGCACGAATTCTGCTCTCAACTGCTACCAACAGGCACCGCAAAACTGGCCACGGTTGCGTCAGACAGTCCTATCGTAGCATCAACCGCCACACTTAGCAGCCACCTGGCTAAATATTCCGTATTCAATGCTTAAATTTCAATAGCGTTGAAGAGAAAATTCCAAGTGGATATTATACGACTAGGGTGCAGTTTTATCTTTTAAAATTATTGATAACTCGGACCTCTCATTCAAGTGTCAAAAAACATTATTGGCGTTTCTACCCCCCTGCCGTCGTGCTCATTCACAAAACCGATCATGACGAATACAGAAAAAAAAATCAAGTGGTTGTTTTGAAGCCGTATACGAGTTTTTGGGAGGAGATCCCTCAAGCGGGTCACGTTGATGAGTCAGATAGCAGTTAGCCTTGGCAAGTCTCTCAAGAGGCACCAGACCATCGTCCCAACCTCAATAACTTAAACACCCCATTCCTCAGACCTTCCTGTGGGCGTGTCGGCTCGTCTGTGAATAGAAAGAGAATGCATAACATAGATTATGCAGAAAGTCGATCATAGAATGCCCTAAATGTAATCAGTGGGTTTAGGAAGATCTTCATTATCGCAGTTTCAACTGCGACTATAGTCCAGACATGTGGTGTTCAGAAAAGCCGGTTTAAGAAAAAAATTCGGGTAGAAATTTTTCCGGTGTGCAGAATCCGAATCTGAAGTTTGCAACAACAAAAAAAGACGGCTTCGCCAAAAAAAATCGCAAAACCCCAAAACATATCGGACTTTTTCCACAATATCGCTTATAACTTGAAAAGTATGCATCCTAGCGTTTCACTCACTATTCATCAAATGAAAGACGACAAAATTTCCTTTAGAATTCACTAGTCACATTTAATTTTGAGCGCACAGTACTGCCGCCTGAGCTCGCTGGAAAAAAAACTTTTGGGCACTTGAGAGAATCTCAGTCCTGACTTGCCCAGAGGCTATAATATAGTAAAGGCCATTGCACATTAACAAAACACATATTATGTGTTTTGTTAATGTGCAATGGCCTTTACTCCATTGAAAGTTTGTTGGAGTAAATTATAATAAATTAATATATTCAAGATGAGGTCGAGTATGTCCATCTGTACATATTCACCTAATGTTAAAGTGTGAAAATGATAATATGAGTGACGTAACACGGTTTTTTGGCTTTCTCGATCAACATATCACATGCCACGAGTTTCTAAAGAGCACTTGCACTGGATGAAACTGCCACTTTTTCAGGATGGCTATAGAGCCTGTGGGGCTCTCAGCAAGCTCACGTCTCTCCAATAAAGTGATAAGAGGAGGGGACGTTCCCACTACTGGCGGGAGCAAAGGCTAAATTGACTCGTATTACAAGTTCTACCATTGCCTCGCGAAATTGTGAGAATGAAGTTACACAGTAATAATAATAATTATTACAATTATAATTATTGTTATTTAATTATTAGTTTGGCGTGTTTCCGAACAATTATTATTAAACTTCTAAATTTTCGTTCGTCCAAAAGTACATTATTTGTACCCTCCGAAAGCAGAATTAGATGCTCTATTCTGCAGAATTAGCTGCATGGATTCCCAAACTGGGGGGCGCGCCCCCCGTGGGGGGCGTGAAGACGGGTCAGGGGGGGCGTGAGACCATTCGACCAACAACGGGGCAACATCGAGCCAACTCCAGGAGCGAGCAGAAGCCCTGCAAGAAGAATTTTTGGAAATAAAAAATGATTCTTCTGTCAAATATGACTTCGAAAAAATTGAAAAGTCAACACTTTGGATCAAATAGTTACTTCTAAGTGTATCCCAGAGTGTCACAGGAAGCTCTTCGGTTATTTTTGCCTTTTTCAACCAAAAAAACTTTGAAAAAGCATTCTCAACACTCGTATACACCAATAACAAGCCATCAATTGAATTGAATAGATGAGCGCAACCTTTTTGTTATTACCACGGAATAGAATGTTCTATTCCGTGGTTATTACGATATATTTAATGAGCGAGAGAAACTAAGAAACAGTAGGTATCTAGCGACCAAACTATGCCACACAACACATCATCCACGTGATGCTCATTACGTAAACAACTGCACCCTAACGACCGATGCGTTAATAAAACCTTATGCCGATCAGAGGTAACGAACGGCTCAGGCTGCAAAAATCGTTTTGGAGTCGTTGGAATCAGCCTGAAAAGCTCATTCCATAGACCCTTGTACCAACGAAATCGGACAAAAACTTTCGTCCCCCTATTGAGGCCTCCTTAGTTACACATCAGAGATAAACAACTTTCGTCATGAAGTACCTCCCGAAAACCGATGAAAGGGATGAGGGAGAAAAAATCAAGGTAGCCTATAACCACCCCACGAACTCGCTGATCACAATGAGACCACCCTCATGAAAATCAGTTGAGCCGCTCGGGCGTGATGCTCTGTACAAAAAAAAAAAAAAAAAAAAAAAAAAAACACATGTCGAGGAGGTGAGCGCACCTTTCCATTTTTTGGAAAAAGGTTGCGCTAAAAACGAAGAATCGGAACAAACTTGATGTTGCTAGTGACTTACGTTGTGCCCTTGCCAAAACTTCACCAAGAATACCCGCGCTAGTAAAGAAAATGCAAGCCCATCCATCTCATTAAGATTAACTTATTTTTATCTTAAAGTCTACTTCATAAAAGCTACGTGTTATCAAATCGTGTTTTGTATAAATAGCAAATAAAAAATTGTGTTCAGAGTAAAACTTGCATTTTTTCACATCCATTCATTAGTTAGTTATGTAAGGGGGGCGTGGGAGGCTTTCATTTAACCACAAGGGGGCACGGTACAAAAAAGTTTGGGAACCCCTGCTCTACAACTTCCAATCGGTGAGCTTTTACGTGGGAGTTACCATTTTCGAGCAAAACCGGACCTTTAACTCAGAGCCGCTCAGATTGAACAGAGTATACATTGTAGGTATTGACAATGGTTTTATCACGATGTGAGATTAAATAACGAGGAAATTTTCCTCGAGCTGTGCAATGAGAGCCGACGGGTTTTCATTACGCATCAAGCTGGGAGCTTCCAGAATATTTTCGGAGAAAAAAAAAACGGCCAGGCAGAACTCGTTTTGAATCGTTCTGGTGGTTTGTTTTGCATCAATCTGCGACCATGTGCGAGGTGGGCGTGTCCACCTGGAAGGTGGATGGACTGAGAGTCGACCCGCGAACCGGTTCCGATGCAGTCGGGATCAATACAATTGCAGACAATTACAGGACTGCAAGAAGAGGATAAAATGCGAATTTCGCTGAGCAGGATTGTTCAGGCGTCGTGGAAGGCCATAATGAAGGAATCTAGTTGACAACCATTTGGATCTCGATATCCCCTCTTAAAGACGGCGTTCCTTCAGCAACATCCGTTCGTCCGGTGAAACCAGAAAGATTATCCGATGAAAAGGCGCCGAAGAGGTTGGAATCGTAAGAAAGAAACGAAAGAACGGAACATCAGGCGGTTGGGAGAAAGTGGGGCAGACAACACAAGACGGAAGAGCTGGTTTCGTCTAAAGACGGCGAACTGAAGGGAGGAAAGAAACAGCACGTGTTCGGTGCCGATTTCAATAGTTTTGGTCGTTCCGCAATAGCATCAAAGACACACGTCGACTCAAAATTCAACACCTGATCAGCACAAAGAGGAAACGCCAACACCAATCTCCACTTCCAACTTGTCTATAAGACATGGTTGACTAATGGGAACGCACATCTCGCTTCCCTCATGTTTATTCCTGCGTTGCTCGTTTAGTATTATTCATAAGGCGAAGCCGTAACGGTTTCTGATGTTTCGGGACCAGAGTGCGTTACCCCGATTGCGTGATGGCTTCCCACTCGGCTTATCGAATTTCCAAGGAAGGAGAAGGCGGGTTAAAAAAAAGTTTCCTTATCGCTTCAACCACTTCACCTTACGAAGAGTTATGATTAGCTGTTATAGGTTTAGGATGAACCGAGGGATTTTAGGGAACCGGAGATGTCAGTCAGTCAGGAGCGGAAACCGAAATAAAAGTCATCAAGCCGACACGGAGACAGCAAATCAATGAAAGTGAGGGTGGGGGCTTAGACTTGGATAATTAGACAATAATCTACCAATTATTGTTAGAAGGAGAAGCGCTTGATTGGAGAGCATTTAGATTGCTAGAAATGAGCTGAAATTTAAATTTAAAAAAAAAACTGCAAATTTTACCTAAGTTTTGTTATTCTATGATTAACATTAAATTAACCTAATTAAAAAAATAAATACTGTCGTTGAGAAAGATTTTAAAAAAAAAAAGCTGCCTACAATGTTCGGACAGATATAGGACCTCCAAAAATTGATTATGCGTCCGAAATTACTTGGAAAACGACACCTTATTTGACTTCCTGGCACCCTTCAAAGTCCCATTTGTAGCCCCATGAAAGCTCCATAGATCCCCACGGTGGGATCGCATCGAAAATCTTCGAAAACTACATCTAACTCGACTCATAGCCGAAAACCTTCAAAAACTCCTCTCGTAGCCCATTTTTTAGCCTCGCAGAGCCCCACTGGTTTGGGCGATCGAGCTGAAAACTTGCGGGCACAACTAGATGGTGGACCGAGTATTAGGTCAAAATGTCAGAATTAATTCCTACTGCGCAAAACGGCTCGGACGGCGGACGGACATTTTGTTTTTGGAATCTTGAAACGTATAATGTCAAATTTTGAGGCCGATCAAAATTTTCGACCTTTAACACGAATACATAGGCGTATTATTCCAACAATAATAATTATTGTTTCCTTGAAAATAGCATTTTTGGTAAATTATTAACCAAAATGGTTATTTTCAATGAAATTGTGTGAAGACTATGATTTCAATTCTCCAATCCTGATTTTAGAACCATCCCAAAAACTTTCAATTGGTGGCTTCATTCGTCGACCTTATAATTTTTCATAAAGCAATTCAGCCCCAACAATTCAAATTGAGCTGTTCGGCAAATTCCATTTTAAGGGGTGGGGGGTGCCTCATGAATGTTATGACTTGAGAAGGGTCACTTTCTAAATATTCAAACCTTGAAAATTGCGATTTTTCAAGATTAGCCCAAAAAATAGCGGTTAAAATTAAAAACTAATCACACCATTGGATTCAGCGCGAAAATATAATCAAGTCATGCGTAACTTCATTTAGGGAAAAATGCCATTTTAATGCCCAATAATTCGGCCACTACCAAATCTGACCATAATGATTATGGTCAGATTTAGAAGTGGCCGAAATCAGAAATCATGAGGGGCGTTCGTAATGCTGCGTATAATCCCACGGGACCCGTATAAGTTCAATTTCTGTCCCCAATTTAAGGATGTTTCAGAATTTTGAAAACTGACTTCCGCTGGGCGACTTTTATGAAATGACCCGACATGGGGGTGCGCAAAGCGATTTTCAAAAATTTCTACTGGCAAAGCTGACTGTTGAAAGTCATTCAAACAATTTGGCGTTACCTCGCGAGCCTCCGGATCATCGCAAACGGCGGATTTGTCCTTCATTCGACGTCAGCAACAAAAAACTTCGGCTACTAATCCGTTCTGACCGGTAATGTATCCAACCCGGGCTCGAGAATCGATGTGACCCTGGCGTGGCGGCTGGTCTGGTACTATACGACTTGAGGGAGTCGGTGGGAGCCAGAAAACCTTCCGCAGTCACTGCAGCTCAGCTGACTTACCCCCTAAGGAGGTCACGTAATTCGCCAAAACTACTTAGAAGGGTACCGCCCTCGCGGTTTTCGTCGGTGAACTATTTATGGGGCTTTCAGCGAGGACGGTTTGATTGGACCATAGCTGGTTTAGAGGGGTAGTAGCCAGTTCCGAAGAATCCGGTTCGGACGAATAAAAGCCGTTTTTTGCGAGCAAAATTGTAAAGTGAACTTTACAACGTCAAGATTTTTGACGTAATCGGCCTGGCATGATGGGGTGATTATTTCAACGGGATTCGAACCCGTGTCCTCAAGACAACCCTCAAACAAACCAGCAACCCTCACAAGAAAAGACGAGACAACCTTAACAAGACAACCTTAACAAGACAATACCAGACAACCTTAACAAGACAAGACAAACAACCTTCTAGACAACTTAAACCTCAAGACCTTTAGATCTCAGGACCACTGGACACCAAGACCTAGCACTCAAGGCAGCCTAGATCTCAAAACAACAGGCCTCGAGACAACCTAGACCTGAAGGCAACCGTGAAGTCAGATAGGTAACAACTGTCACAAGACAGGAGAAAAAACCCTCAAGACAACCTAGACCTCCAGATATCAAGACCCCAAGACCTAGCTCTCAAGGCAGCCTAGATCTCAAAACAAGCTGGGCCTCAAAACAAACTAGACCTGAAGGCAACCCTCAAGTCAAATAAACAAACCTCACAAGACGAGACAAGAGAAACAAGTTGTTTCAAACAATCCTCAAGACAACCATCACGACAACCTAGACCTCTAGACCTCAAGACCTCGAAACCTAGACCTCAAGACAACCCAAGGCTCAAAACCTCAGGACAACCTAGTCTCATTTCAACGGGATTCAAACCCATGGCCTCATCAAACGCCCAGAAATACTCGGCCGATCTGGCCATGCAGTTTTGGCGAGTGTAGGAACCACTTTGCAAGGACCATAATTCAAAACTGTTTTTTTCCAAATAAAAAAGGTTTTTGCGAGTTTAAAATTGGAATGGATTTAGAATCGGTTGAAATCTGGTTTGATCAGTGCTTATATAATAATTTCCGAATAGTTGATCTGTTTGACATCCTCCTTGGCTGTGCCGGCCTAAGTGCGTTGGGGTGTTCTTAGGAGGTGCTTCGGGTGAATAAAAACTACCCTTCCATATGTGTCCCAAGCTTTCGACTGTATTCAGTCATCTTCACAGGGTTATATACTTAGTTTATAAAACACGATGACGTCACGAGCTCCTCGCCCCAGTCATCGGGCGCCGGCTGGGTTGTGGTGTCGGGCATAGATTGTTGATTGCAAAATTTGCAATATTTAATAGATCTTTGTGCTGTTGTGGTATATTGAATGATGGGGTGAAGTTACATTGCTGTTGGGTTATCGGATGCGGTGCGGCGGTTGGACGGGGTAGTTTTAGTGGGGAAAATAAAATTAATTTATACAGAATTACGAAAATTGAGTGCAAAATTTGAAGGGGGACGTTAGCGTGAGATTCGGCTTTGGGAGGGTGGTGTTCCCAAAGCCGAATCTCACGCTAACGTCCCCCTTCAAATTTTGCACTCAATTTTCGTAATTCTGTATAAATTAATTTTATTTTCCCCACTAAAACTACCCCGTCCAACCGCCGCACCGCATCCGATAACCCAACAGCAATGTAACTTCACCCCATCATTCAATATACCACAACAGCACAAAGATCTATTAAATATTGCAAATTTTGCAATCAACAATCTATGCCCGACACCACAACCCAGCCGGCGCCCGATGACTGGGGCGAGGAGCTCGTGACGTCATCGTGTTTTATAAACTAAGTATATAACCCTGTGAAGATGACTGAATACAGTCGAAAGCTTGGGACACATATGGAAGGGTAGTTTTTATTCACCCGAAGCACCTCCTAAGAACACCCCAACGCACATAATAATTTCCATCAACACATTTTGCACGATGAACGTACCTACGACATCATCGGAAAACGTGGACGCTTACGTGAGATGAATTTTAATCGAAGGCCAACAAAATGGACGGTTTTAATCGTGAACTATGGAAGGAACAGGTCATTTTTCAAAGGGGACAGGCGCCAACCATTAATGAACGATTACCTACTAAACAAATCGCCCGCAGAGCCACCAGGAACTAAACACAACTAAAATCAACATTTCCTTCTACGTTAGCAGGGGAAATAGGCTGTTGGGAATGAATGCAAAGCCGTAATAACGCAGGGATAGATACCTACATGAAAAAACGAACTGAAGAAAATGAGAGTGATAATGAAAAAAGACCATCACAATACACGAAATTGATTAAGTGACTACACGAAACTGATTAAGTGACTACCAGACGATTAAATTTTCATATTATCCTTGTAGGGCCTAAAACAAAATACAACCTGTAAAACGCTGGTCACCACCGTAATCCCAAAGTATTTCCTTCAACGTACCTGCAACAAGAATACAACATTAGTCAGAGGTCATCTTGTTACATAAGGGTTCATACAACCAATCAAACGTTTTTGACATTTTGATGTCTTCGCCTTGGCTCAAAACTGCCCAAGAGTAACGAAATTTCAGTAACCAAAACCTTGCCTGAAGTGAAGGTATCGAGATTTTCTCGGGTTGTTAAAGACTACAGTTTTGTTAAAACCGTTGGTTTCTAGAGATGCATAATGGAATGTCAAGACGCCCCTCGTGTTTGCAAACTCGGCAGTCAAATGGGTTTTTTAGCTGAGCAGTATCCGAAATATCCTGACCAGCTGGGCCGGAAGCGGTTAAGGGAGAAGACACCAAACCAGAAATCGGGTTTAAGAGAACAAACACCAGATTAGAGCCAGACCACCAAAAACCAGACACCAGAGCCAGACATAAAGAAACCAGACGACACCAGACACCAATGCAGACGAAATTAAAGGACTCCCTCCCTCCCGGTCACATTGGGGTGGATTCAATCACAAGCTCAATTTTGGTTTCTGGTTTCATACTGGTTCCTTGACTGGTGTCTGACTGGTCTGGTTTGGTATGGTTTCTGGTCTCAGACGGTTCTCTTGACTGGTGTCTGACTTGGTCTCTCTCTGTCTGGTCTGGCCGTAGTTTAAACATCTGAACTGTTTATTTACATTAAATGTACCTAAAAAAAATTTTCACTTCAAGAGGACGGAGTCCTAGCCAAATAACCACCGCATCCACGGCTCTCTGGAGGGAGTCCTAACTTACTCCAGAGCCGCCTCAAGCAGGAGGGGGTTTAGCGTCTTAGATTTATTGGGGATACGGGATGGACTCATAAGCCGTGGTCTCTAGCTGTATGGCTCTGATGTCTGCTGGTCTCACACGATTTCAATTATTTTCTTCTTCTTTTACATTTTTCGTGAAGTTTTGAACCCGTCTCTCTTGCTGAATCTGAGTAGACAGTTTTTAATGAAGTTTGTGGTGACGTTAGTGTCCATCTTGGTATGGGTTTGAGATGTTTTTGTCAGAGCTTGACGCCTAACCAGGTGGATTCAAACCAATGTGTGTGATCTGAGAAAACGCTATTACAGAGAGATCTCTAGTTTGATACATCGTAATACGGAATTTCTTCAAGTAATTATGTGTGGGACGTGATTCACACTACATCATGTTTTTCGTTTGCTCTGAACATAGTTCGGGGTAGGCTAAAGTAGTCCTCAAATGAAATCTAGGCCGTTGTGGTTCGATGAAAGAAGAAATCTGTCAATGAAAAAATTTGGAGAAAAAAAATCTTTTGGGGGGGGGGGGGGGGGATTTTTCTTCTTCATAAATTCTTTATTTTTTACTCGAAAAATATTTAACCTACTGGGATCCTTCAAAAATCCACTTTTAGCCCCATGAAAGCCCTGTAGATTACCACAGTGAAATCGGATCGTTCCGGGACCCCCAAAAATGGGTTCCGCGTATAAAAATACTTCGAAAACGACACCTAACTCGATTCCATAGCTAAAAGCCTTAAAAAAAACCCTCCCATAGCCCCATTTTAGCCCCACAGCGCCCCACGGGTTTGGGCGATCGGGCTGAAAACCTTGCGGGCACAACTAGATGGTAAACCAAGTATTTTGTCAATTTTTCAGATTTTTTTTAAATTCCTACTGCTCAAACCATGTTACAGACAAATTTTGAGGCCGATCGGAGTAGTCGACCTCCGTCGCGATTGCATAGATATAATATATCGGATATATTATATTATTATTCCAAGAATAATAAACCGAATGAAACAAGAAGTGACGAAAGACTTGATAAGGATCCGTTCGTGTACAATCCGGGGAAGTTGACATGTTAACAGGGAGAAGTTTACCCTAGGAAGGCATCGGTTGGGGGGTAACGTAGGTAGGGACCACTGGATCGATACGAGGCGGCAAGATTCCTTTCCGAGTCCGACTCCTGACTCTTTTTTCTCTTCTATAGCGCAATAAGATATGAAAAGAGGGGAGAAGAGTGAGAGTTTCAAACAGAGAAAACCGCCTTAGCAACGATGAATAGACTCTGCACTTTCAATGTGCTCTGGCGAGATGAGCTGGCACCCACCGGAGTCAATGAAAAGACTTGCTCGGGCGAAAGAAACCCCCCCTAAATAAACTAAAGGAGGTGGCAATTTTCAAAACGATTCGCCAAAAATACAGCACATCAAGTTTGCTGAAACGAGCCAACACAAGAACTCAGTACAAGCAAAATTTGCTATTAGCAATATTTAATATAGGTAGTCCACTCAATAACTGTAGTGTGCCGGTGAATCGGTCCGTTTTTGTTTTTTTTTTTTTTTAGTTTTTTTCATTTTTCACTCATATCTCGAAAATCGTGCTTCGGACGCAAAGGGCGACTAAATACTTATTAGATGCTAATTAAATTATCTACGAATTTCATTCCATACACGTTTTTCATATTCCGAAATATTCGCTAAGCAAACGTGGATATTTGCGAAAAAGCTGTTTTCACCCTTGAAACGAACATCCTACAACAAACGACTTCCTGATGACGATCGTTGTAGAGCAATAAAAAACTGGGTTTGAAAGAGCATGCAATACTATTGGCGGTGCATAGGAACGGTCGGGTCCCTTTTTTTAGCTCATATCTCGAGTTGGAGGCAAAGTGAAGCTATATACAATATTAAAGGGACTCAAATTCCCAACCAATTTCATTCTATACACGGTTTTCATATTCCGTACCGTTCCCGAGAGTTGAGCAAATATGAAAATGTGCAAACAAAAAACTATTTTACTTAACTTTTTTTATCACTTTATTCTAAATTGTTTGTCCACGACTAAGTAGTCAGGGCAAAACGAGAGGGCGTTGGACGGCAAGGTCATCAGGTGGTCCCCTAGTTGGAGTAGGTACTCCATCAAGTGCACACTGGTTGCAGAGATGCAAGACTCATCTCATTACAACCCAACACCCTTCAAGACCACCTCAGTTGACGTAATCGATCGATTCGCCCGTTTTAATCCCTCTAAGGGCTGATTGGCTGAGTGAAGGGGGGGGGGGGGACACATCCGCAATATCACCAGGGAGGAAACCCTATCAGCCCGGAAGTGCTCGGCCCTGGCAGGTCGTGGACTATCGCTAAACCAAACACCAAAAATGACGAACTTTCACGAGCCAAGTCAGGTCAACAGACCAACGCTTCTTTCGCCCATTAATTTTATTACGCAGAGAAAGTTCACTCTTCGCCGACATTCTGCAACAAACGTTTTTGTCGGGGGGGTCCCTCCACTTCTCAAGAGCCCAATAGTCCAGTCAACGAAGGCCCCAAAAGGGGGTGTAGAGTGCGTTGTCTGAAGTCCAAGGTTTTTCTTCGGAAACATGTTCAGGGTAGTTAGAAAGTAAACATACTAAAAGTCCCCACGTTTCCGGGCAGGGGAAAGGGAGGGGAGGGGGGTTAGAAGGTCCCTTTTTTCGCTTTTTCGCTCATATCATGAAAACGGAGCGTCGTACGTAAAACATCACTATTTATCAAATTGAAGCTTATTAAATTCTCTATAACTTTCATATCATACGTTTTTTTCATAAACCGTACCGTTCCCGAGATATAAGCTTTTGAAAAGTGACAATTTGCGAAAAAGTTATTTTCACCTCACGTTTTCTGTTAAACTTCCGTCCATATCTTCTAGAATGTTCATTCTATAACAAAAGTCCTCATAATCAATGTTGTAGAGCACTAAATTTCCTTCATTTATATATACATATACTATTATTTACCATCAACCCGTCAAAAGTTACACCAATTTCAATATTTTTGTTAGGAAATTTGGTGTTTCGCAGTAGTCCTATTTTTCAGAACTTATGTCCTTTCAAGTTTTTTATGTACTAGATATGCATTACTTACTTTAATTCACAGTATATAATGAACCTAAATATTATTTTAGCAGTATATAATGACTCATTATGGAACTTCGCACATCCTTGAAGAAAACATGGTGGTAACGAATAATATCCAGGCTCATTATTCATGATGAAAACATGGTGAAAACATCATTAATGAGCCTAGATATTATTCGTTACCACCATGTTTTCATCAAGAATGTGCAAAGTTCCATGTTTCCGGGTTGAGTAGTACACCTAGCCGTCAGGGCCATGGCCGCAGGAGCGGGGAAGGGTCTTTTTATTAAATCGGTTCTATTTTCGCCCTTGACCCCCACTAGAACCTTGAACCCCACTGGCAGAAGAAGAGCTGTCCACTGTCACAGACTTGTTGTCCACTTTCCATGACGATCCTCCATCGTTGAGTGTGATTAATGGAAATGCAACCATCCATCGGTTGGCCATTAAATTTGGAGAGAAGCTGGACCAGCTGAAAGGCAATGGACCCACTGCTTCGCTTTGGATTCAGTACAACCCCAACCATCAAAGATGTCACCTGAAGACTACGACGCACAGACCGCTTCTGGTCAGGGGTGTGGTCTGATAAGACAATTAAAACAACATTGATGCGATCATTTAAAAGCTGAGGTGGGATTACAGGAGGTAGAGTTGTCTCAGAAAGTGTGCTGAGTAAGTGGGTTGTTGGCATGTATGCAACTCATGACATTAGCTCATCCCTGGAAGAGTTTTATGGGGTCCTGTTTACATCAAGTGAGCAGCATAAGGACATTGGGGAAACACGCCAGAGAAGAGATGCAGCAGACGTGACGAAAGTCAGTCAATGGTTTGACGCGCATCCTCCCTTTCCACAGACTAGCAACATCATGCCAATTGCGAGTGGGATAGTGGGAGATGACTCCATCACTTGCTATGACGCACGTCGAAATTGGGAAACGAGCAATGGCCAAGATCGCGGGTTTACCATTTTCTACGATCAAACTATCTCGTATAGATCGAGCACTCCCCCTCTCGATTGTCACCTCATTCTCTGGCGTGTTCCCCCAATGTCCTTATGCTGCTCACTTGATGTGGACCGCACAAAACTCTTCCAAGGGATGAGCAAATGTCATGAGTTGCAAACATGCCAACAACCCACTTACTCAGCACACTTTCTGGACAACTCTGCCTCTTGTAATCCAACCTCGGCCTTTTAATGATCGCATCAATGTTGTTTCAATTGTCATATCAAACCACACCCCTGACCAGAAGCGGTCTGTGCGTCGTATTGTGAAGTACCCGCTGTTAACAAATTTGTGGTACTCTTCAGGTGACATCTTTGATGGTAACTGTTCCATGTCTTGAATGTTCAACTGACAGGACATGGGGTACCTAGGGGAAGTGTCCCGAAGCGTGGAAAATTGTAATCATTCTCTTCACACAATTCAGATGCTTTTCCCAGTCGCCTGACCTCTCGGCGTGAATATATTCTTTCATGAGGTAAATCATTTTTAAGTACTAAATCCAAAGCGTAGCAGTGGGTCCATTGCCTTTCAGCTGGTCCAGCTTCTCTCCAAATTTAATGGCCAACCGATGGATGGTTGCATTTCCATTAATCACACTCAACGATGGAGGATCGTCATGGAAAGTGGACAACAAGTCTGTGACAGTGGACAGCTCTTCTTCTGCCAGTGGGGTTCAAGGTTCTAGTGGGGGTCAAGGGCGAAAATAGAACCGATTTAATAAAAAGACCCTTCCCCGCTCCTGCGGCCATGGCCCTGACGGCTAGGTGTACTACTCAACCCGGAAACATGGAACTTTGCACATTCTTGATGAAAACATGGTGGTAACGAATAATATCTAGGCTCATTAATGATGTTTTCACCATGTTTTCATCATGAATAATGAGCCTGGATATTATTCGTTACCACCATGTTTTCATCAAGGATGTGCGAAGTTCCATAATGAGTCATTATATACTGCTAAAATAATATTTAGGTTCATTATATACTGTGAATTAAAGTAAGTAATGCATATCTAGTACATAAAAAACTTGAAAGGACATAAGTTCTGAAAAATAGGACTACTGCGAAACACCAAATTTCCTAACAAAAATATTGAAATTGGTGTAACTTTTGACGGGTTGATGGTAAATAATAGTATATGTATATATAAATGAAGGAAATTTAGTGCTCTACAACATTGATTATGAGGACTTTTGTTATAGAATGAACATTCTAGAAGATATGGACGGAAGTTTAACAGAAAACGTGAGGTGAAAATAACTTTTTCGCAAATTGTCACTTTTCAAAAGCTTATATCTCGGGAACGGTACGGTTTATGAAAAAAACGTATGATATGAAAGTTATAGAGAATTTAATAAGCTTCAATTTGATAAATAGTGATGTTTTACGTACGACGCTCCGTTTTCATGATATGAGCGAAAAAGCGAAAAAAGGGACCTTCTAACCCCCCTCCCCTCCCTTTCCCCTGCCCGGAAACGTGGGGACTTTTAGTATGTTTACTTTCTAACTACCCTGAACATGTTTCCGAAGAAAACCTTGGACTTCAGACAACGCACTCTACAATCCTTTATTGACTGGACTACAATTAGCGTTACAAAAGAACGAGGCCGAATCCAAAGCATACACCGGATGAGTGATAACGTCGTTTCCTGACGTCAGGAGTAAAACCTGCACAAAACGCTTCCTTATGAATAAATGCATAAAGAGGAGAAACGAGAGAGCTCCAGGAATACAGTTTATATATACTATCGAATGACCGCAATGTGCCCACAACATTCAATACTGGGGGGTTTCGAATGTATCGAATTTCCATAAAAATAAAGAAGCGGGTCAGCTGAAGTTTTACGACTTTAAAGAACAGGCCAAATGGCCATCTTTTGGGAAAACCTCCATATATACTTATAGGAGATATTAACTCATAAAACACGTAGAGTTATAGGAGATATTAACTCATAAAACACGTTTTCCAGTATTAACACAGAATGTGTTTTAACGGTTGTTATTTGGTTTGAGGGTTGGGGTAGGTAGGAAGGTCAGAAATATCCCCCCCCCACCGAGAACCGCAACTCCTTCTAACCCCACCCCACGCATCAATCCCAGTCGATCCCCTCCTCAATGTGGAAAATCCTATTGAATAAATAGTCATTCACCGTCAAGTTGCGTCGCAAAAAAATCAAGTTTTATGTCCACTTTAGGAGCCAAATGTCATCATTGGGATGAGACGAAGGGCACCTACCACAAATGTTTTTTTGCGATTTTCTTGTTTTAACGTAGAATGTGGTTTTACCCGGGAGTGAATCGATTTGGAAATGTACGCGGAAAATAGGATGGACGTGTACAACATTAAATTTCCGACTCCCCCCCCCCTCCCCGGGCACGATGCAGCGCTATGGACTAGCGAAGCGAGCCCCCCCCCCCCCCCCCCCCGTCTGATCGCCAGTAAAATAATATGAAACTTAACCCCCCCATCTTGCTGTTAGATGGTTAGTGCCTCGTATCCCATTCATAACTCGCCTGCCGGCGTAAACCCAAGATGTCACCAGCCGTATAAACCCGACGTCCTTGTGTCAAATTAAGCAGTGAACGATGCGTCTATGTACGAGCCAAACGAGCTGGCCAGTCAAGGACTCTGCTCGGCATCTGTATGCATTTGCTGCGGTCCAGCCTTCTACGAGCAGCATCCGCCATTTGGGTCGTTTCTTTGCCCTTTTTTCCCCTCTGTACGGTGAATTATTCACGAGCTCCATCAGTCTCCATCTTCTTCGGAAACGGCCGAATCGTGAGGCTGTGGGTGGATTGTCATCGGGATGATGGAAGAAACAGAAATAGTTTTTTTTTCGCCTTCGAACGATTACCCTTAATTTCCAAGAGATTGAATGGAGGCGGAAGGGGAAATCAAATAGGCATAATCGCGATTGAAAAATAAGAAAAAAACGCTAGAAAGTTTTAAATTAGGCTTTTCATAACTTTGGGCCCTAATGGTTGGCCAACCATGGGCCCAACCATCTGTCAACCCTAAATGTTTCAAAACGTGGCTATTTCATCTGCAGACCTGCAGTTGGCGGCATTTGACGGAATAATGATCCCCAAAACCGCCTGATTTTTGTGAACTCGAATGGTGCAGTCTGTCGACCATTGAAAACGTTCGGGAAACGGCCAAAAATAAGTGACGCTCCAACATGGAGCTGGGACAATTCAGAGGCTGATTCAGGACAATATTGTCCTAACAACACAATTATTGTGTCACAATAAGCTGTGTGATTGGCCACTCACTGACCAAAGAAAAATCGGACGGGAGGCTGCAAGCTCACAAGCGGGTTATCTAAGCGCAGGTTAGATTAATTATTCAAGTAGAGAATCACCAATCGGCGGAGAACCTCCATTAAATTTTGTTGTGATTTCATTCTTAATTTTTCGGCACGGAATAGATATTCCGTGATTTTTTGGTAAATTTTGCCGTCGAATGGTCGGTAAAATTTACATTTAATGTTCTCGCGATTCGAATTCGACGGCAACAACCAAAACAATCGTCAGATTTGCGTCACTTTGGCGCTCAGAATCGCAATACGCGTACTCTAAAGTGCAAGTATCATTGCAAGGTCGTCGAAAACCAAGTAGACCAACAGAACAAACCACCAAATCAGGTCTCTTCTCATTTCAGTGCTAGTGCGCTCTGGCAGATTAGTTTTCGCCTTTCTGGAAAGGTTCCCGGTACGGTTTGAATAGGTACAGGTATTTTCCTTTGCGATTTTCTCTTCACTGAAGATCTATTTCCTTTTCGTGACCGACCTGTGCCTTCTATTTCGAGCCACTAGAAAGATTTTCGTCCAAACTTGTTTATTTTTCCGACAAAGGATCAGACCCAAATTCATCGATTATTTCAAGAAAATTTTATCGATTTTTCAAGAATCGATATTTATTCGAATTTTGAAACGACTCAAATTGCATTTACCAGAAACTTCGTATGACAAAATTTAATGACTTTACAAAAATATACCTAATTAAGTCGTATAGTTTCTTTCTAACAACTAACTAAGGTTGTCCAAAATTTTCCTTCAACATGAAAAGAATTGGCCAGATTCTCGACAATTTGAATCAATTCTCAAATACCTACAACAACAAAATTTCCAAGTATCGATGCTCTTTTTTTGAATCGATTACTTTTTTGGCATTCCTAAAACGAGGAATGGGTCATAAAAATTAAAATTTAACGACGACACCCCAAGCAGCTGATCGCAGGTTCCCACCATACATTTAAACTTCGATTTTCCCTTTAAGTTCTATAAATCATTTATTCAATAAATTATATAAAAATTTATTGAATAAATATAAATAAATTATTCATTCAAACATCGGCCATCGGAGTTTGGAATCCTTTTTTCTGAATGGAGGAAAATGAGTTCTGTTGTTGGTTCATATAAATAACATAATATGTGAGGGTTCATATGAATAACATACAATGATATTATCATTGTACTGACAATGATATTATCATTGTACTGATGGTGAGCGGCGAGCCAGGCAGCAACGATGATCCCTCTTTATGACAACAGGAGTAATGTTATGTAAGTTGAAAGTGATGACCTCCACGTTACGTTATCCCGATGCATTCCGCGTATAACCGCAGTACCTATAAAATTACCTACGAATTATGAATTTCCGATGTTCTGATACCTAGCTACTTTATTTGGAAGACTCGAGAGAAAAAAAAACGCACAGAAATTAAATTGATTCATTGAAGATGCAACTTGTCTTCTCGAAGGGCTCGAATGATTCACGTACTTAAATGTGAGTCTGAGGAAGTCTGACTTCACACGTCGTTCTCTTCACTTCTCAGACGGTCTAAATTTAGCTGATCTCGTTGAGCACGTTGGTGTAACGTTGGGCGCCTCCGATTAATCACCGGCCCGAAGGTACTGTGGGAATGAGTAAAAATTCGAATTTGTGTTGTGTGTTGGGCGAAGATCCGAAGGCCTGAACTCCATGTAGGCCATGTATTACTTCCTCATGAAAGACCACATTGAAAACATTTTAAAACTCCTATATTTGCCTAAACTACTGTAGAATGTAGGTACGTGGTCAATTCTTCGATTCCAATCGGTATCGAGTCAGAAAACTATGAAGAATGCCCAAAAGTACAACATTTTAATGTTCAGGGGAAAAGGGGGGTAATTTCGTGCTCTGCGGAATTCTACCTAGGTATCATACGACTAATAGGGGTGTCATGTTTCTTTGATCAAACACATTATATTGGTTTTAAAATGCAAAATCCAAAATGTAAAGTGGTCAAAACTAACGAATCAAACCATTTTCATCAAAATTTTAATTAAAAATCAATATTTAAAATTTAATTTCTACACAACGTCTTCGGATAATGTCAAATTTTGAGGCCGTTCCGTGTCGTCGACCTCCGTCACTATCACATAGGTGTATTACTCCCAGAAAAATAAACCAAAACGTAATTATGGAACTAGCTTTCAATTACAATAAACAGAAAAAAATGCTTATATAGCTCATTCAAACTAAAACTAATAAAGTGAAACTAAAACTTTTAGTTCTTTAGTTTGTGAAAACCAACTAATTTAGTTTCAGTTTGAGTTTTTAGTTTCTGAATTAGTTTCTGCCCAACTGAGCTGTTGCATGAAGAAGAAGCACCCCCTGATTTACATGTTATGGGCTGATGAGTTGAGAAGTGGCGAAACCCCGTGGGACGAAATCTTGAGTAGGTGAAAAACTTTCCGTAAAATAAGGTGGCAAAGCCTTATTGGCTTCTCTCGCCTCTTCGCCGCCTCCGACCTTGTGTTACCTAACGCTTCGGTTTGACCAGAAAAAGAAATGAAAACTCGGCGTAAAAAAATTTCCCTCGGGGAAGGGCGGGGTCAAGAAAAAGCCGGAGAACTGCAATGCACCACGACAATGGAAGGGGGTCAGGGTGGGATTTGGGCACGATTCTCCGGATGTCCCCTGACTCCTTCACTTCATCATCTGGTAGGTACTCTTCTAGTACGAGTCATGAATTCGGAGGTCCTTTCAAGCTCTCGTCATACAACATCAATGCACTCAGCCGTATTCGCGCGGAACTCCGTACCGACCTAACGTTTTTCAACTTTAAATTAACCCCTGATGCATGAGGGCAGCAAACATTTGTCGTAGGATAAGCGAGGCTCAACGGATTTTTTTCAACTTCTAATTATATTATCAGGACGCACTAACAGTCTGACAGGGAAAAGGTTCTTCTTCATTTCGAGCCCGACGATACCTCATTCAAAGCTTAAAATTTAATAACACCAATAATTTCGGATTTTTTTAGACAACCATCGTTCCACTGCCGAAGAAACCAGAAAGTTGAAGAAATCTGTCGTAGGTAGCGTTATTTCCTTTTTGCATTATTATTCTTGGAATAATACACCTATGTAATCGCCATGGAGGTCTAAAAAAACTATTCGTGATACCTACCAGAAGTTCCCTGGAAGTGTTTCTTACTAGCCGATTGATGATTTTTACATCTGTCTCTTATTAACCCTACCCAGATGACGGCGTGGGCCTCCAAAAAATTGTGGTGGGACATTTCGTTTTTGGAATTGAGACATCTTGAACGTATACTTAACGTCAAATTTTGAGGCCGATCAGAATTTTCTACCTCCGTCGCGATAACATAGGTGTATTATTCCGAAAATAATTAACCAAAATGCGAAAATCAGAGACATTTTTAATGAAAAATTGAAGGTTCAAAGTTTGACATTTAATGAGACAATTTGCAGAGAATCGCCCAAGGGGCAGAGCGAAGCGAGGCCCCTGCCCGAGGCTAGTGCTGCTGAAGTTCAAGTAAAATAGATCAGTCGGTTTATCACACAAAGGAGATTTTTTTGGGGGACTCGGACGCTTTTACGAAGGTCCGCTCTTGGTTCGTCCTCGTTTTCGACGTCGTCGTTCTTGAACCGTCTTTTGTCAAGACCGCTGGAGATCATTGCTAAATTGCATTACACGAAGGGGATGATCCTCGTAATGGAAAACTCGAGTGGAGCTGAGTGTTGTTGAGAATGAGAGGAAGCCCATTGAAGCACCAACAGCCACATCCAAAGGTCACTAGCCTTTGTTCTCCTTGTGACCAATGGGCTTTACAGGAGAGTGTCGAGGTCTGAGGGTTTCGCCCCTTCTGCCCTTCCCTGGTCCATCCTGGGTCGAGCAAGCGCAGAGCCTTTTAAACATCCCGTCATTCCCCAGAAAAAGGAATAAGACTCAGCAGACCTTTTTTCCTTTGATTATTTTATTGTTTTTTAATTTTTTTTTTTTCTGGCTCAAGTGTATTATGGTATTTTATTGACGATAACGATACCGGCGAATGATTCACATAATATCATAGAACTAATAGTAAGTAACTGATAGTTCGAGGGTCAAAACCTTAGTTTTTTGTGTGTGTTTTTTTACAATTCTTGCCATTTTGTCCAGTAAATACGAGCATTGTTGCTGGAAAAAATTCTGAACTTAATGAAACTTTAACAGGTGGTTCAGGGGGTGCTGAGGGTTGACTCAGTCAAGTTTTTCGAAACGAGGACCTTGAGCTAACTTGGGGACGGCCGAAAAACCTCAACACTTTTGGACTGTTCTCGTTTTTTGCTCTTAACGTCCAAACTAAGCGGTTTTCGACCAAATTGTCCGTTTTCGAATTTGCAGAGCATTAAGTTTTCAACATCGTTATATAAGTAAACGGTTTTAACCCCCCCCCCCCCCCAAAATAGCACAGGGTCCTCGCGTAAGATAACTTGACGAGAGACATCCCACAACACCTCCAATAACATGTGGAAGTTACATTAAGTTCGGATTACGAAACCCTTCCCCCTCCCCACACACCGTCCCAACCAAAAAAAATATTTGTCCAAAATGACGTGCAATATTGAATCGATAGAAAACCTGGTAGTTCGTTTCTGACCTCGCGAACGGAGACAATTTTTTTTTCTCCAAGGAGATCGAACTCGGCTTTAAAAGCTTATTAAGGAATTGGCCACATTCCACGTGGATCGGGCATTCCTGGGGGGTCCAAAGTTCGAACGTTGATTCGAGAGAGTTATCTTCGAATAGAATCCGTTAGGCCTCCGGGTTGGTCAAAACCCCCTTTGGGGCCAGAAATAGCCCTGGCTTATGCCACATCGCCTCCATACAGCCCTATTCCACTCATTGCCAAGTGCAGAGTTCTCCAGGGCCAGACAGGGGGGATTGTAAGAACTAAGTCGAGATGTAGACAGGGCAAACAAAAATAGGGACTGAAATTTGTGTCCTATACCCTACCAATCTCTTCGAATAAATAATATCACTCCAGCTGGGAAAGTGTCACAATCCAAAAAAATACGACTTTTCAGAAAAGAAAAAAACGCTGCAAATTTTACACAAGGGTTTATTATTCTGTGATATAGGCTACTTGTACAGACATTTAATTCTGTCAATAAAAAAAATTAAAAAAAATTTTTTTTTGGATTTTTATATTTCAAAAAAATTTTTTGGGGGGATTTTTTTTTTTCAAAAATGTGTTTTTTCAAAAATTCTTTAATTTTTACTCGAAAAATATTTAACTTCTTGGGATCCTTCAAAAATCCCATTTTTAGCCCCATGAAAGCCCTATAGAACGCCACAGTGAAATCGGATCGTTCCGGGACCCCCAAAAATGGATTCTACGTCCAAAAATACTTCGAAAACGACACCTAACTCGATCCCATAGCTAAAAGCCTTCAAAACACCCCTCCTGTAGCCCCATTTTAGCCCCATAGCGCCCCACGGGTTTGGGCGATCGGACTGAAAACCTTGCGGGCACAACTAGATGGTAAACCAAGTATTTTGCCAAAATTTCAGATTTTAAAAAAAATTCCTACTGCCCAAAACGGCCCGGACGGCGGACGGCGTACGGCGTACGGCGGACGGCGTACGGCGTACGGCGGACGGCGTACGGCGGACGGCGTACGGCGGACGGCGTACGGCGGACGGCGGACGGCGTACGGCGGACGGCGTACGGCGGACGGCGGACGGACATTTCGGATTTTGAATGTAGACCTCTTGAAACGGATAATGTCAAATTTTGAGGCCGATCGGAGTCGTCGACCCGTGTCGCGAAAACATAGGTGTATTATTCCAAGAATAATAAACCAAAACTACTTTCACTAGAAAAATTCCAGAACAGTAATCTAAACCTACCTGTTGAACATGTTGAAGAGGTTGCGGATCGAAAAAAGAAATCAATCTCAACCACCCCCACCCATACCGTAGTAGGGGTTTCAAGTCGGTTGGGAAAACCTCATTTTATGGCAGTAAGTGTGTGACATACAAACTCAGTCTTCTGACTGAATTCTGAATTGGCGGCATAGATTCACACGATGAAAACAACGTTTAGCTTCCTAACGAATTCCCCGAGCAAGTGATAAATCATACCAATTACAGTTGTTTAATCTTCAGCCAAGTCAACACACCGCCATCCAGCACAACAAAACATCTAATCAAAGAGACATCTTAAAAACCACGAGAGAGCATTATCATGTCGTAATTTAGTCTACGATTTTTTTTAACGAAAACTATCGTGTTCGAAAAATGAGTAGGATACCTAATACTGTGATACAGCATAGTTTTCTATTCAAGTCATTTCTTTTCATCAGTAGCGGCTCCAACATTACAAAAGATCTATCAATGTTCAGAACTGTAAATCGGTTTGGCGCTGCTAGAAATCCCATCATTCGTTCGGGGAAACCATTCCTGAACGACTACCCTGAATTTACAATCCCTGCTCCGAACAGCGGGCAACTCGTCCAGGTCCTTCCAAACACGTTGGCGTTGCTGTCTACCTCGATGCTTCGAGCAAAACGGCAGATACTCCCACAATCTTCTCGCGATATCCATGAATCACGTGCCTACGACTAGTATCAAGTTTACATGCCAATGTTCATTATTAATAAGTTGGTTTTCCGCCATTTGCTGTTTTTGTTTTTGTTTCTTCTGTTGTTAGTTGTTATTTTGTTTATCATTCTTGTTATTTGCCATTCCCCTGGGTGAATAAAAAAAAACTGGGACAGAATTTAATAAGTTTAAATTTCCTCTGAGGTCTTCTCAAATCACTTTGATATTAATAGAGGACAGTCTGTAGGAGGAATATGTAATAGTCACATTTAAAAATAACCACCGCCGTGGCCAACAGAAAGGAAAAAGACGACGTAAAAAGTGCAGTTTCCGTTTCGTTGTTTTGGTGTCCTATTTGTCATTCATGTTGCGTTATCTCCGGGGATTTCCTTTTGGGACGGACCCAACGATTTACGACTTGCTCTTCCATATCTGCAGACTTTTTGGCCTTTTTAGGCTGTTGGCCGCACCTGGTTTCCCTTAATGGGCTCCCTACACAAACAACTCTTAGGAAGCTGTGGGCGGTGCAGCTCGAAGGTGCTTCAACTTACGAAGTCACTTTTTCTGAGTTGCTTTTCTTTCTGCGCAAGATGGTGCAGATGGTGCTAGAAGACGTGATATGAATTTCAGGAGGAAAGTTCCATCGACCTAAATTGATGGAGTACGACAGATTCCATTCGACAAAAATGGAATTTCTGCCATTTAATTCGAACCTATTTCGTTTTTCACTCGTATAGATCAAATTTCGTAACATTTTCGATGGTTCCGTACCGGCTACACCATTACAGACGGTATTTTGGAACATTTCTAGGTCGAATGACGTAATAGCCCAATTTTTTCTGAGTTCATTTAAAAAAAATAAATAAATAAAATAAACCTTACCTACTTATCAATAACAGTCATTTGAACAAATAAAAAATTTCTGTTAAATATGGGGTCAGAATCGAATTTCCAGCCATAAAATACTTCAAAACGGTACCTCATTCGACCTCCAAGTCAAATTCTTCCAAGAGCCTCATTTGTAACCCCCATAGATCCCCTCAGTGTCAGACAGGACTGAGAAACCAATAAATGGAATTTTAGTTTGAAAATACAGGGTCCAGGCCGGTCTGCACAGCCAAAATGGTATCAACACCCTACAAGACTGGTTAGAGACTCCAAACCTGTTTTAATGGTTTGGGACACTCCTAGGTAGACCTACTTCACCCCAAACCTGCTTTTACTCTCCTTCACCTCACCAAACAGGTATACTACACCACCTCAAACGGGTCTTCAATGCCTTCCTAACCGGTAAGGGGCCTCCAATATTCGCAGACTTACTCAAACCACTCCTTCACCTCCCCAAACCTGTTTCAACCCCTCCAAACTGTTTTTGAGCATCCCTTCATAGGTGTATTTTCTGGACTGTTGGGATCATCGCATAGATAGAGTAACGTGCAATTAATTTTCACGCTGTTCGTGGGAAATAGACGACATCAAGTTGACTAAAATCAAATTGCCCAGTCAGCTAGAGCCAGCTAGAGAGAGAACACCTCACCACCTCCAGGCCACCAGTTCCATTAAAACCCACAATCTCACATTATACGAAGGAAGCACCACAAAAGCGACATGGCGAACGAAAAATAACCTCATCCCCTGAAAATAAACGTACCAGCTTTCAAGTCACGGAACCCAAGTTTTGACTCAAATATTTAAATTGCAGTAGAAAAGAATGAAAGGGGGGGGGGGGAGTTGAATAATGCGGTACAAATGGAGCAGGTGGGGGGAAAGTTCGTGACGAGAAGGCGTGATTGGCAATCATTTGGAGGGTGTGAGGGAGTTAGAGAACCGAAAACTCACCACGAGATCCCCAAGAAATACCGGACGAGGAAAACCCTACCGAAACCTTGTAGGGATAATTCCGGGGAAATAATACCAACAAGGAATACGTTTTCTAAACACATTCACGTTTTCAAATTGTTAAACAATTGTTTAATTTGTAGATTAATCGAGCTAAGGTGGGAGCTTTCGTGCATTAACACGTCACATTGTTTGTAATGATTTAAAACGGTTGGTCGCATTGAATTTAACGCGGTTTACTTACTCAAAAATCTAAAAATAAGAGAGCCTTTTGAAGAGTTTCGGCTATGGGGTCTTGTTAGGTGTTGTTTTCGACGTATTTTTGGACTTAGAATCCATTTTTGGGGGTCCCTGAACGATCAGATTTCACTGTGGGGCTCTATAAGGCTTTCATGGGGCTACAAATGGGATTTTTGATCCCAGGAGGTCATATATTTTCCGCTAAAAACATTTTGAAGGCAAAAAACTGTACATCGGTCCGAACAATGTACAGATTTTTTTTCCCAAAATTTTTGTTATCGACACAGAATTAATTTTCGCACAAGTAACCAATATCAAGGAATAATACACCTTCGTGTAAAACTTGCAACGTTTTGTGTTTTACATTGTCTTACCTCATTTTTCGCATTGAATATCACCTCACAGAAGCCCCTAAATGTATCACCTCTTCACCATTGATACAAACGGACAAACAAGTACAAAAGTAATCCGAGTTTACTAAAATGTATATATTTGGTTTACAAATTTTGTAAACCATTAATTCATCATTTTATTACTCCATCGTTCAGCTACCAACTACTCCTAAGTTTTTGTTCATAAAATGTATCACATTCATTCAGTATGGAATACAATGGAATTCTCGGGTCCAAGGAGTTCCTCAGGGTGGTTTTAACAAGGCCGATAACTTCTTCTTACTTCTTTATTCTCACATTAGGTATCCCGACGTTTCAAAGGTATGAGAACCTCCATCATCAGGAAACAACAAATTCACAGGAGCTAAATGCAGGGTCATCGTCGTCAAATTGTCAAACCTCTAAAGGGGCAGCCATTCACCGCACAGCAAAAAAAGGGGGAAGTACCACGAACCGTGGTAACGTAAAACGTCCAAAAAACGCGGAAAATCGGGGGTTTTCAAGGTTTTTCGGATTTTTTATAGGGTGCATTGCAGGAGCTTTCCAATCCTGGTCGCTTATGAAGTCGCCTCCAGTGGAGGACCTAGTCACGTCGCCAGTCGCCTGGTCGGTGGACTGGAGGACCGCCCTGATTTTGTCCGCCCATCAGGGGGCTTGATCCGCTGAAGGAATATCCGCAAAATTTTGACATCCCCCCCCACCCCCCGTGGGGTCATCAAGGCTTCAAATATTGTCACTTGAATAGTTGATAGAAGCCTCTTCTTCAAATCTGATTGTCTTGGGAGCCCCAAGTCGTTCGTAACGAATTCATATTTTTCAAGTTGTTACTTTTCTATTCGCTTTTCATAAATCTGGAAAAGAAACGCGGCAAATTTTACTCGTGGTTGATCATTGTTTTGTACAATGCAAAAATTGATTCAATGTAAGAAACACTTATTTTACAAAACGTCAAAGAACTGTCAATAGACGATAAGGAGCACACAATTCGCACACGACGTATTTGAAAACAGGGCCGAAAAATGTTGATCAGCCTCAATTAGTATTGAGTAGTATTGAAGTATTACGATGATTATTTTCATGTTTCAATTACATTTTTCCAGAATTAAGTATGCTGGTGTTTTTATTGACGAAAACGATATTGACGAGTGATTAATATAATAGAGTTAGGGCCGGTTTCACCAACCTCATGTTAAAGTTGAAGTTAGCTATTTTGAGGTTTGAGATTGACATAAAATCAGTTTTAGCACACAACAACATAACTTCAAGTTAACGAGATAACTTCCAAAAATCCGCAAGTTAAAAAAGTGGAAGTTAACCGTCCTGGTAACTAGGAGACAACAGCTGGTGAAACGTGAATTTTTTCGCTAACTCGTGGGTTAGCCTAACTCGAGGTCAGAGTTGGGCAAAAAGTAGTTCTGAAACTAAAACTAAAAACTAAAACTAAATGAGTTCCGAAGTGGAACTAAAAACTGAAACTATTAGTTTCAGTTCGACTTTCGAAACTAACTTTTGGAACTACATTAGTTTCATTTTCAACTGTTGAAACTGAAACTAATTTAGTTCCAAAAGTTAGTTTCGAAGTTGCGAATAAAAACTAAAGTAGTTTCATCTTTTATTCGTAGTTTCGGAACTAAAAATGAAACTAATTTTTTTTCCTCGCGTTTTTTACTGATTTGAAGGGGATGTGTGTTCGTGTGTGTGTTTCAACGACATGTGGGTGATGGGTGCGAACAAGTTCTTTTTTTCAGGGTCGTAGAAGAATAGATTAAAGTTTCCTCCCCTCCCCACCACTTTGAGTGGAACATCAAACGTTTTCAGAAACGTATCGAAGAATTTAGGGTGATGAGTCATTTATTATGTCTGGAGGAAAAAAAATTGCGAGGAAAAAAAAATGTCTGCGAGGAAAAAAAATTTAGTTTCATTTTTAGTTCCGAAACTACGAATAAAAGATGAAACTACTTTAGTTTTTATTCGCATTTTTTAAACTAACTTGTGGAACTAAATTAGTTTTAGTTTCAACAGTTGAAACTAAAACTAATTTAGTTCCAAAATTAGTTTCGAAAGTCAAACTAAAAACTAAATTAGTTTTTAGTTTCACTTTCGAAACTAAAAACTAATTAGTTTTTAGTTTCAACTTTAGTTCAACTAAATTTTTATTCGAATAATCCCAACTCTGCTCGAGGTGGTGAAACCGGCCCTTAATGGTTACGTATGAGCGTTAAGTTTGAGGGCCAAAACCTTCGTTTTTGCCAATTTTCGTTATTTTGAGACTCCTACTTAGATCGGCCATATCGCGATGAATATTAGGTTTAGGGAAAAAGTCCGTAATATAAACACATAGTATAATATTATTATATATAAAAATATTTTGTGTATACACAAAATTGTGGTAAATTTGTTGATGAATCTTTTGGACGAAAACCGCTTAGTTTCGAAGTTAAAACGAAACGTTTCGAGCAACAACAAAAACAATTTTGAGATTTTTCAGCCCTCTCCAAGTTAGAAGGCGGTCCTCAAATTAGGTTGGTAAGTCATCTCACAACACCCCCGAGCAACCAGTGAAGGGGATCCAAGGGGCAACAAATGGGCACTTTTGAAGGGCTTTAGCCAGAAGGTAGAGTGAGGCGTCGTTTTCGAAATTATTTTGGATGGAGAATCCATTTTTGGGGCATATATCAATCTCACAAAGTAGGTATTTTAAAAGTGTAATTATTTTTAAATGAATTTTAATTGATATGTTATTGAATTTCGTCAATGAGCAGGAAAGTCGGGCATTTGACAATCGTGTTATCGATTGGCGGGGTTTCGTTTTGACCAGTGGGTCGGTACGTTGTCATTTTGAGAATAATTTTGGACGTAGAATCGGTTTATGGGGTTTTTAACGCCTGCCAGATCACACTGTGGTGCTCTGAGTAGCTACGGGCGGTTTTTATAAGGGTTTGGGACAGAGAGTCGGGCGTGGAGTCGTTTCCGAAGTAATTTTCAATGTAAAATCAATTTCTCGGGGTGCCAGACCCGTCCGCACACTGTCGGGCTTTTAAGATGCCCGTTTTTCGAAGCGTTTTGGACCGAGGGTCGAGTGAGGTTTTAGAAGTCGACGAAAATTGGTTAGAAAATAGTTAGAAAATTAAAATTCATTTTTAATCATTCAATCATTCATCATTCATTTAATTATTTTTGAATTGTTATTTATTTTTTTACGTGTAAGATCTGAAAGTCGGGCATTTGACAATCGTGTTATCAATACTTAGGCGGGGTTTTTGTGGTGATTTTGGACGTGGAATCGATTCATGGGGGGTTTCAACACCTGTATGATCACACTGTGGTGCTCTGAGGGGCAACGGGCGGGGTTTTTGAAGGATTTCTCCCAGTGCGGTGATGTTTTCGGAGTAATTTTGGACGTAAAATCGATTTCCTGGATGCCAGACACGTCAGTTCACACAGTGGGGCTTTTAAGATGCTAAAGGCCTCGTTTTTTGAAGGGTTTTGGCCAGAGGGCCGAGTGAGGTGAAGTTTTCGAAGTCATTTCGGACCTAGAACCGAATTAGGAGTGCCACAGTTTCTCCTTTTCTTTTACAAAACGCCTTGTTTTCTATTTCATAATTAAAAACAAATTTGAACGCTACCCAATTCGCTAAACGTGCGACAAATTGATCAAATTGCGAAACGATTGCGAAAATACACCAAACGGTTTGAGGTGGTGGGGTGTGACTTTCGACGTTTAAGAGGAAGTTTCAATCAAGTTGTGGAGGTCGTTGCGGTTAATTGTTGATTAACTCAAACCGAACATTCCGGTAGGTAGGAAGCTAAAAATACCGGTGACGGCCCGACCATCAAATGTTATCAGCCACTCCTCTCGCCACAAGTCACCTCATGATAAACAAAATGAAAATTTCGGTCTTCGGTTTGTGAGGAGTTTTCTCGATTGAATGAAATTTTGTATGTTCAGGTGGTGAGCGATGTGAAGATAGAAAGGTAGTAAAACCCTCGAAAACTGGGACAAGGACTTGAAACTGAGGCCGCCAGGGGAGTAGCCATTGCCTGACGCACAAGTTTTTCTGTTTGGGGAAAAAGCGAAAATCTCACCTTCGAAGGCCTCTACGCTTCTCGCTGCTCGATACCGGAAATATCCTTTGGCTCCTTGATGACACTATCTTCTTTTTTTCTTTTTTTTTTCTTTCAAAAACAACACACACTACCCGAACACTAACACATCCGATAACGGCACAAATCTCCCCGGAATGGTACGAAACCCCGTCGGGCCGAGCAGAAGTGAGCAGAACGGACGATGCCAGAGGTGGGGGGAACGCCCTCCCGTTCAACTTCGATATAATCGATACATCGACAATGGGTGACGAGACGGAGGTTTGACTTCGATTTGCCGCCCGAACTCAAAAACCCTCGCAGGTGGTCGGGAGGTCGGTGATTACTTTGCCAATGTCGTTGGGGCGAATCGCGAATAGCGGAAAAAATAGGTAATCACTGCAATTCATCAATCTAGCTGTGATTCCGTGATGGAAAATAGTCCCTTATCTCAGGGCTACAAGCAATGAAAAATCTTCACTGTGGGGATCTATGGGGGATTCATGGGGCTACAAATGGGATTTGTGAAGAATCCCAGGAGGTCAAAATTTATTTAATACGCTGTCGTTTTCCGAGTAATTTTTGACGAATAATCCCATTTTTTGAAGTCCCTCATCTGTCCGAACAGTGTAGGTAAGGATTTTTTTTTTTTTTTTTCAAAATGCCTATTTTATTTCAAAAAACTTTTTTTCTTTCCAAAAATATTAATGACCCAGAATTAGAATTTGTACGACTATCCTCTAACAAAGAATAAACCCTTGGGTAAACTGTGCAGCGTTTCAGTGATAGGATGCAGTGTTCCACGTAAGCGTTACGACCTTAGTGGTATAGGTACAGATAAAATTCAGTTTGTGACAAAAAAGAATGTAATATCCGTGCTCAGCAGAACAATAAATGTTAAAAAATTAAACACCCGTCCAGAGCTCCAAATTAAACATCCCTGCTCAGCAGAACATTAAATGTTAAAAAAATTAAACACCCGTCCAGTCCTACAGGAAAATTTCCAGTAGGACTGGACGGGTGATCAAAAGACGATTTAAGACGAAGTAAAATCGTGGAAATAGACTACTTCGTCTTAAATCGTCTTTTTATAGGATGGATTCCCACTATCTCGCCGCATCTACCTTACGTTATGTACTGGACGGGTGTTTAATTTTGGTTTATTATCCAAGGAATAATACACCTATGTAATCGCGACGGAGGTCGAAAATTCTGATCGGCCTCTAAATTTGACATTATACGTTTCAAGAGGTCTGGATTCCAAAAACGAAATGTCCGTCCGCCGTTCGAGCCGTTTTGGATAGTAGGAAAAAACAAATTATTTGTTTAAAATCTGGAATTTTGACAAAATACTAGGTTTTCAGCCCGATCGCCCAAACCCGTGGGGCGGTATGGGGCTAAAATGGGGCTACGGGAGGTTTTTTAAAGGCCTTTGGCTATGGGATCGAGTTAGGTGTCGTTTTCGAAGTAATTTAGGACGTAGAATCCATTTTTGAGGGGGTCCCGGAACGATCCTATTTCACTGTGGGGATCTATAGGGCTTTCATGGGACTACAAATGGGATTTTTGAAGGATCAAATATGAAAGGTAAAATATGCATTTTTTTATACGTCAAAATTGGTTTTTGTCGTATTTTCCGAGCAAAAAAATTTGAAAAAAAATTTTTTTCCCAAAATTTTTTCATTGACACTGAATTTCTTTCTGCACAAGTGACCTATATCAGAGAATACACCTAAATTGGCGATTCACCCCACTGTGCGACACCTCACTCAACTCACGAACCTGGCAGCGCTGCATATGGGAAAACAAAGAGGTTGGGAGGAGGAAACGACTGGGACAGACCCATCAAAAACCCCGCCCGTTGTCCCTCAGAGCACCACAGTGTGATCGTACAGGTAGTAAAACCCCCATTAATCGATTCCACATCCAAAATCATTCCTCTAGTCATATCTTTCAAAAACCCCGTCGAAACACGATTGTCAAATACCCGACTTTCAGATCCTACACGTTGAAAAAACGAAAAACGCTGCAAATTTTACACAAGGGTTTATTATTCTTTGATATACGTTACTTGTGCAGAAATTTAATTCTGTCAATGAAAACATTTTAAAAAAAATTTTTTATTTGGATTTTTATCTCAAAAAAATTTTTTTTTTTTGGATTTTTTTGTTCAAAAATGTGTTTTTTCAAAAATTCTGTATTTTTTACTCGAAAAATATTTAACATCCTGGGATCCTTCAAAAATCCCATTTTTAGCCCCACGAATGCCCTAAACATCGCCCCAGTGGAATCGGATCGTTCCGGGACCCCAAAAAATGGATTCTACGTCCAAAAATACTTCGAAAACGACACCTAACTCGATCCCATAGCTAAAAGCCTTCAAAAAACCCCTCCCGTAGCCCCATTATAGCCCCATAGCGCCCCACGGGTTTGAGCGATCGGACTGAAAACCTTGCGGGCACAACTAGATGGTAAACCAAGTATTTGGTCGAAATTTCAGATTTTTAAAAAAATTCCTACTGCCCAAAACAGCCTGGACGGCGGACGGCGGACGGACATTTCGGATTTAGAATGTAGACCTCTTGAAACGGATAGGTAATGTCAAATTTTGAGCCAGATCGGAGTCGTCGACCCCCGTCGCGAAAACATAGGTGTATTATTCCAAGAATAATAAACCAAAAACAAAAAATTTCATTTAAAATTCAAAAAATAAAATTTAAAAATTATTGGGTTTTTAAAATAGTCTGTGGGATCGATATGGTCTCCATAAATGGATTCTACAAAATAACAACGGAAATTTCACCTCACTCGACCCTCTGTCGAAAACATTTCGAAAAACCCCGGGAAATCTATTTTACGTCCAAAATTACTTCGAAAACGACACTGCACTCGACCCTCTGGCCAACACCCTTAAAAAACCCCACCAACCGATAACACGATTGTCAAATGCCCCATTTTCCTACTCGTTGGAAAAAAAATTAAAATCGCTTAAAAAAATTAGGTAAACTTTAAAAATACATATTTGTAAGATTGATATAAGCCCCACAAATGGATTTGACATTCAAAATCACTTCGAAACCGACGCCTCACTCGACCTTCTGGCCAAAGCCCTTCAAAGGTGGAGCTACCGTGGAGCCCCTGGAAGTCGGAGATCTAGATTCCAGGATCTCTGGATCTGAGGGTGTCTGGATCTATGGATTTCTGGATTTTATGCTCTTGAGATCTTTGAATCTCTGGCACAGCATGGAACAGTAACTGTTATAAACACTCAGTGATTAGTACCACAACATCTACTAGCCCCAAATTTTTGTGTGTTTTGAGCTCAGATCACGGAAGTGGCTTCACACCGTCGAATTCGTTCCTGGTGAGCGGACCCGCATTGGTTGGTCAGGGGTTGGAATAAGTTTAAAATAACTCAAACAATCGATGAGCAACAGTCATCAGCTGGGGATTTGAGAATGATATCGCTTGACCTCCCACATATCGATACGTCTAATCGATTGTCGTTTGGGGCTGCGGTGCATGCGCGAGAAAAGCAGTGCCGAGAGACGGGCCTTTCCTTTTGAAAATCAATAATTGGCGCCAATCGCATCGGAAAATACGACGAAGGTCCCTCCGACGGGAAAAACGGCGATTATCCCCCGTCGGGCTGGCTCACAGAGTAACAGAGAGGAAACTGGGCTGGCTGAACGAAAAATGACGACACCAGCGGTTTTGGAGGAAACCTCGGCGGTTTGCGGTTTAAGTTGGCCTCGCGAAGGGTCCATGTGGGGAGGGGGTTGCGGAGGGATATGACGGTGGTGGGGGAGGAGGTGACGTCACGTCGGCGTCCTGCAACTGGGCGGGTCCCCTGCCGGCGTCAACGTCGCAGGCACGTCAAACTCGGGGGAAACGGTAGTTTACCCAACGCCACACCGGACGGCTGTAATCCACGTAATATAAGGAAAATGCCAAATTTTGGGCGCATAGGGTGGGTGGGGATAACACTCGTCAATTTTGGTCTATTATTCTTTATACACCGATGTAATCGCGACGGAGGTAGACACTTCTGATCGGCCTCAAAATTTGACATTATACGTTTCAAGACGTTTAGATTCCAAAAACAAAATGTCCGTCTGCCGTCCGAGCCGTTTTGGGCAGTAGGAATTTTTTGAAATAATCTGAAATTTTGACAAATTACTCGGTACCTACCATCTAGTTGTGCCCGCAACGTTTTCAGCTCCTAAACCCGTGGGGCGCTATAGGGCTAAAAAGGGGCAACAGGAGGGGATTTTTGAAGGTTTTCGGTTACTTGCTCGAGTTAGGCGTCGTTTTCAAAGTATTTTTGGACGTAGAATCCATTTTTTGAGGTCCCACATTTGTCCAAACATTGTACAGAAAGAAAACTGTTGTAGCGAGTAATTTAGTTGAGTTGTGGGAAGAGAGAGCCAGTGGTTTGTTGGAGTTCATTATTGCATAGCGAGGTTTCGAGGATGCTGGTCCCCTTCCTCAGGCTTAATTTTAGTAAGTTGGCTGTTCAACTTCGTCTCAAATGTAGGCAGAAAATGGGTCACATAGTTGGGGTCGTAGAATTATGATTGGATTAATTAAATTGAAGTTTTGGCGATGTCGTTCCCAACGCTCGTGTGTGGTCGCTCGTGGCTGTCTTATAATACGAAAGGAGACAGAAAAAACTCCTCGTCTAATATAAACTTTACTCTCAATCTTTACACCTCACAATATTCACGCTTAATACAAACTATACAATTTTTAGGAGAGACCGAAACTTAAATACCTACAACATAATAATATTGGTTTATAATAATAGGTGTTTTTTTTTTTTTTTTTTTTTTTTTTTTATGTCTATCCTTACATATTATGTAAAAAAACACCAAAATAAATTGTCGTGCTGCAAAAAATTGATTTCGAAACCAGTATTTAACCCAAAATAAACGAAAACGAAAAAATCGATTTTTTTGTGTAGCACTTGCTTGTTATGGAATGTACGTTTCCTGAATGAATTTGAACAATTATATTACAAAATCAGCTTGTCGATTACTAATATGATTATCATCGAGAGACATGACTTTCGTTCAACATCAGTTCTGAAGATTCCTAATTGCTAGAGATTGAAAATTGCGGTAGTGCGAGATGATTTGTGGATGCTAGCAAGAAATCCCAAATTTACCTGAGTTTATACAATGTTGGGGTTTGTTACGTTATATAAATGTATGGTAATAATAGCGACCAGATCTTGAGCCGTATGACAGCTACGCTCAACTCCTTCGGTTGCAGTGAGGCCAATTCAACATGGCGTCTCATGTTCAACCATTTATATCCAAACAAAACAGACAAATGAGTAGAGTTTCACAACGAGCAAGATCTAGTGAACATCAGTACAAAGGTAAGGCCGTTCATGTGCTCATTGGCGTCGACAATCACAAAGAAAACCTTCGCTCGGTTTTACAGAAATGATGACTAGCGGTGGACGACGATTCTCTCTTGAGTTCACGCAATCATTTTGTCCTGGCACGAATAATGGACGACACTGCCGTTTGGATAGTGAACGAAAGCACTGAAAAAAAAAAAAGATGGATGAGTTACAATTATTGTCAGGCGAAACAAGGAATCATCAATTTGCCAGCGTCGTCTTGAGACCAAACTCAGCATATTCATAGTTAGCACTCAAAACGATGTCTTGAGCATAGACTTGGGGGTCATCTCAAGATCGTATTCATGACCAAAATGACCGAAAACAACTGAAATTGGACTCAAGTATAAACTTGAGCAATAGGGGGCCACCCCCTAATGGCCGAAGCCAGCCAACCCCCGACTGTATGCCCCTTTTTAACCCCCCCCCCCCCCCCCCAATCAACAATTGGAGCACCCCTTTATGGTTGTTTGTGAATATTTCATAGCATGAGTTTTTTAATGACCTCTGAACTCCTCTTAATGGTGACAAATCTCAGACAGGTCAGGCAGGTGGGACTGGTGACAGGTCTCCTTTGGAGGGGGAGGATCACCTTTTCGCCGCCACTCCCACCACTCCGACAGCTCAGTTCATCCCCCCCCCCCCCCAGCATCATTTAAAACTAGTATTGTTCCTATTTCCATGATTGGGGAAAAAGTTCTGCTTAGGAATTGTTTTACAATTTAATTAGTAATTCACATTTTTTCTCAGGAAAAATAAAGCCATTGGTTCCCAAATACCATAAAATTTTGGATGGTAGCAGAGATTTCAACATTTAGCTCATTCCCTTCTCCAGTTATCATGATTCATGAAATTCATTAAAAATCCTTTCAGCCCGTAATTACGGAAATATTAATATTCTAGAGTTCAACTTTACAGAACTTTAAATATAGGCGGCGCTAACAAGAAGTACCTTCAGAATAAAAATGATTCTCGTTCTCCTCCTACGTCATTCTCCTCTAGGGCTGCGGCTTCAATATAGCAGGAGATTTCATTCCTGTCTCAAGGCCCCAGATAAGCTGACTTGAGTTTGTACATTTTGTGGGGTTTGAAGGAGGTTAGCTCCACAACAACTGTGGAATACAGTTGTGATTTTCTGTTCTCAAATCCGCCCTACACGCCCCATGTACTCGTACCTTTGATTTCCAAAGCGCTTCTTGCAAACAGGGCAGACCATCAGCTCCGTCATGACGATTTTACGAGACTCCTGTTCGATCTTTAGCTTTTTCAACTGAAATCAAAACAACAAAACCAATAACGAGTCTACAGACAAACAACCCAGACACGGACGCACTCTGTTGACGCTCACCTGTAACCTCTGGGCGTTCAGTAGCCCTTTGAGTAGCTGCGAGTCTCTCCTCTGTTTGATAGCCTCTTTCACTCCAGCGGCCAAAAAGGATTTCAACCTGGTGAGAGGCACGTCGTTGGGGAGAAGGTCGAGAGCGTCGAGGACAGGAAGGCGGTCGGGATGAGCTTCGAGAAGATCCAATGACATGGTGAGAGTTCTGTCCGGACCTCCAGATGGAACTTTAAGAGGAGCGCTCACGTCTGGGATGGAATCGGGAGGATGAAGAAGAATCCGTAACATTTTAATGTACACCTGCAAAATGGAAACCGGTGAAAATCAATAACAGCAGAGGGACAATGGAGAAATGACAACATTGACTGCGGTACCTTATCGTAATCATCCTTCTTCTCATTGTAAATCGTATCACAAAACTTGAGAGCTTTATCGTAGTCGCCCAACACGAGCAGGTAAATCCCAAGAGCCACTTCGTGTTTTGCAGCTTTGCCGCAGATCAGCGCTCGCTCTTCGAACATACCTACAACATCCGACAGCACATTAGGTACTACAAGAAGTGTCTCCTCAGCGTCTTTCTGGATACCCAGGGAGCGTATGACAAAGATGGGGGGCTGCAAATCTTGGCGGAGCTAGTGAGAAAAGAATGCCCCTTGAGCTAATTGACCTTATTTCCCAGGTCAAGAAGAGAAGTCAAGATGGCTGGCCAGTACTGGAACTGGCCGACTGGTGTGAGGTGCAAAGACCCAGAGCGCTTCGGGGCTGCCCGGCATTTGAGAGGGAGCAGGCTGTCCTGAAAGCTGAGGGGTCAGGGAGGCCTGGAGCAGGCATGTTTCCGCCCATTCTCACTCCTGGGCATTAGCTGCCTTGACAGACCCGGCGGCAACAGCAGGTCCTGAGGGGGGACCTGCTGGAGCAGGTCGAGCAATGACTCCCAAATGCCCCCCCCCCCTTCTGTGAACTTCTAAACACCTTTGTAACTTACAGTCTTTGGGGAAGCGGTTGAGAATAGCTGGTACTTGATAGTGGTCCGACGTCTCGAGAAAGTCTCGAAGTTTCTTGCGAAGACATTGCGAACCGGGATCCGTCAAATCTCTGGACAATATCTGCTCCTGGTACTGATGGATCAGAGCGTTGTGGAATATGGGGTTGGTCTCTTTCCAGATGTGGATGGCGTGTTCCTGTCAAAAGTGTCGCACGTTTGCCGATGAAATGAAATTCGTACCAAGATAAACGTAAATAGAGTGACGAACTTACAATGTACTGGATGATGAGGGAGGTTTTGTTGATTCGGAGGAGGAAATCCAATACTTTCGGCCGCGGGAGAGTTTCAACTTCGGGTATTTCTTCAATGAAAATCTTCAACCCTTCGTCGGGTGAAGCTTCAAGAACCCATTCGGCATATTGGAGAATAAGTTCGATGTATTCACTGCCTGCAAGTCATATCGAGGCAGTTTTGAATTATTAGTTCAATGAGCACACGATAGGGCTACGGGAGGGGTTTCTGCAGATTTTCGGGTATGGGGTCGGTGTGCGGCTTCTAAGGAGCTTGATTTATATGGGTCACAGACCTGTCTACAATGACAATAATTGCCAGTAGGTACAAATTTCGTACCTATTATAATATTTACTATTGTACTACAATCGATAGCAAAATAATATAACATAACTTATTTTGATTCGTACCTAACGCTTGAAGATATTGTATGGTGGGTTCAACTCCCCACAGAGAAGAGTCCTCGCAGTTGGCCTGCTTCTGCAAAAGATCCAACGCTTTCTCGTGTAAACCTTTGGTTTTGTACAGAACGATAAGTTCGGCGTATTTCTGATGTTTCTTGAGGATTCGGTCGGTCTCTTCGAGGTTGCAAAAGTTTCGACGGAGGAGCGGAGCCACCAAAGCGTCGTTCGTCTGGGGAAAAACGGTCAACTGTGAAAAAGGTTGAGGTGAGTTGGGGTGTTGGTGACGCAACTAACCTGGAGGTAACATTTCAGCAGAGTTGTGTCAATGACTTGCATGAGCTGAGGGCGCGATTTGTGTCCGTCGTTGTCGGTTTTGAGGATTTGCTGTCTCACCTGTACAAAAAGAACAGTTTCTTAGGGAAAAACGCTGCAAATTTTACACAATGGTTTATTATTCTTTGATATAGGTTACTTGAGAAAAAATTATTTCTGTGTCAAAAGAAAAAATGTTGGAAAAAAAATTTTTTTGGATTTTTTTTTTTCAAATAATTTTTTTTTTTTTTTGATTTTTTTTTCGAAAAAAATGGTTTATTCAAAAATTCTTTATTATTTACTCAAAAAATATTTAACCTCCTGGGATCCTTCAAAAATCCCATTTTTAGCCCCATGAAAGCCCTATAGATCGCAACAGTGAAATCGGATCGCTGCGGGACCCCAAAAAATGGATTCTACGTCCAAAAATACTTCGAAAACGACACCTGACTCGATCCCATAGCCAAAAGCCTTCAAAAACCACCTTTTGTAGCCCCATTTTAGCCCCATAGCGCCCCACGGGTTTGGGCGATCGGGCTGAAAACCTTGCGGGCACAACTAGATGGTAAACCTTGATTTTGTCAAAATTTCAGATTTTAAAAAAAATTCCTACTGCCCAAAACGGCCTGGACGGCGCACAGTGGTGCAAAGGCGGCCGAAACCCCCCAAATTGAGTTGTGCCTTTTCCCAGTTTTTATGAGTGGGTTTTACACCTTAATACTCGTAGAATGAAGCCTCATAATTAGTTTTCTTTTAAAAAATTATTTGGAAACTTGAGAGTCCTTGAAAGTTGATTTTTTTTTTTAAATTAAAAAATTACGAATTACATGTTACTTTTTCACCATTTTTTGAACCTATTGTAATGAATAGTATAATTTAAGTAACCACCCATGAACTTTACTATACTAATGTAGTTTCCAAAATTTGCTTTAGTTGAGGGATTAATTCCAGTTTGTACTGTCTGTGCCACGACCTTGTAGGTAATAAGAAAAACGTATTTTTCGCATTTTCGATGGAATCGGGAAAAAAAGCTGCACCGAGCTGAGCTCCGCGAGTAGAAACATTGTAATCTGTGCCTATTGGAGTGTCTTTTCTCAAATTTTCATCGCCGTTATCCGCCGTATATGTTCAGGGTCCACGTTGTAAGTCGCTAAGATGTGTGCGTCAATCGACAACATTCTGAAAGAACAATCGTACAGTTGTTGTTGTGTATCGCGCAATCAGCAGCTCAGAGCACGATAATGCTGAAGAGGACAAACCGGCCTCACCAAGAGAGTGAGAGATTGAGAGAGTGAGAGAGGAAGCTCATGCTCGAAAATGTTCCCGCGAATTCACCAACGAGGACGTTTTTCACTCCATTATGGTGTCTTCTGACCCATACATCACGTCCTTAAGACCCATGTTTAAAAATAAAAGTCTTCCCTTAGGGGATGAAGCTTTGCAATTACTTTTGTGAATTAATATTTTTATTAAGTAGTGGTATAGATTAACGACGATTTTTAATTTAATTACCTAGCTGTCATTGTAATATTTTAAACGATTATTTCCTTTTTATTAAAGAGCTTTCAAGTCAAACTAATTGAGTTAATGGTATATTATTCTGAAATTAACGCTATTTTCATTTTCATTCATTTTTATTCTATAAATTTCGTAAAAATGGTTTGAATTGTTTTCAAAACTCTTCCTTCAACCCAGGTTTCAAGACACAATGGTTTTTTACTGTATAGAGCGGTGAACTTGGGATAAATTTTATGGGTTATACTCGAACATAAGCAAAAACAGCTGAAAAAGTGGAGAGCCAGTGAGTATACCCATTAAAATGTTGAATTATGGTCGTTAAAAAATTGTAGCGCAATAACTGACGTCAAATTCGGATTCTACGCCCCGAAAAACATGAGTGTACCGAGTTTTATTGAAATACTCCGATGAAAAGGGGTTTTGGCCGCTTTTTGGCGGTTTTGCACCACTGTGCGGCGTCCGGCGGACGGACATTTCGGTTTTGGAATCTAGACCACTTGAAACGGATAATGTCAAATTTTGCGGCCGATCGGAGTCATTGACCCCCGTCGCGAAAACATAGGTGCATTATTCCAAGAATAATAAACCAAAAAATAAAAAATATTATTTAAAAAAAAAAAATAAATAAATAAACAAAACCAGTTACTGGTACATAGGATGGCAAGCACGTGTAATGCCGCTGAGGTATCAATTGAAGACCACAGGAGAAAAGGGGGATAACTCAGCTTTTCGAAACTTTTCAGGGGAGCATTTGTACTGCGGAAAACGATAGGCAGTTCCAAGGCTAATGCGTTTGTTGCAAAGAACAGTTCGCTATCAACGTTCAGCGTTCGGCCCAATTAGCAGAAATATACTGAGGGCTGATAACCAGAGCTGCCCCAGTCCACCCTCCAAATGTTGTGAGAAAACCAACGGCCAAATTCACTGTCAACCCCCCCCCCCCCCCCCCCGCTATTATTACCTGCGTGAGGTACTTGATCATCGCCAAGTAGCCATTTTCCAAATCCTGATCGGAAAGTTCACTTTTGGTGTCTTCGTCCCGGCTCACAAGTTCGGGAAAGAGTTTTATGACGTCGAGAGGGTCTGCAAACAGAAAGGTGAATTTTAGAAGTGTTTTGAGGACTGACAAGCTGACTGTGACGCAGTGAGAGGCCTTACCTGTACCGAGCTTCAGAAATTCGTCCATAGATCTAGCGAATTTCTTGGAGCGAAACAAATCGAAAGCGAATAAAGTTTGTATTTGATGGACGTTTCTTTTCTTATCTTCTTCGCTGTCATCCGCAATATTCTGTACAAAGCATGGCGTAAAGATACAAGAAATGGGCAGAGCTGCTCCATTTAGGGTTGCCAGACGATGATAAAATCAGAACAACAGCATCCATAAAAAAGGACAATCAGAAAATGCACAAGTTTTCAACATACCTACCAACTAGATTTTCTAAAAAACCCGTCCAGACTTGTAACTCCAAATGTTCTGTACCTCATCAAATCAGTTTTATTGCCCATCACACCCGTTTTGTAGCTGCTTAACCGGCCTTATATCACTTCACACCGGTTTTATAGCTAAGAAATCGGTTCTACAGGACCTAAAACCAGTTGAAGCCCTTCAGGCCAGTTCTGTAACACTTAAAACGAGTCCGACATAAATTCAAACCGAATTTATAGCAGGTCTACAGGTCTTCAAAGCAACTTAAGCGGTTCAGACCAGTTCTTTAGCTCTTAAACCCAGTCTGACAACTCATAAAACAGGTTTTATAGCTCTGCTATAGGACTTAAAACCAGGTTAAATCCGTTCCGGGTACCGGAGTTCTTCCCTCAGTGGTTTAGCTGATCAAACTGGCTCTGCAGCTCTGCAACAGTTTCTATCGGGTTAGCTGAGACTTGAGGTCACGGCTGGTAACAAAACTAATGAGCTGCAATCAATCATAAGGCCATGATGAACAGTAGTCGAACAGCAGTTAGGTACCTCACAGTTTAACTTGTCCATTTTTCTTCTTCTTATTTTTATCCACTAATTGAATTATTGTGGTTGGATGCTGAAGCTTGAATAACACGGACTCCGGACATCCGGACTCTTAGAAAATCAGGACACCCTAAGATCATATCCTGGTAAATGACGTCTGGCAACACAAGCTCCGGCCGTGGAATGTTTTAAACTCACAGCTAATTTCAACGCCAGCTCGAACTGTTTGTCGTCGAGGAGGATTTTGATCTGTTTGTGAACGGGGACGGCCTGCATGACCCAAATGTGTTCGGCGGACGCGAGATAGACCAGTCCGGGTTTGGCGACTGAGAGGAGTTTCGCTTTGATCGGAAGGCTGACCAAAGGCGGAGGGGCGTCCACGTTCCAAGCTCTGATTTCGACGATGTCCGGGAGAACACCGAGGAGATACGGCTCGTCGTGTCCTGGAAAAGAGTAGAACGAGTTAGCTTTCTCTTGCCTCTAACTAGAAGCCGTAGAATTCATGCGCTGCACCATCAATGCGGCGGAAAGGGGAAACACTTCCTGGGTCGCTCAAGTGGATAATGAATCGCACAGAACGTCTTTTTGGAATGGAACTAATTAAAAATCGCTGCACATTTTTCACTAGGGTTTATTGATCATTGATGTGTATTATTTTATTCTTTTGAGGTGTCAATAAAACATTAGATGTTAAAAAAAGATTCCTGTACAATGTTTGGACAGAGTTGGTATCCAAAATTACTCGGAAAACGACACCACATGCACCTCATGACATCCTTCAAAGCCTGAAGAATGCCCGATAAATCCCCACGGAGGAATCGGATGGTTAAACATTAGGATTGTTTCTTAATAATACATGGTAATTAGGATGTGTCCTAATTGAAAACATTAAAATTAAAAATTTTCTGTAAAATGTTTGAACAGATGTGGGACCTAGAAAAAATGTTTTGCATCCAAAATTACTCGGAACACGACACCTTATTAGACCACCTGGGATCCTTCAAAAATCCATTTCGTAGCCCTTAGAAAGCCCCATAGATCCCCACGGTGGAATCGGATCGTTCGCCCAAAAATGGATTCTACGTCCAAAAATACTTCGAAAACGACACCTAACTCGACCTCATAGCCGAAAACCTTTCTCGTAGCCCATTTTAGCCCCATAGCGCCCAACGGGTTTGGGCGATCGGGCTAAAAACCATGCTTCTGATGACCCTAATTAGCGAGCCTGTGGTCAAATACATATTCAGCAATTAACGCTAGGAGTGCCTTCGTCACGATGTATCTCCTTCAACAAATTCAAGGCAATCACTTTAGTAGTGCCCACGGCATGGAGAGGAGGCACTGAGATGAAGTAGCCTTGGGCACTAGGCCCAAGAGTGGCGATCATTCACCACAATTATTTTTATCCGACGCTCGTATCGTTCATCATTCACCACAATGGGGGGTTCGCATTGTTTTTTTTCTATTTTTTTTTTTTTTCTGAAAGTACTCCCTGAGAATGTAGGGAAAACAGTAGTCAGCCGCCTGAAATCGTTTCCAGAAAATTTAAATAATTTAACGAAAATTACGGCGTTTGAAAAACTGGGGCCATGGAGGGAGCGTGACGTCACTACCTCATTACAGCTGAAGAGCGTCGTCGATAGTGTTTTGTTCTTTACAGGTGAGGGGATTGTTCCGCCCAGTGTTGCTATTCCACTACTCATCACAGAATAAAATTCAAGTGAGCCGTAAATCCTTCTGATAAGGCTTTAAACTTCAAGTATCATGTATTATAATTAAAAGTTAATTATGTTTTCCGTAATATCAAGTTATAATTGCTATACATTTATCATATAAGCTGACGACACTAGCGCTCATGGTGAGAGATTCACTGGAACTGTGACGTCATTACCTCAAACAGTGACTGGTGGGAAACGCCGGCCGATTCAAACTGTGCGTTTCGTTTTTTCGTTATATCTCCTACAATGATTTTTTTTTTTCGTTGGTATTGGAGTCTGTGCACGTTACTTTTTAGCCATATTATTGAATGGTAGGGAAGATTTCCAAATCTAAAATCAATGCGAACTCCCCATTCTTTCTCCTAATCATCTTATAATGGCTACGAGTTGTATTATACAACTCGTGGCCATTATAAGATGATTAGGAGAAAGAAAAAATATCAGAATGGTAAAGTCCTTGAATGGAGTGAGTTTCACACTGTGTGAAACCTTAAGGTCATAGTATGACATATTACCCTAATGTCATATTATTAAAGTTCATCCTCACCAGTCGCCACAGGCAAATCCGACCACCGTATGGTCTCCGACGGACTTGTTTCACCTTTGATGTCAAACAGTACTGACGTGGTTTCATTGAGCAGCAGGAATGACGGCTCGGGCTCGTTGTGGTTGGTAATTTTCGTCACCAAAGGCTCACATTTACCCGTCGGAAATAGTTCTTTGACTTCACCATTCAACTAAAACAGAACGTCTCATGAACAACGTATTGCACTAAGTGTAAAAACACCACAAGCGAAATACTTACAAATGTCATGTAATAGCCACCTTTACAACCGATACAAATGGACTCTTTGGCCCAAGAAAGGACCCGAGGAACGTCGGGTATTGTGATGTCTGGGACCAAATCGTGGAAATCCCGGTTCTTCAGGTAGTACAATTGCAATTTCCTCTTCACCGAAACGCACATTCTCACTGTCGACGAAACCACTCCAGTCAGAGACATTTGTTTCTGGAAAATGTACGTGGATTAGTAAGAGGTTCATCATATTTTCTTTTCTTAGGAAGACAAGTACAGTCAGCATCATAGCGACCTCAAGGTGGATCTATTATGACTAGAGCCTCGTTGGCAAAAGACGTCGGACAGAATTCTTTCTTTTATGAAGTACTTAGTAGTTGCTTTTCCCACTGTGACGTCAAGTGCGCTGTCTAGTATGATGTAATGCCCAGTAAGCATCTACTCCTGGAAATTCAGGATGAAAGTGAAGGGATTCATTAGGAAGGCAACATCTATTTTTACCCTATTTTGGGAAACTTTCGGAGCTCAGATACGCCACAGGAGCAACTTTTTGGTGTTTTCAGACTTTCCCACTTTCGCTCAGCTGAATTTTTCAAGACAAATTTCAAACGTATCCGACCTATAGAAGTATCTTAGAATAAAGATGATTCTCCCCGGCTTGAAGGGTCGTGTTGGGTAAGGTTTCCTGCTGCCGCAGTTGTACCAAGGGGTGGTTCCCCGGCTTCCAATCTTGAACTGCCAAGACTTGAACAATCTTGAATTGTCCAACTTAGTATGGACTCCTGGACAAAGGGCCATAGTGAAATTGCTATTTCCTCCTTGGAAATCCCGTCTGAAGTGTCAGCTGCGATTTCCGGATCGTCAGAAATAGTGCAAAAATAAATGTGATTAAACATGTGATTTAAATGCGGAGAATAGCCGGCTATGACAGCTGAAGGCAAAATTGTTGAGGGCCCTCCCGAGTTGGCCGTTGATGAGCCGAGCTCGTTAGAAGAGACCCTCAAACCTGCGTTAGAGGGAAGGACATCAATCGGACCGAGTGGGTACCTAGTTTTCCCAACAGCCATGTAAAATATGCGTTGAGCAAAGCCGTCACGGCAATGTTTGCTTGTAGGAGAGGATGTTCAGCAAATCTTGGGGTCCGACACCAAAGATGGTGGTATGGCTGTACACGGGGATGCAGACGCCAGCATCACATATAATGCTTCCCTGGGCTAGAGGACGTGTCACTGTCAAACACAGCTTATTAGAATCCAGAGAGAGACATGCCTGGGGATAACAGAGGCTATGAAGACTTGCCCCACCGCTGCAATAGAGAGTACTGGGACTCCCATCCCTTCACGACCACGTTAGAAGGACCGCATCAACCATACCATTCCATACCATACGCTGAACCCATCAACCATACCTGAACATCCAAAGTGAACAAAGTGGCTCCTTTGGTTTTATTGATGGCTTTAATGAGAGTGAAATTCGGATTAGTCAAGTCATGGAGGGTGATGATGTTGTCGGACAGCCGGACGACGAGCTCGTGGTCGGGAAGGCAGGCGATTTGCTGGATGGGTTTTTTGCTGAAGTTCTTGTTGTACCGGAGGAGCTGAACGTTGTGTTTCTGATCTTTGTCGAAACTCGGGTCGACGCTGTAGTAGAGGAGGAATCCCTGTTTTGTGCCGACCAGGAGCTTATCATCTGCATCAAAACAACTCCAATTAATAAGTAGCAGTGTTGCTCAAAAATTAGCAACAAATCTTAAAATATAGCATAAATGTACGTTGGACAGGTATGGAAACTCCTTTCGAGCATGAATAAAATGATCACTCACAAACCCTTCAAAATCCCCATTTACAGCCCCTTTAAAGCCCAACTGAGTGGTCGTCCAGATCTATTCTTCGTTAGATCCGTTCTTAGGACGGCAGTATTGGTTGGTATCTTTCACATTCTAAATTACAACAAAAACGTCACTTCATTCGATTACCCGGCCAAAACCCGTCTAAAATCCAGCTGTAGAGCCCCACGGTATGACCTTGTTCTAAGCCCCTAAAATCGATTATACAACCAAAATTACATCGAAAACGACAACTCACTCGACTAACTGGCTCGTAAGCCTTCGAAAACCCCACCTGTAGCCCCTGAGAAGCCCCATAGAGCACCACTGCCTGATGGGCCAGATTCGAGACCCCCTTAAATGAATTTTACGTTCAAAATTATTTCGAAAACGACACCTTACTCGACTATAGAACCAAATTTCCTCAGAAACACTACATGTAGCCCCGCAGAGCCCCACGGTGTGATAGAACATGTCTGGAACCTTCATACAATTTTTTTTTACAACCAACCAAAATGACACCTCACTTGACTAGCTGGACCAAAACCTTCAAACCCCCCACCTGTAGACCCTTAAGAGCCACAAAGAGCCCCTCAGTGTGATTCCCCACGTTGATCAGTTAATTTAAAACTCAAAATTTCTTGAAAAACGACACCTTGACCTCTTGACGGACGCCCTAAAAAATATTGGTAATTTTCATACTTTTCTTGAATTGTCAAAACCTTGAAATAGGTACTGCTTTTCTGAGCACTTAACAATCCTCTTCCATTTAGGTATTATCAATTATTTAGTTATGCTCTCAGTAAGACCAGGTCCTGTTGTCACAAGGCGTTCATCTTCAATATTATGCAAGGCGTCCTTTTCCATGATTTACTTCTCAACCTCCTGGCTCTCAAAGACACAAACTCTCCTCACGTTCACTTCTACAACTTCATAAACCCGTGTGAGAGCCATCTACGACAATAATATAAATACCTAAACAACAATAAAACGTCAAATTACCAAAAGCTGAAATGCATTCTATCTGCACTTGTAATTTGACAAGCTGAGTCGACTCGTAAGCTGAGTAACTCTTCGTTTGACGGGACGCATCCATCGGGAAAATTACAGGTTAATCCAAAACAAAACTTTCGCACAATTTTAAAATAAACACTCAACAACTAACACTCCATCCCACAATTTAATCAATGACGTCACAGGAAGAGATAACTTATCTGGATGCAAGTTATTGTACAGTCTATTGTTGTGACGGACACAGCAGTTGACAGGTAGTAGGTAGCGGAGGAAAATTTCCTCCTTTCCTAATATTAAATATTAGGAAATTTTCCTCCTTTAGGTAATAATTCCTCCTTTAGTAATAAGACCTAGTTCTGTCATTTTTTATCCGGGGATTTTTTGGTCCGGGGTGCCCCAAACGCGATAATTTTTTGTCCGGGGATTTTTTGTCCGTGATTCCAAAAAAGGGAATTAATCGTGTTGGCCACATTGCGACAAGGTAGAAATCGAATAAGAATAATTTCTCTTATCAGAGGTTTGGTTTGTTATCTCATCGTCGTAAACAGCTTTCAGGGTCACTGCGTTGTGCCGTCCTGCGTCGTTGGAACTTCAGAGTAAAAGAGACCGGAACTTCGACCACTTTCTTTTTTTATTCGGTGAGTAAATACTTTTGTAGTAAGCAGATCAACATAGGAAGTCTGCAATGTGTCAACTCTGTTTAGTTCGTTTGGGGTTTTGACGATGGTGGATACTTCCCTCGTCGTTTGGAGTCGTCAAACGTTGTGGAGGAGTCCATGCGTTAAATTTGGGGGAGGCAAAGAAGGTGTAGGTACAGTTGTGATATGTTAGGTTGTTAGGTGGTGAGAGTTGTCAGGATTGACGGTTACCTAGCGTTGTCATTCGTCGAGGTCTTTGCAGAGCGCTTTCGCCGGCTGGATTGCCGGCCTCTTCAAGGAATTCCATCTTTCTAAACCCCACTCTGTCGCTGACACCTGTTGTGCTCCGGGCCTGAGGAGCAAGAGGCCTCACGTTTCTTACTGGAAGCTCGGGGGTCGTTCATTCTAAGTAAAGAAGAAGAGAACAGTACAGTTTTGGCATAAGTGGTGATGGGGGGGGGGGGGGGGGATGAAGAGGAAGGACCAAGACTTGGTATACAATACAATACTTAGTATAGTCGTGTTTTCAGAGTGGGCTACTAAATACGTACAAATGGTGTAATATGGGAGGTAGGTTGGTGTAGCTTCGTGGGGACTTCTTCCCGAACGTTCATCGGATCGTTCCCCAGGTTTATCAAAATCGGTTCAACGTTATGCCAGTCAATTAGGAACTTCCTAATAGGAAGGTCGTACACGCGAATATCGGGTTCAATCATCATGTGCCGTGTTAGAAGTATAAAATGCTGCTAATTTTACACTAGGGTTTATTATTCTATGATATAGGTAGGTTAATTGTGCAAAAAATAATTCTGATATGGGACCCCGAGAAAATGGATTTTGCGTTCAAAATTAGTTACTCGGATAACGTCACCCTCCTGGGCACATAGCACATAGTAACAGAGAGCTCCTGGGATCTTTTAAAAATGACCGAGTTCAGGGGAAGAAGGCGCATTTTCAGTCAGAGGAGAATTTTGGGAATCAGCTTTTTCGTAGCGCACGTAGCGCCCTCTTCCCCAGTGCGTCAAAACGTCTCTCCTTTGGTTTATTATTCTTGGAATAGTACACCTATGTAATCGCGACGGAGGTCGAAAATTCATATCGGCCGCAAAATCCGTTTTTTCGAGGTCCCACATCTGTCCAAACATTGTACAGATTTTTTTTTCTTTCAAAAATAATTTCTTAATTACACAATTCATTTTTGCACAATCAATCTATATCAAAGAATAATAAACCTTTGTGTAAAATTTGCAGCGTTTTAGTTTATTATTCTTGGAATCGCGACGGAGGTCGACAATTCTGATCGGCCTCAAAATTTGACATTGTACATTTCAAGCAGTCTGGATTCCAAAAACGAAATGTCCGTCCGCCGTCCGAGCCATTTAGGGCTGTAAGAATTTGTTTTTAAATCTGAAATTTTTAAAAATACTCGGTTTAGCATCTAGTTGTGCCCGCAATGTTTTCAGGCCGATTGCCCGAACCCGTGAGGCGCTATGGGGCTAAAAAAGGGCTACGTGAGGGGTTTATTAAGGTTTTCGGCAATGGGGTCGAGTTAAAAGTAATTTTCTAAGTATTATTGGACGTAGAATTCATTTTTGGGGGTCCCAGAACGATCCAGGTCTGGTGGTGCTCTCTCATGGACGTTTTAGGAACATCAAGGCTTTTAGGAACGTCAAGGCGCTTGCGTTTCAGACGGCCGACAAATACAATAAATACACTTCTAAGCGAGTGCTTGAATAACGGGAAAAACAAAGAAAATAATCTGTCAAGGAGAAAAGGCTCACTGCTTCCTCACGCTTTAGACTTTCATAAAATGTTTAGCAAAATTTGATTATTAGGTCACCAAGTGTATGTATTTAGTCTATGAGCAAGGGACTTGCTATTGAATGTCGTGTGAGATTTCCCTGTGCCGTGTTCTCGGAAGTAAAAAGTGGGAAATGAATCAAAATTGAGGTTGTTGATATTCATCAGAAGTGGTTTGATCGATTTGAATCCTAGCCTTGAGTCACAATCGTCGCCTTCAGTCGCCACCCTCGAGTCATACGGCTAGTAGGTTTGTAGGTATATAGAAATATGTAAATCGCCGACCAATGAATCGTTTTTGGGGTTTCCTGAAAAGGTATGAAAATTCAGGTTGGACGTTTTAGGAGGGACCCCTTAATTTGTTGAAGCCTTCCTAGCTCTGTCCGGTTAAATCCCAGGAAACTTCAAGATATCGGTTCAATGCGGGCTTTATCCATGGATAAGAAATTATTAAGCGAGAGATCATGCTGCAAGAAGAAAGAAAAACGTTCCCCACGAAAGACAGGGCAGGTGCAAATGAAAAGCACTATTATATTATAATAATAGTGCACTATAATTGTGTCCTGCTCGGAGCATCAAGAGGTTTGGGGATCTCAGGTTTTCTGGAGTTCTTTTTCCGGATTTATAAAATTATCAGATTTCCGGATTTATAAAATTATCAGATTTAGAAATTATCAGATTTCTGGATTCTAGGACTATCAGATAATCCTAGAGATCCAGATTCTGGATCTCTGGATTTCACGATTCCTAGATTTCGGAATTGTTTGGGTCTCTGAATTCTTCCTGGATTTCGTGGGTTTCTGGACTTCTGGAGCTCTTGATCTCTGGTTCTGTGGATTTCTGGATCTCAGGATCTCAGAATTTTCCGATCTCCAAATCTCTGAATCTCTAGATCTTTTTTCTGGATTTTTGGATCTCTAGATTTTCTGGATCTCTGGGTTCCTGCATTTCTGGGTTTTGAAATTTCTCTGCGAATGGCCCAGTGAAGCTAGCTATTATAGCCATAATAGGACCCAGACCCTGTCTAGGTATCAAGGGGGCGCTTTTCTGTGAGGTTGTTGACCCGTGGCAGCGATCACAGAACATCCGTAGATGCAAAGCAACCCCGCATCAGCAGCATGGACTCACTATGTTGGGTGGGCTAAACCGTAAAAGGGCGAATATAATAATAATATATTATATTATGTCTCCATTTACGGCGGACACAAGTGAGATTCATAGTGGGCCTATACACAAGACACGGGAGCTTCAGTAAGCATTTGAACAGGATTGGGGTCATAAATTATGAACCCGCCAGCAAGGTTCTGCGGATATGAGGATGAGACTGCGGATCACCTCATCTTCGAGTGTGAGGCCCTGGAGCGCAGAATGTATCTTGCTCTGGGCTCAGTGGACCGGGGAGAGATACTGGCGCAACAGGACCTGGTAGGAGGACTATTGAAACTCTTCAAGGGCACAGAACTCTTACCATAGTAACTCCGAGGAACAATGGGTCTTAAGGCCCAGATGGGGCGCCTTTCAGGAACCAACTTCCATAGGTAGGTATTCCTACCCTCTCTGGTATTAAGCTAAGCTAATATAATCTACTTGCAATTAGCTGAACTTTGGCGGAGTTCGTTTTGGTCAATTAACTTCAGAACAATCAATCAAGAAAGTGCCATATCTGAGTACGTGGCACGTTATGTTTTAAGCAAAGTTCAGGGTTGGTTCTTTCAGTGAATTTTACAAAATGATCGCACCTACCTAAGACGTACCTTTTTACCTCATTTCTGACCTGGAACACAGGTGAAGAGACTTCTGGCACAAACCAGGCTAGCTGCGTCCTGGATTCCTGGTTTTGCCCTTAAATTTAACATGGAGCCTTTCTGCCCAGTGTGCAACACTGGGGATGCTCAAAAAGAATCGATTCTTGAAAAAATCGATTCTTTTTGGAAAATAATCGATTCTTTTAGATTCTTTATTTTTTTGAAGAATCGGCCAGATTCGATTCTAAATTTCCAGAATCGAAAACCGATTCTTTTCTGCTCTTAAAAAGTATTTTTTATAATATAAATATTAATAATATGAATATTATTCAGTTGCTCTGTAAAACAGAGCCATGTTTAAAAGAATCAATTATTATTTTGACATGTCTTAGGCGAGGGGGTCAGGAAAAATTTGTGTAATCACGGAAAACATGCAACGTTTTTTATTGGTTACTTACTACCTGATTACTAGGTACTTCTGTTGGTAGTAATAGTATTACTATAGGCGTTGTTTTGTCATGACAATGTCGATGTCATGATCTAATAGCTCTCCCCATAAGGGAGATTTTTTTTTGACATGGATATATCTTTTGGCTGGAAATTGAGTCACTGCAACGACCATAGGTAACAGCTGAAGAAATGGAAACATTTGCACTACAACCACTGACACAGCTGAAGCTTTCCTACCTACCTTTTCCTACTTAATAGTGCTGGTTAGCAGTTGGATGTATTAGTAATTGGAATTCAAGTTTCGTAACGTAATAATGCTTCTTCTTCTTCTGATAAATTTGAAATTTAATGAATAATTTGGAAAAAGAATCGATTCTCAGATTTATCGATTCTTTTTGAAAAAATAATCGCGATTATTTTCGATACTTTTATAAATAATCGATTCGATTTAAATCGATTCATTTTTGAGAATCGGACATCCCTACTTCGAAGGTCAAATCGGTGGGTTTGTTTCTGGTTTGCGCTAATGCCGGTCCTTAATGTCTAGGCTGGCGTGAACAAAGGTTTGCTTAAAGTTTCGTTCACATTTTCCGCTTTAAGGACCACTCGAGGACGCTCTTTTTTGTCTGGTTTATCGCGAGCTGGTGCGTTTCTTTCTTTTTGCGCATTATGAAAGTGATGTGTGACCTCCAACCCTTTCCGTAACAAGATCGATAGTTTCGGAAAATACCTGCAGGGTGACTGGGGAGAGGCGGGGAAGGAAGATATTCCCCCAGGATCAGCTGTGCAGGTTGTCTGGAAGTAGGACATCTGGGGCCACCCTGCTATCGATGAGGCCTCTTTTCCCGGAGGCTCCCGCAATCCTCCCACCCATGTCCTGTATTCCCGCAAGCGTTCCCGTTTTCAGGATCAAACTTCCCTCTTTTCCGTACCCTATCAGGCTGCCCTCCCCCTTTTTTGCTCTACCCCCATCATTTCCACCCCTCACGCCATTCATAATCTCCTTCATCCCCCATCGTCTTGGTCCACTCCTATCTCTTCCTCGCTTGACATCCGCTGACCAGTTGCCACTATCTCAATCTATCAATTTAAAAATAAAATAAATAAATTATAAAATCGAAACTTGTTGGGGATGTCATTTTTATTCTCAGTTTTATTCTTCTTCTCTGGTTTCATTAAAGACTACAGCAAATTTTACCTCATTCAATCTGCAGCCCGTGCATAAACGGGGCTGTGAAGATTTGCTAAGCCCTCCAGGCTACCTATCAGGAAGTCCCCATTGCTGCTCATTATTTTACGTGCTTAGATCGGGCACCACCTGTGGCATCTTTAACCACTGAGCCGCAGATGGAAAGAACGCCACGGTGAGTCTCCCAGTGACTTCTGTGTACCAGTCCTTCTGCCACTTGCCAACAAGCAAGGCCTACACATCCTGGTGCAGCTTAAAGAAGGCCTGGGCTCAAATCTTCTCAAAGTGGCGACCATCACCCATAGAACTCCAGCTAGAACCAACACCTGAGACTGTCCTGTAGGATCGTGTCACCCTAATGCGAACCTAATCCAATCTCCTGAGGTCAGGTCCCTTCAGGAGGTCAAATAACCCCCCTTCAATGGTAGCCCAGTTCACACCCTGCTTCTTCATCTTTGTAGGCTCGTTGAGCAAAGCCTTGTTCTGTTCTGGACTTGTCTGTCTTGGGTGCTGGTGAGCCCGAGCTGTTGACTTATTGACTTGTCTTGCCTGTATGCTATTTCTCTCACTTGTTCATTTTGAAGCACCTCTTAGAATTTCCCAAGTGTCGCTATCCCAATCTTTGTTCAAGCATTACATGCCAGCTGCTTCACTGCCCAGGCCAATGCTGCGACTGCTTCACCACCCTGAATGCACCCCTAAAGCTCCATCATGACAACTCAGGCTTGGTTGCCATCTCCTGCTGATCAACCTGTTTCCCATAATCCCGCTCTGGCGACTCCTGCTGCCATACCTGAACAGTACAGGCCAAACCGTTAGCTACCAGGGTCTAGTACTACCACTTCTGTCGAGCTTCCCTTACGAAACTGAGAGTCCTCCTGCTTCTTTTGCCTTTGAAAGCAGGAGCAGCTGGATACTAGATCTGCTAATTCGACTCAAGGCTTGCGTTACCTGACATTTGGATGTTAAATCTATGTTGCGTCATTACTCTGTCAAACCCAAACGTCTGTGAGGACAAACACTGACAAATATTGAGAAACACTGCGGCATCTCTGCCTCCTCCCCATCGCCACAATAAATTCTCTTTCTTACTCCGCACAGCTGTTCCGATTATCGGATTGAGCTCTGTTTCCTAATCCATTTTTGAACGTTCGTTTTTTACCATTAAAACGCGCTCAACCAAACTGCCGCAGCGTCGTATTTTGAATTCGGTTCCACTCCAACTAAATTGTCTTTTAATGCACTCGTATACGTATACGTATACGTATATTCTCGTGAGATTTAAAATTTGTTAGCAGGCGGGCCGAGGGGTTGCTTTGCTCGGCCATTTGCGTGTACTTGTGCCCGATTAGGCCAGTCGCCAGAGGGTGTGACTCGTGCAAGAAATGGTGTAGAAGCATTCATTTTTTTAAAAATTGTTGTTATGGGTCTGAACAACAAAATATCAGAAATGGTAGGAAAAGTTTTGCTGGGAGAACTTTTGGGGGCCAAAACACCTCGATTTTTTCGGACATTTTCCAGTTTTTGTCCTATAGCTTGGAAACTATTGTCCTGATTCCAAATTTTTTTCTTCTCCTGATTAAATTCCCCAACGCAGCTATTCTATGTGAAATTTTGATTTGAGCATTGATAAGCGGGGGGCAGGCATGGCAAAAAATGGCAAATTTTGAAAAAATCGTGTTTTTTCGCCTATTTTTGCCCATAACTCGGGAGCGTTTAGTCCGATCCTAATTCTATTTTTTCTGGCTAAAGCTGATTAAATTTTATGTAAGGGACGGTACATTGCATTTCTGTCGAGACAATAAAAGTGTCATTAGTATTCGTTGTAAAGGGTGGAAACCAGAAATTTGACCACCTACGTCCACGTTTTTCAGAACATAATCTTCTCTCACTCCGAAACTATTTCTCTGATCGAAATTTTTGTCCCCACGCATCAGCTGATTAAATTTCCTTTCTGAAGTGATATTATGATTTTATTATGAAGAAATGTGATCAATTTGGTGGAGAAAACCCGTGTTTGGTCTTTTTTTAAAAATAAGTGTGTGACGTGGCGGCTCATACCCGGAGAGTGTTGAGGAGGCATCGGTCGTTTCATCAATCCATCCCAGAAACGTAAAAGCCCGCTCCATGGCGGCGTTCCACTTCCCCCATGTTGACGAAGCGCTGAAGATTCTTATCTTACTTCCCACAGCTTTCCAGAGCTGTCCAGGGCTTGCTAAGCTCGTCCCAAGCTGACTAAGGCGTGCCTATATGGTGCCAAGCTGGGTAAGCGTTTCCAATGTTTACCAAGATGTTCCCAAGCTTTCCACATCTGTACAACGCTTGCAAAGCCAGTGCCAAGCTGGATAAGGTTTCCAAAGGCTTGCCATGATGGTCCCAATCTTTCGAAACCTGTCCAAGGCATGCAAAGGACGTGCTAAGCTGTATAAGAGTTTCCAAGGTTAACCACGATGGTCCCAAGCTTTCAAAACCTGTCAATGGCTTGCAAACTTGGTTCCAAGCTGAGGATGAATTGAGAACAAATGAGACTTCGTACGGGAATGTATTTCCTAAACCGGGACGGATCGCCGAAAAGCCAATGAGGATGGATCGCCATTTTTCGATGGCGGGGATGGCCGGCTCCCGGAGGTACACGCACACATCTACACAGAGCCTTTCTGAATTAGTCTTTAGAAGATTAAATCTGTAGTTAATTTAAGATTAAATTGTAGTTATTTTCGTTATAAATTGATTTATAACGAAAATAACTACAATTCCACTATAATCTGTCCCGTTTCGAAATGAATTTTCCTCGGGGGTTCTCGTTAGTAAGTTTTATAAAGGTCTGCCCGCCTGAAGCCAACCCACTTGGCACTTGTTCCCGTTGGGTCGTCCATATTTTCCGAATGCGGGTTTGGTCCTTCATTCGATAGTGAACCCGCAGTGCACTCGTAGAACCCACAGTGTACCTACCTGGTCAGAGTACATGGCAGAACAAATCGGTGGAGGAGTCGAGAGAGCTGTCGTTGTCGATGTAATTTTAGGATAGATTGAAGGGGTGTGTGACCCGGGGGAGTACATCGTGGCTCTCTGTGGAGCATTTAAGGAGTTACAGGCGGGGTTTTTGGAGAGCTTTGACCAGGGTTGTTCCTATTGTTTGCACACTTCATTTTGAACCACTTTGAGCAAACTGTTGTTGTTTCCAAACTTTTCTCGTTACCTACTACTTTCCGAGCAGAATTTTTTGAGACCAATTTCAAATTTTTCGGACTTTTAGAACTTTAGAACTTTTCGCGTTTTTCTAAACTTATAATTTTCGTTAAATTATCTAAATTTTCTGTAAGCGATTTCAGGCGGCTGACTATTATTATCTCAGGAAGTACTTTCAGAAAAAAAACAAAAAAAAAAAAAAAAAAAAAAAAAAAACATGCAAATTGCCCACTTTGCACCATACTTGTTGACTGTTGCATCATACTTGTTGATCTCAAAACAGGAACAAACAAAAAATTGTCAATTATAATTATTGACAATTAAGAAAACATATTAAATATGGTTTCCCTTGACTTTTACAGCACGTCTCAAAATCTCCCGACATTTTGAAATGACACAAAATTGTCAACATAATTTTATGTCTGGCAACCTCTTTGGCGCTTTCTAAGGGCTTTGGCCGAAGAGTCGTCGAGGTCGATGGTGGTGTCGTTATGGATGGTTTTGGACGTTGAAGTCAAATCTTTGGGTTCATAGACCTGGCCGACATTTCCCCAACTATGTTTCAATTGGTCCTGGTGAGCGGACTCTTCAGCCGTGTCAAGTTAGGTAGCGGCGCAGTGGCGTCCCTGTTTTTCTCGTCGCCCGACGAGGGAGGCGGCACGCCGGGAGGCAGTACGCCAGGCGACGCGGCCCCCACCGGAACATTCACCGTCTCCATCATCTTCCCTCCTCATCTTTGTTGTCCCTTCAAACTCTCATCTGTCAACATGCTCTTTTAGAGAGCTTTATGTCTCGGAGCGGCGGCTTCTCTCGGAAATTTTCACAGGTAAGCCGATTTTGTCAGTTTAATCGCCTCGTTAGCGATAACGTCGACGTCCCCAGCCTCGTCATAGCCAATTTTCCCAAAATTTCGGCTCATTTCAAAATTTTGAAAAATCGCCACAAAAAAAAAAAAAAAAAAAAAAAAAAAAACAAACAAAAAAAAAACAAAAAAACAACGGAAATTCAGTTTTCAGCCGCCCGGTGGACGCCATACATATGTACGATGCCGAAATTTCCTTAAAATATATTTTTATACTATAGTATTTAATGCTACCCAATTTTGCCTTAGTGTCAGAATAATTAACCTTAATTGTCGCCCCGGCGTTCACAAATTTTCATCTACCTTCAAATTTGTCTTCACACAAGATTAAATCTTGTTGATGTCAAAAACGAAATATCGGTGTTTTTTTTTTTACTCTGAATTTTCACCAAACAGTCGGTCCATCAGATGGAGACTAGAGTCTCCATCTAGTTGTGCCCACAAGGTTTACAGCTCGATCGCTCAAATCTGGGTTCTGTGAGGATGTAGAGGGGCTACAAGGTCGAATGGGCTGTCTTTTTCGAATTATTTTTGATCGTAGAGTCAATTTTTGTTGTTTCAGAGCTACCCAGCCTCACCGTGGGGATCTATGGGGAATCTATAAATTTATTGATTCCATTAATAAATTTAAAAAATCAAACAATTAATTTAAATGTGTGATTCGATCGTTTATAAAAATTATAAATTTATTTTAAATGCCTTTTTGGTTTATTATTCTTGGATTCGTGTCGGAGGTCGAAAACTCTAGATTCCCTCCAGGCCTCGGAGTTAAATAATAGAGACGGGTTTTCTGCAATGTTGATCCATTTTCGTACTTTTGAAGCAAGACCTTTCAAGAAAATAAATAAATAAATCATTCAAAAAGCGTTCTTGACAATTAAAAAAAAAGAAGTATTTATAATATTTTAAAGGATTTGGTGCAGATCCTCGACATAATATGTAGAGGGTCTGCACCAATTCCTTCCGAGCCCCTTGCTTGTCTTTTGTTATGAATTGGGGGTGAAAATGGAATTTATTAGCATCCTGACCCAGTGTTGGTGCGGTAAGGGAGACTTGATCCTAACGTCACCGCCTTTTCATATTTAAATTTTTCGCCCCTTAAGGACGGGCAGGTTGCCCGCTTTTTTGTCGTCCTGGTCGAACGTTTTCGGTTGGCGTGACGTGAAAAACCGTTTGTTCCATCCGGGGAGGGGATCCATCTTGAGGGACTTGGTTGCTGTGGATACCGCCTCCATTTCCTGGCAAGAACCTCCTGAAGATGGCAGGTGCCTTGAGGGCGGTTATTCCTAGAAGTGAGCTCAAAATAGTGCTTATGTTACACAACGGGTCTATTATTTTGACTTGTGCAAAAATTATTTCTTCGCCGAATAAAATTATTTTTTTAATGAAAAAAAAAAAAAAAATTAAAATACAAACTGCACGCCTGTACAGTGTTTGGACTGATAAGGAATCTCCGATAACGAATTTTACGTTCAAAATTACCACGAAAACGACACCTCATTAACCTCCTGAACACCAACATTTAGCCCCCACATAGGGTAAAGGCAGCAATTACTGATACTGTCAGGAAAAGTTTGGGGGTTTTTCAACAATTTCATCGCTTTTTATCAATCGATTCTCACAATTCAAAATTTTTCCAACTTCGGTTTTCTTCATTTCGCTCATTAAAATTATCAAAACGAGAAATCAAATCATTTTTCTGCTTAAAATCAGGATGAATCTTTTTCCCCCTATTACCGACATGCATGCACCAATGAGCTATATATAAGGACGGTTGAAAATCGCAGTTTTTTCAGTCGAATCCCATTCTGCAGAGTAAAATGTTAGTTTTTATACCTTCTGCACAATTTTTAATCCTCTCCGGAAATCAGGAGAGAGTATGAAAATAATCAGCGTTTGAACTTTTGGCGGTAAGATTGACCTTCCGAAAGTAGTACAACACGACGCCACCATGGACGCTGGCATCGAATCTACAGATTTCATGTCCGCGAAGGTTGGCTAATCTGAACCTCCCTTCTAGATGGCTGATTGTTTATGTTAGGGATGTCCTTCACCGATACAGTCGGTTTCTACGGATATTTGGAGAACTGTAGTTAGGTCTGCTTTCGGGTTCAGGATGACGTCATTTACCGTCCTTTCGGTTTCAAGGATAAATCGGGACTTTTTTTGCGGTATCAGGGCGTTATTAGTCATTTCATGGAACTAGCTTTCAATTACAATAAACAGAAAAAAATGCTTATATAGCTCATTGCTGACAGTGTGAGAAACCAATAATTGGAAACCAGTAATTATGACTGACACCCTGCATTAAGTTGAAATTAATTTTATTTCCAAAAATAAAATAATTGGTTTTCGATATACGAGTAGTTTTCAATCTCGTAGTTGTTTGTTGTGTTGTCCGCAAGGTTTCCCGATCGCTCAAACCCGTGGGGCTGCAGGAGGGGTTTTGAAGGATTTAGGATAGTGAGTCGAGAATTAATTTTTACACAAGGGTTTATTATTCTCTGATAAAGGTACTATATCAGAGAATAATAAACCCTTGTGTAAAATTTGCAGCGTTTTCTATTTTGAAGTACCTAAATTAAACTCCGTCCCGTTGACGTGAACATGTAAATCCAGTGACGGTGACTCGGTATCGGCGATTGCGGAGCCAGTTTGCGCATGTGGTTTTGTCAGTGTCAATCTCAGAAGCGATGTCGTCAGTACCAAGCTGAATAAGGGTTTCCAAGGCAAGCCAACATTGTCCCAAGCTTTCCAAGCCTGTCCAGATCTTGCATAGGTTGTACCAAGCTGGCTGAGGGTATCCAAGGCTTGCAAAGCTGGTTCCACGCTGGCTAAGAGTTATAAAGGCTTGCCAAGATGGTCCCAACCTTTCCAGAGCTGGTCCCAAGCTGGATACGTAGCGAGCTTTTGTGCGAACTCAATTGACCACTAAATCATTCTTGGATTGCTTCATTGTTATTGTTTGTTATGCTCTTAAGTTAGAACCTACCCTTTTTAATTTTGCTACTGTGCAATAAATAGCCAACATTGAGCTTGCCATTGAATCCACCCCAAAGTAACCGGGAGGGATTCCTATAAGCCAAACAACCGCGGCCGGGAGGGAGTCCTATACTTTCGCTAAGCCGCTCTAAGATTTTAATGAGCACACGGGAAGGAGTCCTGGTCCCCCCGTTGCCCCATGAATTCCCTCGGTGAAATCGGATCGTTCTGGGACCCCAGAAATGGATTCTAGGTCCAAAAATACTTGGAGAACGACACCTAACTCGAACCCATTGGCGAAAACCTTCGAAAAACCCCTCCCGTAGCCCCATTTTAGCCCCACAGAGCCCGACGGGTTTGGGCGATCGGGCTGAAAACTTTGCGGGCACAACTAGATGCTAAACCGATTATTTTGTCACAATTCCCGATTTACTAAAAATTCTTTCTGCCCGAAACAGTTCATTCTGTTTTGAAACCTACGTGTCATGCAACGGATAAATGCAAATCTTGAGTCCGATCCAAATTGTCGACCTCCGTCGCGAATACATAGGTGTATTATTCCAAGAATAATGGACCAAGATGGTCCATAGGTTATTAAGTCTGTTTGGGGATCACCCCAACCATCCGGATTAGTTTAGTATTTATTTGTTAATTCTGCACACTCTGGTGTGTTGTTGTGCGTACCATTTTCTTTTATTTTTTTTTAAATATATTTTTTGCCGTATTTCATGGCTATGGATCTTTGTCTTTGAAGCTATGAAGATGATCTATATCTATCTATTTATATTATCTTCAGAAAACAACAGATGCCGAATGTATAACGTGGGTTAAGATGAGCTGTACTGTAATTAAAATTGATTATGTGAATAAATTATTCATGATCGCCAAGTCATTCAACGGTCTCCAAGCAGTCGATCCCGGTCATTATTTTGCATTAATTACATAATACAACCGGAACCAAGTTGAAAATCCCATTAGCACCTGTGGGGGTCTCTTCGTGCCGATGTGGGAAACTGCCAGCTGAAAAGGGTTTGAACGGCGAATTTAAAAATAGCTCGGCAAAGATCGTTGCTCTTTCTGAACGCTTTCTGAACCCAGTGTGAAGTCCAGAAATATATCATGTGCCTTCCGCGTTGTTCGAGACGGAGGAAATTCGAAGAGGATCGAGTTGCTTTTGAACCCGTCCAAATATGAGCGCGACGACACAAAAGATGAAACGACAGCACTCGTTAAATAAAAATTATCTGTATCTATATAGTTATCAGATGAACAATTTATGTTAATTAGATATCTAATGGCAGGCAGGCTGGGAAAGCGAAAGCGGAAAGCAGCCTTTCCACTGTCCTTGAGTGCCTTAATGAGCTGGTAATGTCGCTGAATTTTGATAAAACACAATTCAATGCCTTCAGAATCCTCACTCTGGGTAAATTGAGTTGCCATATGTCAGGTTGTTCAGTTGGAAATGCTTGTGACTGTCCCGAAATAACGCAAGTGCAAGTTGTTCAGCTACCGGGGCAGCAAGTACATAGTACAAGCTAACTGCGTGTCGTAATTGATAAACGGCTCAGATGGGACTTATCTGTAGTAAGTAGGGTTACCAAGGAAAAAAAAAAGTATTTCAATGAAAGTTTAAGTATCAATTAAAGTTAACGTTTTCGACTTAAACACTAGGCATTTTTCATTCAGCATCTGCACATATGGGCTTGAATGTGTCAGATTACTGAGAATAAGAAAATTCGGTATGAGGAATTAAAAAAGAATCATGGATAGCAATATTTTTACTGTAGGTAGGTCACACAATTTTGATTCAGTAGAAAACATTACTAGACATTTTAAGCCACCTCAAAACAACACCTCAATCGATCCCATAGCTGAAAACCTTCAAAACCCCCTCAAGTAGCCACATTTTAGTCCCATAGCGCCTCACGGGTTAGGGCGATCAGGCTGAAAACCTTGCGGGCACAACCAGATGTAGGTATTTGTCAAAATTTCAGAATTAAAAAAAATTCCTGCCTAAAACGACTCGGACGTCGGACGGACATTTGGTAAGTTTTTGGAATATATAATTTACATATTTTTCTTATCTATTTTACAGCATTAAATGAAAATTTTTCATCCATTTTGGCTTCTTGGAATAATACACCTATGTAATCGCGGCGGGGGTCGAAAATTCTGATCGGCCTCAAAATTTGACATTATTCGTTTCACGAGGTCTAGATTCCAAAAACGAAATGAGGAGAGATTCATCAAAACTTAACATTTCCACTTTCAGAAATTTTTCTGGTGAGCCAAAAAAACCGTTTGCTACATGAACTTTTAAAATCATGTCAACCATCCTATAAATTCCCTTCCCCATCTCAACCTATGGTTGTGACCCTCAATTAAATCATTGAACCTAACCTAGATACAGGGAAACGTTTTTTTGTGTGGAAATTTTGAGTTTTGAGAGAGAGTATTTTTGGACGTAGAATCCATTTTCGGGGGTCCCAGAACGATTCTACTTCACCGTGGGTATCTATGGGGCTTTCACGGGGCTACTACAAATGGGATTTTAGAAGGAATCCCGGGAGATCAAACCGTCGGCTAATCGGCAACACCGCGTAAGTACTTTTTGGTCAAAATTAGTTTGAAGTTGAGTGATTTTTTCACACGGAACCCGATGAAACCGTCAGTTAGAGAAAACGACGAATTTTGATGGTTTCATCGGATTCCGCGTGAAAAAATTAAGCTTCAAACTTCAAACTCATTTGGCTAAAAAGTGACTTACGCGTTGTTGACGATCTGCCTACGAAATATTTTCCTAGTAATTTTGGACGCATAATCCATTTTTCGAGGCCCCCATCTGCTCGTGCATTTTTTTTTTTTTTTTCAAAAATTAATTTTGTGTCAATAAAGGTCCTTTATTAAAGAATAATAAACCCTTGTGTAAAATTTGCATCGTTTTTCGATTTTTTTGTTTAAGTTCAACCAATTTTCATTAAATATCAACAATCAACGGATTATCAATATTTTCGAAATATCGATTCCCACCTAGTGAATCGATACTCTGCCAGGTCAATTGGTGTACTGTGGTTTGGTGTGATGGTTGATGTCCTTCCAGGTTTATAGAGGTGGCATAGGTAGTTTGATTTCCTGTTTGACTATATTATACGAAAAGAATTATCAATTGGCTAACCGAGCCTCGCCCCTACCCTCCCAACTCCTCTGCTTGACGTCAGAAGAGTCCACACGTGGTGGTAGAATTCAAACAAAACCCCACCCTGTAATTAACTTATGCAAAGGAACAAAACCCTCTACTGCACTGAGCAGTCACACAATAATATCACCTACCGACTTCAACCCAACTACACCAGCGAGCCATCTAAATAAGATCCTGGTCAGCATTAAGCGGCTTTACCCTCGACCGGGTTGATATTAATTTATGCAGCCGTAAAGGATTAATGCGGTGGGATCGTGTAGCGGGCATGAAACCTTCAAAACGCTCCGTGATTGGTTGTGTCAATAAACTCAACGGTTCAACTGATCCCAACTCAATCAATAGCCTTTGCGGCCCTCAATCAGTCAAGGTTACGCCTTTCAGTCACCATCGAGTGTTTAAAAAAATGAAAATGAGATGAAAAAAATCAACGCTTGGAGATGTTGGGTATTTCATACTTTGAGAATATTTGTGAGTTGTATGTTTTATTCAAACAACAATATTATTTATTATTTGAATCTATAAGTTAGGTGATGCAACAACAATCCCTTAAACACATCGTTCTAGATTAAAAATAATGGGCATTCATTATCGAGCACAGACGAATTGTATTCATGAACGATATATTCATCAATAGCCTGGATTCCTAAGGTATAAACTACGTAATCTAACTGGGGCCGTAAAAAAAAGTATTGATTTATATAAATATCGATACTTTCGTTAAAAAAAAACAAAAAACCGGACGGTAGACCTATGGTTCTATTGTCAGATCATTTAATAATGATTAATTTTACACCAACCCTCTACTTGTAACCAACCTCTAAACTTCCTTAGAGACCAATCATGTGGTTATAGTTTTCGCGATCATGTTACACTCAAAATCCCCCGTGACGTGACGCTCGTGACGTGACGAAAACAAATGGAAACGTCCTGTTAATCATTATTAAATGATAACAAGCCATCAATTGAATTGAATAGATGAGCGCAACCTTTTTGTTATTACGATATATTTAATGAGCGAGAGAAACTAAGAAACAGTAGGTATCTAGCGACCAAACTATGCCACACAACACATCATCCACGTGATGCTCATTACGTAAACAACTGCACCCTAACGACCGATGCGTAATAAAACCTTATGCCGATCAGAGGTAACGAACGGCTCAGGCTGCAAAAATCGTTTTGGAGTCGTTGGAATCAGCCTAAAAAGCTCATTCCATAGACCCTTGTACCAACGAAATCGGACAAAAACTTTCGTCCCCCTATTGAGGCCTCCTTAGTTACACATCAGAGATAAACAACTTTCGTCGTGAAGTACCTCCCGAAAACCGATGAAAGGGATGAGGGAGGAAAAATCAAGGTAGCCTATAACCACCCCACGAACTCGCTGATCACAATGAGAATCACCCTCATGAAAATCTGTTGAGCCGCTCGGGCGTGATGCTCTGTACACAAAAAAACAAAAAAACATACATGTCGAGGAGGTGAGCGCACCTTTCCATTTTTTGGAAAAAGGTTGCGCTAAAAAGTATCCATACTTGTTGATAAGTTCCTTGCGAAAACAAGCCATCAATTGAATTGAATAGATGAGCGCAACCTTTCTGTTATTACGAAATAATGCTGGACTGCTAACCATAGCGTTTATTGAAACTAAGAAACAGTAGGTATCTAGCAACCAAACTATGCCACACAACACATCAAAAATATTCACGTGATGCTCATTACGTAAACAACTGCACCCTAACGACAGATGCTTAAGAAAACCTTATGCCGATCAGAGGTAACGAACGGCTCAGCTGCAAAAATCGTTTGGGGTCGTTGGAATCAGCCTAAAAAGCTCATTCCCTTGTACCAACGAAATCGGACAAAAACTTTCGTCCCCCTTTTGAGGTCTTATTTACACATCAGAGATAAACAACTTTCGTCGTGAAGGACCTCCCGAAAACTGATGAAGGGGATGAGGGAGGAAAAATCAAGGTAGCCTATAACCACCCCCCGAACTCGCTGATCACAATGAGATCACCCTCATGAAAATCTGTTGAGCCGCTCGGGCGTGATGCTGTGAGTACAGAATTTCGAAATTTCGCAGGGTTGCGCGAGTCGGGCTGGGTTTTAATATAGCCTATGTTGTGGGCAATCGCACCCGAGATCGTTAGAAAAAAAACCCATTCAAATCCGTTCAGCCGTTTAGGAGGAGGAGAGGAAAAACCATGTACCGTGAGTACAAAATTTCGAAATTTCGAAATTTCGCAGGGTTGCGCGCGTCAGGCTGGGTTTTAATATAGCCTATGTTGTGGGCAATCTCACCCGAAATCGTTAGAAAAAAAACCATTCAAATCCGTTCAGCCGTTTAGGCGCCTATAAGGCACGACGGTTTACGGGGGGTGTACTTCAAAACTCTTACATTCCGATCCAGAGAACGCCCGTAAAAACATGCACCATGTTAAAAAAATGTCGAAGAGATGAGCGCACCTTTCCATTTTTTGAGGGAAAGGTTGCGCTAAAAATGCCGCTTGTGATTACATGTGCCACAATGTCATGTGACTATGTAGGTATGGTAAACTATATTTTCACTTTAGTACAATGTACACACACACAAAAAAAAAAAAAAAAAAAAAAAAACGTCGTTGTAATTTTGTTAAGGAGGGCTTGCCCCCGACCAGGGCTGTGCCTCTCCTGTCGTCTGCTTGCAGCGTCATGGAGTCCCAGCCAGGTTCCCCTCACCACAGGTGAGAGTACTTGTTCGCCTGAGGACCACAAGTGGGGCCGTGTGTTCTAGCTCACTCTCAGAGGGAGCTATGGCACCAGCGCGCATAGCTGGTAGAGTGAGCTAGAACACTCTACCAGCTATGCGCGCTGGTGCCATAGCTCCCTCTGTACTTACGAAGGCAGCTATCACCACGACCAACCTCGAAACCAACGCCAACTGAGGGGGACGGCCGGTGGCACTTTATGGCAGGAGGCTCCCTACCATAGCGTGCCTGTGGCAGAAGATTACTGGATTAGGAGGGTGGCAGCTCCATCCACTCCACTTTAAGGCCGCTTCAGTCGGAGGCCTGAGCAGGACAAGGTGTCACGTCCTCTCTACCGCTTTACATACCTCCAACACCAAGGTGATGGCCTGAACATTACAGGGGCAGGCATGAGGGAGGAGTGCTGTGTGAGTCACCCCACTCAGGTATAAATCCTTCAGCAGTGCCGGTGAGTGCTTGAGGGGGTGAGGGTGTGTGAAGGAGGGTGGAGAGGGTAGCAGGAAAGGGTGGTGGAAGAACAAGGTAGGGCTCAGGGTGATGCCACTGGGAAACAGTTTGGCAGGGATGTGGTTGAGATGGCGAGGGAACGAAAAGGAGGGTGGAGAAGCAGGTATGCTTGGGCCTGTTATGGACGGACGGACATTTTCAAACTGCAAGACCCTTGGAAAAAACACATTCTGTGTTAAACGTTTCCGAGTGTTAACACCAGTTTCCCAGTACTGAAAAGTCCAATCTATGGGGCTTTCATGGGGCTACCAATGGGTTTTTTGAAGGATCCCAGGAGGTCAAATAAGGAGTTGTTTTCCGAGTAATTTTGGACAAATAATCCATTGTTAGGGGTCCCACACCTGTCCTGTGTATTTTCAGCAGGGTCAGATCAGGGAAAAGTACAAACATGGGCGATCGAAGCGTGTTCCCCCTCAGGGAAAATGGACGAGCGAAGCGAGACCCCCTATCCGCGTGCTAGTTATGATTTATAATATGAATTCTGCTCTGACACGAGTTCGCAGTTGTGATCGAATTTCCTATTCTTCTTCGATTCCTCTTTCTCTCAGATTATCTGCCGAATCGATTTCATCATCAGTTCGAAAGTGAAACTGAAAGTTCTGCTGTTGACGTGGCGAAAAAAAAGTGCAAAACAAATCGTGAAAGTCAAAAGCCGCCGAGAGGGGCAGGTGGTCCTGCATGTGACGCTCAGACGGCGGGTTGCTATGGTTACATCCTTTCCTCCACCGATCATTATTTTCCCCTCCCTCCCCCGCCGGGACCATCGTTGGGTGCAAACCTCGCGAAAACTTATAGGGACACCCCCACCCCCACATCCTTCCCACCCCTCCATGGCAGGTGCTCTCCCGACCATAAGTTTCTTTGCAAAACCGAATCCCTTCTCTAATGGTGTCGAGCCTGTTCTTGGGCCATTTTGGCTTGTTGGGGTTTTGTATGCGTGGAGAATGAGGTGAGCTAATTTACGTCGAAATATTACAAAATGACGTGTAGGAACATGACCCGATAGTGGTGGATTTTGAATACCTGTCTGAGGTCAGTTATTTGAGTGTTGTTGTTTGGTGGAGTTACGAAGGCGCATATTCCATGTTCTCGCCACCGTGTGTTGTGGTGGTAGGGTTTTCCCACCGGCAACTGCTGTGGGGCTTTCAGCAGGCTCCCTGGCAAGAACCATTGAGCCCCACCTGGCGGGTCGACTTGACTACCTCCTGGCTCCAATTTCCTCCCACCCATGACAAGAGAGGGAAGTATGGATGCAAATAGATTTTCGATTAAATCGAAAAACCAATTTTTAGTTCATTCCTGGACAATTACACCTGTGTAATCGCGACGGATCAACCATTTTTATCGGCCTCAAGTGAGAGGGCTCAAGCTTACTACAGCAAGCTACATTAAAAAAACGCTGCAAATTTTACTCTAGGGTTTGGGCGATCGGGCTGAAAACCTTGCGGGCACAACTAGATGGTAAACCAAGTATTTTCTCAAAATTTCAGATTAAAAAAAAAAAAAAATCCTACTGCCCAAAACGGCCCGGACGGCGGACGGACATTTCGTTTTTGGAATCTAGACCTCTTGAAACGGATAATGTCACATTTTGAGGCCGATCAGAATTGTCGACCTCCGACGCGTATGCTTAGGTGCATTATTCGAAGAATAATAAACCCAAATGCCTATTTTCCCAAAAAAGCAATAGACATTGTGGATAGCATAAGAGACAAAATCAAAATAAACTTTATGAGAAATTCTGATCAAAATTGACTGTGTGTTCTGGGGACATTGAAGTGAAACAGAACTCTATACACCTGGCAGGGAATCAGACCATAACATTCTGTTACGTTTATGAGCTAACCTTAAAAAAATAAACCAATGCGTTATCACTTGACTCTACCAGGTCAAGGAATTTCGTAAATTCGGTAGTTGTAAATTATCTGGACTCCCCTTTATCTTGTTAATTTATTTATTTTAAACGCAAAAAAGAAGAGGGAGGACATCGCGCAATCAATTTGAGGGCGTCCTTAAAATTCTCTTCATGAAAATGTATTCGTGGCGAAGTAGTTGGAGTGTTCCAAAACTTATCAGCGATAAATGGGCGACATCTGCATTGTGAAACTAGTAAAACGAAAAGGTATTCAAGACACGTGTGCGTGAAGGAAGACCGTTTGGAACGGAATTCTTTCGCCTGCTAATTTGGGATGAGCTCATGAGGCGGATTTCGCTCGTTGGGGAATTTTAGTTGAACAACAACCGAACGTGTTGAAGGTTCATTTTGCCTCCAACAACGCTATTTGGGGTGTTAATAGATCAATAGTGGCTCGGGCGACAAAATTAGAGCTACATTTGTACGCGGATGTACGTAATTGTGCGTTGGATACGAAGGGAGGAGATGCATCGCGGAGGAGACTCGAATTAGACTTGGCATAGCCAGCTCGGGCACGGAAATTGGACTGAGTTCCGAAGAATTTCACCTACATAAGGCACCTAAGCGTGAAGCCCTATTCTCAACCCATTTCGCCAGATTGTAACATCCCAAGTCAGCTTTGGTCGGCAAATCGAGGAAAAACGGGGGTTTCCTCCCGGTTGGAATTGGTCCACAGCCAGAAACCAATCTAGCAATTTATGGTGAGCTACCGTCGATTGCCTTAACATAGGTACCGTGGTTTGACATCCTGCGAGGTTTATCAGCACACAGTGGTTTTATTTCCTGCTGAGTGCATTTGGAAGAAAAAGGGCAAATAGAGGAAAGTTTTGGGGTTCTGTATGTTTTTCGGGACGCTGAAGACAAATCCGAGGTTTTTCAACAAAAATGTTTGCCAGGAACCTTGTCAAAATTGCCTTAAAATTGTAGGCACTTTTTTGGGGCTTTACGTGTAACTCGAAAAGTGAGCAGTTTAGAGAAAGTGTCAAAGTACATCGTCACTTATAAGTATATCGTCACTTATAAGTTCTAACACCACGTAATTGACATTTTGACGAAAATGAATTTTTCATTCCAATTGATTGCCAAAGGCATGGTAACCATGTCACCTGGAAACATAAAAACGAGGAAAACGCGAAAATGACTACAGCGCATTGATAAAACAGCGCATAACTGAGAAAACCTGTCCGTAATTGATAAAACAGTGTAACTGATAAATCAACGTAACTTATAAAACAACGCGTAAATGATACAGAAGCGCAAAAGTGATAAAACAGCGCGTAACTGAGAAAACCTGTCCGTAATTGATAAAACAGTGTAACTGATAAATCAACGTAACTTATAAAACAACGCGTAAATGATACAGAAGCGCAAAAGTGATAAAACAGCGCGTAACTGACGAAACAGTAAAGTTGCGAAAATGCAATAATTGCATTTTCGCAATTTTGGCGATTTCGCATAATATATTATAATATAATACAATATTATTGTATTTTAACACCACGTAAAGTGACGATATTAAATTAATTTAGTACGGATTACTCAACAAATGGTTTGTGAATGGTTTATTATGTGGGTTTTTTTAAATGACCTCTGAATCCTGATATTGATGGCAAGTTGGCAACCATTGGCAACCAATCCTCCATGAGAGATGGTGATGAAGTTGCAAACCAGTAACCAGTCACGCCTCTCTGACACTTCCTCCCACCATCACAACATCCTTTCAACTGGTCTTAATCCTTTTTTTAAAATTGGTTCCAAATGGCCGCATTGCGATTTTTTTTTTTTTTTTTTTTTTTTTTTTTTGGTGTTTTCAGGCTCTGCTCGCCGAGCTGAATTTTTTGAACATTTTTTCTCAAAATTTCCCGATGTGTAGAACTACCTACTCCTCCACTTCCTCGTTCTCCTCCGCGTGTTGCAGCTCCAATATAATATGATAGTAGACTAGGGGGATATAGCCCTGACTACTCCAGCCAACTCCCGCTCGTTCCGCCCTGGCGAGGTGGTCGTTGCAATTTTGAAAAGGTTGTCGGCAATGTGTTTGTTATAAAACCTCGGATTCGTCTTTAGCGACCCAAAAAACATGAACTTACCACAAAACTTTCCTCTATTGGCCCAATTTTCTTTCCCCGGACACATAGACGTGTCGTTTGGGGGTTCCAAGTTTGTCTAAACACTGTACTGTACTGCGTTTGGATACTGTAACAGATATATCGCACATGTAGAATGAAAGGGGCACATGTACAATGCAAATGCACATGTATAATGTAAATTGTGCCCCTTTCATTCTACATGTGCGATATCGTTTTTAATACTATATATAGGTAATTTTTTTAATAAAAACAGAGAAAAAAGTTTTTAGTTGTTTTCCATATTTTTTTTACATTTATCTATTTTGAATACCTACTTAATAATTAAAATAATTAATACCTAGTTTTTAAAATTATTTTCAATAATATGTTATTATTTTATTAAATTAAATAATATTTTGGGGTTTTTCGTCATTTTTTCCCAATTCACAGACGGGATTATCTTCTCGCGCAGATCTCTCAAGGTTTTCCCAAACTCAGTTCTCACTCAATCTTCACTGATCACTCGAAAATTGTGTACAGGTTGCCCTAGTGACCCGGAGGTGGAGTGATATCGATACGATAATCGGAGTACTCCGCCGAAATCGATTCGAGCGCCGTTGGGTCACACCATGTTACCAAATCACAATCTCATCGTCCACTTGAACACCTCATAACAACGGTTATCTGCAGTAACGGAATGAATTATCATCTTATGAAGAAAATATTACCGAGCGAATTTTGCGTTATGAAACATCAGAGTTCCCGTATGCCGATGAATGCAAAGGTACATGGATGTCTGTCAATTAGGTACGCTAAGGATTTCTTTGATCGAACTTCTGCGACCCAGACTGCTCTCTGATTTGGGTGCACAGCTGACTTCGAGGCTCGTCATTAAGTACTCAGCTGACTAAGAGGCTTTAGAGCCGTCAGGAGTGGGTAAACAACTGTTTCCCACGGCCAATTCGGTTAAACAAAGCCAGGCGAGGTCAGTACTTGGATGGGTGACCACGTGAGAAGCGGGGTGACCGATACAAATACTTTCTGCGTTCAATCGGACGGCGAACCCCTCGCAACCCAGAGCGCAATCGTCAGACTAGTTGACATCTGAGACAGCAGCAGCCAGTCGGACGAAAAGTCATGGTGAATTTCCAGTTTTTTTTTTTTCGAATCCTCATTTAGTACTCAGCAGACTACTAAGAAACTCTTCATTAAATGCTCGGCTGACTCATCATTAAGTACTCAGCTGACTAGGAGGCTCCTCGTTCAGAACTCAGCTTACTAAGAGACTTTACATAAGGTTTTTTCCAGGTCTGACTGCGTCTGTCGACAGAAGTTGGACAGCTGTGGACCGAACACATACTCGAGCTATCGGTTTCCGTCCAACTTACGATCGACCTGGAACAGCAGTTTCTAAACTGCGCATGTCGCCGGCGATTTCTGTTAACATTCCGTCAAACCTGGAACAAACCTATAAGTACTCAGCAGACTAACTTTCTGCTCATTTAAACTCTTTTGAGAGTAAGCCACGTATCGGTGGTACCTATACGTTGTTATGAATTCGCCAAACATTAAAAGTCCTTTTGTGCCCTTCATACCAGTTTTACCAAACCCGGTTATCGTCTCTTCTAACAGGCTCTTAACTTCTCCAAATCAGTTTTTGATCACTTAAAACCGGTTTTTCACCTCTTGTAATCAATTTTCAACTCTAAGCAGTTCTCGACCTCTTCGAGCCTCATGGTGTTGCAGGACCCGTCTCAGACCCCGTACAAACCAATAGGTACTAATCCCAAAATGAATTCGAAAACGACACCTCACTCGGCTCATGTCTATAGTGGCTTCGTACATGTCGATGTGAGGAATGTGTCTGTACCTAGCGGCTGTTTCAACCTGCACCGTCTACCAGGCGCGACTGGTGATGGCAGAACAAGGGGGTGCAGTCACGGATTCGTGATAATATTTTATGAAAATATTATTGCACCCAACACAGATAAAAAGTACCTACTATCAAGATTTGCTATAGTTCATTATTTATTTATTTGTTTAAAAATTCCAATTAACTATTACCAGTTTCCTTTCATTTCCTGGGTACACGCTGCAAACCTGGTAAAGGTGAGGTTGGCCGTCCCATGTCGCGAATGTCACACTTATCACTCACGCCTAAACGGGAAAACTCCCTCAAGATGAAATCAATAGAGTTATCCAACAAACGCTTTATGAAATGAACAATGAAACGATCGAATGAAACAAACGAATAAAAAACTTATAAATGAGACAAACGCAGGTCACCGAGTTCAGAAAACACTTCCCAGAAAACATGGAAGCACACTAAACCCCGGATGCCATCCCCTCAACTGCTGAAGCTTCTGGTAAAAATACCTTTGTGGGAAAACTGAAAAAATCAGAAACCTTGGTCGATCGAAATTTTATGATTTCATACCGTACAAAGTAATATAGCAACACCAAAAAGTTTTCAAAATATTTCAAAAGTAAGCCCCTATTTTTTCCATGATTTGGGACAGATTAGATCCTGAATAAGTCCCTCATTACAAACGAAAATTCCCTGCCCATGAACACTGATTGTGGAGGTGATTTAACATCTGGTGAATGGTGAGAAGGAAGGGTGAGTGCAGTGCCGAGAACTGCCCCACATTTCGACATTTCTGGCTTCACACTTAGTTCGTTGTTCCATAAGGTCCATGCAAAAAAATCGTCTCAAGAAGGGCAGTGCTCCCGTTATCATTGCACTATCAACACAGGCTTTTCAGACGTTCCGCGAACTATGTAAGGTCTACAAGAACTTACGTAGATTTTCGAGCCGAGTTTTGATTCATTTTTAGGTAGGTAACTAATTAGGTAGGTAATACGTAGCCCCCCCTCTCGCCCTTCTGCATCGAGGGGGTGCAGTTGCGACGCTGCCTCCCTCACGAGTCGCGCCTGCCGTCTACTGAAACGTCCATGTACATACGTAGCATGTAGTACAAGAGATGTGTTGCACGGAGGTGGCTGGGCGGCTCATTGTTGACGCTGTCGAGGTTTCCATGACGACGGGTTGCGATGGAGAGCTCCCCGCTTCCCGTCACTTAACCCCAACACGGGAAAGGGATACCCAGCCTTCCCCCTTCATACAGAAGAGATGCCTCAAACGACCAACCCTTTTTGACTCCCCCAGGGGTGAAAGGGGGGGTCCTCGGGGCCTCTCGAAAAGCTCTTGAAAAAATTTTTTTCGGAGCTCCTTCAAGTTGGTGAGGTAGAGTGCGCCACTTCCTCCCCTCCAGTGTTGCCACTTTTCACTTATTCTCGCTTTTTTTAGCCTCCCGTGAAATATCTTAAAAAGCGACACTTTTGCGAAATACCTCGCGTGAATTCATCTGCAGATTGAGCTTTTAAAGAATCAGCATTTCAAGTGTTTGAAATACACTCTCAGCTCGAAGCTCGCAGCGTTAACTGCCGACACCAAAACTGTCAAAATTCTTTGGAAATGACAAATCGAGTTTTGAGTTTATTAAGGCGCTTTTGAAAAATGAGTTTGTGAAAATGGAGATTCGTTTAATGATGAGTTTTAAACCCTTCTGAACCTAACCTGCTGTACCGAGCCTTAAATTGTGTTTGAGGCCAGTTATGACCCAATACAATCTGTTCTGGTCCTTCACGGCGGATTCACATTCTGCTCTTCCTTTAACGGCTTGACTCAAGGTCTTAGCTTGCCATTTCAGCTGGGGGCAGTGCAGCCTTGCATTAGGTGCTGTTCCTGGTCTTCTTCAAGCACTCCAACAGGAGGCACAGCAGGCCTTCCTGTCTCCTCTGACGTTATCCACATCGGTCTGATGTGCCCAGGATGGCCCTCGTGGAGGTGCCGGATTTTGCAGGGGTGGCACCATGTGTCGTTGCCGTTTGTATTGCTGTCGATGGCTGTTCAAGTATTCCTGCCTTCTGCGTACCGTGGGCATGTAAGGATTACATGCTCTACGTCTTCAGCTTGACCTCACACTCAGAGAGCTTCGCGATTGTGTAGTTTTTGTGCAAAGGCGCCTTTTCCTGAGCAGGATTGTGACATGCAGTGTTCTATGATGACGGCTTGAGATCTTATAATCTCATTGGGTCAGATTTAATGTGCGAGCCTCCCTTTGGATGACTGGTTTCAACGGCGTTGCCACTTTGCGATGGCCCATCTTTCAACTTCGTCGCTATTCTCACATCTGAGCAGTTCTTGATTGCCCACAGTTGGTGGCGGCTGTCATGGTTTACGCCACCGCTACACGTAGATCGGCTGGTAATCTGTCGGCCAGGGTGACTGCATGTGGAGTCCCATCCAACGTGAAAATCATTTGCACTATGCACGAAGATTTCGGTTAGGTGGAAGGGAGTATAGTCAAGGAGTCCCTATAGCAGTACCGTACCCAACGTTAGGTACTTGTGACAGTGGCAGTGTCCGTCCAAACGATGCTTTGGCCTTGCCGCTTGGTGTTATCTGGACACAAAGTGTTAGTTTGCTGAAGGTGCAGAGGTCTAAGTCTAAGGGGGAGAGATGACTCCTCTGCTGTTGTCTACACATGCAGGACGTCAGTGGAGGTGGTGTCATCGCTGTGTCTAACCTCCACATTAGTTCCTGAACACTTCAAACGGGTAGCTCAACCCATGGAGAGCCAAGCTGGTTCTTAAGCTCATCAGCCCCCCCCCCCCCCCCCCGTTCTGGTTCTGCGCCCGTTCGAACCGGTTCTGATGAAGAGATTAAATGCGTGTGTTGGTGATTGGGGATGACTTGGGTTCAACTCGACTTTGCCGAAATGTACCTCGTCAGACGACCCCAAAGCTTTCATCAAAACTTTTTTAATCTCTCAAACATCAGCACTTCTACTGCCAAGCCGTTGACACTCACGAGATGTTAGGAGGCTGTGGGGGTAGTGGGTGGTTGAGAAGCCCGGGCGGCGTGAGGCAGGGAGGGAGCCCGGGGGCGGCGTGAGGGAGCTGGAGGCGGCCTCGGCGTTACTATGGAGACGCTCGCTCGATCGGGTTTGACCCACTTCGCCTGGAAGAGCGTAAGAGGGAACCGGTAAGGGGCGGGGGAGGGTTTTGAAAGGGCTCCCACCCCCTCATCGCTCTCCTCCCTCTCATTCCGCCTGAACCTTCTCATCTATGAATGAGATTCACCAAAACTACAAACGGAACTCCAGATTATGACGATTATTCAATTTTATAAACATTTACCGTCCAAACAATGCCAGATAAAAATCTCAGCGTATTCACTCGGCTGCTTTGAACGTTCTGAATCATGAATCATTTTCTGAATCACATTCATGAACCAGAACAAAATTCTTGTAATGGAATATGAAATGGGCTGCTCTCATGTTTTGGTTCACGAGGGTTTCAAAATTCCGACTTTTGACGTCGATATTTAAAAAAAAAAAAAAACGCTGCAAATTTTACGCAAGGGTTTATTATTCTTTGATATAGGATAATAATTATTGTGCAAAATTATTAATCTGAAAAATGAACAGATTTTTTAGCGCAACCTTTTTCCAAAAAATGGAAAGGTGCGCTCACCTCCTCGACATGTATGTTTTTTTGTTTGTTTTTTTTTTTGTTTGTTTGTGTACAGAGCATCACGCCCGAGCGGCTCAACAGATTTTCATGAGGGTGGTCTCATTGTCATCAGCGAGTTCGGGGGGTGGTTATAGGCTACCTTGATTTTTCCTCCCTCATCCCCTTCATCGGTTTTCGGGAGGTCCTTCACGACGAAAGTTGTTTATCTCTGATGTGTAACTAAGGAGGCCTCAAAAGCGGGACGAAAGTTTTTGTCCGATTTTGTTGCTACAAGGGTCTATGGAATGAGCTTTTCAGGCTGATTCCAACGACTCCAAAACGATTTTTGCAGCCTGAGCCGTTCGTTACCTCTGATCGGCATAAGGTTTTCTTATAAGATACGCATCGGTCGTTAGGGTGCAGTTGTTTACGTAATGAGCATCACGTGGATGATGTGTTGTGTGGCATAGTTTGGTCGCTAGATACCTACTGTTTCTTAGTTTCTCTCGCTCATTAAATATATCGTAATAACAAAAAGGTTGCGCTCATCTATTCAATTCAATTGATGGCTTGTTTCCAAAGTTTGTTTATTGACACCGACTAAATTTTCGCACAAGTATCGTATAATATAGGTTATTATCAAAGAATAGGAAACCCTCCTGTAAAATTTGCAGCGTTTTCTTACTAGGGTTTTATTATTTATTTATTTTTTGTAGCTTATTTGAATGGGGCTTCGCTTACCATTTTGGGGGGCATATCTACCCCCCCCCCCCTCTCATGGTGGATTAAGAACAAATCAATATCAAATTAAATTCTAAGGAACTTGTATGGTTGAAAGAATACCTAAGTCACAAGAAGTTTCCAATTCATGTGGATCATTCCTCAGAAGATTTATCACGATAAAATTTGTCAGTGTTCAAACTGAATAGGACGGCGTTCCATTTAAAAGGCTGGTGTGCCACACGTGTTTTTCGAGCATTCCGAGACCTTTTTAAAAAGCTATTCGGATGACTGGCTCGAACATAACGCTCTTCACCTCTTGAAAACCTGTTTCTAAATCAATCGTCCTTGAGTGAGCAGTCAGAGCAAATAGCCGGGCGGGATTCTGCGTTGGCCGCCTGCGTTCGCACTATTTCGTACTCAGTTGGTAGAAAATAGAACGTCGGGACTGTTTGCTCTCGCCAGGCGGCGCTGTCGGCGTCCACGTGGATTCCACGTGGGATGGGAAATCTCGGGGGGGTTATTTTATGGGTGATTTGATTCGACGAATTGAGAGATGGAGTGAGGTGTCATTTTCGCAGTATTTTTGGTCGTGAATTGATTTAAAAATGGGGGTTTTGAAGGGGTTAGTCGAAGATGTTAAGATGAGAGTCGTTTACGGACGGAAAATCGATTCATGGGGTTTTCGGTCCAGTCCGACCCACCGTGAGTGTGAGGCCTTATGGGGATAAAAATGGGCCTTTAAGGAGATACAAATGCGGTTTTTGAAGGGTTTTGACACACCCGCCGGGGGGGGGGGGGGTGCCGTTTTTATAGTAAATTTGGGCGAGTAAACGGTTCATGGGGTTCATACAACCGTCAGACCACCCTATCAGTCCCTATGGGGCTTCTAATGGGCATTTTGGAGGGTTTGGATGAAGGAGTTGACTGGGGTGTCGTTTTCGAAGTGAACCAGGACGAGATATCGCTTCATCGGGGTCTCTGAATTGTCGACCTCCCCGTTAGGCCTTGTGGGGATTTTAACTGGTTACGAATGGGATTTTGGTAGGGTTTGAGTGAAGGAGTTGAGTGAGGTGTCGTTTTTTAATTTGTTTTTAGCGTAGAATCAATATATGGGGTTACCACTCCTGCAAGTCCATCCTGCGAGGCCATACAAGGGGATTCAAATGGGGGTTTTGGACATTTTTGGCGAATGAGTCGCGCAAGATAGAGTTTTCGTAGTAATTTTGGACGTAAAAAGATTTATAGGGGTACCAGACCCGGCAGTTCACCCCATGACGCCTTATGGAAATTTTAAGGGGCTCTAAAAGGGGTTTTTAGAGGGTTTGGACGAAGGAGTCGATTGAGGCGTCGTTTTTCAATTATTTTTGAACCAAGTAGCGATTTGTGGGGGTACCAGAATGTCAGACCCTGCGAGGCCATATGTGACTGAGGGAGCTAGAAATGGGGCATTGAGTGCCTTGTCGTTTTGGTGTGGGTCTGAACGAGAAATTGATTTATGAGGTTCACTCCACTACAGTACTAATCAAGAAAACAATTGAATGGCGTTTTTTGGCTTAAGCGCCAAAATGTGACAATTCCAACATTGTGTAAAATTCATATTTCAGCACTAGTGTCAAAAAATTGCCAACTTGTTTCGACAAAAAACCGCCTATCTTTGACCGGCGATTTTGGCCCAACGGCTTAACTGATTTCAGTGTTTTATTCGACGCGGAATTCAATGCTCTTTAAAAATTAATATGGTGACATTTTCTGTTTTATAGGAGGAGATTATTATAGGAGGAGAACTGAAAAAGTTGCGAAAATTTCGTGGTACTCTCAAATCTGAAACAACCTCAAAACCGTCGCATCACTCCCTTGGTGGCCCTCCAGAGCTTCCTGGTGCTAACTATACGAATAGTTAGGACCCTTATGAATCTACGTTCAAAATCCCTCCGAAAACGACACCCCTTTGCCAATTTTGCAACGCACGCCTCCGCATTTATTTTCTACAAACATTCCTCTTCTGTATTTGCGCGTTTTCGAGCTCCTTTCCCTCCGGCCCGTCCTCACTTTATCGCGAACAAGAAGATAAACAAACCACCAAAGCTGTTCAAAGATAAGACGACACCAAACACTCGGTAGGTTCAATTCGGGGGCCAAAAGTACAACCGAACATCCCAGTGATGTCAGGCAATCGTTGGCGTCCTGCCGCTAATTCGGTTGCATAACCTGACTGAGATCGATACGTTTTGAATGGAGTAAAATCCATTTTCTTTCATTGAGCACTGCTAGAGCTGCTGTAGAGTTACGTCAGACTGCTGCATTTACATTATGTGACACGAGAAAATGACTTTCTGTATGCCGACGAATAAATCAATAGAAGCTGATTTGGTTACGTGGTTTGTGGCGTCATGTCGAGTTTGATAATTTGTGGCGAGTGATGATACCTCGATTATCCCCTTCGAAAAACCTCAAAATGTTCGGAGCGTTTTTGGTTTTTGGCTTATATCTCCGTAGACGTGCATCCTACAAAAAAGATTAATAAACATTTTTTAAAGTAGACAAAATTTGCTAACTTTTGAGACCAATCGCAGCTTTGTAGGTCTAATAGTTTTTGAGATAGGGGAAGGTGGGGCATTAAGCGGTTAGCAGAAGACCACATTTTTTCAAAACGTTTTCGGCTGTAGCTGGGAAACAATTGGCCCGAATCCTTTTTTTTTCTCGTGAAAGCTGATTAAATTTCCTATCGCACCTATTCTGTGTGAAAATTGCTCTTTACGCACAAGGGTTTATTATTATGTTTATTATGAACCTATATTATGTATATTAGAATGTTATGAAAATATGTATTATGATTCATATTTATGAATATTAGTTCACTATGTATATTAGTATATTTTGAAAAAAAAAAAAAAAGAAGAAATAATTGAATGAAAAGAAGAGGTAAGTAGAAAGCTGTAGAAAGCGAAAAGGTTGGAGATGGCTTTGGCCCAAGGAACGCAAGGAATACTTAATAGTCCGAAAAATAGAAACAATATTGGAGAACATGATATGTTCGCGAATACTGATACTATCTGTTGGCATGTAAAGTAAAATATGATATTTCTTTTTGAAATTTGTTACTCGCCCAAGTGAAGGAGTACTGTTCTCTGGTACTCTGTGACCGTGATTGATATTGAGGGGTCGTGGAAGCGTTTTGTTCTTGAGAAGTCCGCGATGGTTGATCGCGAACACAGTTTTGAACGACGGAAAACCGCCCATTCCGCAGTCAAAATCATCGCGAAGCTCGGAACGGTCATTTCACTCCCACCTCCTCCTTGTGCGGGTTTCTTATGTTTGTTATGTTTGTTCGACTCCGCTTGTTCGGATGATGGAGCGGCGTCAGCAAGAGGGCATCATTGAATGATGGTACATTAAGCTCCGTTACGGCATACAGACGGCTGTATTTGCGTAGGAAATGGTAATTTAAAAAGGGAGCCCCCCTTGCAATGATGGGGGGGGGGACACGTGGCGTCCACGTGACCTTGTTGTAACTAAACTACTATGTCAGGGGCACCAGCTAGACAATCGCAGGCTCTCCAACCTCAGAAATGTTCACGTTGTTCGTCGTGAACGGGGAAATTGCGCCGTTTGCGAAGAACCTAGTCATAACAAGCCATCAATTGAATTGAATAGATGAGCGCAACCTTTTTGTTATTACGAGAGAAACTAAGAAACAGTAGGTATCTAGCGACCAAACTATGCCACACAGCACATCATCCACGTGATGCTCATTTCGTAAACAACTGCACCCTAACGACCCATGCTTAAGAAAACCTTATGCCGATCAGAGGTAACGAACGGCTCAGGCTGCAAAAATCGTTTTGGAGTCGTTGGAATCAGCCTAAAAAGCTCATTCCATAGACCCTTGTACCAACGAAATCGGACAAAAACTTCCGTCCCCCTTTTGAGGCCTCCTTAGTTACACATCAGAGATAAACAACTTTCGTCGTGAAGGACCTCCCGAAAACCGATGAAGGGAATGAGGGAGGAAAAATCAAGGTAGCCTATAACCACCCCCCGAACTCGCTGATCACAATGAGACCACCCTCATGAAAATCTGTTGAGCCGCTCGGGCGTGATGCTCTGTACACAAACAAACAAAAAAAAAACAAAAAAAAAAACATACATGTCGAGGAGGTGAGCGCACCTTTCCATTTTTTGGAAAAAGGTTGCGCTAAAAATGTGATGGTTTTGATTTTTTGTTGTTGTTGTTTTGATGGGTTTGTAACTTTCGAATTCGCTGGACTAATTGTGTGTTACCTATTACAATTTTACCCTTATGCTTAGTAGTCCAGTCAATCTAGACATTAAAAGGAGTTATGTTTCTAAATTGTAATTGGTATCTCGACACCCCAAACAAAAAGAATTCTACAACATTTTTATCGGAAAACCTTCGGGGCCTAACGACGCAGAAATGTTTGAATTTTTTTGGGTTTTCGCTGAGATCTTGATAACTATGCGTCATAAAGAAAACGTCACTATTTACATTATTAATGAGCTTAAAATTCTGCGTCGAATGGCCACCCAAACATTAAAATTTGACCGAGTGGTAAGGTTGCAATCGGCCGTACAATAATAATAATTATTATTGTAGTTTTCACACGAAATGGGAAAAAATTGGAATTGCGACCTTACCAATCGGTGGAATTTTAATGTTTGGTGGACGCAGAATGTTATGCTCCTTAATAATGTTAATCAGGGGTCTCCAACCTTTCTTCAGGGCGGGCCGAATTGAAAATTTTCCTCAATTGCACGGGCCAAACATTATTTGAGAGAAAAATGCTGCAAATTTTACACTAGTGTTTATTGTTAACAATTAACCTAAGTTTTGCACAATTATTCTGCAAAACTTAATTATGCGCCATTAAGAAAACATTTTGAAAAATTATTTAAAAAAAATTCTGTACACGTTTGGACAAATGTGGGACCTCGAAAAATGGGTCATGCGTCCAAAATTAATCGGAGAACGACACCTTGTTTGACCTCCTGGGACCCTACAAAAATTCACAATTGTAGCCCCATAGATCCACACGGTGAAATCCGATCGTTCTGGGACCCCCGAAAATGGATTACACGTCCAAAAATACTTCGAAAACGACACCCCACTCGACCCCATAGCCGAAAACCTTCAAAAAACCCTCCCGTTGCCCCTTCTTAGCCCCACAGAGCCCCACGGGTTTGGGCGATCGTACTGAAAACCTTGCAGGCACAACAAGATGGTAAACCTAGTACCTATTTGTCAAAGATTTTATTCAGATTATTCCAGATTATGGGGTTGCCATTCGACGCAGAATTTTACGCTCTTTAATAATACTGACATTTCTGTATGACGCATAGTGTTCAAGATATCAGCAAAAAACCGAAACAAGTTCGAAAATTTTGAGGTTTATAGGCCCGCAAAAGTTCTTCAGATTAAAATGTCGTCAATTCGCTTAGTTTCCCACTATTTGTGTGCGAAAACACCGAAACATAACATCCGATCTTTTTTGGGCGCCGAAGTTTATTGACTGAAGTGCATTGTGACAAACAGAATTTGTTCAATGATTTCAAATGTTGCCAACCAATCATCACAACGAGGAAAAATGCAGGTTATAATTGTTTATCGTCTCAATCGAATTGTCATCTCTTTGTTTCAGGTCATTGTCACTGCCAGTAATCAACAACCCTCAAACTTCCGCTAATCCAAAGCCTGACGTTTCGCTATGCATCTTCATTTCAACTGGTAAATATTTATTTATTTTTTATTTTTGTCGTTTGTTTAACGTCGGTAGTTTTTTAGGTGCATGATGTATGACAAGTATCGCGAGGCGTCGATATACTTGGTTCGGTGTATCGATTGTTTTGACGTTACGTTTTCGGTTTCTAGAATCGTTTATTGGTCTAGGTTTTATTGAGAGTAATAATCCCCCCCCTCCCGTTTAGCTACTATAAGGGGGGAGGGGGGGGGGGGGTTTGAGGTTCTCCCAAAATGCGCACATATTTGCGCGTTTGCTCCCAACTTTCTTATTTTGAATGGGAACCACTAATTTTTTCTTGAATTTGGATTCCCGAGCCACTTTTACGTTCAATAAGCACATTGAGCGCAATTTCCGACGCGCGCAAGTCTTCCTATCTTCGTTGTTTACCGTCCAATTGAGTCGGCGTTTCCTCTGTATCCTACCCCATCACTTGACCTATAATTCAAATGGGCGAGCGAAGCGAGTTTCATAGCAAGAGACATCTTTTTCTGGACCAGAGTTCTGTTCATCTTCAAACCGCTTTGGCAGACTTGCCAGATGCCTCTGGGTACGCTGTCCTACCTGGAACTCCGGTAGGGAGATCTGGCCAGATGGGTAGCCAACGTCCAGCACGATGCGTTGTGGTCGACGTTGGGCCTATCAGATCCCAGCACGATCAGCGGCGGCGCCTTTTGAAACCTACTCTTGCTAGCCTAATCAAATTAGACAAAAAACCGCTGTTCAGCGGAACAAATTTCCGGTGAAGGTTTTATTGGTTTAACCGCTTCCTTTCCACTTCAGGATGATGGGAAAACAAAGTCCTGGTGGGTGGGGGGGAGGCTCGAGGGAGGGGGAAGCTCTAAATGTCACTTTTTTCAGTTTTTCGGGTATATCTCGGGAACCGTAATTCAAAATGAAAAATTGTATACATAAAATTTGTTGCTGACTAAATTGCCTACAAAATTGGTCCTGTATGTTTTTTCTGTAGGACAAACCGTTGACGAGCTATGAGTGTTTTAAGTTCCAACATTTTTATAATTTGCCTGAAGTGGTGTTCTTCACGCTCATAAATGCAAAAATACCTGTTTTTGAGACGATTTGATGAAGGCAACAAGGAAATGGAAAGGTTTGGAATGATGTGATGGTGATGGAGCGGCATTCGACGGGAGAAACAAAGAGGAAGGAGCTTGATGAGGTAATAAGCTGAACTTCACTACTAGGGAGCCCATTTCCACCCTCGTGCTGCCAAGGGGCGAGATAGGTACGTACTACCAGTGCAAATTCCATTGAGCGTCCTATCCTCACGTTTAGTGCTTTCATCTGGTGGAACAAAACCAACCAGTCCACAGCGCAGAAACTGCTTTGCAAAGTGCAAAGACTGGCATGTGTTGGTATTGGCATGGTTGGGTGCGGAAATCGGATGGGTATTTGCAGCCCCCCCCCCTTTTTTTTTATACAGCAATAGACGCCACTGCAGTCCCTGATGGGTCTGATTGTGGCGGCAGGCAGCGACACACGCCCCTGCCTGCTAGGCTGCCTCCCTGCTTACGCAGGCACCAGCACCTGCTGGTTGACCAAAAGTGGATTTAACATCCAGTAAGTTGGGCTCCCGAAGGAACCCTTTGATGGGACAAGAGCCCCTCTATCTGGTCCTGTTAGTGTTTAGGGTTTGGACACTTCGCCCGTCCCTTTAGGCTCTCCAAGTAGGACACACGCCCTAACCAGAGATCCGTGACTCGGTGTGGATTTCCATCCGCACCATTAGCTATTTATGAGGATCGGACTCCAGCCCTTTCCATTACCTACCTAAAACTTAGCTTTTATTTCTAGGTTGGCCCATCCACCAGCCTCCACCAGGACTTTATGAAACCTAGGAGATCTACCAACCTTGTTTTAACTATGTCCCCAGGATAACAAGTAACGCACCTCAGGGACAGGAAACGGAGCCGTGCAAGCGCACTGCATGTGCACAGTACATGCTCCGCAGACTCTGGTTCGGCATTACAGAACCGACATACCTCAGTGTCTGATAATCCTAACTTATGGAGATGGTACCGGAGCCTGCAGTGGCCTGTAAATAGGCCCACAAGTATCCGCATATCACCTCTCTCCAGGTGAAGCATCTCCCTTGCTCTTGAGCTGGAGAATCCAATGAACAACCTCGCTTGTTTCTGACCAGGGAGTCTTTGCCAGTGCAGCGCTCTTTCCTTTGTCTCCCACTTAGAGTTTTCATTCAACAGAAAACTCTTTGTTGTCCCGAGAAATGGCTCGTGACCTATTGGGAGACATGCTGAGCCCTCCTTTGCAAGGATGTCAGCAGCCTCGTTACCCTCAATGCCCTGGTGACCAGGACACCATGCGAGGTTCACTCTATTGCCCCTTGCGAGGAGCTTGAGTTTGTTCAGACAGTCCCAGACCAGCCTCAATGTAATAGAAAACGAGGCCAAGGCCTTCAGTGCAGCCCGACTGTCTGACAGTATATAGACTCGGCCAACATCGCAGCCAGTGCACACAAGTGCCAATGGCGTTGACTTCCGACTGAAAGATGCATCCATGGTAGCCATTGCCCCAAGTGGCTCCGATACCCGGGTCCTTGGTCCGAAGACACCTGAGTCGGCTCTACCATCCATGACAGATCCATCGGTGTAGAGGACCATAGCCCCATGTTCGAACTGGGGTCTCCCCTCCCTCCACTTCAACCTCTCATGGATGAGGACCCTGAAGGGAAGGTCGAAGTTCAACTTCTCTGTCATGGCATCAGAGACAGCTGACGCTGCCTCATTCACTGGTATTCTATCCAGAATGCCGTGAAGTGCTCGTCTTTGACCTTTACGCAAATGGTCCATGCTCCTCATCCTCATTGCCTGCAGGTATGCCAGCCTCTGCACATGGATGTGGATGGGTGATAGGCCCAGTAGGACCTCCACCGCATCAGTAGGGCAATTCCGGATGCACCCAGTAATACCAACACATGCCAGTCTTTGCACTTTGCAAAGCAGTTTCTGCGCTGTGGACTGGTTGGTTTTGTTCCACCAGATGAAAGCACTAAACGTGAGGATAGGACGCTCAATGGCATTTGCACTGGTAGTACGTACCTACGTATCTCGCCCCTTGGCCGCACGAGGGTGGAAATGGGCTCCCTAGTAGTGAAGTTCAGCTTATTACCTCATCAAGCTCCTTCCTCTTTGTTTCTCCCGTCGAATGCCGCTCCATCACCATCACATCATTCCAAACCTTTCCATTTCCTTGTTGCCTTCATCAAATCGTCTCAAAAACAGGTATTTTTGCATTTATGAGCGTGAAGAACACCACTTCAGGCAAATTATAAAAATGTTGGAACTTAAAACACTCATAGCTCGTCAACAGTTAGTCCTATAGAAAAAACACACAGGACCAATTTTGTAGACAATTTAGTCAGCTACAAATTTTAAGTATACAATTTTTCAATTTGAATTACGGTTCCCGAGATATAGACGAAAAACTGAAAAAAAGTGACCTTTAGAGCTTCCCCCTCCCCCGAGCCTCCCCCCCACACATCAGGACTTTGTTTTCCCATCATCCTGAAGTGGAAAGGAAGCGATTAAACCTATAAAACCTTCACCGGAAATTAGTTCACCCGATTTGTCTAATTTGACTGGGCTATGCGGCTCGCTCAGCTGAGCTTATTAGATCAGTGGTGAGGAGAGTTTCCCCCACAACGACCACAATGGCTGACAATTGGAGTTAACAAATTTCCTCAGTGCTATACACCTGCCTTGATAACACCCTGGGCAGGACTGGTGGCAGTGTTAGTAGCCCGGAGTTTGGATGGGGTTGTGGCCAGGATTGATCCAGATGGAGGAGGAAGGGTCAGCTCGGGTGGTTCGTTTTATCTGGATCCATTCGACGTGGCGACAGCAAGTAAGTACCTCGGTATCACGCTCACCCAGATCATCCTTTGGTCGGCACTTCACGGGGCAGGCAAAGCTTGGTATCAACTATATGACTTATTAGTCAGTCTTCAGTCGACTGACAGTACCGTAAATTCCAACTTCAAGATCTTCAACATGGTGGCTGTGCTGTGCTATGCGGCGCAGGTGACATGGCTTTTGCAATCCGACTGCCGTGAACAGATTTTGCGGTTCTTCACCAAGCCTGTGTAGTCTGAATTGGAATACTCTCAAATATTTCGTGAATATCGAGCCTGGTGTCAACCCAATGTGCACCCTGTCCCTGGCTTCCAGGTCCATTAAGATGTTGAGGCTGCCGTACTTGGTCGCGTGTGAGGTCATCCGAAGGGGGTTGAGCGGTGTAGGGTGCTTGGGGACCTGGCTGGGAGCCACGGCTGTGCTTATATGGGGGATCAGTATGATCTGAAAACTTGTGGCTGCCCAAAATGAAGATCTTATTATTGAGTGTGTGTGGGCTAGGCAGGTCGACATGAGGGCACATTCTAAGCCTGCCTGAATCCACATTTGACCATAAGAATTTAATGCTTAATGAAAATACCTGAAGGTTCAACCAACTTTGCCTTCAGGTCTTCGGCTTCGGGTTCCACAAATAGCCCAACTTGTCTGCCCCCCGAACAATGAACTTCTAATCCCTCGCGTTTAAAATTACGTTAAAACCCTTTTATTATAACATGTGGAAGGTGACGCCTGTAGGCCGTAGGGCCACCTGCTGGTTGGACGTCAGCCAGAGGGTTCCCAGTTTAACTTGGGAGATGTCAGGAGTCAAGGGATGGGATTGTTGGTCCAAGGCCAGCTACCGTGCACAGGGTTGGGGCGGAAGATGGTTCAAGTATCGTGTTACTCCCCGAAGAGTCGACTAACCTGAAATATAACCTGAGTAAGAATATAACCTACTCCCGCGAACCGTCTTCCAGCGATAGGTCATCGTCGGGCACAAGTTCCAAGACAAATACGGTTACGTTCACGATGGTGAAGACATCGACAGTGAAATATACACCCAGCCACGATTTTCGTTGAAAACCGACCCAGCGATCCGAATGTCTGTATATTTGTTTTGTATTGGATATAAAAGTCTTCCTTCAAAAATGTTACACTCAAACAAAAATAACTCCGCGAGTCATGAGAACAGGAATCCGGAAAGAACCTCGAATAAAACGGGACTTCGGCAGACCCTCGCATCATCCGACCTGCCATTAGCCGGCTTATAAGACCGTGGTGTGGTTTGGGTTGGCCATTAACGAAATAGCCGAGGCCCTAACGTTAGCGAGGGGTTTTCTATGAGTACGCACGTAAAACTCGGAGAAAAATGTGAATGATCGAGGAATCGATTTCACTAGGGCGGCACTCCGTACCGCCTGCCGTTTTTCAGCATTGAATTCATTCTTGAGACTCAGCGTTATTCTGACGAAGAAAACCATAGCCTCTCTCATTTCACAGGGAAAGTAGTGTGTTTGATGTAATTTTATCAAATTATCCTCCTTTCTGAGTGGAACTTTCCACTCTTTTGAGCGCCATGCCATTCAATGCTAGTTTTAATTTGAATTTTGACCTAAAAGGCGATTTCAGTGCTGATCTGAGGATGGCTCAGATTTCGTTTACTACTTTTCCGACCATAGTTAAGCATAATTTTTTAAGTCCGCCAACCCTAGAATGATATCATTCATAATATGAATACATATTCATAATATGACATATTATGTCTTCCCCGGGGGAAGTTCCCCCGAGAGTCTTAATTTGAAAATTTGTGATTTTGGGAGTAAGGGCAAGACAAATAAATACATGATAAGGTAAGATGGGGAAGCGCATCAGAGACAACCATAAAAGTAATTGTATAGGAAAAAGTAATTGTGTTAAGTATAACTGATGAAACTGGTGCCTAATGACGGTGGGAACTTGGCAATAGTAATTTTGGAATATGGACCCACTCATGAAAGCCCCATAGATTCCCACGGTGAAATCGGATCGTTCTGGGACCCCCAAAAATGAATTCTACGTCCAAAAATACTCCGAAAACCACACCTAGCTCGACCCTATAGCCGAAACCCTTCAAAAACCTCTCCCGTAGCCCCTTTTTAGCCTCACTGGGCCCCACGGGTTTGGGCGATTGGGCTCAAAACCTTGCAAGCACAACTAGATGGTGAACCGCGTATTTTGAAAGAAAAAAAAAAAAAAAATTGTTACTGCCCAAAACGGCTCGGGCGGCGTCCTCGTCTTCCTGCTGCCCTCTCCAGCACGGATGAAGGCCCCACAACCCCGCTCCAGGTTGATATCTGGTCTGAGTCCGAAGGCGATCCGTCATCTAAAGCAGGATGGTTCCAGGCCCTTCCCGACTCGTATCACGACTGTTGGCATCAGTTACTATAAAAACAAAACTTGGACAAATTCTGAACATTCTCCAAAGGAGCCAAAATCCGAAAAAACCCTCATTTTCCGGCTGTATTTTTATACAATTGCCCAAATCTCAAAATGCGTCACTTTCAAAAATCTCCCATCGCTATGACTCCACATAACTTCCATTTCAGTCATTTGTTTATGTTCACCAAAATCTTTTTCTTCGTCAAGCCAAACTTTCGCTGCTCGTCAAAGTTTTGGTTTGAAAGTTTCCCGTGGCTACTGTTTTCGTCTCGGGACAAAGAATCGTTCGTGGATATTTGGACATTTATATTTTCATTAGCGACAAGTCATCAAGCCGACCATGAGCGTAGTGGGGCCGAAGGTGATCCGAGGCCAGTTGACGACGCTAAAAGAAGCTCTCCACCGCCCTGGCGGCCGAATCATCATATTTCTCAATCAATCCAACATGGGAGGAAGTAAGATAGTTTTGTCCATTTTCGTAGCTTCGAATTTCAGGTAGAAAAAATTGCCCAACCCAAAATTGCCATATTGCCATTCTTGTCATTAGTTATTGCACCAGTTTGGGGTTCAAAATTATGTTTTATTCCAAAGACGTTTTACGGTGAAACAAAATCAAATAATTTGAACGTATAGATACGATAGTAGGTAGACCTACCTACTATTGTCACGTTATGCTGCTATGTATTTGAATTCTGCCACAACTGCAGACTTCTTAACCGTAATTTCTTTAACTTTTCCTGTTGAGTGTGCCAAATGCGTCCTTAAGAGAGCCATTGTCATGAGGTAACACTTGGTCATTCCCTACAAATTTTAGTGCATTTTCTCTTTATTGGGATGAGCTAAAAATTCGGATTTTTCTTCGAGACTTTTAGAATTGTTAAAAGGTGGAATGGATTACGAGGGGGTTTACTATTCTGTGTTAAGTGGTCAGACAGGTGTGGGACCTTCGTGAAATGATTCGTCCGAAGTCAGTGCGAAAACGACGCTTCACACGACTACCCGGCCAGAATACTCTCAAAGCCCTCGTTTGTAGCATCTTAGTAGCCCCGTTAAGCACTTCTAAAATGGTTATGACACACACAAAAACCAGTTTTCATCCCACATATCGCCTTCCAAGCCATCAAAACAGTTGAGTGGCTTTGGCGTTGGTAAGGGATGAATCACAACTGGTTTAGATGGCTAAGAGTGTGGTAAGTGAGGTAAAAACTAGTTTTGAATTGTTTAAAAGGATGATCCAAATCTGTTTTTTGAGGAGATGTGTAATAGTTTTCATAGTGGTTCAAAACTGGTTCTAGCTGGCTAGAGCCCCATGGTGTGCTCAGGCCTCAGACAAGTCAGGAATCAATTAATCCCGTTGAATCGATTTTCCTTCCGAAAATATAGGACTCCAGTGAATCGATTCTACCTCCAAAATTACCTGAAAAACGACACCTCACTCGACCCCGATGCCAAGAACCTTCCACCCTTGGGGAGTAGGTTAAAAGGTGGAAAATTGAGTATTTTCGCAGTTTTTGTCTTATAAGCGAAAACATAAATAGGAAGGTATAGGTTTTCCAAGCTCAATTGAGAATTTTCTAAATAGAATTCAGAATTTTCCAAAATGAATTGAGAATTTTCCAAGCTGAATTTTTCCAAAACTAAGCATCGCAGAGACAACGTTTCAATACAAAGTTGAAGAGCATACTGCGTCGAATGAATTTCTTACACATTAGAATCGGTTCAGCCGTAAAAATAGGCAATTTTTTTCCAACTTTGCTGAAAATAGGATTCGCTCGTGTTTCAATCCCTCATGAACGGCTAATGCAAATGAATTGGCTCAAAATCTATTTTGTAGAGCATCAAATAAAGGTTGTAGAGCACAAAAATTCAAAAAAATACTACTACCAACCGAGAAAACGAATTTAAACCAAAACAAGGAAAATTTCCGTTTTGCATTTAATGCAATTTTGATCGGAGGAAGAGAAAAAAAAATGTTCTGAAAAATGAGGTTGTAGGTGGTCAAATTACTGGTTTAAACTCTTTCCGACGAATACACGTTAGCACGTATGTTGACTAACTTGAAACGCAATGTACCGTCATTCATATAAAATTTAATCAGCTTTCACCAGAAAAAAAGATAATTAAGATCGGAAAAACCGTTATGGGCAAAAATTTACAAAAAAGTGTTTTTTTCTTCAAAATTTGCAATTTTTTGCCGTGCCTGCCCCTCCCTTATCAAAATCACAAATCAAAATTTCACATACAACAGCTGCGATGGGGGATTCAGTTTTCACGAGAAAAATTTGGAATCGGGCCAATTGTTTCCTAACTACAGCCGAAAACGTTCCAGAAAACGTGGTTTTCCGCGTACCGAGTGGTGTCATTGGGCGTTTAAATGGTGTTCTCGGTTATATAGTGTGCTTTTGAATTTCAGATGTTCCCTAACTTGTAATTTGATGCTCTACAACTTAAATGTTTCGCTAATTTATTTGCATTAGCCGTTCATAAGTTACAGGGGTTGGAAACAATTGCCTATTTTTGACGCTTGATTGTGACTAAACGGCTGGACTCATTCTAATGTGTAAGGAGGTCATTCGGCGCAGAATTGTATGCTTTTCAACTTTGTATTTGCAACATTTTCTCTGCGATGCTTGATTTTCGAGTTATAGGTGAAAAACTGGCAAATGTTCGAAAAAAATCGAGATTTTTTGGTCGCCTTAAGTTCTCCAAGCCAAAATTTGACTACCATTTTTGATATTTTGTTGTTCAGACCCATAATGGGTCTGTTGTTATGATAACAACACTTTTGCTACTATTCGACTCAACGACAAAAATCGAGGCGACGGTTGAGTTTTGACTACGACGAGGTGTTTGCTCAGATGAACTTTAGGGTTTCCCGGTTTCCACGCCCATCGAACCCCCCCTCCCCCTCACCCGTTCAACCACCTCTACAAGTAAAAGCCGGCCCCAGGGTCGCCAACCGACGGCAGCGTCGCCTACCTGCGGCTTCCCGAACTCCCCCGGCGTTGAGGCCCGTTTCCATGACAACACCATCCCCCACATGATACGTGACGTCACGACGTTCCCCACCTTAGCCGCGTTCGAAGGTTCTGCTTCTTTTCCCGTCCGGCTTTTAGTTTACGTTCGTCATCTGATTGCGTTCCACACGTTTTCCCCGAGAGAGAGATAATAAAGAAAAAGGGAAAAAAAATCCCCGTTTCGAGGAAAAGTTGTCGCTTCGGAGCCACCCCACCCCCCCTAACACCCACCGCTGAACCGTTTCGTAACCTTCTGTGCCACGTTGTATTTGTGCGGATTAAACCGGCTCGTTTCAACCTGGATGTATCCTCATGACATTCCACAATGGATTAAAAGTGAGTTGATCAAACAAAAATTGCGTGCCAATGTCACAGTCAACCGGTCTTCCCCCCCCCCCCCCCCACCTGTTCGTCGAGTGCCATTCACTGTCGGGTGACAAGGTCATCTAACTACCAGTAGTTTTTGCTGTCCCAAATTCTGCCATCGAGATAGTAGGACGTACCCCCCCCCCCCCCCCCCCTATTCATTCCAGGGCTTCCTTGTTCAACCCAGAGGAACGTCCCCGTTACATGCAGCAATGATGATGCGTTGGCACGTCAGTCGCGTGAAACGTTGTTCAAAATTTGTCAACAATGCGATATTGTTTAAAAAAAAAAAAAGAGGTATTTAAACAGTGTTAATTTTAATATAAATGCCGCAAATTGTGTTACTTTCATTGTATTTTTTATGGAGACAAATTTTAAAACGAACGGACTGGTTAGAGTTACGTCTTGAACCGATTCTGTGTCAATAAAGAAATAATTCGATAATGAACAAAAAAAAAAATCGATCAACCATAATAATTATTGGATTGTTCATAATCACTTCGAAAACGACACCTCACTTGACCGTCATTAAGATCCTTCATCTGTAGCTCCATGGACCCACACGTAGTGTTCGATCAGGTCAGGAGCTCCAATTTCTCGTCCAAAAATACTTCGAAAATTGCACCAAACCCAGTTGAAATCTCCCTTTGTAAGCCCCATGTGGTCGGACAGGTCAGGGACTCCCAAGAATCGATTGTACGTCCGAAATCACTTCGAAAACGACACCAAACTCGACCCTAAAACCAAAAACCTCTCAAAACTCCACTTCGTAGCCCCTTAGTGCCCCATGGAGCTCAACATAGCATTTGAACAGCCAGGGGCTCCCTTGAAAATACTTCAAAAATGACACCAAACTCGACCCACTGACCAAAAACCTCTCAAAACTCCATATGTAGCCCCTTAGTAGCCCCATGAAGCCCAACATAGCATTTGAATAGTCAGGGGAATTTTATGTCCATAATCACTTTGAAAACGACACCTCATTCGACCCGCTGGCGAAAAACCTCTCAAAACTCCCATTTGTAGCCCCGTAGTAGCCCCATGGAGCTTCACATTGTAATCAAAGTGGTCAGGGGGCCCCTTGAATCAATTTTACATCCGAAATCACTTCGAAAACGACACCAAACTCGACCCTTAAACCAAAATCCTCTCAAAAATCCCATTTGTAGCCCCCTTGGTGCCCCATGGAGCCCAACATAGCATTTGAACAGCCAGGGGCTCCCTAGAATCGTTTTGACGTCCGAAAATACTTCAAAAATGACACCCAACTCGACCCACTGACCAAAAACCTCTCAAAACTCCACATGTAGCCCCTTAGTAGCCCCATGGAGCCCAACATAGCATTTGAACAGCCAGGGGCTCCCGTGAACCGATTTTAATAATAATAATCACTTCGAAAACGACACCAAACTCTACCGACTGGCCAAAATCCTCTCAAAAATCCAATTTGTAGCCCTTCAGCAGCCCCATGTAGCCCCACAGCGTGGTACAAGGGCGTACCATAATTCGATTTTACACAAAATTAGTCTGTAAACGACGCTTATGTCGCCTTTCCGGCTTCTGTTAGACGTCACAACGTTCAATTACTGTGAAACAGCACGAGTAATTCAATTTTTAGCGTTTCTGTGACCAATTGTAAGGATTTTTTTTTAACCCCCTATACAGTTGTAACCCATAAAAATCATTTCGTCTCAAGTTCAACGTCACCCACACGAGGACATTTCGCCATTTTGCACCGTAACGGCCCTCCGTTTCCTTCACCTGCCTATTGATTTGGAAATCTTGTGTTGTTGGAAGAAAAAAAGGGTATTCACAGTATTGAGAGGTGGCCAGGTGCCCTGTCAGGTCCCTTTGGCTTCCCGGACTCAAAAATAGGCGACCTTTCCCTCGTCGTCTCTTCCTCGCTCGGGTCTTTCGCATCTGCCTACAAGCTTGGAACACAACACAATGCCAGGCTTACTAATTCACGAGAGAGATCATGCTGGTGGTGGACTATATGGCGGAAGGGGAAATTGGAAAGAGTGAATATGAACTGGAAGCGAAGGGGAGGATCCAGAAGTATGAGAGGTGGGGAAGGAGATTTTTTTTCTTTCAACTTTTTTTTTCGAGTGCAAAGAGCGTGAATTTTCCATTGTACCTCGTGTTTGCTCTGGAAAATAAAATTTATTCAATTTAGAATTTGATTCAACCTGAGCCGGACCCAAAAGTCTTATTTGTGGTGATCGAAGAATTTTTTGGTCGGAATTTAAAACCGTTTTGTGGTGATGGAAGGGAAGAGGGAGAAGATCAGAACCAGTTTGGGGTCGTATGAGGGAGCAGAAAGATGTTGTTTGCAGGTTAATTAAAACCGATTTGTTTGGAGGGTAATTAAAACCGATTTGTGGTCATGGAAGGGAAGATGGAGGAGATCAGAACGGTATTGGCCTTTCGTACTGTTGCAACCAAGCTGCTGGAGAAATCTGGACAGATTGAATTTATTGCCTATTCAAATTTACTATCGTTTGACATGAGCACCTGTGGCAAAAAATTGCACTCAATACCTTTCACTCTCTCTAGTTTGTCGCTAAAAGGCTTTTTCGTGGTTTAATTCGATCCTGAACTCCTTAAACGTTTCTTATTTATTGCCAACTGGTCGGCATACTGTGGAAAGTGACCGATTCCGCTCTGGTGCTCTTTTGTCAACTGCTTATCTCTGGTTTCGCCCCACTTGGGTAGCCACACTGTAGGCCCCTGGAACTGTAACAAAACTATAAACGTAAACCCTAAACCACGTGGTAAACAGCTAAGGGTTCTTTTATCGCAGAGGAGTATTTTGAGTTCGTATCTTCAATGACAGTACAATCACGACATTCCAGACTGGCGGAATTGTTTGTTCTAGTTATATGTTAATCATCATCCTGACGATTCAAGTTACAAAGGATGAGACATTGTTATTGTTTGGTGACTAATTACCTTTTTTCCTTTTATGGGGCTGTTGGTGAGGGTTTGGGTAAAGAGGAAGAGTGAGGTGTCGTTTTTCAAAGAAATTATGGTGTCGAAATAGGTGTTCTGGGAATTCCAGACATGTCTCAGTCATGTGAGCACACCACAGAGCTCTGAGGGCAGAACACATCCGTTTAAAGAATGGGTTTGAAACGCTCCAAACCAGTTTTAGCTTACTACACTTCTGTACTGGTCTCGACATCCCTCACCACCCTCCAAGCTGTTAAACCATCCAAACCGTTTTGGACACTCTCAAAGCCAGTTTTGGCATCCCTCGCCATCCTCCAAGCCATCAATACCTGTTATGACAACCTCCAAACCAGTTCTGACCTCCCTCACCACCATCCAGAGCTATTAAACAGGTTTTGACATCTGTTATCCCCCCCCCCCCCCACCCATAAGCCATCAAAACATCGATTCCCTCCATGACGTTCCGAGCTGTTAAACCTGTTTCGACATCCCTCGTCACCCTCCAAGCCATCGAAAACGGGTTTCATACACTCCAATCAAGTTTTGATCTTCCTCGCCTCACTCTGAGCCACAAATCCAGTTTTAATTGTCTCCAAACTGGTTTTTATCGCCCATACCAACCGCCTAGGCACACACGACAGTTTTCACTCTCTTCAAACTGGTTTTGATTGCCCTTACTAACCGTCTTACTATTGAAACCCGGTTTGACACCCTCCAAAGCTGTTTAGACCACCCTCCCCTCCCTGTTTTTGGACGTAGAGACCATTTTTTGGGGTCCCGTAACGATCCGATTTCACTGTTGGGCTGATCTTGGGGATTTTTGAAGGATCCCAGGAGATCTAATATTTTCTGAGAGAAAAAAAATTTTTAAATTAATTTTTTTTAAATATGATTTTCCAAAATTTTATTTACTGACACAGAATTAATTTTCGTACAATTTTTCTGTATCAAAGAATGATAAACATGATTTGCAGCGTTTTGAGGTCTTTGGCCGCTGAGTTGGAATAAGGTGTCGTTTTTGCTGTGATTTTAAGGGCCCGAGTTCTTCAACTAGTTCTACGACATTTTTCAATCCGTTTTGATTTCGCTTTTGTCATTTTGGTGTCGCCCCGAAAGCGCAGGTTATTTTAGAATGCCGAGGTCGGTTCCTCCGCCAAGTTTGACGTTAGCCGGTTGACTTTTACGTCATTTTCCTCAATGACTCTGCTGTTGTTCCGTCAAAATCCCCTGGAGACCTTCGCCGTAGGTACTTTTTGTGCCGCACGAGTTGAAAGGAGTTGGCAGACCTGTAATTATCGTCAGGGATCCCCGGGGATCTTGGCCAAGATCATTTGCGAAACCCGGGGTTCGGACTCATTCATGCCTAATCAGATAGCTACCTCTCATGTAGCACCTTATGAAAAACCGGTGCTAAGAAACAAACTTGAGAAATTTAAATTGAAGTCACAAGCGCATTTTTAGTCGATTTGATGAAAAGTTGATTTAAAATAATTTAAAAAAAAAAGTAGGTAAGTAATCCATAAGTAATAATAATACGAATTTTATTAATAATAAATATCCATAAGTAATAATAATCTGCAGTCACCTTGAGCCTAACGGCTAAACATTGGACGAACATGGTACATGCTTTTTTTTAGCACGTTCAACGCTTTTTTCGTTTGTGTGCCAAAGTAAAGACATAAAATGTCAATATGTTTTAATATTACGATGAAAGTTGGCAGTCAGCTCAAGGCTAAAGCATGTTCCATGATAACAGGAAAAATATGGAAAATTCTATTTAATGAGGATGAAACAATTAAAATAAGAAAATTAAAACAAACAAAAACTAATTTAAAAAAATTACGCTTTACTTTTTTACTTACTTTATTAAATCCGTCGAAAAAGTAACCATAAAAATTTATGATAAATTTTGAAAAATTCTATTTATGAAGGTTTGTCAAAAGATGTTTTATGAAAAGATTTATAAAAATCTAAAAAAAAATTTAAAATCCCATTTTTACCCAATTTTTATAAAAATTTGATGACAACATTATGGGTTGCGTGGGCTCTTCGTAGCGGCATCTACGAGACGAAATAATTTACTTTTACTTTTTACTTTTTTTACTTACTTTTTTTTTTAATCCTGCGAAAAAGTAACCATAAAAATTTATGATGAATTACAAAATTTCTATCTATGAAGGATGGTTTATGAAAAGATTATGGGTTAATGGGTTGCGTGGGCTCTACGAGACGAAATAATTTTGCATCAAAAAGTTCCTGAAAGTTCCGTTTCCGGCGTTTGGAAAAAATGAAAATAAAAAAACAGGAAAAAGTTCTTCTGACCCATTTTTCCCCCCTGAGCTGCACGGATAATACGACGTAATAGTTCAACCTGCACCTTTTGACAGTCGCTCCAAAAAAAAAAAAAAGGTTCGCCTACAAAAACCGGCGAGCGAGTCGAGATAATCGGGATTTCGCGGTTGCTCAACCACCACTACTGCCCCCCCCCCCCTCACCGGTGATTCCTTGATCCACCAGTACCCCCACAATAAGAGGGGTCACAGGAGTTTCACTTTTGACGCGATAACGTTCCTTCCGACGAGGAAAGTTGCAGATGAACGAGGGAGATTCGAAGGCAGAAGTGAAAACTTACGAGTACACGTCATTACAAGTACAAGTTACAAGGTACATTGTAATTTGGATGATAACTAACGAGGACTTTCTTTTCTTTTCCGAAATTGTGAAGAACACGAATACGATTTGCTGAAGAAAAATATTGCAAATTGGATTACCCAAGAGTTGTAATTATTATAATCATTACTTATGATTATACTCATAATTATAATTATGAAGGATAGATTTTTGACCTTCACAATTCGACTGTGTGACGTTTTGTACGTCGTTCAAAAACCTGAGAAAACGTTACCGCTGTCCAAAATCCTTTAAAAATCCTCCTTTAGCCCCGCAGAGGTTCCATTGTATGATCGGGCCGGTTTGAAACTTTCACGAATCGATTTGACGTTCAAAAATACTTCAAGAAGACACTTCACTTGACATGTTGACCCAAATTCTTCAAATGCCCTGAAATGCCCTTCTGAAACCTGTTTATGGCGGAACGGTTGAGAGAGGAAGGTGCAAAAATCGGTTTGGCGCGTGTATATAAACTGGTAAGGAGTGCTTTTAAAACCGGTTTGAATTGGTGTAAGAGAGGAGGGGGTAGTGATTCACTACTTAGTAGCTCACTAGTAGGTGAGAGGTTGGAGGGCATTCAAACCAGTATGGGATGATGAACGGTAAGAGGGAGGAGACAGGGGTAGTTTGAGGGAAGTACAAGATCGGAACCTGTTTGAAGGGCATTTATACCGATTTGGGGTGAAGGAAGGGAAGAGACAGGTGACATGAACCGGTTTGGGGTCGTGTGAGGGTGGAGGAAGATCAGAACCTGTTTGGAGGACATTTAAATCCGGTTTGGGGTCATGGAGGCGATCAGAACCAGTTTGGGGTCGTGTGAGGCAAGAGGAAGATCAGAACCTGTTTAGGCGGCATTTATAACCGGTTTGGGGTCGTGTGAGGGAGAGAAAGGCTTAACTGGTGTGGAGGACATTCCCACCAGTAATGAGGGGGGTGTAAGGCAGAGAAGCGTTGAGAGGTGGAAAGCGGTTGGAGCACAAGGTGGCCATTTCTGAGACCCCGTTGAGACTCCAATTTTTGGAATGCTCTCAACTCGCTCTATAATATTTCAAATGATCGAGGACAGGCTGGGACCACAATAAAAGCGTACATTAGAATAAAAAGGCCCAACTTCTTCATAATTCCACCCGTAGCTTTTTTAAAAAGCCATCAATTGAATTGAATAGATGAGCGCAACCTTTCTGTTATTACGATATATTTAATGAGCGAGAGAAACTAAGAAACAGCAGGTATCTAGCGACCAAACTATGCCACACAACACATCAAAAATATCCACGTGATGCTCATTACGTAAACAACTGCACCCCAACGACCGATGCTTAAGAAAACCTTATGCCGATCAGAGGTAACGAACGGCTCAGGCTGCAAAAATCGTTTTGGAGTCGTTGGAATCAGCCTAAAAAGCTCATTCCATAGACCCTTGTACCAACGAAATCGGACAAAAACTTTCGTCCCCCTTTTGAGGCCTCCTTAGTTAGAGATCAGAGATAAACAACTTTCGTCGTGAAGGACCTCCCGAAAACCGATGAAGGGGATGAGGGAGGAAAAATCAATGTAGCCTATAACCACCCCCCGAACTCGCTGATCACAATGAGACCACCCTCATGAAAATCTGTTGAGCCGCTCGGGCGTGATGCTGTGAAGAACAAAAAAAAAAAAAAAACACATGTCGAAGAGGTGAGCGCACCTTTCCATTTTTTGGAAAAAAGGTTGCGCTAAAAAGCCCCAGCCTGACCCAGTTTCTGGTCCTCCAGTTTTGTGACACCCTAAAACTTGATTCTACGTCCAGAAATACGTATCAAACGACATCTCACTCCACTCCCCGGCCCGAACTCTCCAGTCACTCCAACTGCAGCCCTCCAAACCCACAAACATCCTGCGCTTCTCGTTTCGGACCCATTTCCAACCAAATTTACCTCTCCGAGAGATTTCCGTTGATTTTCATTGCCAGTCAACGCCCGTCCTTTCGACGAGGTCGGATTTCTCCGACCAAATCGGACGTGTCGGCACTCGAGTTGACTCGGCTGTACAACAGGGCTAATGACCCGCTTGATTAAACTGGCGAACGCCTTTGGGAAACTTGATAACACAATGAACCGCATCACGCCGGGGTTGGTACCCCTTCTCGTTCGAACGACTTGTCCCACATCAATGAAATAAGTTCACCAAACTTTATGCGGGCAGTTTCAACTTCAGCGGTTGCCTCCCAGTTGAGCTCGCTCGTTTTATACACCCTTACACGCCAATAACAATAGAGTACAAAGAAAAAGAAAGAAAAAAACGACATTCTATTGAATGTCTTCTGCGGTTCAGATTTTCCAAGTGGGTTTGCAGTGGGGTTGATGTGCATAGTTTTCGATATACAAGCTGTAGAAGCTATTTTCTTGGTTATTACCGTGCAATTCCTTCGGTGAAAATATCACATTTTGGTTTGTTTTGGTGTCGTAAAAAGTCGGCTGAGGAGTGAGTTTTGGCGTGACTATTTGCGTGAAATCAAAATCTGAAGTCCAAATGGGATCCCCCAGACTTCTACACGGCCACCACTAAGCACTTATGATCATTGATCACCTCTCTCTGCCCTTACGCTGCCGTAATCTTGTTTTAAATGCCTGCCGAACTTCTGATCTTCTTCCTCCTCTTACAGAACCCCTAACCAGTTTTAAATACTCACCCAGCTAATTTAGATTTGCTCCCTCTCCCCTTCCAAGACCCCAAACCGGTTTTAAATGCCCTCCAAACAGGTTCCGATCTTCCTCTTCCCTCACACGACTCCAAACGTGTTCTCCTCCCTCTCCCCTGCCATCAGCCCAAATGTCAAGTTCAAGTGAGAAATTGAGATCCTTCAAAGCTCCCAAAACCTCCAAAACCCTCAACTGATAGTCACCAGGATGAACAGCAAATAGGATTTATCCTATTTTATTCGAACGTTATATAACGTTATAACGTCGTAAGAGTCTTTCCCTCAAAAACGCTGCAAATTTTCCAAAAGGGTTTATTATTCTTTGATAAGGTTACTTGTGCATAAATTTAATTCTGTCAATAAATTTTTTTTTTTGGATTTTTTGTTTTTACTTGAAAAATATTTGACCTCCTGGGATCCTTCAAAAATCCCATTTGTAGCCTCATGAAAGCTCTATTGATCGCAACAGTGAAATCGGATCGTTCCGGGACCCCAAAAAATGGATTCTACGTCCAAAAATACTTCGAAAAAGATACCTAACTCGATCCCATACCCAAAAGCCTTAAAAAAAAAACCCCTCCCCTAGCCCCATTTTAGCCCCGTAGAGCCGCACGGGTTTGGGCGATCGGGCTGAAAACCTTGTGGGCACAACTAGATGGTAAACGAGTATTTTGTCCAAATTTCAGATTTAAAAAAGTTCCTACTGCCCAAAACGGCCCGGACGGCGTACAGCGGACGGACATTTCGGTTTTGGAATCTAGACCTCTTGAAACGGTTAATGTCAAATTTTGAGGCCGATCGGAGTCGCCGACGTCCGTCGCGATTACATAGGTTTCTTATTCCACGAATAATAAACCAAAATCGTGTCAAGTCATGTTCATATTACGCAACATGAAATTAGCGTCGTTACAGGCGATTCCGGGGAATCCTCATTACAAGCTTGGGGGGCGATTGGCTTTTACCTCGTCGCGTCCTTGAAAACCCCAGAGGGAAATTTTCCAGGGATTTCTCGCTTTGGTGAGCTATCTTTTCGTCGAACTCACTTTGTTTGAAGTAGTCCGACAAGGCCGGCTGGTGGGCACAAGTTGGAAGGCCGCACACCTTGCAGGCTTTGTCGGGGAAATCGGAATCCAACAATATCCCGGGGGAGTCTGGACGAGTGAATGTGTTGATTCACAATATGGTGCAGTGAGGAAAACAATTGGGATTAATTTTCGAAAGGTATTCTCGGTGAAAAGTTGATTGTATGGAAGTTATTGTTCTTATTCTAGATGTAGAAAATTTGTTGTTTAATTGAAGTTGGAAATTGATTCTGCTTCCAAAATTACTACAAAAACGACCCCTCACTCAACCACCTACCATTCAAAATCCCAAATTGTTTAATTCCCCACTTATAGCCCCACTCCATAGAGCCGCACAGGCTAGTTTTTGGCTTTTAAGTCGATGAATTATCATTTTAGCGACTAGACCGTGATGACCAAAATTACATTTGACGACATTTCCTCAATTTCCTCTCCCATCGTTTGTTGGTACGACCAACCCATTTCGCCGTTAGAGCTCACTGAAAAATTTCGTTAAACGCCTTGTTCCGGATCAATGTCCAGTTTTTGGCTTTTAACTCGATAATTAAGCATTTTAGCGATTAGACCGCGATGTACAAAATAAAATTTGACAACAGTTCCTATAATTTGCACTCTACATCTTTTGTACGGTACGACCAACCATCTGCCGTCCGAGCTCAGTGAATAATTGGGTATCATGAAAAGTTTTAGACCGAAGTCCAGTTTTTGGCCTATAACTCGATAAGTAAGCATTTTAGCAACTAGAATGTGATGCAACTAAATTAAATGGCACAAAATTTCCTACAATTTACTCTCCCTTTCATTTTTCGGCACGACTCACCATTCTGCCGTTAGAGCTCACTAATTTAAAAAAAGTGAAAAATTTAGTTTCACGAAAGGTTTTGGATTCGCGTCCAGTTTTTTTTTTTTTTTTTTTTTTTTTGCTTTTGACACGATAAGTAAGAATTTTAGCGGCTAAATCGCAATGAGCAAAATTAAATTTGACAAAATTTCCTGCAATTTGCTCTTTTCATCGTTACGACCAACTGTTCTGACGAGTTTTGTCAATTAGTAAAAACTGTTAAAACAGTTGACTGCATTTCCGCAACCAATGGACCAACATAGAATAATTCTATGAATTAAATTATTTAATTTCTAGGAATTAAATTATTTAATTCTCTATAAGTTTGATTGAGTGACCTTTTTTGATTGGGTACGCCGTTCTTTATAATATAAAGATATAGATTATAGAGAGGCTTTGAACCGTGAGCGTAACCCATTTTTCAGTCGATTCAAGAAAAATAGGCAAACTTTAACGACCGATTGCGGCCAAACGGCCGAACCGATCGTAAAGTTTGAGATGGTCATTCGAGGCGACATTCTATGCTGCTTAATGTTGGAGGGAGTGACATTTTCTGTAGGATGCGTAGTTTACGAGTTATAAGCACCGAACAAGTGCCAAAATGTTGCAAATTTTACACAAGGGTTTATTATTCTTTGATATGGGTTACTTGTCCAAAAATTAATTCTGTGTCAATAAAAAAAATTTGGATTTTTTTTTTCTCTTGGAGATCGCGTGCGGCGTCACATTACCCGCGGACGGAAGAATAGGAAAATTCGGGTCATGATCGACGGCGTTGAACCTGGTTGGGGATTTTCTGCCTATTTTTCGCCACTAAACTTCTCCCTTAAATAGAAATCTGAATCGATAACGACGACGAGAACAACGCGAATTAATTGGGGAAGAAGATAAAAAAAGTGTGGAAAAGGGAAATTGAGTGATACGGTCGTAAATGTTGACAGTTCGGTATGGATGAGGTGGGACTTAAGGTGGTAAATTTCCGTTGAACATTTTGGTTATCAATTTTTAAAGAACAGAACGGTCGTCGTAGATTGTTGGTTGTTGTTGAAGTTGACTCAACCCAAACGAAATGTAGGACGAGACGGGGCTCTCGTCGAGTCGAGAGATTTGACGAAAACACTAATAACGATACCAAGGTGAACCCTTCTCACGTATGAAACTGTTGCGCAAATAACGTTAAGTGGCGTCAACAACAGTTACTACAACAACAGTAGTTACTTCAGACGCCATCGAGGCTCCAAACAGCCGGGGATATTTGGGGACACTCGGCTCACTGGGAGTTGTGACATTTGTAACGAGCTGGACGATAACGTTGGCCTAATGTCTTGGCACAAATTTAGGGCTGATCTGACGCAATCCACAAAATAGAAGCGAAACTGTGACGGTCATTGTGGCAACGAGTGCTTTCCCAGTTCCCTATAGGACAATCAAATAGTAAACTGAAATTGCTCCTCCGAAATCTCGGGTTTTCCGGCACCAAAGGTTAAGCACAAGGAGAATCTCGATGAAGATGCTAAAAACACGTTCCCAAGGCAACCGAGTCACCCATGAAAATTCCCCGCTTGTCTCCCAGTGAGCTGAGTGTCCCCCAATATCCCCGCTGTTTGGAGCCTCGATGGCGTCTGTAGTTGTTGACGCCACTTAACGTTATTTGCGCACCTGTTTCAAAGGGGGACGTGAGAAGGGTTCACCTTGGTATCGTTATTAGTGTTTTCGTCAAATCTCTCGACTCGACGAGAGCGCCCCGTCTCGTCCTACATTTTGTTTGGGTCGAGTCAACTTCAACAACAACCGAATTGACAATCTACGACGCCCGTTCTTTAAAAATTGATAACCAAAATGTTCAACGGAAATTTAGCGCCTTAAGTCCCACCTCATTCATATCGAACTGTCAACATTTACGACCGTACCACTCAATTTTCCTTTTCCACACTTTTTTATCTTCTTTCCCAATTAATTCGCGTTGTTCTCGTCGTCATTATTGATTCAGATTTCTATTTAAGGGAGAAGTTTAGTGCCGAAAAATAGGCAGAAAATCCCCAATCAGGTTCAACGCCGTCGATCATGACCCGAATTTTCCTGTTCTTCCGCCCGCGGGTAATGTGACGCCGCACGCGATCTCCAAGTGTTGGCAAGACGGACAGTTGACTGCGTTCTGACCAAAACACGACTAGTCAACGACCAGTATAATATACTCAGTATATTATACTGGTCGTTGAGTATATTATACTGTATATTATACTGCTACTATAACTGTAATAATATTACATTCTGGTTTTCATCGCCATTCTTGTTAGTTGTTGGCCTGCAACTTCCACTGAAGGTCCTCACAATTCCTCACAATTTGCTACTTATCTGTAAAGTTTGTTGCTGGAGTAACCATTCTCATAGCTCGTAGAAAAATGATTTTGTGAGACGTTTTGGATTTGGGTCCTGTTTTTGTCCTTTAACTCGTTAAGTAAGCATTTTAGCGATTAAACCGCGATGACAAAATGAAATTGGACAAAACTCCCTACAATTTGGCAAATTTGGGAAATTGAATTTGCTCTCTCTTCATTGTTTGGTACGACCAACCATTCTGCCGTTCGAGCTCACTGAAAACTTAGGTTTCATTATTGTTTTAGATCAACGTCCAGTTGTAGGCTTTTAACTCGATAAGTAAGCCTGTCAGCGATTAGACCGCGATGAACAAAAACTGGACTGCATTTCCTACAATTCTCCCTACACATTTTTTTGCAAGCAACCATTCGGCCGTAAAAGTTCGTTGGAAAATGAGACTGTATGCATACAGTTGTTGAGCTTAAAGCCAAAAACTAAACACTAATCCGAAACCGTTCATGAACGGTTTCGGATTAGTGTTTAGTTTTTGGCTTTAAGCTCAATAAGTTAACGTTTTAGCAACTAGACGGATACAACAATCTAAAATAATAAAAATTTCAAACAATTTGCTCTTCCTTCATTTTTCTGTACGTCCTTCTATTTTTCCGCTAGAGCGCGCTGAAGGGAGACTGTAAGTTGGTTCTTATAGTACAGTCGTTGGTACTCCTGGTACAAGGAAGAGGATGAGGTACATCACTGGGATGAGTATGAATTGCCAACTTTAAAAACTGGTTTTGTTCTTCCTCCACACCACTCTAAACTGTAGGATTACCTTCATGCGATTTCAAACCGGTTTGGGACTATCTCTTGTACACCATCCCAAACCGGTTTGCTGACCAGGTTTCATGACGTTCCAATTTGAAATGACGAGTTAGTGCACATTTGAGTACTCAGTGATGATCAAATTCTTGATTGATCGATCTCCTCATTCACTCCTCACTCAGCTGATTTCATCCTCATTCACTACTCTGCTGATTCCACTCCTCCCTCATTCACTACTCTGCTGATTTCACTTCTCATTCACTACTCTGTTGATTCAGCTCCCCATTTACTACTCTGCTGATTTCACTTCTCATTACTAATCTGCTCATTTCGCTCCGCCTTAACCGCTTTAAATTGGTCTCCCTCGCCGGCTCAATTTATGGTAGGATAAACATTTCACTACCACCAGCAGAAGAGTATTTTCACTCTTATTTTCGCACGTATTTCATTCTTCGGTCATTTCATTGCATTGTGGTCCAGTTTAGTCGGTTTTTTCTTACACTCCTCACAATATGAGGACAACGTATTTTCCATTGATAGTCTGACAACGCGTCAAGGTTTACTTTGTCCTCTTGTGTCCCTGATTGGCGTGGGAAACAGGTTGAGAGGCTTCTGTTCTCCTCCGAAGCCAAAGAAAACGTGTTCATTTCGAGGGGAGTGTTTGGGGTTCGATGCGAGTCTTTTCATAAGACAGAAAAAACCGAAATTCACTGGGGGTGTCTTTAAGGGTCCTGCATTTTTTAAATGAGCCAAATATGAGACGTTTGGACTAATTTGTCGACGTGACGTGACGTGACGGAGTGAGATTCACAAGGTCGTGAAGGCAGCTACGCTAACTGTTGTTCCTTCAGTTTGAATATCTTTACTGGCTTCTTCAAGGAGTTCATATTTTGGACGTGGAATCGATTCAAGGAGGTCTCATACTTTCTCGATCACTCCGTGCGGCTGGCCATACCACAGCCGAATTAGGAGTCCAGTCCTAAAGGTGGGATTTCCCTGACGCGTCTGCGGCGCGCGGCGGCGGCTCGCGTCTAGACGCTCCCCACTCCTTCAGTGTTGTTCAGATGGAACCGATTTCCCCAGCGCGGCTGCGGCGCGCGGCGCGTCTCAGCGGCTACATGGGGTTGAACCGAGCTACATGGGAGACGCGCGGCCGGGCGGCCAGACTCCTCCCCCTAGCAGTCAAGCCGCGCGCCTTCGCGGCTGGGGTATGCAAACCTTCACAATGTCCCCAGTGGTTTTCTTTGACTGTGAATCACAGAATTGTCACAGCTTTCTTCTCCCGCCTTGTTTTGACTATTACCTATCTCCAAATTGATCCACTGTTTTCATAAGTTATATCACTGCTACATTACCTATTGCTGTTTCTGGTAAAATCGTTCCTTTTCTTGAATGTATAAGTTCCGGTATACACTGAATTGCTACTTTTATTTTGCTGTTGTAAATTGGGCTTGCCCGTTAATAAATAAATAAATAAAATAAATAAATAAATTGAGCCTGCTCATGACGCAGCAAGTAAAGTAAAGAGAGGCGGGGGGAAACGAGTGAATTTTATCTTTCCGTTTGCGTTCGTGTGCTTGTGTGCTTGTCTGCAATGAAGTTCACAAACGAAGAGGACAAACTTCTCATCCACATCGTGGCATTCCTGTATGATAGTGAGACGGAAGACTACAAGGACATTGGGAAGAAAGAAAAAACATGGGTAGCTGTAGCATCTTTCGTCCGGTCTTCTCTCACCAGTGAAACAACGTAGGTAGTCAAATTGTTGGAAATTCAACCGAAAGAACGATCTGAACCGTTTTTCGTTCTTTTTCAAGTGGCAGTCGATGAGAATGTTAAAAAAAAATCCCTCTTCTGTTCGTCTTAAAAACATAGGGACGTGAGGCTCTTCTTCGTCCTTCTCTGACAATAAAAGGGCCACAACAATAACCTCGCTCGACTGAAGCTGGGGCCAAGGTAGGCGGTCTCTGGCCGCCGCCGCGGCCGCGCCTCTTTGAGAAACCACTCTTCCATAGCGCGGCGCGGCTGGCGGCTGAGTAGAAACATGACAAAATCGCGAGCCGCCGCCGCGGGCCGCAGACGCGTCAGGGAAATCCCACCTTAAGGAGGGACAGATGGGTTTTTTGAAGGGTTTTACGCCGGACTTGTCTAACAACTCTCCCTCCGATGTTCGATCATCATCATCAGGATAGCGTTGGATGCCGTAAAATAAATAAATAAAAACCGCGACATTTTAGGATTCTTTTCAGTTTTGCTCTATTTCTCCTTAACTATGTTCATTTCGAGAATTGAATACGAATGCACTAAGTGCAAGTCTTGTACAGACAGCTAAATTAAATTGTCGCAAATTTTGAGTACTTATGTCAATTAGGGGCCGACCTGTAGCCCTTTGAAAATTGGTAATTTATTTTTTTCGAAAATTTCGGCTATTTAGCTTATCCTACGAGAAAAAGTCATAGGTAATTAATAGGCTATCATTTCAGCTCAAAATGGGGTCTGTTACAGACCTGCAACCTACAGTAGGTTTCATAGTTTAGTCAAAATTCCTCGGAGGACACTGATGAACAACACTCAGCTGATTTCCGTACGAAAATACGTATTCGATCACAGCAAGGTGCAGTAAGTGTGAGGTCGTCTCTAATAGCAGTGACTCAGTCTTGCATCATAGGTTTACCTAATAATACCTAATACTTTTTTCCGAAAATAAACGAGTGGGTTCCGAAGCTGTTTTTTTAAAGCATGGATCATGCTTTAGCTGTGACCTAACTGCCCCAAAACGTTAGTCGGGGAGGGAGACGCGGGAGTGTCACGTTTATATATTACGTAATACATATATAAACGTTAAGGCACTAGATCGGCGTCCTCTCTTGTCATACGTTAGGCTACTTGTTCGGCATCCGCACTGTCTTCCCGTTAGGCCACTTGTTTGGCGTCCTCACTGGGCATATGTTAGGCCACTAGTTCGGCGTCCTCACGTGTCTTACCGTTCGGCCACTGGTTCGGCGTCGGACAGTTACTTTTCCAACATACAAGATGGGTTTCAATCCCACGGTTAATAATGCATGTTCATTATTTCTTGAATTTCAGCCGTAGGCTCTAAGCAAAAAGCATCCGCGGATGTCTAGGGGGCTTGCCCCCTTGCCGTGTGTGTTTTTTTGTTGTTTTTTTCAAGAAAATTCGTTGATCTAGTATTTTGTGAATTTCACATCTGGGACGTTTTTGACAGAGGAGATGTTTCGGAAAACCTGACATTTTGACAGCCTTGATGTGGCAACGTTTTCCGGCCGATAGCCCCATCCTGAAGCTACCAGGGATTTTGAAGGTTTATCGAATTTGAGGTGTCGTTTTCATGGTAATCTGCGGCATAGAGTCGATTTAATGTGGTTCCAGACCTTTCCAACCACTCTGAAACGACCTGTGCGAGCATCGATTGACCAAGAACATTGAGGATTGCGGATTTTGATTCGACAGGCTGAAATAAGAAGTTTCTGGGGTCTGGTGGAAGTTTTCCTTAACGACTCATTACATAAGGCCTCAATAGCCCAACACCAAACAGCCTTGGGGTTACCACAATTATACCAGAATTGACTGTAGGGAGGAGATGACGTGCAAACAACTTCAAGGAGCCTTTTGAGCCAAGTGGTCAATTTTGAAGATGTTTTGAAAAACGCATGCAGACAATGTCATAACGTTTTTTGTGAAATGGCAACAGAAAAGACGTGAGAATCAAGTTTTGGCGTGAACCACAAAGTACACTGACCTCACTTTCATCGGCCCCAAGTTCGCCAAGGCCTGAGAATTCGCCAAGTTCTAGCGGGCGGGGGGGGGGGGGGGGTGCTGGTAAGACCCTGGGGGTGTGTTGGGAGCAGATTCAGCATGAAGCGGAGAAGAAGGGGCGTCGTGAATGGAATGCTCTCGATATTAGAAAGGTACCTAACCAACGGAGGAAGGCGGGGGGGGGGGGGGGGGGGGGGGGGCATGAGATCATCCGGGAGGAATGAAAGCGACGGCCGAAATTACTGCTTCCTCGTGTCAGAAGCAGATCCTCCCGTTTCAAGGACTGGAAACAAACGCCGAACTATCTTACCCCAAAAGAGCTGCATCAGGTTCCGAATGACGTAGGGAGACGGACGCCGACCAAAAAGGTGCTATAAGAGACGTCTCTAACGACCAGAGGAAGAAATTGGGCGAGGCGGCATCGCGTGCCTGTTGAACCCTATTACGCACTCCGCATGCGGATAGAAGGCTGTGCACTCGCTACCTTCTTCACTACGTTGCTGATTTTACTCCTCATTCACTACTTTGCTGATTTCATTCCCCATTCTCTACTCTGCTGATGTCATTCCTCATTCACTTATCTGCTCATTTCAGTCCTCATTCACTTCTCTGCTGATTTTATTCCTCATTCCCTACTCTGCTGATTTCATTCCTCATTCACTGCTCTGCTGATTTCACGGCTCATTCTCTACACTGCTGTTTCCACTCCTCATGCACTAGTCTGCTGATTTAACTCTGCATTCACCACTCTGCTAATTTCATTCCTCATTCTCCACTCTGCTGATTTCATTCCTTATTCACTACTCAGCTGATGACGTTCCCATACAATACTTTACTGAGTTCGCTAGAGTCTAGATTCTAAACGCTACAAACTCTCCCTCTCCATTATGCCAATTTTCCAGTTGTCTGCATTAAGAGCTCCTTGTAGGCCCTGCTGGTGCTTGGCTCATTTTGGACGTCATCACTGTACCTCAGCAGGTATTCACTCCCTCATTGCATTTTCTCCTCATACACACCTCGTCCATCACTCGGTCATACTTCTGATCCACCTCACACCCACTTTGGTAATGTTGGACATGCACGACGTTTCAGGTCACACTCTGTCCATCCGACTCTTCGCTACCAGCTGTTACCACTTTGGCGATTTGGCGGCCGCCGTCCTCCCCACAATTAGACTCGCTATCGGCCCCGTTTATCTGCACGATATGCCAACTCGGACTTTGAACCCTCTCCATTATCCTTCGGGGCGTTCGGGCGGATTTTAAATTAATTAGCGCTTACGGCTGAGATGTACGAGGTGAGGAGAGTGACGTCATGGAGGATCAAGCGGTGGAGGTGGCGCAACCTGGCGGGTTCATCTCATCAACGTGCGCCTTGTTTGCTGTTCATTTCACGGACAACAAGAATCGTCGCAGTTTTACGATTTTTAAATGTCTTTACACGACGTGTTATTTACATGGCTGGCAACATCTTATCAAAGAGTTTCAAGTAGGTTTATAATTCGTAATGAGCAAATATTGTTGAGTGGTCCGATCGGCATGGAATTGTCACGATACCATTTTAGGTCGAAAACGACATCTCACTTGACTTCCAGCTCACAATCATCCAGCGATCGCCTCGAGTCGCTAATGTTTGGTTGGTCTGACACACAAATCAATCGAATTCACGTCCGAAATTGCTCCGAAAATGACACCCCACTCCGCCTTAAACCCTTCAAAACCCCCATTTACAGGCTATTGAGAGCCTCGTAGAGCGTAGGTTGATCGGACAGGTTTAGAACTCACGACACCCATTTTGACACACCACTCAAAACCCTTCAAAACTACCATCGAGAGCCCTTTAGTAGCTCCACAGAACTCCTCAGTGTAGTCTGACCGGTCTGGGACCCCCTTGAATCGAGTTTTCATCTAAAATTACTTCGAAAACCACACCTCACTTGATCATCAGGACAATACCCTTCAAAAAACCTATTTGAAGGTCATTAAGAGCCTCGTAGAGCCTCACAAGTTGATTGAACAGGTTGGGGCCCACTTAAGTCGATTCTTCGTCCAAAATTACGTCGAAAAAGACACCCGTCTTGACCTTCAGCCTAAAACCCATCAAAACCCTCATCTGTAGCCCCTTAGAGCCTCACAGGTTGATCGGGCAGATCTGGGACTCACTTAAATCGATTCTTCGTCCAACATTCGGTCGAAAACGACACCCATCTTGACCTCATTGTAGTCTGACCGGTCATGGATCCCCATAAATGTATTCTTCATCCAAAATTTCTTCGAAAACACCACCTCACGCGACCCTCAGGACAAACCATTTCTAGCCTATTGAGAGCCTCGTAGAGCCCCACAGATTGAGCGGACTTGAATCGATTCTTCGTTCAAAATTACATCGAAAACGACACCCATCTTGACACCCTGCCCTATAGGCTTATAAGCCTTCAAAACCCCCACTTATAGACAGTAGTCTACAAGCCTACAACTCTACAAGTGAGAGCCTTGTAGAGCCCACTGGCTGATCAGACAAGTCTGGGACCTCCATGAACCAATTTCTCATCCAAAAGTTCTTCGAAAACGACACTCAACTTGACCGTCACCCCAAAATCCTTCAAACCTCACAGCCTCACAGTTTGATTGGGCAGGTTGGGGACTCCCAAACCCGGGGACCACCTACGTCGGAATTTATCTATTATTTATCTATTTATCTCGTAAACGACACTCCACTCGACTATCTGGCCAAACCCCTTCAAAAACCTTATCTGTAACCCCTTTGAAGCCCATCAGTTGGGTTACTACGAATTGGAGGATGTTCAAATCGTTTGTCCATCGACGCAAAATTGTCAGATCAATGATGTTAAATTGAAAACAAAAAACAAAAAATCTTTAATTGTCAACTTTTATTACAGTTTTAGGTGTGTTCTTAATTTACGAGGTATGTGTTATCTGTGTGTGACGTCAAAGTGAGTACAGGTGCACTCAGAACGGATGTCGTTTTATACCTCGTGGATGACGGTTTAAAAAATTCATTCTAATAGGCGACCGCTTTGTGGCGACCTTCCCTCAGCCCGGGAGGGCCTTTTCAATGTCTCGTCGTGTGACGGCGCAACCGCCGGGCCGGACGGAGAAGCCTCGTCGTCGCCTGACGTCACTCCCTGTCCTTTAAAGGCCCCTCGGCTCCCCCCTCCATGCCGGGGAGCCGTACTGAATCCATTTCTGACATCGCGGCTTCTTCCCATTTAACCCCCCCCCCCCCCCCCCCCCTCACTGTCTGGCACGGCTTCCAAATCCTAATCGAGACGCCTCTTTGGCCAACATGGAGGTAGAAGACGTGTAGGCCGATGGAAGTCAAAGGTGAGCCCGCACGTAGGAACGTGTCGAACTTCAAAACGTCACAAAATTTGATTTAATCCAACTACAAGTTGGTTGGTTGCACCTACAAATCGATTCTCGTTGTATGGCAATTAGGAAATCCAATCCTGTGGAATTTCGCAATTTCAAGTAAACAAGCCAAAAAAAAAAATAATAATAATAATAATAATAATAATAATAATAATAATAAAAATAAAAGTAATAATAATTTCAATTATTTTGTCCAGTGTCGTTTTTAACGAAAAAATACATCTTTTGAAGCGATCGTTTTTAGTCGCTCCACTTGATTTCAAAACCAGATGTTAACAGCTTGTTCCTTATTAATAAGTAACATTAAAATTTAATTAAGTAACATTTAATGTTACTTATTATGTTGAAATTTTCAACTTATTTAGTAAAGATGGAAGCTTGAAAAAAATGGAATTAAACAAACAACTGGAACAATTTCGAATCTCTCTCGACTTTTTGAATTAAAGTGTTCTGACTTCTACTTTGTTCAGAAGATCCACCCGTCGACCCAGGCAGAAGGCTCCACAGTCTGTCCCATGTCCCACTAACTTGAAACTATCGACACTGATTCAACAAAACAGTCTCAAAATAACAGTTGCAGCCTCAATGTTATCCTTCATACCTCCCTACGTTTCAAAAGAACTGAAGGTGACATGCCGGAGTCTTTCAAAAAATAATAGTTCTCTGCTTCCATTTTGTTTTCATCTTCATGAATGAAAAGAAGGAAGCGAAACGGCCATAGTGTTTTTTAAACAGCTGTTTCGCGTTATATGAAACTGTTTCATAGCTGTTTCTCATCCCTAGTCGCTACTTCAAATCAAATTCGTGCAGTAGGCTGTATCGCTTTAGCTTGCAAAAAGTTTTTCTGAGGGAAGCTGTTTACTCTAATTTACGAATAAACACCCAACTCGACTCTCAGGACAAAAACCCTTCAAAAACTCAATTTATAGCCTATTGGGAGCCTCGTAGAGCCCCACAGATTGATCGGATAGGTCTGGAACCTACTTGAATTTATTCTTCGCCCAAAATTACTTCGAAAACGACACCCCACTCGATCATAAGCCCAAAACCCCCAGTAGTAGTCTCTCTCTGTAGTCTCTTTGATGCCCTTTAGAGCCTCACGTGGTTAGCTGAAACAAGCCCATTAATCAAATATACGTCCACAGTACCTTTGAAAACTATACCTACTCAACTTAGGGTCATCACCCTTCAAAACCCCCTTCTGTCGCTCTACAAGCCCCACCACGATGGCACATTTTAGGACCCCTTCAAAAATTCCTCGTTAAACTCGTTTTCACAAAATTTTCAGTTGTTGCATTCAAAAAGACCTCAGTTTTTAAAACGATTAAATCCACCTCTTCTCCGTCAATGTATGCCATGTGTATCTCTCATTGTCCACTGGTACGTGCTATCCATCGTTTCTATCTCTATGCCCCTTCGCCAATTCCTCTTCCCCCTGAAGGCTCGACGTCAGCTCGCTCTGCGTCCGCGTCTCCGAACTAAACTGACCCACTTTGCCCCCTTGCGGTGTCCCCCCCCCCTCCGCACTTGAATTGCGGCCTCCGTCGCTCAGTTTTTCGCCTATGCCCGACCCAAACCCGTCGTTCCGTTTTTGCTCGCATTTTATGAACCCTTCCCCCGTGTGACAACCCCCGCATAAATTTACGACGCGTTCGCCGTGTAATTTACGATAATACGGGCGATTTTCCGCCTGATCCGCCCGTTCGCGTCGTGCCGGTCGCGAGTGACAGAATTGTTCTATTCGCGGTGTTCGAATTTGAGTGCTCGACCCTCCTCGTTCCAAATCCGCCTGGTGGGACTCACGTGGAGGAAATACACCTACTTTTTTTTTCTCGCCTGCGTCCGCCTTCATCCGCCACATCGTCACACAATCTCCCCAATTTTATGGCCAACCAAACGGCCCCCGTTTTCGCTTCTAAGGTTCGTTTTTTTCTAAATTTAGCCGTTCAAATTGTCCTTTTTTACCACCATTGCGGGACAAATTTAGCAACCCGGGGGAGTTTTAGTGCGGTTTGAGGGGCTGTCAAGACCTAGATATACCCCGTTGCCTAGGAGCTATAGAACACACAATTTAGACTCAATTGACTGCGGCTCAATAGCCTTAGCGAACTTGGGAAATGCCCTCCAAATTGACTGCCAACCCGAAACCGGTGTTATCCACCGACAAACCAGAAAGAAACGCGTCAATCTTTGAATTTTCGTTTTTTTAAAAATAAACAAAATTCGCCATTTCCAAAATTTGGCCTGCCAATATAAACGCAATTTTTGAAGGGACATTCCATTTTGATTTATTACACAGGCCAACAAAAAAAAAAAAAAAAAAAGGTGTTTGGTGCCGAGGAGATAAGGGTGGCTGTTGGGGTTTTTCAGTTTGCTGAATCCAAATCTTAAACCCGTTTTTCCCTATTAGTCTAAGCAACGAACGCTCAAAAATGGGTCTATAGGTCTTGTTTGCCATGCCTGGTCATCCCTGCCCATCCCTTATCAGAGCCCAAATCAAAATCTCACATAAAATGTTTCTGCAGACGTATCAGTGTCTTAGCCGAAAATGTTCTGAAAGACGTGGTTTTCCGCTTACCAATGGTTGAAATTAGTTTTCTCGTTTCGTATTTGTCCTACAGAGCCTTACTGTGCTCAAACTTTAGCAAATGTAATGTAGTTTTGATTATATAATAACGCCCATCCCAGCTTGGATGCAACATTTAGGCGCTGTGAGCAAAAAACAACAAAAAACCTTTTTTCTTGTATGTGCCAAAGTAAAGACATAAAATGTCAAAAGTGCGAAAAAGCGGGTTTTTGATATGTTACACACTTACAAGCTTGAACATCTCCTAAACTATTTTAGGTACGCGAAAAATTAATAGGGACACTTTAGTAGCAAATATGGTTAGCTTCATTTTTTATATACATATATGATCTTTCTGTAGGTCCTACCGTTTTTGAGTTAGAAGCGAAAAAACGATAAAAAAAATTACCTTCTTCCCCCCCCCCCCCCCCTCACGCCCACCAAACTACTCTAATCCCCTCATGAGTCTAAACACATCGGCGAAGGAATCGCTTCTGCTCTCAACATTTCCTCCTAGAATAGTTAATTGCCGAGACTAATAATTAGGAGGAATTATTCCTCTTTGGTTTACTATTGATTGCCCGCAAATTTACCTGAGCAGCTGTCGGTCACTAAAAATATTTTGTTAGCTTGAAATTTTAAAAAATTACTTCGTTTTCCGTCTAATTGTGCCTGCAAGGTTTTCACCCGAATCGCTTGACACTGTGGGGCGGCTCTCTGGGGCTAAAAAGAGTCTTCAAGTGAGGGTTTTTTCAAAGGGTTTGGGCATGAGGGGTCGAGTGTGGTGCCGTTTTCGAAGTATTATTAAACCATTTCTGGGAGTCACTCATCTGCCCAAACACCAAATCGATATTCATATTAACACAGCTGGACTTCGAAGTGGAGGATCCAAATGAATGAGGCAAAATCGGGACATGTCGACTTCACAAACCGTAGGTGTGAGTACAAACCCGTTCACCTCAACAACAAAGTCATACCGCACGCAAGCGAAGCCAAGTACCTGGGCATGACGCTCGATGCTAAGCTTCGGTGGAAAGCACATGTCATAAAAAAGAAGATGGAACTAACCACCAAATTTCGGAAGATGTATTGGCTAATGGGGTGCCGGTCATCCTTGTCATTCCACAACAAGCTAACACTGTACATTCAGGTCCTTAAGCCAGTCTGGGCATATGGTGCACAATCGTGGGGCTGCACCGTTCCGAGCAATCGCTTGATCATTTAGCGATTTCATTAACATAAAACGTGCTACGAGCATGCGTAGATGCGTACTGTTACACCAGGAACGAAAGACTACACCAGGAACTTCAAATTCCTACTGTCGAAGACGTCATAAAAAACAAGTATTAGCCCATCAGCAGAGGCTTCGGGGACACATCAACATCGAGGTTATCCAGCTCCTCGAACAAAACCTCATGATAGATCACTTTCACAGATCTGTGAAAGTTAGCTCAGTGAGTGATTACTAGTGCGTCAGTTGCACAAAACAACAAGTCACTTAGAAGCAGTGTCATAGCTGCATTGCAAGTCATTTAGTATAGATAAGTTTGTTGATAAGTTTGTTAACTGGGTGCAATAAAAGTTTCAAAAAAATATTCTAAATACTATTTTAATATTATTTATATTTTTCAATGAAAATAATGCAATAATATTGCATAATATGCAATATTATATTATAATAATAATGCAATAAAAAATAAATAAATTATATTTAGAATACTATTTATATTTTATTCGATTATATTTTTCATATTTTTTAATAGTTTTTATAAAGTTATCATTGTTTAAAAAAATCTGATTTTTAAAACTGGGCCTGCTGTTCTTTTTTGACGTAGAAGTTATTTTTCATAATTTATATTCATCATTATTTTCTCAGGAATTTATGAAATTTTCAAAAACATTATGACAATTGAAACGCTAGACGAAAATGTTCATTCGAGAAGTCATTTTTATCTTTTTTACGTTCTCTCTTCCTATAAATCGTAATTATGGAGATGGGTTACCAAACTAATCGAAATTCAGGAATATAAATGAAATCAGGAGTATAAAGGAAACATATTGGTACTGTTTTTGTAGTAATTTTAGGCTACCGTTTTTATTGGATTTTTATTTAAAGTGCACCGTGCGAATGCACCTGAATGGTCATAAAAGAGCACCTCCTGCCCGTCGCTAATCGACAACTTTCTCATAAAAGGCTGGCGTTTCTAGTGGGCGTCGCGAGAGAAAACGAAACCCGTTTCCAAGGCCACCAAAATGGGAGGATTACCAGAGATTTAGAAGATATTCGTCAGGCGTTTGAACTGATAGCCATCAGAATCGATTCCTCGTTCAAAACGCTGCAAATTTTACACAAGGGTTTATTATTCTTTTATATGCGTTACTTGTGCCAAAATTTAATTCTGTCAATGAAAAAATAAAAATAAAAATTTTTTTTTTGGATTTTTATCTCAAAAAAAATTTTTTTTGTTGGATTTTTTGTTCAAAAATGTGTCTTTTTCAAAAATGATGTATTTTTTACTCGAAAAATATTTAACATCCTGGGATCCTTCAAAAATCCCATTTTTAGCCCCACGAATGCCCTAAAGATCGCCCCAGTGAAATCGGATCGTTCCGGGACCCCAAAAAATGGATTCTACGTCCAAAAATACATTATAGCCCCATAGCGCCCCACGGGTTTGGGCGATCGGACTGAAAACCTTGCGGGCACAACTAGATGGTAAACCAAGTATTTTGCCGAAATTTCAGATTTTTAAAAAAATTCCTACTGCCCAAAACGGCCTGGACGGCGGACGGACATTTCGGATTTAGAATGTAGACCTCTTGAAACGGATAATGTCAAATTTTGAGCCCGATCGGAGTCGTCGACCCCCGTCGCGAAAACATAGGTGTATTATTCCAAGAATAATAAACCAAAATACTTCGAAAACGACGCCTCACTGGACTATGTGGCCAAAACCCTTCAGAAAACTCATCTGTAGACCCGTAGAGCCCCACGATGTGTTCGGGCGAGCCTGCGACGCCCATAAATCGATTCTACGCCGAAATTTACTTTTAAAACGACATCCCACTTGACTATCTGACCAAACCCTTCAAAAACAGCCCTTAAGTAGCCTCACAGAGCCCTACGACGCTGTTGGAAAGGCCCGACACCCCCTCAAATCGATTCCGCGTCCAAAAATACTTCGAAACCGACACCCAACGTGGTTATCTTGCCAAAACCCTTCAAACACCCCAACTGCACCCCACAGAGCCCCATAACGTGTTCGGAAGGGTCTGGGACACGCGCAAATCGATTCTTCGTCGGAATTTACTTCGTTTACGACACCCCACTCGACAAAACCCTTCAAAAAACCCATCTGTATCCCCATGGAGCCCCATGATGTGTTAGGACAGGTCTGGAACCTCTCATGAAACGATTTTGTTCCCAAAATCCTTCGAAAACGACACCCCACTCGTTTATCTGGATTAAACCCTTCAAAGACCCCAATTTGCGCCCCATAAAAGCCCCATGGCGTGTTCGGACGGGTCTTGGACACCCATAAATCGATTCTATGTCGGAGTTAACTTTGAAAACAACACCCCACTCGACCATCCAATCAAAGCCCTTCAATTACCCCAATTGCATACGTTAAGTAGCCTCACACACCCCCGTAAATCGATTCCGCGTCCAAAAATACTGAGTACAACGATCCCCCACCCGACCCCTCCACCCAAACCTATTTGCAGTGTATTAAGTCGAGTGGGGTATCGTTTTCGTATTATTTTTTGTTGTTAACCCCCTTTTTCGGAGGTTACGAAATCTTCCGACCACACCATGGATGTTGCCGAAAATGGGCTACTGGAGGGGCTTTTGAGGAACTTTGCCCAAAAATTCGAATGAGTTGTCATTTTTTAAGTTATTTTCCACGTAAAATCCATTTTTAGTTTACGGTATATCTACTCTTTTTTTTCAACTTTTAGTTTTTTAAATGATTTTTGCTTTTATCGGCACCCAAGAGTTATAAACCGTAGGTTAAAATTGACAGCGTTCGTAATTTGTGGTTCCTGAATTCATCTTGGCGGACAATAAAGTGGTCACGCCGACCAGATTATGACGTCACTTCTTGAACCATTATTTACGTAGTTATTGTTTGTAATTAGCATGATCTGACGAACAAATATGACTTTTAGGTTCACTGTCACGTTGCCTTAAGAATAAAAAATATTTTGGGTCGACGTGGAGCCTCTGCATCGTACCTCGGTGAAATCAATTGTTTCTCATTTTTAAATTACATAATATGAGACAATTTTATTGTCTCACTGTAAACGTTTTTCTACGGCATCATTGGTTGTTCCCCAAGGACGTTTCCATTTTGACCAGATCATAGCGAGTTGTGCTCATTCAAGAAAGAAATGGCGAGTGAAAGTGGTCGAGTTGGCGTTACTGTAACACTTCACTAGCTCGAAACGGAAACTACCTCCGGCCTGTGGTTTTCAATAGTTTTTGTTACGTGAAAAAGTTGCGTTTCAACTAAAAAGAAACTGTTGGTGTAAGTGGGAATTACAAAAATTAAGCTCAAACTTAAAATACTCGGAAAGTTCCTCCATTGAACGAAAGAAAAAAATCCTGGAAAGGGCATCCTTCAAAAGTTACAAAAACGAATCAAAATGGCACAAAACTCGTCCCCATTATTAAATAATTTTGTAGTGCCTTATAAAAATATAATATTTGAACCATGAGGCCTGCAAGTGGGATGTGCTTCATCCATCTTGATTGGCACGAGAGATGCAAGTTATCCAACTTAAGCGTCAAGCCGTTTTCACTTGCCAACGACCTTCAAGTTCTTACGAGACGTTCTTAATTTTTTGTCACCTTACTGAAGTTGGCGGTGGCCTGGATTACATATGAGATTATCTAAAAATTACAATAACCTCCGCAGGTAGGTAGCGAGAACTTTTGCCCACCTTACACCCGCCCATGCTTGAGTACACCGTTTCACCCATGAATTTCCAGTTTGCTCGTTGGTTTTGGTACATGTTCACTTCATGGTGGTAGCTGAGTTCATTATTAACACAAGTAGTGAGGTTATGGTAAGGGATGTCATCTGTAGCCTCGCAATATTGCAAAGGACGTTCCGAGGATATAGTGAGCCTTTTAATGAACTAAAGGTCAAGCCACAACTACATTGAGGGCTTACCAACTGTCTACCTTGACTTCATTAATTTTAATTACGGTTAATTACGATCCCCCCCGGAAAGGAGCTTTTCAAAGAAAAATTAGTGTTATAGATAAACTAGCTGGCCCGTTGACGAGGCTACACAATCACGATTCGACTTCTCAAAAAACCAAGTCACGGCAGATTCAAGATTCCCCCTTTTTTCCACTGACCTCGCAGAAAAAAATACTGTTTGCTCCATCACAGACGGCTCCTAACTGCTGTGTACCTGGTTACATAATGAATCAATTGACGCAATGGACAGAGACATGGCTGGAACGTTTGCCCCAAGACGCCACACGGCTACTTGAAACCGAAAAACATTTTTCGATTCGTTTCGCGATAAATTTATCGAATAATCCGTTTTAATCTGGAGAGAACGCGATCGGGACAATCTCGGAGGTTTTTTAATTTTTATTTTACTGTGACCTCATCCGAGCAAACAACTAGAACACCAAATTGTCGCTATTTAATAATCTATAACGGATAGTCCGCATTTACACCACTCAGAAAGTTTAATTGAGTTAATTGAATACCTAATTACAGTAAACGGAAGTACTCAAGAATTAGATAAGCAGCGTTGCCAATTTATATTTCATGGTTTTCGGTATTCAGGCTTTAAAAAAATAATTGGGATAGTTTCAGTATTGACAACCACTCGGCCGATTTCCAATAACAAAAGTGGTTTGTTTATTTCGGATTACTTAGCTTTGAATAAATTTTTACAAAATCCGAACCACTGGACATGAAGAGACAGGTATTGTCAACATTTAGCACCATATCGATTAGCGATATGTTGCAAATTGTTGGCGTAAACCGTCGACGACTTACCAATTTTTGGTAAAGTCAATTCATGAAATTTGGATTTAATTTAAAAAAAAAAAAAAGGTTCACAAGGATTTGTAACCGTACCAACCTGCAAATTCTGAAATGATCCCCGTTTTCAGTTTTGAATTAGCGAAAACCTCTGTTTCCAGGGAGCAGAGCACTTCATTTTGGGCACAAAACCCGGTTTTCCATCACCGACACTTGATCTAGGATGATAGCCGGGTTTAAATTGTCCAAGACTTGATCCAGGGCGCAAAAACTGGTTTCCAATCTCACAAAACTTGATCTAGTAGGTATGTTGAAACCGGTTTTTAATTGTCCAAAACTTGATCTATGGAGCTAAAACAAGGTTCCAGGGAGCAGAGACCTTAATCTAGGAGGCAAAAACCTGTTTTCCATCCACCAAAACGTGATCTAGGTTGTTAAAGCCGGTTATCTATTGTCCAAGACTTTATCCTGGAGGCAAAAACTGGTTTTCAATCCTCCAAAAACTTAATCTAGGAAGTTAAAACAGATTATCAATCGCCCATAACTTAATCTAGGGAGCTTAAACAGGGATCCAGGGAGTTTGAAACTTCATCTAAGAGGCAAAAACCGGTTTGCTATCCACTAAAACTTGATCTATGCAGTTGAAACCTGTTTTTAACTGTCCAAAGTTTGATCCAAGGGGCAGAAATTGGTTTCCAATCTTTTAAAATTTGATTATGTTGTTAAAACCGATAATCAATTGCCCATAACTTAATCTAGGGAGCTCAAACAGGTTTTTATCCGCCTAAACGTGGTCTAGTAGGTGAAAACCGGTTTTCAATCCGCCAAAACATAATCTGGGATGTTAAAACCGGTTTTAATCCCCCTAAAGGTGATACAACGGCTTTTATCCACCAAAACTTCATCTACAACATGAGGGTGAAAAATCGTTGACCGTTTTGGATTACAAAACAGGTACATAATTTCTGAAAAAGCTACTCTACAGATAGGCTTGTAACCCCCTGAGTTGATTCCACGTGGAAAAATTACTTCGAAAATGACTACTAACTTGGCTCCTAGGCCAAAATCTTCAAAACCATCATAGCCACTTGAAAGCCTCGCAGATCCACACTGAGACCCTTAAGTTGATCCTTGATCGAAAACAACACTTTACTCGATCACCTAATACCCCATAGCTCTTATTGAGCTCCCAACTAAAACGCAGAAGCCTAACGTCGTTCCGCAATAATTTTCGATCCTTTCAGCCCGCCTCAATTTGCCTTCTGCAAGTTCTCCGCCCGTTTTCCTTCATTTCCCCCGACACGAAACTTTTCGAGTGAACCAATCGGGTTTTCCGTCTCCCTTTTTCGGAGGCACGAACAGACCGCTGGGTTTCCATGGTCCCCTGCACCCCCCTGGGTTACGACAGTACGCGGGATGGGAGGAGCCGAGTTGGGAGTATTGCATACCATTCTGCTCGAAGCCGAAGACCTCGCAAGCTTTATTTAGAATCGGCGCTCAACTGTGACCACCCTCTCACTGCATGAAAATTTGAGGCAAACGTTGGCACCACTGTAAAAAGGGTTCGGGTACGGCATGAGTCAGCTCTCTAATGGCAGGAGCGTGCAATGTTGCTGGGATTGAGCTTCAATAACGTGACTAGCTGAAGCCAGCCAGCCATCGGACCTCTCCCACCTGGCCTCAGGCCCCTTCTACTCGCTTTTGATGATGAATTGAGTTTGGAAGGCAAAAATTTGGACCCCTTCTTTGGCAAACTTTCAGGAATCAGTCGTTTATAATCTAAGGTAATGTAAGGTGGACGCGGCGAGAAAGTGGGAATCCATTTAAAAAAAGACGATTTAAGACGAAATAGACAATTCAGTCGTTTTCCTCTCGCTGGTCCCCTTCCCCCTAGCGGGCCACCCCTTTATTGTTGTTTGTGAATGTTTTATTACGTTGGGTTTTTTAAGGTGGGGGGGGGGGGATGGATCACCAACGTTAGCCTCCAAATTTCTTCTGGTGAGGGGGTGGTCTCAAAACCAGAGCATTTTCAAAATTTAATGGAAATAACAAAGGTGAGTCCTCTCTGAGCCGTATGAGGCCGAGTGGCTCAAACTTGGTGCGAAATGTTATGAAGGGTCAAGATATACCACACTGACAGGGACAAGATAATCAACCTGACTTGACGACACGTCGTGTATGTATCCTTCAGGCGAAATGAGTCGTTCATCTGTTGCAGTAGTTTCTGGAATCCTATTTCTTTATTCAAGTCAATAGTTCACTTAAAAGAGTTTATGCTTACATGAAATATGCTAGAAGATATTAGAAATCCAGCGTTTCCCATGGGAAATTTTGGAAAACTGGGCAGCGTAAAAACCACGATGTTTTCCGACTTTTTTCGTTTTTTCCAATATTACTCGAGAACGACTGATCCTAGCGATATTGTTCAGCACGGTTTAAAAATTCAGGAAATTAGCAACAATTTGCACCCCCTTAAGTTGTTGGCTAAACCCAACAGAAAGCAAGATACGTTGAAATTTGACGATTTTTTCCTACTTCATTAAAAATCGCGAAAATCGACAGTTTCTTCATTTTTCTTTCACGGTGAACCCTCCAAAGTTACTAGTATGGTTTCAAAACGAATATTTTTATTAACTTAAAATAAATTATTTGTTTATAAATTTTCACCAACCGTTTTGGCTCCGAAACTCCAAAAATCGAGTTGTATCTGGAATTGTAAATTCTTTTCTATGACCTCAGGATGCTCCATGAGCGTTTTCATTTGTTTGACAAGGTTCGCTATCCACAATCCAAGCCTTGGAAAATGCGTTGTTAAAAGAATCACCCTTCATATCAGACGTCCCAGAAGTGTGTCCACAATTTGGGTTATGGGGAATCATGTAACCACTTTTGCATCGCCGTGTGGTCAGTCAAAATTGTCGAGTGAAACACGCAGTGTTGAACGTTCACGCACGCGACTCAAGTTCGATCGAAAGCTCTCGCTCATACCCTAATCTTGGGTTTTTTCTGGGAGTTTTGTTTCACCCCGTGGATTACCCTGGTGATGGCCACAAAGCGGGGGAAGGTCCGGGTCAATGAAATGACAGCTTATTTTCCAAGGAAGTCCGAGCGATTATATGGATCGCGGGAGACTCGGAGGGGCTTGAAAATAAGGAAAGATTTAGAAAGCTGTGGACTGGTCATTTTATGAACTAGCGACTCGTGTCAAGATGTTGCTATACCGGGAAAACTGTCGTTGTATCTCCTTCTCTTTTAGGATTTTGGCTAATAAACCAAAGAACGATCAAAATCTTTTCACGCGTAGTCAACGGTGAAAGCGAGGCTAATAATTAAAGACAATTATTGACTTTAACCTATGTAATCGCGTCGAAGGTCGAAAATTTTTATCGGCCTCAAAATTTGACATAAGTAGGTAACGTATTTCAAGATGTCTAGACTCAAAAACGTCCGCCGTCCGAGCCGTTTTGGGCAGAAGACATTTTTTTAAACTTGAAATTTTGACTATATACTCGGACTTACCTTCTAATTGTGCCCGCAAGGTTTTCACCTCTATCACCTAAACCCATGGGACGCTATGGGGCTATAATGGGGCTACGAGAGGGATTTTCGAAGGTTTCGGCTATGGGGTCGAGTTAGATATCGTTTTCGAAGTATTGTATTTTTGGACCTAGAATCCATTTTCACCGTGGGGATCTATGGGGCTTTAGTGGGGCTACAAATGGGATTTTTGAAGGATCCCAGGAGGTCAAAATTTGACCGTATTTAATATGGTGTCGCTTTCCAAATTATTTTGGACGATAAATCCATTTTTCTGAGATCCCACATCTGTCCAAACTTTGTACAGAAAGATTTTTTTTCTCAAAAATATCTTTTCTTTATGACTCTTAGGTAATTAATTTTTGCACAATTAACCAAATCAAAGAGTAATAAACCCTTCTGGAAAATTTGCAGCGTTTTTCTCCACGTGAGAGCGGTTTTGTCTTTATTCCACGTGCAGGGGAGAGAAAAACTTTGATTCTGATGCTGTGGATCTTGAAGTAGGTACCTATTATAGGGTTATAATAACCCCAGAATAATATTATGTCCGAAATTAGCGAGGAATAACATCGTCTCCCAAGCCTTGGAAACACTTTTCGGACAGGGATGTAGAACGCTATTTTCTGAAAATCAGCTTTTGGTATATTATTCTTGGAATAAGACACCTATGTAATCGCGACGGAGGTCGACAATAATTGACAATAATCAGAATTATTCTGATCGGCCTCAAAATTTGACATTATTCGTAACATTGGTAGGGGGCCCACATCTGTTGTGGCCCACAAACATTGTTCAGGATTAAAAATAAAAAAAGTTTCGACAGAGTTAATTTTTGCGTTTTTTGTTCGAAATGCGCCACCCCTCAGCTTCCTCTTCTTTTCAATTCAACGTTATCGCTTATAGATTGCGTTTGTCTTAGTACAAATCGATTTTTTACAATTTACTTATCAATATTTTGAGAAGAACGACTTTAACCATCGTTTTTTCCATTTTGTGCTCTTTCAATTATCACGGAGAAGAGATTGTCGCGTATTCCTTCTCCGTCACTCCGCACGTCTCTCAATCTCTTCCTCTTATTCAAATCAACGTTATCGCTACAGATTGCGTTTGTTTTAATACAAATCGATTTTTACTATTTTCATTTTCATTTACAGAGTTTCTTTTTCAATTTGGTCCTTTTCCATTGTTTCAGGTGAGATGGCTCCCGAGCGGGGACAGAGAATAATCGACGAAACAGGTGTCGCCCCCAGCCAAGAAGGAACCAGATCGCCTCACGCCATCCTCCACCTCAAAGTGAGTCTTTATGTTTCGTTCATCTGCTAGTCTGGTCGGTGAAGGGGATTTTGACGTCAAATGACACTGAGGGGGGTTGGTAAGAAGCGTTGAAATCGATAGTGTGGTTTGCTCAGATGGTTTAGCAGGGGTGGTCGGGTGAGGTGTCGTTTGTAAAGTAATTTTGGCTGCAGAGTTGATTTTTGAGGGCCTCAGACCCTCTCGATCATATAGCGGGGCTCTGCGGGGGGTTTTCAGAGGATTTTGGTCAGTGCGTCAAGTGAGTTGTCATTTTTGACGTATTTTTGGATGCTATAAGAGGGTATCAGACCTTTTGGAACACCCCGCGAGGCTGTGTGGAGCTCTATGGGGGATATCGGTGGGTTTTGCGAGAGTGTCGGTCAATTAGTCAATTGAGGTGTCGTTTCGAAGTAATTTTAGATGCTGAACTTAATATAGAGATATGAGGTTTAGTTATTAGTTCTGAGACCTCTTCGATCATGCCGTGGAGCTCAATGGGGTTGCAGATGGATTTATTTCAGAGGATATCGGTCGTTTTCGACATAATTTTCATCACAGTTTAATATACTTCACTACTGCGATCTTTTATCTTCACGATCATACGTGGGGCTCTCAGGTGCTACAGATCAGGGATTTTAGAGGGGTTTGGCCTCAGGGTCGAGTGAGGAGTCGTTTTCGAAGTAATTTTGGGCGAGCGATAGATATGTGCGCGTCTCTTACCTCCACGTTCACACCACTCCTCAGGGGACCCAATAGGTTTCTCGCTGGATATAATTGAGGCCTCTTGGCATTGAAAAAACAGCAAACTTTAATTAAAATTAAGTAAAATTGACTAATTTTTATTAAAATAGTTTGATAAAAAAGTAATTTAATTTTTTAAATTGATAAACAATAAAAATAATTTATTAAAAATTAATTAATGAATATAATAATTTAATTTTAATTTAAAAGGATACCTACTTAAATTATTTTGAATAATTATTACTAATTTAAATTAGGTATTTTAATACAAAATTAATTTTATGAAAATTTTAAATAAAAATAATCTAAAATAATCAATAAAAATGAAAATTTATTAATATGCATTATATTAAATTTAATTTAAAAGGTTAATTACTTAAACTAATGAACTTTTGAACTGTTGACTTCAATTACACTGCTCTACAAAAAAAAAAAAAAAAAAAAAAAAAAAAAAAAATCGATCTCATTCTTCCGCTGTACAGTACCCAAATATTCAAAAAACTCACCTAATTTCCAACTTCATTATTTTTCAACGAGCAGAATCTGCTGCTATACCCACAGGACATCTAACACTGAACACGCCCATAATATTATATTTGTTGATGGATCTAAAATGCTTCCTTCATTTGTTTTTTGCCGAAAAACTACTAAAAAAAACGTAGGTTTTCATCAATCTTGAAGATTAACTATTCTGACGATTCTGCAAAACCTACAATACTTTGCCGAACCAACAAAATTTCGCCATATATGTACTTGATGCATTAAATGCATCAAGAAGAAATTTTCTTCGTCTAATGCGACCAACCGCACCTCGGTAAGTGCAATTGGTAGCCGATTTTCGGCAACTGTTCAAAGTTTAAAACTCGGAATTTCTAAACTAGGTCTAAACTGGGAATTTGGTGTTTTTGCCGATTTGGGTTAAAACAGTCGCCAAAAATAGGCTCATAAACTTTCGCATAAAATTTAATGTACCAAGACATATACTTACCTAGTGTACTTATGGCGAATTTTTTTTGGTTCGGCTAAGTATTGTAGGTATGCAGAATCGTCAGAATAGTGGACAAAAATCCTCAAGATTGACGAAAAACCACGTTTTTAGTAGTTTTTCGGCAAAAAGCACATGGAAGAAGCATTTTAGACCCATCAACATATATATGGGCGTGTTCAGCGTTAGATTTCCTGTAAGAATAGCGTCTGCTCGTTGAAAAATAGTGAAGTTTGAAATTAAGTGAGTTTTTTGAACATTTGGGTACTGTACAGCGGACCTCTGCGTCTAGGGGCAAAACGGACCTCGGATAGGATTCAGCACCCTCGAAAACCCCTAGGACCACAATCAGACATCTTGAAGCATGAAATCGATGGTTTTTTGTAGAGCAGTGTTATCAAAACAAAATTTGTTTTTTGTTTATTTGAAGTAGGTAAGGTCAATTTGTTTTTTGTTTATAATGAAGTAGGTAAGGTCACTTGATTCAAAAAGCTGCAAATTTTACACAGGGGTTTCTTATTCTTTGATACCTATAGATAAATGTAAAAAAGTAAAGTTGATTTTATTATGTTAACCGATTAGGTTTTCACAATGGAGCCGGAGCCAACCCCGCGCTTTACTTTGAAATGATGCTGAAATGTATCGCTAAACCTAGAAATTTTTTAGTTGACAAGGCTGGGACGCGAACCCCCCCAGTCCCCCTGGTGAGTTCACTACAGTTCACGCTTTAGCTCCTTCGGCCTAGGTGGAGGCTTTTCTTTGATATAGGTTCATTTTGCAAAAATTAATTCTGTGTCAATAGAAAAATTTTCTATTGACAAAAAGATATTTAATATCTTTTTCTATTGACAAAAAGATATTTAATATCTTTTTCTGTACAATGTTCGGACTGATGTGGGATCTCGAAAAGATGGTCCAAAATTAATCGGAAATTATTTGACCTTCTGGGATCCGTAAAAAAATCCCATTTATAGCCCCAAGAAAGCCCCATACATCCCCACGGTGAAGTCGGATCGTTCTGTTACCCCCAAAAATGGATTCTACGTCCAAAAATACTTCGAAAACAACACCTAACTCGACCCCATAGCCGAAACCCTTCAAAAGAAGCCCTCCCGTAGCCTTTTTTTTTTAGCCCCATAGCGTTTCACGGGTTTGGGTGATCGGGTTGAAAACCTTGCGGCACAACTAGATGGCAAACCGAGTATTTTGTCAAAAACCGCCAAAAAAACGGCTCCTACGGCACACGGATATTTCATTTTTGGAATGTAGACATCTATAAACTTGAAACTCAAATTTTGAGACCGATCAGAATTGTCGACCTCCATCGCGATTACATAGGTGTATTATTCCAAGAATAATAAACCAAAATTATTAATTCTTTACATGGAATATTGGCTCGTTGACGCTTTGGCCTCAAAAGGGTCAAGATGCTATCATTTAGTGCTGATGGCTGGGAATAATATTATGTACCATGTAATGGTCTGACTTGTTTAAAGTGATGACAGTTTTGAGTACATTTTAAATTAAAGATGTAGATTGAGTCTGACTTGTTTCACTATTGATTGTAGGAGGGGGATGGAGCCCTAGAAGGCGCCGCGATTGGAAGGGGAGAAGATGATGACCTCACTTCACTTTCCTGGCTCCAAGACAAGAACCTTTTGAAAGGTAAGTTCTCCTCGTTTGTCCCTCCCAAACGGTACACGTCAAATCTAACGTGATTTTCTCTGTCCAGGCATTAACCTAAGAACGACCACTGGTGTTAGCGGGGCGGCCATGACGTCGCTCAAACAAGAATCCCCCACGTCGGACTACGCGGAAGACTGTCCCAGCGAATTGGGAGAGTCGACCTGTTCGAGCATCGCATCTTCCAGCCCCGTTCCTCCCATGGGCCCTATTTCCCATTCGACGCCCATCTCTAGTTCTACCAAGAATAAACACCCCCACCACATACCTTACGACCCCAAGGTACGCTTATAGAGAGCCACCAGAGTCAAGTTGCAATGTTGTAGCTCAGAAAATGCTATCTGTAGATACATAAAGACTAATTGAGCTCGATCAAATCAATGGGGTCCGGAACCGTGTCATGACCTATATTTTTCTGAGAAAGTACTTCACGTCAAGATACGAGAAAAATGGGTTTTGAACCCCTCCAGTGCAATTAGCACTTTTGGCGAGCCACCAAAAACTTGAATTTTTTGAGCGGAACCGCGAACTCGGATTCTGAGTTTAAAGCTGTGTGATTGGCCACTCACTGACCAATGAAAAATCTGGACTGGAGGCTACAAGTCAAGGAGGTTAGAAGGAATTGAGGAGCCCTGGCTTGAACGCCCCCTTTTTTCTTCTGTGACTGCAATTTTTGACATTTCGACTTGAAACTTCTCAGCACACTCATAATAATATATCCAAATACAATTTCATGCTTAAACGATCCATTGCATTGAGGACACATAATCCATTTTTCGAGGTCCCACATCTGTTCAAACATTGTACAGAAAAGATTTTTTTTTTAATTTTTTCAAACATATTTTCCTATTGACACAGAATTAATTTTCGAGCAATTGACCTATAGGTATATAGATAGTAATTTTTGCACAATCAACTTATAGATAACTTATAAATTAAACCCTTGTGTAAAATTGGCCGTTTTTTTTTTTCTTTCAAAGACAATTTCTGCAGAAGGACAATTTTTAAGGCGCTATTCAAAATTTATTTTCCCTTAACTCTAGTTCACCAAAGAATAGGCACATCAAAAGTTTAAAATCATTTCAAACTTGGTTTTGATCCTTTTTCTCTGAAGTTACCTGTTATGGAAATTTCCTTCTGTTGATATTTTACTCCTAGTGTGAAAAACAGAAAAACGTTCCGCTGATCCGATCAACCAATTCCACCGATCCTAGTTTGGTACTCCTCCAACAGGCCTTTTATGAGTGGTAACTTCCCCAATGAAATATTGCTCGTTTATGAGCCTATCAGTCCAAACGGTAGTCCTAATCAGCCCTGATACTGTTTTCCTCTCGTGAGCAAATCAGTGTTAGCAATAAAAAAAATAGTACAACTACACAGCAACGCGTCAAATAAATCAAACATTGAGCGGATAAAGCAGTGCATATCACCGAGCCTGAAATGTACACACTCTGGAAGTAGTTTTCCAATTTTGCTTAATGTGAAATTTTCATATTTTTGAGTCGCATGCAGTTGCGGGTTGTTTCCTAAGAGTTGTCCAGTAACTGCTCGTTTTATTTTGAAGTTCTAGGCGGCTGAGCGCCACCAATAAGCAACCATTATCTTTGCGCGAGTGAATTTCGCCTCATCCTTATCAAAATTTTAAATCGGGCTTCCTTCTGTTTCAGGTTCACGTCACATCCAAACCTCCTTACTCTTTTTCATGCCTCATCTTCATGTCGATAGAAGACTCAAAAGGGAAGGCGCTGCCCGTTAAAGAAATCTACTCATGGATACTCGACCACTTCCCATACTACCGCAACGCTCCAACCGGATGGAAAAATAGTGTACGACATAACCTGTCGTTAAATAAATGCTTTAGGAAAGTCGACAAAGCTCCAGTAAGTCCTGTAAGAATTTTTTTCTCCCTACATGCGATAAGTTCTTTAAAACATTGATGACGATGAGGTAATTTTGAATGGTATTTTCCACCAGAACTTAGGAAAAGGATCCCTGTGGATGGTGGACCCCGTCTCACGGCCTAAATTAGTCGAAGCCCTTATGAAGGCGCCGTACCACCCGTACACGAATTTAGATAAAAACAATTCGGCTCCGCATCTGAGGAGGTAAGTCGCCGAGCTCTGAGGTACAGTTTTTCGTTTGTTTGTTTTTTTATTTATTTTCATATTGATTTGAACATTGATTTGACTATTTATAATCCGCCCCCGAATTCTCACTCAAAGAGTGAAACTGCCCCACAGGAGTCCGAGCCCGATACCCGCCACAGAGCCCCCGACGACGGAGGAGGAACTGGACGATGTCGACGCCGCGGCAGCCATGTTAGTTCTAAAACACGGGCCCCACGCTCGCCTCCACATTTCGCATTCTCGAGGTGAATACCTGTCTGTAGGATGTTCCAAGAGAGTATTCATGGTTTGGACTTTAATCGATTGAATGAAACATTTAACTAGTTACTGGTTCTCCTGGAAAGTGGAAAGATTATTGCGTAGTCTATTTCTGCCACATTGCTTGGAAAGTTCAGAACAAGCGAAGGTGTTCCTTGATAAACCACAAATATTCTTGAACTTCCCATCTTCTTTCACTTGTGATAACCCACTTTTGACAGAGCTGGCACGGAACACACTCTGCTAATTGTCTGTTCACAAATGTTTGTGAATCTGATACTACATTCACTGATTGGGATGGATGGTATCGCAAAACGGAAGACTTCCTCAACTGTAAACAAGGCTTGGGGAACCTGAAGATGGCGTTACGCCAAATGAAAGTGATGGGTCGTTGGAAGCCCAATGACTTACGGTAAAGGTTCTGCAACGATTTTGGGCCCAAGTGCGATGTTGAGTCTCCGAGGATGAGCGCGTTTGATTATGATGTTGAGCGAGTTATTTGTGTGGGATTGATCGACGGTTTGAGTCAGTTGAGTGTGCGATCCCGTTCAATTAAGGGTGTCTCCATCGAGGAAAGTTTTTTAAGCCGTTGCGGGAAGGTCATGGTTGTTAGATTAGATTATTACCAGAAAGGTTCTCCTACTGTTGCGCCAGTCTCTCCCCCCCCCCCCCCCCCAGGTCCACTGATCCCAGAGCAAGATTCCTTTTGCGCTCCAGGGTTTCCCACTCGAAAAGTGATGGCTGACTCAGTGCTGCGAATCAGCCGCACAAAAACCACCTGAGCCGCGGGAAAAAACCCTTAAAAACCCCCAAAACTTCGATTTTAGTCGACCTAAAATAGAGCCGCTGACGGATCAATTAGTTTTAGGAATGTTTGTAAGATCATTTAGTAAGACAACCTAATGAACTACTATAATATAGCATATTATGCAATATTGTAGTTCTTATTCTTGGCGTTTTAAGGTGCTGAAGCCGAATCTGAAGAGATTCAGTAAATTCGACTTATGAGAAATTTGCAAAAAACGCCGAAATTATGGCACTTTTTCAGTTTTTTGCTCCGAAACTATGCGTTCTACGACAAACGTTACCATTATAAAAATGAAAGGGCATTGGATTCCCTACAAAATACACTGGACAACGTGGACATTTGACTCACTAGCACAGGAGTAGAGCGAGTTATTATCGTTTCTATTGTAAGTTCAACTGTTTTAGATGGTAGGTGCATCTTACGTGGCGAAAGCAACCATATTGGCAATATTGATTATATGAATCCATTCGCTTTGGGTGCTGACAGGCTCCTGGTCGTCACAGCTATTGTGCTGTTATCATCTCATTGTGCAGTCACTGTCTTTGGAGAAGACGTGGATCTCTTCGTCTTGCTGGTGGGCCTGCCATCCAGGCAATGTATAATTTTATAAACCTGGGAGAGGTAAATGTCAGCCAGCTTGCTACTACCCCAAGGCAACGTTATCAAATTTCACGTCGAAGAGCATACTATTCCTCCACGTAGTATCCGGATATGGCATCACCCTTCATGGGTGGGTAGAAGGAATTCCTCAGCTTTGGAGAAACATCCCGAGCAGTTCCGTTGCAGTCTTTTAAGACTCCTGTGGAAGTGGGCCAACTAGAGAACTGGTAGCAGCATGGGGATGTAGGTACTTGTCAGTGCTCATAGGGCAGTCATTGTCGTTGGAGAAGATGTGGTCTTGAAAGCTCCTATAAGCTTTACATAATGGAGAGGAATTGTCGGGTCATACAGAGTGTCTGTATCTGTATTGCTATCAACAACTGTCGAAATATTCCTCCATCGAATAGAGCTCCTTCAGTACCTGATACTTCTTAAATCTTCGTTTGAAGACTGAGAGTGATGCTTCTATGTCGCAGACGGTCTCTTGCAGATGGCGCACATTATGGTTATAGATAGTCACCGCTCTGGATGTGAAGCCTCGCTCAAAGAACTGGAGCCTGTGGGGATACCCGAAATTGCTCACATTCAAAACAGGTATCGTGGTTGTGGTCGAACGATAAGTGACCAAAAGATTCGAAGTTCCGCCTGACGAACGTTAGGGCCTCTAGGGCGTAGTGCCCATAGATGGTGAGCAGGTTCTCCTTCACGAATTCAGTCCGGAGTACCCTTTTCTGAGCAATTAGCACGGTAAGGAGGAGGATCCAAAACAGGATGCCGTATGTGGCTCGAGAGGCAAAAAGCCCATGGTAGGTATGTTGCCATCTGGGCCTCCTTATAAATTATAAATTTGTGGGAACGGCTACCAACCAGGGGAGAGACCACAATGTTTACCTACTGGGTAACCAACGCAGTCTCACCTTGAACTTACGCCCTTACGGCACATTGTTCACTGATAAGGTACCGATGGCTCTATTTGCCTTCTGGTGGTCGAGGCCCTATCCCTAATACAAGACTCATCACTACGACTGTAGGTCCGTCGACAAGCCGGGTTCTCGTTGGACCCCAGCTCTCTCTCCCCCCCCCCCCCCCCCCAGCCGTAGATTGCTGTGGCTAGCTTAACGTTCTCAGCAAACGAAGGCATGCTTTGAAAGGTCCACCAGAAATGTTTGCCCTTCCAGAGGACTCCCAAGAGAGGTTCGTTCGATCCCTCAATCTTGTGTGTTGAAGACGGATAGCTTAGGCACCTTTGCCACGGGAGCCCTCGTTGGTGATGATATCTCGGCATTTCCGGAAAGCAAAACTCAAGCTTTCCAGTTTCCACCGATTTTCGCCTCACTGGATGCGGCTCCCAATGGCCTAATCCTCCTGGTTTGGGAGGAGTTCGCCATCCGATCGTATGCAGAAAATATTTGTATCGGTGACCCCACTTCTCACGCAGTCGCCCATCCTAGTACTAACGCAGAAGTTAACTAGATCCGGTTTTTAATCAGCAGAAACTTGTAATTCATTCGAATCATCGAAATCATACAGTCGCCATTCGCCTATCTAAATCATTTTGGTTTGCTCATCACCACACAGCTTGAAAGGCTTTTCAACAGTCGACGAGCACAGGCGTCTTTGCAGTGTTACCAACTACCGATCCCGTGTAACTTCTTCGACGCTGATTTTGAACTTATTTTTCCAGATGAATACCACAAACGTCACAGGATGTCCCTCCAACAGTCCCCCCAGTCGAACGGCGTCCTCCGCATCAAGGTGAGCATCTGCCACTTCCTACTATTACTCCCCCAAGCATGGAAGCACGTCCATTGCTTACAGTGAGAGCCTCTGACTTCAAAACTGGGCCTGAACATGACAATAGTCTCTACCCAACTTTTGCTTCTTCAACGTCATAATCCCCAAATTGACATGCTCAGGCGTCATTTTTGAAGTCTCTCTCTCACTGCTCAATATTCTTCACAACTCTCCTTTTCTTTCTGTAACTTTGTCGTAGGTACCTTCTCGATATTATCAAATTTCAACAATTTATTTCTTCATTATTCTGTACAGTACAATATTTCTTGGTATCATATTTTCCGTTTCTCTTAGACAAAGTTCATTCTCTACCATATCTTTATCTTCTCTGTGCTTGTCGGCTGGTTTGCATGCTTTGTAATCCTTGAATATGGTGTATTGTAGCGGGAAAAACTTGACATTTTTGGCTCAGAGTCAATCGTTCAAGATTGTGACATGCTTGATGTTGGTGAAGAAATAGTTATCCCTCAGGTAATTCGGTGTTCTTTTTATATTCTAGTTTTAATGTTAGCGTTGTTGTAAATGTAACGCGAAGAATGGAAATCTAGGAGAATGAGAAAATTGTCTAATTACTTGGTGGTGGTGGTGAATAGTTTGAGACGGAATAAAACTGGGTTTGGATTGGTTGTTTGTTTGTTTGCATTCGCGCCCAGTTTTACGCTGCAAAGTATAATTGTGATTAATCCATCATAATCAATATAGGTACACGAAGTGATCATCTAAAAATTTAATCAACCAACACCAAATTCAAAACCAATATATCCTTACAATTGTTAATTCGAGCGAAGTCTCAACTTACTAATTAACTGTTATAGTGAAGGAGAGTTCAGTGAATTGTCAGGGTCGACAACATTAACTGAAGCAGAGTCGTGCCCACGTTGAGAAAGTCATGTGAAACCAAAAATTGGTTATTTGTTTACATTTCTGGATTGGGCGGCATGGGTTGCTGACTGGCAATGGAGGCTGAACTTTGGATGAACTCTGAGGGAGAAATGAGGGCGCCCTGAGAGCTCTTTGACTTCCAAGCTAGTCATACCATAGGACGGTATTTTTAGATTCCTTCATGCTGAGGATCGCCCTGAGGAGTTCTTTGTTCCCTCAAGCTAGTCATGGGCTAATATTTCGTAGATTTTTACTCAAGCTTGAGGGTAGCCTTGACTCAAGATGTATAGAGGGTAGTTGAGGGTCGTTTTGGTCTTCTTGAATGGAGGCATCCATTGACGAGCTGTTTGACCTCTCAAGCCAAGTCCTAGGCCGGTATTTCATAGACCTCTAGCTTGATGGTTTCCTTGATGGCCTCAACTCAAAGTGTTCATAGAGGCCAGTTATCCCTTCCACAAGGTACTCCGAGTTGGGCTCAAGCCCTTTCCAGAAGCCTGAATAACTCGTTTAGATTTTCATCCATCCACGTTGTTGACTAGGATTGGACTCTACATTGGGTGACCCACTTGCTTCCACCAAGCATTGATGAAGCGCAGCAGATCCCCCCAGCGTTGCCTTGATTAACTCCTCAGGGACATGAAACGGGGCTGTGACAGCACACTGGATGACATGCTTCGCCGACTCCAGTCCAACATAGCAGAAACGGCACTCATCGGTGTCTGATAATTCTTCATGGAGGTGATACAGGATCATGCATTGACCAGTAGCTTATCACTCTTCTCCAAGTTGAGCGCTTTCTTTGCTATTTAGAGAATCTGATGAATAGTTTATCTTGCCTTGACCAAAGCGCTCTCTCCTTTGCCTCCTGGTCCTGATAATGGGGTTAGGACTCATAGGAAGATGTGCTGAGCTTTGTAAGGGCATCAGCAGCTTCGTCAACCTGGTGGTCAGGGCACCATGCAAGGGTCACTTCATTATCCCTCGCAAAGGACCAATTGGTTTAGTTCCTGACCAGTTTTGATCTGATTGACAGTGAGCTTGCAGCTTGACTATCTTGTCTATATGGGCGGTAGCAAACTCTGTCCAAAGGGTCACAGTTCAGGGCTTGGTAGAAATGCTAAACTCGGTCCCCTCCCTGGAAAAACTATTGATTATGGAAAAGCAATTAGAAGGGGTCTGAGGCAAGTTGGGATATGGTCGGGGGTTGGCTGGTTTTAGCCAGCTGGAGGTGGCCCCCTAGTTGTAGTTATGCCCACGTTGGCGATGGCATTGAATGATGATTTGTCCAATAAAAGCTGAAAATTTGAATCATTCGTTCCTATCGTTCACTTACACCTTCAGCTCAGTGGTGGGCCGAATTTACCTTTTGCAAAGGTCTCATAGCCAGGTAATTTAAGGCTTAATTTGGGCCGAGCTTACCATCGCACCAAAGTCTTCTTGCCAGGTCATTTTAACACCGGGGCCGAGTTTTCCACTCCTCAAACGCATTAGTCCCGAGTTTACGCCCGACAATATGTAGACTTTGGTCATTTACTGTTGCAATGGAGTTCACTTCCGCCTGGAGAATGGCAGCCATCCCTTCGGGTCGCCCTGAGGAGCTCATGGTTCCCTCTCAGTAATAGACTAATATTTAACGGGTTTCCCCACAAGATTTCACGGTGATGTATATCCGTTTGAATGGAGGACCTCCATGGCACTGGGCCTAGAACCAAAGTTTAATTTACAAAAATAGTAAAGTTATTTTTAAATATTTATTTCCGTGTATCTCGAAAATACCTATAACCCCAGAATATGTCCGAAAAGATCGAGGAACAAAATCGTCTCCTGAGTATAAGAAACAATTTCTCGGCCAGGCAGGGTCGCCCGACCGCCCGAGCAAGTCATAGTTTTTCCTCAAGCTTGGGGATTCTCTTAACTCATTGTTCACACCGAGTACAGTTTACCCTGATGAGTGTCGACTCTCTGCCACCTCAATCTATTCATCTGCCGCACACCATCACTGCTTCACCTAACGGATTTCGATTCTTCGCAAGTTTTGAGTGTTTATTAATGTCTTTTTACTCGTGGAGCTTGAGAAGATAATTACGCGAGAAAGAACTTTCGTCAGTCGTAGGCCTCTTGTACATAACCTTTATCAGATTTTTAAAAACACTCAAGTTTTTTTGTGATTAACGTTATCGTTGTTGTTTGACGTGTGCAAACCTTTCCCTGCGTTTCACCTCATACCCATTCCACGTTATAACTGGAAATTTGTGACTGCTGTAACTTTGATACTTTCAAGATATTTTGGAACTGTAAATGTTTCGATGTTATTATGTTGTTATTCTTTTTTGGTGTTGATAGCAGGAAGATGAAACCATGCCGCTCATCAACCCCCCCGAAGATCACACGTACAGCACGATGGAGTCTGGGATTGAACATTCAGCCGACGAAGCGTTTGCCGATGGCTCGGATTCTAACTCCAGGTAGAGCCCACCGGGCGTTTCTTCATGTGGGAAGTGTGGAAGAGAGAGCGTTGCGGTAGTGGAGTGAAACACTGTTGCCAGTTGTACGTGGAGGTTATTAGAGATTGCTCGTGGATTTTAACCTTTATGATGATGGAAAATCCATTGTGGTTGTAGAGTTATCCGAAAGGTCACGAAGTCCCTTATATCGAAGATTACAATTCGAAAACGATGCCACACTCGACCTCTTGGCCAAAATCCTCACCTGTCGTCCCTTGGAAGCCGTACATAGTTGATAAATCATTCAAATGCCAATAAAACCCATATTAAACTGCCCCACACCCCCAAAACGACTTTCTACGGTTCAAACTGACATTAAAATGCTTAAACGCCACCAACCACCATCTTTATTGAACGAATTATAAAGTTTTCTTCTTTTGCAGCATCATGAAGTTGTAAACCCCGTTCAAGTCAAGACCATTCGATATTTGAAGTAGATATCATCATATCGGATTTCAAGGCGGACTTTCAGATAGCTAATCAAACCGTCGTTTCAACATCGTTCCGTATTTGAAAATACATTGTGATGCTTTTTAAAACGGACTTGTTTATTTCTTGTGAATTCGGCTGTAAGGTGGAGCTAAGTGGCACCAACTGGAGTGTTGCCAACTGTTTGAGCTGTCTCGTGGTGTGTGAATCCTAATACACCAAATGGGCTGTTAATAGTGTGAAATGGCGTTTGACGTTTTGGGAGGATTACGTGGTACATGAATGGGGGGTCGGTTTCTTCCTGGTGTTGAATGCGCTGAAGTCCGATTTTCGCCATCTCGTCGTTGCTAGAGCCCAATTCGTCCTGGAAAACGTAAATTACCGCATTGGTAACATGTTGATGTTGGTTGGTATATTTGAAATTCGCATGAAATCCGCACGACTTCCAGTAATATGTAATAATCAGACAACCGAATCTCTTACGACTGAGCCATTATCGCCCCCAGTTGCAACCTTCAGTTGGTTATTGAAACGATATGATGGGAACCCTAGCTTCACAAATTAGGTTCTTGGTCTGGTTTGTTCCTTAATGCTTTTTTCTTAGTGGGATGTTGTGAGGGGAAGAAACCGTATGCTGATTGGTGTAAATTGCATTTAATAAAATATGCAACTCAAGGCGCCTTTCGCTCCTGCCCTACTTGTCAACACAACCAACCACACAAGTAACCCCAAAACCAACGTGTTAAACTCAACATGTTTCCGGTAATTACTCCCTAATAGGCCCTAGCACGGCACCCCAAATGAACGTCATACTACCAATAAACGAGAACCTAATCTCATCCGTGCGAGGCGCTCTGAAGGGAAGGCCACCAACATGCAGTTTCACTTAAGGGTTAATGTTACACTCCTGAAGAGCTCTGATCCCAGAAGGGCAGGAGCGAAAGGCGCCTTGAGTTGCATATTTTATTAAATGCAATTTACACCAATCAGCATACGGTTTCTTCCCCTCACAACATCCCACTAAGAAAGATGGAAACCGTTCATATCACGCAGAAATGCTTTTTTGTAAATTTTGTTCTATTATGTAGATGGACGCAAACTAATGAGGTGGTTAGGGAGAGAAAACGACTCCTCTGCTGAGTACTAAATTGTTTATTTAAATAAACAATTGTAGCGTGGGGACCGGTTTCGAGCAGTTATACTCGTCTACAGCCCTAACAAGAAAAATATTAGTCATTATCATCACAGAGAACAAACATAACGGTATATTATACTGAATTTATAGGAAAGGTAATTGAGTAAAGTAAACATGATGAAACCGGTGCATGTCGGTGGGGAATTTGACACTAGTAATTTTTAGAATATGGACCCACTTTTAAAACAATAATTTTAGAAGCCAATTATTGGCTCCATGACTGATGGCAAGTGAAACGACTGAAAAAACAATTTGGCATTACTGTACTACTGAAATGAGAGATTGATTGTTCTAGAAGTACCTACCTACCTAACACAAATACTCGATATGTGAGTAGCGAGATGGAGAACTGTTAGAGATAATTTTAAAAATGTACCCCATTCCTACTAATACTAGGAAAAACTGAATTGGAATATGAAAACAAATTTAGGAGGTAAAATTGTAGAGATAAGGAAAATGATGACGTAGGTACCTTACTTTTGAATTTTGAGAAATTAAATTTATACAAGAGTTGAATTTGAATGTATATGTATTTGAAATTATATTTACTCAATTACCTTTCCTATACATTAAGTATGATATTCCGTTATATTTGTTCTCTGTGATGACTAATATTTTTCTTGTTAGGGCTGTTACAGTAGACAAGTATTACTGCTCGAAACCGGTCCCCACGCTACAATTGTTTATCGTTTGGAACAAAATTTGTTATTGGAACAAAAATCGTAATATTATTGTATTGAAAGAAGAATCGATAATTTTCAATATCGTAACGTCCCTAGTCAACTCCAGACAGAATTTTGTTGAGTGTGCACATTCAGGATTGTGACGTTGCGAGATTGATTCCAAGAGAAGGTTTTGAGGGACCAGAAACCAGTTTTGTTGGAGAAACTACTCGTTTTAACTCTTATGAGTGTCTGCGGCCGTAGAAGTACGAGTCGTATTATGGGGCAGGGGAAACTGGTTTAGAGGGAGCAGCCACTCGTTCTGAGGGGAAGAATCCGTATTTAAAGGTCCAGAAACCAGTTTAGGGGGAGCAGAAACCGGTTTTGAGGGAGACACTTGTTCAGAGGAAAATGATCCGGGTTTAATGGAACAAAATCCGGTTTAAAACGACCAGAAACCAGTGTTGAGGGAGACACTTGTTCAAAGGATAATGATCTGGTTTTAAAGAAGCAGAAACCAGTTTAGGGGAGTAGACACCGGTTTTGAGGGAGACAGACACTCGTTCTGAGGAGCAGAATCTGAATGAATAGAATCGGAGGAGCGGAATGAATAGAAAAATCATGATAGTGAAATAGGACCTTGGATTTGTGTTCAATATTAAATAAATTTTCTGAAATTATGAAGAACAACACCTTATCTCTTCAAATCATTTTCTGTTCCATTTATCATTAATCAATTAATGGAATTATATTAATATAATTTTGCCTTGTTTGCAGTTGTTCCCTTCGGATATACGACGACACCGAGGAAGAGCGGCGGAAAACCGCCGAAGGGGCGGACGCCCTCCTCAACCTCGCCGGTATAAAAACCCCTCAGAACTGGGAAGTGGCGCCGCCTCCGCTCAAACGGGTCCGAACGTTGTCTCCCGTCGTGTCGACCGTCGACAAAAACCGGACTCCTCTCCTTCCGAGCAAACTCCGCCGGAAACCCGCCTGCCCCCAAAGGATAAAAACCAAAAGGTAGGGCATCCTTCTCAGGGCGCCCCCCTACTCGCAGCTTTAGTTTAGATCGTAGTAGACAAATTTATTTATTGCTAATTAATTCTACGAAAAGAGAATAAATACAAAAAATAAACGTTCCGCAAGGCGGTGCGTGTAAATTGTCATCACCTCCTTGGGAAACGATGTACAGTTCCGACTTGAAGTCAGGAAAAAATTCGCAAACTATTCGCAATTGTTTCGCAGAATAATGTGAATTTCGTAGTAGAAAAGCTTGCAATTATCCTGTTATGGTTTCAGTAGTTACATAACCTTAACTTACGGGGTTTGTATTTGTTTTTTTCTTTTGGACAATTTCTCAGTTCAACGCTGAGCACGTAGGGAATTTAGCGACTTAGTTGAGATCCTGGTTTTTAGCCGAATCACAGATTCGTTTTGTTTGGTTGGTAGAATTTTATGAGAAGGTTGGTATAGTTGGTAAGATTGCACTTGTGATTGATCGGAATTGTAGTCGCCAGTCGAGCTGCGGACATTGAAAAAACTGTTTGTTCTGTGAGGTGAACGCGATTGTGGTGGATTGAAGTGGAAGGCGTTTTGATGGAGTGGGGCTGCGGAAAACGAATTTCCCTGTTAGAAGTACAACTGGTATGAACAGCCTTAAATTGTGAACGTTTTGCGGGGAGGCTAAATTTCATCGTTATGGGGCCGACAAGCTGTCGCTTCCATCAACAAACTATTTTCAATGAGTGCGAAGAGTGTAGATGGCCCCGGCTTGAACGTATAATATACGTTATACGTATCTATATATACATATAGACATATTATGTCATATATGTCTATATAGATTTTGTTACGTTTCAATGGTCCATGGATAGGTTTACTGACTGGCTTCGCCCCCCCTGCGTCTTTGGGGTCACACAATCATCAACCCTGTGCAGGCTGTGCGAGGAGGCTGGAGGAACCGCCACCCACATCATCTTGGAGTGCCGAGCACTCGCACACAGCAGATGTGCCTCCTTGTGGAACCCACCTATCTCTGCGCTAGCTGAGTCTAGAACCTAAAGACCCTCACCTGGGGAATAGGCATTCTGGACTGGAACTAGGGTGCTCAGGCAGAGCAGAATAAGCTCTAGGCCATCCATGCTGGGGGCGCCCTGAACTTCCTTTATGAGCAATCCCTCTACAACCTTCAATTGTACAATCAAGAATTGTACAGCTTGCCTATTGTACAGAATGCTCTGTTGAATTATACTCCCAGGAAAGCTGCCTCTAGTTCCTGTTGGTAGGTTTTGACCTGGATTAAGTTTCTGGTAAGTTTCTGCTCCACACAAACTCAGCATGGACTGACAACGAACAAAATAAGCCTTATTTTTGCATCAGTTAGTTAGCACCCTGGAACTGCACTGCGTCCATCCTCGTATCCTCCATGAAATATGTACTAGTTGAACTATGCTACTTCTTAACACTTACCAAGCTCGTAAAGCTAAGAATCAACTAGTGTCATCACATTATAGCCCCTCTGGGGGTTTATCCACGCAGCGTTTGGATCCAAATTCATGCTTTTGGCACAGGATGTATCGTAGTCATAGATTTGCTGCCAGTTGTGGGTCTACTGGCTGCTTGAGATGCTGAAGCATTTGCAGATCATGGTGTCCCTCAGCGGACCTTTTGTATGCATTGAACCGCAGAGCAGACTCGTTATGTGGTGTGCCAAGGTCCAAAGATTGCCGATTCAGCTTGCCCCTCGCATAGGACTATCCTCTGTTGGATGAGAGCTGTGGATAAGGAAAGGGACCAGAAACCTGGATGAGACTCCCTCAAACCCTCCCACGTGTCGTGGACCCGGCATTGCAACCATCTGATTTGAAGCTGCTTCAACCTTCAGCGAACAACAACATTCAACATTCATTGAATTCGTCTTGCGACGGACTTTTCCCCCCATGCTGCTGTTCATAAGTTTGCTTGTGCTGTGTCTGATGTCTTCATGAATCAACAGCCAAAGTCACCAAGACCAGCTCTGTCTTAGAGATTCTGCGTTCCACCAGGACTACTCTTGATTTTTGCAAGGTTCTAAGGGAATGGGAAACTCCCAGACGTTTCCCAAGCTTGTTGAACAGTCCGTGTAACCCCTCTGAACAACCACTTCGGCTACTGTTTCTGTCGTCCATTGACAGATTTCTGTTGGACACACGGATTGCACTGTTTCCATTTGGGTACAAAGGGCATTCTTAGCGTAACCTTTTTTCTTCCCACAACGGGTTTGACTGGTTCCTCCACAGTGTGAAGGTTATGTTTAGCAACACTGCTTCAACCCTGACTTCTCTGCCTACGACCCAACCAGGCATCCACACAGACATAAGAGTTATAATATTATTATAACTCTGGCTAGACCGGTTCCTCAAGGTCGGACGCGAGATGACGAGAAGCTGAGCGTTGGTAGAAGTTGTGGAGGTCATGTTTAGCGACACTGCTGTAATCCTGACTTCTCTGCCTACGACACAGGCACCCACGCAAACATATGGCTCTGGCTTGACTAGTTCCACCTCAGTATGGAGGTCATGCTTAGCAACACTGCTGCAAGCCTGACTTCCAATGAACCACATGCCACCCCATTCACATGGCCCCGGCTCGATCTGCTTGATGTACTGCAGCCCACTCATGTTGGAAGCTAAAACCCACAACGTGGCATAACTGTCCCACTCCCCTAATCTCAAAATCCCACCACAATCGCTTCCCTCCACTTCAGAGCCATTTGGAGCTCAACCCTCCCAGGAAACTCACCCACTAACCGAACAAGGGAAGTTTCCCCTCCTCAAATTTCCCTCACTTTGTTTCAAACGCTTTATTCAACGGTCGACAAACCCGCACCGTTGTTATAACTGTTTAGGGTAAAACGTTCTTTTTGGACCACGTAAACGTGTTGAATCGTTGTTTAAATTAAACCTTGTTATTACATGTATATTTTTTCTGGTTGAGTTTCAGTATTTATTAGAGAAATTTCGTTTTTTGTTCTTTGTTATAACGAGTGGTATTGAAAAAGGTTATATTTTAATTAGATGGAAAATTGTACACTCGGGAAACCTCAAGCATTCGCCAACCGCTAGAATTATGAGTGATTTTTTTTTTTTTTTCGTCTGAATTGTATATTGCATTGTTATTTAGTTCGTACCGATTACGTTTTTTTTTTCTATTGTTCATTAGGTCAAATTTTCCCCGCGATTTTTCTGATTGTTCGTTGTGAGCTTCCGTTTTTTAAAGGGCGGCGAGCTCAGTTGGCAGTATTGGCGTTTGCCAACTGAACGTTCGAAGCCGGGCCCGAAGACGAAAATCTGAAAAACGCCAAAAAAAAGCTGCCGTAAAAAAAAATTGTTGCTGTACAAAAAAAAAAAAAAACCATAAACAGAACGCAAGGTCTCCCAAGGTCTTTCATTCTGCGGTTGGGCTTTAAATTAGTGTTGCACAATCACTTGCCTTCCTCCCAGCAAAGTGCCAAAGAATTTGAAAATTTTTACCTCATTGATGTTCTTCTGCAAAAACAAAATTAAAAAAAAAACAAAAAAAAAAAGAGAAAAAAAGTGGCAGGTTGACAAGTTAACTGGATTATTACGCTGCTATTAGAAAAAAAGAAAAGTTTGATATTTCGAGCACTAGAAATGAAAGTGTGATATTGGTGTTTTTTTAGCGCACTCTGGTACAATCATCTGTTGTAATAGTTGGAATATTAGAGCCAAATGTGTGAGAAAAAAAATTTTCGATGTAGTGAAATTTCCGGGTGTTCTTCGAATTGAGCGGGTTGAGCTGCTCCGAATGATGAATTCTAGTCAAATCGGCACGGAAAACACGATTAACGCTATATGTTTCTACAGGGGAGGTCGTGAAGTTTGGTTTGCTCGCGAGAAAAAATGTCGACGCAGGCGGCACTCCATGCAGATCAGAGAGGAGTCATCAATCCATCCCGGTAAAAGAAATGCCCACGCCCTGGCGCCGTTCCTCTCCCCACTTATGTTGACAAAGTGGTAAAGATTCTTATCTTAGTTCCCACAGCTCTCCAGAGCTGTCTTGGGCTTGCTAAGCTCGTCCTGAGCTGACTGAGGGTTTCCAAGCCCAATACAGTGCCAAGCTGGATAAGGGTTTCTAAGGCTTGTCAAGATGGTCCCAAGCTTTCCAGACCTGTCCAAGGCTGACAAACTTGGTGCCCAGCTGGATAAGAGGATTAAAGACTTGCCAAGATGGTTCCAAGCTTTCGAGAACTGTCCATGGCTTGCAAAGTTGATGCCAAGCTAGGGATGAGTTGAAAATGAGACTTCGTCTGGGGATGGATTGCCTAAACTAGTAGGGATCTTCCATTCCCGTTTCCGACACTCAGTGACCAAGGTATTTGAACTGCTACCTGCTCAATGGTCAAACCATTCACGGTCAATCAGAGATTGGATATGGACATTGCTTTGGTTTTGGATATGTTAACGCGGAGACCATACTCCGGCTTGACACATTACCCAACAGGGTCTGCAGATCGCTCTGTATGGTTGCCAGAAGAACAGTTTCATCCGCATACCGTAAGTTATTAATTGGCGTGCCATTCACAAGAATCCCAATTTGGCAGTCTTCGAGGGTCTCTTCGAAAACCTGCTTGGAATGAACAAGAATGTTGAGAGCATGCAGCCCTGTCTAACACCCTTGGCAATGCTAATTGGCTGTGTGGGAGACCCATCTGCCAGAACTTGGGTGGTTTGGCCCCAATCAAGGTTCTAAATGATCAGAATGTCCTTCTCATCCAGACCAACTCCCCACAACATTTGCACGAGCTTTCCATGCTTCACATTGTCAAACGCCTTCTCAAATTCAATGAAACAGGCAACGACTTGGCATACTTGATCAAGGCATTTCTGGACCAAGACCTGCAAGGCAAACAGAGCACCTCCTGTCAAACGCATTCCTGAACCCAAATTGGGTGTCACCAATTTCACCCTCTACCTTACGCCATAACCATTAGGTAATGGAGCACAAGTAAAAGAATGTTGATAGTATAGCTCATCCAGCCGGTTGTTCTATGGTCCCCGAGCACTTGGCAAGGTTATGAATACTGAAGTCAACCGTTCAGTTGGAAATGGTGCCTCAAATTCGTATGGGGTACCTTTCCTTTATGTACATCACACGCTCATCACTATCATCAATTATGTGATGTAATAACGAGTTTTTCAACCAACCTCAATCTCTACCCCCTCATTCAGGGCGAGATCGTGCGCAAACAGGCGCATTTGCGCCAAACCGTCTTATTTTGAGTGCTAACCTCGTTGCTGCTAATTTGTCACATTAAAAAAAATAGCCGCTCATGAAGCTGCTATGATCTCGAACGCGTCCTTATTTTCAAATTGAACATTTCACAGTTACAAACTAGCAGCAACGCTCTCCACAAACAGTGTTACCAACAGCACAATCCGCTCAATTCATCAGATTCACCGAGTTTTTCGCTATATTTCTAGCTATAGTTTTCATAGAAAAAACAAAACATTAAATAGTGCTCCTAAGCTAGATATTGTAAACCCTATTCAAATTGTAATTATAAAAAAAATATGTTTTCAACCCCAGTGTCAAACCCGATCACGTCTCATGCTTATCCGCTCATTGAAATTTCACGTTGTTTTGCGCTTTACGCGTTAATTTTAAGCCTTCGTCGTCTTCCCTAATCGCAGTTGCCAAAAGTGTTTCGCAAGTTTTCTTTTCTTCTTCCCCGTCTGTACATAAATTTTGTGATCTAAAAAAAACCTTCCGGCTTCACATAAAATCACTAGCACGGGACGTTTAGAACGTTCCAGTCCTCCTCCTCCCCCAAAAAAGTTCATTATGAGCGTGTAAAACTCGTCTTCCAAAAAACTGATAAGGTAAAATTTTCACCGTTCGTAGACAGCGGGCCTAAAACGCCGCATTTTTGCGATTTTTTTTTTTAGCTGAACCCGCTAAAAATCTTACCTGACTAGTATAAAAAATTTACTCCCCACCCTTCCCCTCTCCCCCAACCTATTTCGACTACAGTAGGTACGGCGTAGCACTTTTTATTTTTCTCTCTCAGACTTTACGGAGAAAACAAATTATCTTTGTAGCTAAAAGGCCACCGTGTATGTCCCCGTAAAGCTCCTGATTTTTCTTGTAGTTGTGGCCTCTGAAATAAAAAAAAGAACCGAGTTGTAGACGGTAGTAGAAGTGATAAAATCTTGATACATACATATGCAAAGCAATAATAATTAATAATAAAAGTATATAAAGTAATTATATATAAATGAGTAATCTATATATTGGGTAAAAAAATCTGTCTTGATAAGACTTTGTTCTGTTTGGCCCTCGGACATGTTTCTTAGGTCTAGAAGAAACTATGAAATATAGATTATATTGAATAAAATGGCATTTTTCTTGGGTGTCACCTTCTCCTTACAGTTTTGAAGTACCAGTGTTGCCGGGAAGTTGGCAACAGTGGCTAATGCCTAGAGGGCTGTTCGAGCTCCTTCATCAGTTAAACTTCTGTTTTCTTCTCGTTGATGTAAGCTGGCTGTAAGATTGGAGATCGGAGGAGGATAAGTCGAAATTGAGGTTATGATATAACATTGAAGATTGGGATCTTGAGGAAAAGAAGAATGTACGCACTGCCTTCCAAAATCAGAAGAGTCTCTTACGGTTCCTAAGGCGATAAGTCTCATCACGGGTGCATAAGGCATAATTGGTGAAAAAGTGAGGTAGGTAGGTACATTAATACGATATTTAGGTTCATAATATGAACCCTCAACCCAGTCATTGAATTTTTGACGTTTTGTCCAAAATCAACGCCCCTAGTTTTTCATGTTCATCGACACGTGGTACCATTCGTTTTGGGGTTAAAAAAAAAAAATGTAAATTTTTCTGGAGATTGGAACACTGCGGTTCTGAACAGACAAAAGTGTTTTTACGGGTCCACCAGATTTTTTTTTTTTTAACCTCCCTCCGAGGTTCCAAGAGATATTTAGGTACATTGTAAACTTTGTTCCTCAGATCTTGTGTGTTGAAGACAGATGCCTTGGCTGCCTTCTCACTAGAGCCTCTGCTAGGATTCTCAAAAACGTTCAAAAGTTCAGGGGGAATCGTCAACCTACAAAATGTCATTATTGACTTTTGGTCAAACATTGGTGTTCGTCCCCGGATTCGAATCAGGCTGATCAGTGCCCTGACTATTTGTAAACAGGCGTTTCACAGACGCCTTAGTCCACGAGGCCACTCTGTCCCCTACACCTGTGACACACTGTGCGACAGTCTTTTTTCCCGCCCCGCCAGTCCCGCACTAGGTCTCAATAGGGGGGGGGGGGGGGTCATGGGTGGTCGCCTGTAAAAAACAGTGAGTTTTCTGGACTCTTTTTGACATTAAATTTTTGCTTTTCACACTTTGAACGTGCGTTGCGAAATCTGAAAATCTGTATCCATATGGATACCATGGGACGTTAAGGGTTAACGTTCATTTTGCCACAACGATCGCAGACCCAACACGCCACTCCGAACTGCTTATCGTCGAATCCCCGACGAAATTTTCGTCACGAAACTCTAGATTGAATGCCAGATGATGCCGATGGAAAATTTATATTTACACACCAACCACCCGTTTTTACGACGACTAAACCATGATACAATGTAGGTATCATACATTGTATAATGTTTTGCCGCTGGGTTTCCAGTATAATAAAGATGATTGGTGGCGGGTTATTATCATGTCATAATAATTTTATGACCACCGTTCATTCAACTATCTTTGAAGTTCTGTTTTTTTTTAATTAAAAAAAAACAGAACTTTAAAGATAGTTCTTCGAGTAGAAAATATATTTAATATATTTTCTACTCGAGGAATCAACTTGAAATTGTCACAGCATATTCTCCATCATACAGGAAACATACAACATAATTTTGAAACCAACAGTTTGAATAGGTCGGCTGCACCAAAGAGTGAAAGTCGGGCGTTTGTCCTGTGTCGGCGCTGATCAACCTCCTCAACAAACGTTACAAGCAGAATTACAACATTGAAAGCAACCTAAATTTTATGCTTATTACCATTGTTAAATGTACAAATAAAAATCGCGACTGTAACTTGAGAAGCAGTGACCAAATAACGATTCGATTGAATTCACTTGTAGCTAGCTATAAAAAGATGAAATGTACACCTAAGTAGTAATTCATTGATTTAATAATGTCATCGAAATAAAACAAAATAAAACATAAATAAAGGAAGGAGGAATAGTTATAATCTATTGTGAATGATCTGCGATAATTCACAATAAAGTTTGTTAAGGGAGGAAGACAGCCTGTGAAACCATGATCCCTTTATCACTTTTTGTATTACTTTTCACTGTGTTGTTCGCAGGTTTTGTCGATAATGTGCAGGTGAGTAACACGTGTTTGTGAATTTAATCGAATGAATAAAACTGCAAATTTTGCAGTAGCACTATTCTTATGTATAAATTGTGCAAAAATTTAATGCTGCTCAACTTGAGGATAAAATATTATGTAAGGTACATACACTGGGGTATCGCACCTTAAAAAAAATCGTTCAACTTTGAACGCTCATCATACCTGCAATTTTCATCCAATCTTTTTGGAAATTTGACAAACTATCCTTGATTATTGGTTAAATTTTGAAGTCAAAAGTAATAGTTGTTATCGGAAGGTGTAGGGTACCACCTGATGAGAATGTGGGGTGTGTATCTTCAAGTGTCGTGTCACCTAATTGGTTATTAATTAAGTGGTGTGGGTGGCGGAATGCGTACCGCGCAGCGTCTGTGGTTACGCCGCCAGTGTTTGTGGAGGGGGCCAGAGGGAGTAGGGGTGGACATTCCTCAGAGGCCTGACACAAGATTTTGTGATCAGCAGTCAGTTCCAGCCGCAGTACAGGGGAACCTGGGTTCCTTAGGGATTCCCGAGGAGTCAGGTTTCCCTAAGTCCAGCAGTTTCCCGGAAGGGACGGGAGGAAGTACGGGTATCCTACGCGAGGAGTCGTGTTGGATAGCGTTTCCTGCAGCCGTGTGAGTACTGGGGGTGTAATCTGGACATATCTGGACATCCACAACTATGCCCACCCAATCAGCCTCACTTTCAAGTGCCACTTCCAGCTAGCCTTGCCCAGCCATTTCCCAATCCTCCAACTACGAAAGGCGGCGTTATTCTGAGCTTCTATGGAACTTGGGCCTACACACAACACAAAACGTACCTCGTTAGGAACTCACCAGGCTCACCGGACGTATTCTCAAGCGACACCCACAAGGAGTCAGTTCCCTTAAAACCATTTTGTGCTAATCAGTCTTATCACTTGAATTCCACCTGATCCTCAATTCAATTTCCAGGGTACAATTCGCTGCGTCGCAGGAGGAAAACTGGTACCAAGCGGAGCCTGTCCATTCATGGTCAGCATACAAAAGTGGTATAGAGATCATTGGGGGCACATTTGTGGAGGGAGCATCCTGAACCCTAACTGGATACTGACAGCATGTCACTGCGTCGCCTACACATCACCTTGGAAGTATCGAAACGCTGCAGAGCATCGCGTTATAGCTGGCGTCAACAATTACAATTCCAAGTTAACTACAAGGCAGGAAGCCCTGGTGGAGAAGTATGTCGCTCACCCGAAATGCAACAGACGAGGGAAACCTCTGTTTACCTTTTACGACGCAGGACTTATCAAGCTTCAATCTCCCTTGGAGTACAATTCGCGAGTGCAGCCTTTAAAGCTGATCAGCACTCAACCTGACGTTGCTGCCAAAGAGCTGAATCGCTTGCAGAAAAAACACGCATTCTGCGTCACTCCCGGGTGGGGTTTGATCGAAGAGGTTCCCAGAAAGAAAAGAAGCCCCTACCTGAGATACGCCAACCATTCTCTCAACACAGCGGCCGAATGTCAGGATGCCTACTGCCTGAAAAAGTCGCCGTATCACGAAGAGGAATGCGGAGATTTTGATGAACTCGGACAACTCTGCGTCACATCCAGAGTCGGCACAATCAGCGCAGGCGACTCCGGCGGTCCTCTTGTTTGCAACGGCTTTGTCTTCGGCGTTGTCAGCCAAACCGGCTCATGCCGTGTTTGGACCAAGCAGATTTTCACAGGGATTGCGACCATTTTGACTTTAGTGAATGAACATGTACCAAATGATGATGTAGCGCCTGATGTAGCTAGATCGAAAACATGAGTTATAATTTCTTTGTTAACAACCAACCTAAGTCATGGGATGGGTCAGATGCGGCATGTGAGCAGTAGGGTAAAGCCGTGTACCTTGTATAATTTTTTTTCTGCTTTGAGTTTAAAGAGCAAAATTTGCTTATTTAATAAGCTTACTTTGAAAAAAAAAAATCTGGTTTTATTTTTAAATTGTGCAGAAACAACTTGGGAAGCGTTGAAACGAGCAATTTTCGCTATACAACAATGTATACATACATTTAATGTACCTACCTAATCATAGTGTGAGATTTTTTTTAACTTCAAATTTGATCCAAGGTAGGTACATTTTGGTATTTACCTTGGAACAGTGATGATTGTACCTACTATGGATACGGGAATGTACGTTGTACGTTGAATTAGTCGTAGGATTATTCATGAAAACGCTGTACAATCCATATTTGATATAAACGATACTTGTACAATCCATACCTAGGTATAAGATATACCTAGATATAAACGCTGTACAATCCATATTAGATACAAGGTACACGATTTCTCCAACACACTGTGGCCGAGGTGTGTGAATCTAGAACTTTATAGGCGGAGATGCCCACAACTTTGATAGCCACTATCAACAACACCGGTTTATCAATAAAAGTTTGGAATAGATCCTCTTACGTTGTGTTGGTACGTAGAGTTTGGTTACAGGCGGTCGCTACTTCCCACAGATCTCTGAAGTGTTCCAAGGCTTTATCCTACCACATTTGAGTCGTCTAGGTACAATCAAACGCATCCTCTCCAGATTTTGAAAAAACGTGGTTATGGCGGATTCTAAGATAATTACTTAATTGGTGGTAAACGTGGTGTAGGGTGAAGGGTGAAGTGGGGTAATTGTGTAAACGGGGTAAATGTGTTAACGATTCATAAAATGGCGCCAAATGAAGTTACAATGCTGAACTTTTTACTGTGTGTACTGTAAGTTTTAAGCAATGCTGCTTATCACAGAAAATGGCGGGATTCTCGTTGAGAAGTGGCTGCTGTAACAAACAGTGTTTATCTGCGGCAGTTTTACGTTCGACTGGAGTTGATGACGGTAGGTAAGCTGACGGTAGGTGATGGTACCTATACGCTACGGTTCGGAGCGGGGTAGAATCGCTTCCGGGCGCCATCGAGTCACGAGAGCTACAAACGGCCCCCTTAGCGCTAACGTAAACGGTCACCGTTTAACGGTGTAGAACCTACCCCCTGGAGCGTATCAATTTTTTTTTTTTTTTTTTTTCTACCCTTTTATAAGCTTCTGCCTTTTAATTAGTTAGGTAGGTACCTACCTAAGGAATTGTGAAAGTTTCAAGTCGAAATCTTCACTCCTTGTATACAAGGATTACACAGGTTTCCAAAAAAAAGGTCACTCAGGCGTTGCGGAAAAAATCAAAAAGTTTTTTGGGGTGCTGAATCCGAATCTGACCTCCGTTTTTTCCGGTCACGTCGAATTTTATATTGGCGATTTTATTTTTCGTTTTTTCGGCCTTTTTCAGTTTAGAAAATCACAGCTAAACGTGCAGGTGCCCAAAAGTTCCACAACAACTCGCACATTATCCATTTTTCGAGGTCCCACATCTGTTCAAACATTTTTTTTTTTTTTTTTTTTCAAAAATATTTTTTGACAAAATTAATTCTCGAACAATTAACCTTTATCAAAGAATAATAAACTCTTGTGTAAAATTTGCAGCGTTTTGGGATCTAGAAATCTTGAAACAGATAGGTAATGTCAAATTTTGAGGCCGATGGAATTAAAGTTCAGATTTGCCTCAAAATTTGACATGTCGAAAATCTTTCGACTTCCGTCACGATTAAGTGTACATAAGTGTATTATTCCACGAATAATAAACCGAAATTATTGAGGCTAATAAGCTCCTTCTTCGATGGGCTAATAATAAACCCAAACCTTTTTTTTTTTTTTTTTTGGTATGTAGGTACCTACTAACATACAAAACTTACCCCTCTTGAGTAGGTAATAAAAAATTGTAATGCCCCTTGATGGGGATATGTGGCAACACTGGTTGGTACCGAGTAATCAGTTTATGATAAATACTGATAACTTATCATAAAACCAAACATTTCCTTGCCGGAACTCCTACTGATATTTGGGCAACTTTCAGAGTTAATGTCAAGTGTACCTACATGGCGCATTCGACTACTATACGTAAGTGGAGTGTTATTTGACGTTTGGCGTTGGCTTGTGTTGGGGTTGCATCAAATGGGGTGGGGGTGACGTCATTCGAATTCGGGAAGTCGTTTGGGGTTTGAGGGGTAGTTCGGCGAGTCAGACAGAATTGCTGACAACTTAATTTTGGTGTAATTTGCTGAGGCAAACATAATTTTCTGGATTCACGTGGACGGCGTTCGAAGATGGTCGAGCGAGATGTCAGTTAAAGTAATTTCAGGCGTTTTGTGGGGATGTTACACCTGTTGTACGACCAAGGGGCCTTGTGTGGTTTTCAAGGGGCTACCGATGGGCTTTGAACATTTGGGCCAGGGAGTAGAATGTGAGGTCGTTTTCGAAGTAATTTTGTACGTTTAATCAACGTAGGGATCCCAGATCCCTGTGAGTACGTTATGGGGCTCCGTGAAGCCTGTAAGAGAGTACGGATGGGTGTTTTGAACTGCAGGTAGAGTAAGGTGTCGTCTTTTGTGTAATTTCTGATGCAGAATCCATTTTTGGGGATTTGACCACTCCGATTGGCATTTAAGGGTGTACAGATGGAGGTTTTATAGGAAATCGGCCTGACAGTTAGGTGAGGTGTCGTTTTTGAAGTAATTTTGGTCGTAGAATCAACTCAAGAGGGTCCCAGGATTCGTTGAGAACGTGCCAGGGTTATGTAAGGCTTTTAAAGGGCTACGGATGGTGTTTTTTGAAGGGCTTAGCTTAGTGTTGACTTCATTGTTGAAGTAAGTTTGGGCGTAAGAACGATTTACCTATGTGTCAGTTGCTATAATGTAAGGTAAGGTGGATGCGGCGAGATGGTGGGAATCCATCTTATATAAAGACGATTTAAAACGAAGTAGTCTTACTGATTAGTACTGATCAACCTAAACGCGTCTACAAGTTATATTTTTATCGTGGAAATGGACTACTTCGACTTGCATAGTTTTTTTAAATGTCAGACGCTTCCGAGCGCTCTTTGGGGGTCTTTACGGGGTAACTAGAGGGGGTTTTTGAAGTGTTTTGGCAAGGAAGACAAGTGCTGTGTCGCTTTCGAAGTGTTTCAGATGTAAAACCAACTTGAGGGGATCTCAGACCTCATGGAATTTACGATGGGGCTATATGAGGCTATGATGAGACTATTAAATAGTTTACAAATTTTGTGGGGTTTTTTAGGGGTTGGGCCAATAGGTCGAGTGAGGTGCCGTTTTTGGTTTATTATTCTTGGAATAATACACCTATATTTCGCGATGGAGGTCGACGACTCCGATCGGCCTCAAAATTTGACATTATCCGTTTCAAACGGTCTACATTCTAAATCCGAAATGCCCGTCCGCCGTACGCCGTCCGGGCCGTTTTGGGCAGTAGGAATTTTTCAAAAATCTAAAATTTCGGCAAAATACTTGGTTTACCATCTAGTTGTGCCCGCCAGGTTTTCAGTCCGATCGCCCAAACCCGTGGGGCGCTATGGGGCTAAAATGGGGCTACAGGAGGGTTTTTTTGAAGGCTTTTAGCTATGGGATCGAGTTAGGTGTCGTTTTCGAAGTATTTTTGGACTTAGAATCCATTTTTGGGGGTCCCGGAACGATCCGATTTCACTGTGGCGATCTATAGGGCTTTCATGGGCTAAAAAAGGGATTTTTGAAGAATCCCAAGAGGTTAAATTTTTTCGAGTAAAAATTAAAGAATTTTTGAAAAAAAAAATCCCCCCCAAAAAATTTTTTTTGAAATATAAAAGGGAAAAAATCCCCCAAAAAATTTTTTTTGAAATATGAAAATCCGAAAAAAAAATTTTTTAAATTTTTTCATTGACAGAATTAAATGTCTGTACAAGTAACCTATATCAAAGAATAATAAACCCTTGTGTACAATTTGCAGCGCTTTTATACATAAAGTACATGTACTTTTGGGCTTAGAATTGATTCATAGATTGGTCAGAAGTTTCCGACCGCTCTTTGGGGCTATCTGGGGCTTTAAAGGGCAACAAATGGGGTTTTTGAAGGTCTTTGGCTAAGGTGTTGAGTGGGGTGTCATTGTTGAAATAGGTTTGAACGTGGGAACGATTTATGGAGGTATCAAACGCTTCCAAGCGATCTTTGGGGCTGTATGGGCTACAGGTGGGATTGTTGAAGGGTTTTGGCCAAGGAATCGAGTGGGGTGTCATGCTTGAAAACATTCGGGCTTAGAATCGGTTCCTAGAACTGTGAGACGTTTCCGAGCAAATTTTGGATCTTTCAATGGGCTACAAGAGGGGTTTTTGAAGGGTTTGGACCAAGGAGTCGAGCGTGACGACGTTTTCGAAGTGATTTCAGACGTACAACCAACCAATGAAGGCGCTCCAGACCTCTTAGAGTATGCCGTGGTGCGGAGTGAGGCTATGATGGGGCTCCAGGTGGGGTTGTTGAAGGGTTTTGGCCTGGGATTCATGTGAGGTGTCGTTTTATAAGTAATTTAGGGCTTAGCATTGGTTCATAGATGTGTCAGACGTTTCCGAGTGTAGCCTTTCTAGGGGCTACAAAAGGGGTTTTGAAGGATTGTGGCCAGGAGGTCCTGGAAACTTATTTTCGAGATAACTTCAAACATAGAGTCAGTTCATGGAGATCTTAAACGTTCCCAAGCAGTTGTGTTGGGCTTTTGAGGAGCTCCACTGGGTAAGCAGCGAACAGTTATATTGGCAGCATTGCGAGCCTCCAACCCCAATGTAGAACCTTACTATCATTAAACACCACAATGTTAACGAGTGTTTTTTTCTTTTTGTTTTTTCAGATAGAAGAGCCCGCGAGGTGTGCTGAGACAATTCTACCAACACGACAGGCTTCTCGACAAAAACCTTACCGCTATGGCTGTCCATTTGAGCTCCTCCAAATTTCGTCTGTGGGCAGCGTCGAGGGTCATCCGTATGGAAAGATTTCGTTTTTTGTCGACGAACGTCGAGAAAGCGAAGTCTGAGGACGACTTGTTGGACAAACTCATTTATTGTTCAAAACGTCGACAACTCCAGAGGCAAAAGTGGTTGACGGATGTGGTGGAAGCCAAAGCGAAGTTCAGGGCGAATAGATACAGCGTGTCTTCGCGAAAACAGTCTATAGCGTTGAGATTGTACGCAGATGTTGAGCGTGAAAACGAAGAGGAAGATTCGGTTTGTGTGGAGGTGAAGTCTCCCGTTGTGATGCCGATGGGGTTGAAAGTGGCTGACGTCAACGTGGAAGATGTTGATGATGAAGTGGTTGAAAAGGATGATCCAACGAGAGACAGTTCGACCAAGTCTGTGCGTAAAGTGTGGCACAACGACTACATTCAGTACACACACGCTTTGGAGCAGAAAGAGCCGGAGGATGCCGAATGGTCGCTCAAGTATGGTACGAGTAACGCGAAAATCCCTTCGAGTCACGTCCCCTGTGGCGGCTGCGGGGCGATGCTGCATTGCAAAGACGCGTCCATTCCGGGGTTCATCCCGCAAGAGATTTTCTCCAAGTGCAACGCTGCTGAGCTCAGGACGGTAACCTGCCAGCGGTGTTATTTCCTGCAGAATCACAACACGGCCTTGTCGATTGCCGTCAACCCGAAAATATACCCGAAAATGATATCGAGCATCAAGAAGAAAAACGCTCTTGTTCTGTTGGCAATCGACTTGACGGACTTCCCCTGCAGTATCTGGCCGGGCATTACGGATTTGGTGGGTTTGGACTGTCCGTTGTTTCTCGTCGGCAACAAAGTCGACCTGGTGTGGGGCGACAGCTCGGGTTGGATGGCCAAAGCGGAAAATAGTCTGCGGTCTTTTTTTCCGCACAAAGCTCGGATCCTCGGGACGCAGCTCATTTCCGCCAAAACTGGCTTCGGCGTTGAAACTCTTATCACCAAACTCCAACAAACGTGGAGGTACCAGGGGGACGTGTATCTCGTCGGGTGCACCAACGTCGGCAAATCGACTTTGTTCAACGCTCTGCTCCAGTCAGACTATTGCAAAGTCAAAGCGGCGGATTTGGTCCAGCGAGCTACTACAGCTCCTTGGCCTGGGACGACTTTGAACCTTCTGAAATTCCCCATAATGCGCCCTGAAGGGTGGCGAGTGTATTTGAGGACAAAGAGGTTGAAAGAAGAAGCGGACAAAATCGACGAAAACGCCCTCCGACAGCAGCAGTTGAAGGACACAAAAAAAGACCGATACACCCCACCGCAGCTCATCGGTCACATCGGACGCACTTTTCACAAGCAAATCCGCGAACACGAAGACGCGTTTGCTATTCCAGAAGTAGACAAAGACGTTCCAGGTTCAGGTTTAAACCCGAATGATCCTGATTTTGTCAAAGGGCGATGGTTTTACGACACGCCAGGCGTATTGCATCAGGATCAAATCCTGGACTTGCTGACGACTGAAGAGCTCGTCAAGGTGCTGCCGCAGGCCATGGTCGTGCCGAGAACGTTCAGAATGCGACCTGGTTGGACGTTGTTCATTGGAGGCGTTGCCCGGGTCGACTTCCTCGGCGGAACTTCCCCCATCCGATGGGCCGTTTTCGTCTCACAAGACCTCCCCGTCACAATCTGCTGGACGACCGACGCCGACGCCATGTACGACAAATTGCTCCTCTCGGACTACCTCACTGTGCCGTCTCCAGACCCCGAAAGGCTCTCGAAATGGCCCGGGCTCCGGTCCACGGGTGAAATCAAATTCTCCGGCGTCGGGAAAATGTCTTGCTGTGGTGACGTCGTTTTGTCTTCCTGCGGTTGGGTTTCTTTCGCTCCGGACAAAAAGGAGATAATAACCGTCAAAGCGTGGACACCTGAAGGTCGAGGTATCTACACGAGGCCCACAGCTCTCCTCCCCTTCGCCGTCTCTCATACTGGCCCCCTCATCAAAGGAACCCCATCTTTTTACACAACTAAAGTATTCAAAAAGAACAATTGAATTATCGTTGACAGACTCTGTTGGTATTTTCTACTATGGACCCGAATGTGTTTTGTAGTAGGTAGGTACCGTAGTGTTGAAGATATTGTTTAATGCGTAGTTGCAATAAAAATTCTATATAGAAGTTGTACTGTTCATTTGACTCAGTAGAACTAAGGCGGCAGATGGCCAGGTTTGGGATATTGTGGTCAGTCAGAGGAAGATTGGGCTCGAAGTCCGAGGAGGTCATGTTTCGGTGTTGATAATCTGTAGACAACGTCACTTCCTGTGGGCGCACAATGTGCGCCGCACATAGATAAGCGGAAGGGAATATTCGGCGCAGCCTGGTCAATCAAGGCCGTTAGTTCGAACTAGCCAACCCCCGCCCTCTCTCCCAACTGGGCAAACAAGTGTCGGAGCCATTTTGGGCAGTAAGAATTTTGTTTCAATCTGAAATTTTGACAAAATAGGTACTCGCTTCCCTATCTAGTTGTGCCCGCAAGGTTTTCAGCCCAATCGCCCAAACCCTTGGGGCTACTAGAGGGGTTTTTGAAGAGTTTCCGCTATGGGGTCGAGTTAGGTGGGGTTCTCGAAGTATTTTGGGTCGTAGAATTCAATTTTTGGGGTTGGTTCCAGATCGATCCGACGTCACCGTGCGGATCTATGGGGCTACAAAATGGTCCTTCAAAGGGGCCTAGGCCAGGAGGTAAAATAAGGTGTAATTTTGGAAGACTTAAAATGGATTATACTTAGTATATTATACTAAGATTATTAATCCATTTTACGAGGTCCCACATCGTCCAAACCTTGTAAGACCTACAGAATGTTTTTTTTACCAAAGTTTTTCTAATTTTACACAGATATCTAGTTGTGCAACAATTGGTAGGTCCTACCTATGTATATCAAAGATTATTAAATAATCTAAATAATTGTTTAATCTAATTAAATAATAGTTTAATTTAAACCCTTATGAAGCAAATTGTGCACCTTTTTTAAATAATGGAACCACCTGGGCGACTTTGAGAGCAGATGGGAAAGTAATTTTCCCATCTGCTCACAAATTATTTGTGCTGATACAGACCTAGGTATATTCCTTCTCGTTAGCAGACACTTTCTGTGTTGAAGCAAGTGCTAGCTAATGGCCTCGCCTTTAGGTACCTAGCACCAATTGCTTCTCCCATTAAATAGCATTAAATGCTAAATTTTATTGGCTTCGTCATTAGATAGCAACTATTGAGCCGATAGTTAAAAAAATCTTCAAAGTTGTGGTATCATGGTTTATACCTTGCCTGGATAAGGGATAAATGAAGGATCCTGTCCAGCGGGCCAACTAGTCACATCAAGCACCATGGAAGAAAGGAATCCTTTCCTCCATGATAAAGTACAGACAAATTTTAGGAACGGCACACCTCTAACATACACAGCCTTCATGGAACTTACTGTGACAAATAAACTGCCAAAACAGCCCTCAAACCTAAAAGTTACCTACAAGCTGTAGTTGCTGGGTTGACGTTAGCGTTACTTTTACCATCAATGCACTTTGCGTCGCGTGTATTATACACGGTGTATAGTACAGTCCTCTACTTATTCTGTGAGTCCGGTACTTGCGAGGGACTTGTGAAGTCTGACTTTAGTTTAAATAATTAATTTCAGTGAAATTTAGGGTTTCGCTTTCGTTGTTCACAATTGAACCTGCTTACATCTTTGACAGTTGAAATCATGTGCTGATTTGGTAAGATTTCCAGTAATTTGTAAGTAAATACTGGGGTTCCGTTATGGTTGTGTTCTCCCCAGGCGCCTTCTTACGCCTGGAGGCAAATACAGCAGTCTTAACCTCCTCCTCGAAAAATTGGGAACCTGTGCCCAGACTCGATGTTTGAGTGTTAGACATGTCCGACTACTCAGTTGTGCTCTATGAGGCCACAGGAGGGATGGATTTTGCCCAGGGAGTCAAGTGAAGTGTCGTTTTTGGGGGAATTTTGGTCGTAGAATCGATTTATGGGAGTTTTGGACCTGTCCGACTACTCACTGGGGCTTACAAGGGGCTTCATGGGGCCTTGAGAGAAGGATTTTGGCCAGGGAGTAAAGTGCCGTTTTCAGTTTTTTTTTCTCTTTTTTTTTGGAAGAAAAATCGATTTGTTGGAGTCTGAGGCCTGTGAGACCACTTCATGGGGTTCCGTGGGGCTTCTATGGGGCTACAGGTGGAGTGAAGTGCCGATTTTGATCTAATTTGGACCGTTTCCCAGATCTGGGGCTTTTCTACTCCAGTTATACATTCGCCTATTACTCTTTTACAATTGCGACTATTCCATGTGTGGTTCTCATTTCAGATTTCGTCGCCTTTGCAATGACGTCACCCAACGCCGACGACGTCATCAAAATCGGCGACTACATCGTGATCCAGAAACAAAAGTACTTCAAGCTCCACCAGCTCAACGCCAAATGCGACGTCACTTTGGGGAAAGACCGGCTCGATTTGACGACCATCGTCGGCCACAAATTTTGGACGACTTTCAAACTTGTCGCCAAAAACAAAAGAGAGTACAGCCTCGAAGTGGCGGCGACGGTTGAAAACCTGCCCGAATCCCTAAAAAAAGTCTCCAGCGGGAGCGACAACCGAAATATCACCGACGACGGCAAATCCCAACTTTTATCGACCGAAGAGATCGTCGCGTTTCGCGATAGTGGTCTCTCAGCGCAGAATATCGTCGGGAAATTAATAGAAAGTAGTACGACTTTTAAAAATAAAACTGAATACTCGCAGGAGAAATATTTGAAGAAAAAAGAGAAAAAATATTTTGAGTATGTTGTTATACGTAAGCCGACGATGCGGCTCATTGCGGACATATTCTACAATAAAGACCAATTTAGTGTTTATGGGCTGCGGCACGACACAATAGCTCAGATTATGAGTTATGCAAATATTCAAAGCAACGGGACTTATTTGTTGTTTGAAAGTGGTACACAAGCGTTGTTAGGGGCCGCCATTCTGGATAACCTCGTGGAAGGTAATTTAGTGAACGTTACGTCTGGAAAGTTCCCTCCCAAACAGGCCATACTGGGGATGAATTTTAGTGAAGAGAAAATGAAGAGGTTTATGAGCGTCAAGTTGAGTGATTTCGTGGGAGGGTTGGAAGGCGAAGTGAAAGAGACGAATGGGTGCGAGAGGTTGGAGGTTAACGGCGAAGACACGAGGAAGAGGAAGCTCGTCCAAGATGGCGACGCGGCAGCCAAAAGGCCCAGGTGGATGGACACGCTCGACAAAGCCGTCGACGTCGTCAAATCCCTCACCGACGGTCTCGTCGTCGCTTGTAAAGACTATCCGCTCAACGCCGTTTTGAAACTCCTCGACTACGTCAAACCCTCGCGACCTCTCGTCGTGTATTCGCTCTATCGGGAGCCTCTTGTACAAATGTACGCCGAACTCAAGAAACACCGGAAGGACGTCGTCGGGCTCCACCTGTACGAAAACTGGCTGAGGAACTACCAAGTGTTGACGGACAGAACTCACCCGGACGTCACGATGAGCACCACCGGCGGTCACATCCTCGTCGGAACCAAAGTGACGTTTGCCAGATGAACCAAACTGGCAGGTTCGAACAAGTTTCCATTTTATAACGTTCGAAACCTGACTTCTATTGTACATACATTTTTTTTTCCTCAACACGTCTTCTATATTACAACCCCAATTTTCAAATGGGAAGCGAACTGAAACAGTGAATGAATGAAACGTTTTATTGTATGAATCCAGAGATATTACAAGATTTGGATTAATCATAATATAGGTGGGGGAAGTGCAGAAATGGGGCAAGTGCATATGGGGAATGTAAAAATGCTACAGAAAAATTCCACTGAAAATCTAGTGGCTCCATTAAATGGAGCGTTGCCACCATCTGACGGATCAAATTTTGATCCGTCAGATGGTGGCAACGCTCCGTTTTTATCATGTTCCGTCCTTCAAATCTATTTTAGTTTGTTTAGTTCAGATTTATATATATTTAGTATTTTCAGTTGGTTTATAAGTTCAGAAGCTGTTCATCACTCCTATAATTTAAATTCAGTGAAAAGATAACTTTTTCCATCTGTAAATTGGGCCCTACCATGCACTTACCCCACCAGGTTTTCAAGAAGGGGTATTTGTGTGGTGATAATTCAGAAAAGTCTGTGATACCATGCACTTCCCTCTTGGGGTAATAGGTCATGTCAAGCAATTACCCCTGTTACTACTACTTACTTACTTTTCCCCTGTTGGCCTGGTTGTCTTCTTGTGTCAGTAAACACCTCATTTAAGTATTTAAAATATTAGCAGTCCTACTGACTTGATGATTTGAAAAGGTTGATAACTCTTAGAGTAATTGTCCAATCCCCACTGTGCACCGCTATAAGTGGCGACCACTGTATCAACCTTTGTTTTTATCATTTAATAATGATTAACAGGACGAATCCATTTTTTCCCCGTCACGTTACGACATAAAAAAGCGTTACGCAACATGATCGCGAAAACTATAATCACATGATTGGTCTCAAAGGAAGTTTAGCGGTTGGTGTGAAATTAATCATTATTAAATGATCTGACTGTAGAACCATAGGTCTACCGTCCGTTTTTTTTTAAATTTATAATTCATAGAGACCATGATCAAAAACGTGAAAAAGCAATTTTGCTTTTGGCTCCAAAATATTACACTTCACGCCTAAAAATATGAAAAGCCGACGGACTCAGGTCTTCCATGAACCACAAAACACGTTCTGAAAACTTCAGTGCTAGTTGCCCTTAAGGATTGTAGTATAACGTGAATTAAACGCATAAAACGTTGCTAATTTGTTTATTCATAAACATCAGGTACAATAGCCAAAGATTTTGTTTTGTTTTTTGTTTTGTCATTAGCCAAAGCTCCACCAACAACGATACAAAAAAAAACACTAAATAGATTCTAGTTTGGCACGACGACCTCATTTCAACGTAACTCTGCCTAAAACCATTTTTACACTAAAAATATTTAACGAACCTAATCACAAAGTACATGAACAGGGTCACTGGAGGAATTTGACGATGATAAACGTATAACTAAGAAGGAACAGAGTTGGTTAGGTATATTTTTAATTTATTTAAAGCTGGTTGAGTCCAGTTGAAGGCAGAGCTGAGTGGTGTGCAGCTTCCGCCTACTTGACTGGTTTTCTTTGCACCAAATTATCTGAAAACGGTGATGTTGTAGTGTTGATGATGATGAGGTTATGTACTGGGTGCGGTAGAGAAACTTTGCTGATTTGAAAAGCCAATAAAAGAAACGTAGGTAGGTACTTCACTTATTGTATTAATTCTTTTTTTTTTTTTTTTTTTTTTTTTTTTTGTTTCGAGTGGTTTTGAAAATTACATCGGGCAAAAGGCCGCCCTCATTAGCGATACACTGATCTACTCTAGTTTGAAGTTTCGCTCCACTCTTTCGAGCGTATCGACGGGATTGTTGTCTATGGCTTGGCGGATTTCGTACTTCAGGTGTTCCACAGTCCGGGGTTGAGCAGTGAGAACAATGGATTTGGGATATCCCCATTAAAAAATCGCTGGGAGACAAATCGGGGGAATGCGCTGGCCATGGTACGTCACCCCTCAAGGAGATGAGGCGCTCGTGGAAGTGTTCCCTCAAAAGTTCCATTGTAATCATGCTGAGTGAGCAGTTGCTCCGTCCTGCTGGACCCATACGTCTCCAGGTTCCATTTCTACCAGTTTTGGAAGAAAAAACGCTGGAGGGAGCACAAAAACGACACCGTGACCCTCTCGAAGTTGTCTGGGGTTCTGGAAGTCCGTTGACCTCCTGGCCCTTTTTTGTCACACTGTCACATTCCCTGAATGTATCCACCCACGAAACAATCGATTGCCGGCCAGAAATGGGACCCGTGGAAGGAATATTGAACCGATTTCGGCAGGCAGCCGTGGGTGGTGACCATTAGGTCTCGAGGGCTAACGCATGCTACTCCTTTGTACAACGCATGATGACGACTATAGTTTGTGCCATGGAAGAAATAGTATTAGAAATAGTATTAGAAATAGTATTCCTTATTCCATGAGTTTGTGCAGTAACAACACTTTACGACCCCCTCTTTCAAATTACACCCTCCCCACCCCTTTCTGACCACGCCTCGCTTATTGGCGACCAATTCAAATCAGCATGTTTCTCTACCGTTTCACTGTACACAGGATACTAGTCAATTAGGGGCTTACTTCTTTGGGGCTTGACTCTCATGGCCAGGCGGTCTTTGAGTTTGGCCAGAGCTGGATTGGACTGGTAGAGTCTGGACGCGGGTGGGCCTGCCGGGTTGAGCCCTGAAAGCTGCAAGGATCTCGTCGCCGGCCCGTTTTCCAACTTTTTCTGCAAAAAAAACGGGACAACGTTAATGGCGTCGTTTAAAGGTCGACGGGGGCAACAGTCAACTCACCGAAAGAGGCAACGTGGGGTTGCTGGCGGCTTTGAGGTTATCCCCAGCGGCGGGTACGGTGGAGCCGGTGCTGCTGTTTTGAAAGGCGGCGACGCTCTTCGCACCGACGACGGCGCGTTGACCAGACAATCCCGGGTAGAGGGAGGAGCTCGACGCCAACGACGGTTTCTCTTTGGGACCCTCGTTTTCCTTCTTTGCTGCCGGTTTCTTCTTGAAACAATAAAAAAGAGTACATTAACAACTACTTATGTAGGTTTTTCCACCAGCGGCACTACCTTTTTGACTCGGATGATCTTCTTGCGTCGACGTTCGTTCGTCAAGTAGCTGAGTAGCGCCGGGTTCTTCAAAGTGTTTGACCTCGATCCGCCATCTACTGCTGACGCGCTGCTGCTCGTTACTGCCAAACCCTTCTGGAAAGACTCCAAATCCCTGAAAATCAAAATCCCAAGTCCACGCAAACCTCAAGATACAAACAACTGCTAGGCATGGTGGATACACTGGGGTAACTTTACAAGAAGGGTATCCATGTTGTGTGTGTGAGGGTGTGTGTGTGTGTGTGTGTGTGTGTGTGGGGTGGGGGGGGGGGGGGGCACATTGTGGCAAGTCAGAAAAAACCCCGAACATGTTGATTTTGCTAATGTGACTCATCATTCTCACAGTTCTACAATACGGGAGCTCCAGACGGAGGAGGAGGAGGAGGAGAACGAGAATGCTCATTAAATTTTACTTCTAAAATTCAGAAAAATTTGAAATTGGTTTCAAAAAATCCAGCTCGGAGAGTAGGTAACGAGAAAAGTTTAAAAACACCTACAAAGTGGTAAAAAAATGTAAAAAATCGGTGTCAAGGGAGAATGAGGGGCAGCCAGGACAAACGAAAAGCCCTCCTCGTCGTGCTGGAAAAGCGTAAATGAAGGACTGTTCCTCACGGGATCCTAACGGTAGGGGACATGAGGGGCAGGCTGGACAATTGAAAAGCAGTTTGAAAGTTGCCACTTCTTGCAAAATCCCGCTATCTTGCTCATACTAAACCCGTTTTTCAGAAATTGCGTGTTATGCCGTTAAAACTCCTATTTAAGTTGAGTTCAGCTCCACCAGTATTTGAGAACCACCAGCTCCACCAGTATTTCCGGAGCATGATGTTTCCACACGTATTGTGCAATTTCGATGCCAACACTCACTTGTAATCTTGGAAATATCGGTGGTCGTTGAGTCGTCGTATGTTGATTCTCTGGTCCGGATCGTAAACGAGCATTTGCTTCAAAACGTCGCGAGCCGCTTCTGTCACGGTGATGGGCACCAAAGTGTTCAAACCGGTCCCTTGTTTGGAGGCGAAATTTGATATGTTCCTCGATTTGCTGAAACACGCCACGTTTTATCTCAACTCCCCCCATTTATAGTGAAACCACCGCAAGAATTTCAACTCACTGTTTTTTGAATTTGGTCATTAGGCGAGAGCTCGGAGTGCCCAACACTTGGTTGATTCGGGCCACCTGGTCGATCTCGCTCGATCCTGGGAATAGAGGTTTCAGCCTGTACATGAACAAACACCCGGATTCCATTTTTTTTACTAGGATTTTTCAAGTCGAACCCCAAAAATACAATAGATACGCTTAACGCCCGTGAAAAGTTGGCCAGATTTGGTTTTGACTTAACCTAAAATTATTATCTAAGTAGAAATGTAGAAAGTGTGAAGTAACTTTTTATAATAATTACGTGAGAAGTTCATAAAACACACATCCTACAGCCCAGACGTCCATTTTGGGCCCGTAGTAGCCGGTTGTGAGGAGACACTCAGGCGAGCGGTACCATCGAGTGCTGATGTACTCCGTGTACGGGTGCCCCGTGAAAATCCCCTTAACGGATCCCAAGTCGGATATCTTGATGAGATCATCCTGAAAGAAAAAAAGTGTTGCCAAACATTGTGATTTGGTTAGTCAGGAATTGATTGGGGCATTGCGATTCACTCCCAGACTAAGAAAAACGGCGGTCCATCCTTGGACCTTGGGACCAGCGTGGTTGCACGTAAAGCTTGGGACTATCTTGGTAAGCCTTTAAAAATCTTAGCCAGCTTGGAACCAGCTTTGCAAGCCTTGGACAGGTCTAGAAAGCGAGCAGGTCATCCTGAAAAGCCTTGAAACCCATAGCCAGCATGGGAACACCTTGGCAAGACTTGGAAACCGTTAGCCAGCTAGGCACAAACTTTGCAAGCCTTGGACAGGTATGGAGAGCTTGAGACCACCTTTCCAAGCCTTGGAAACCCTTAGCCAGCTTGGCCCAACTTTTCAACCTTGGAAGGTATGAAGAGCTTGGGAACAGCTTCGCAAGCCTCGGACAGGTCTGGAAAGCGTGGATGCCATTCTGAGAAACTTTGGAAACCCCTAGTCAGCTTGGGGTCAGAATTTGACCGCTCTGAAAAGCTCAAGAAGCAAAATCTCCGAGAATCTTCTCCACTTCTTCAACATAAGGGGGGAGTGGAGCGCCGCCTTGGGTCGGAGTGGACCGCACTGACCATTCAGCAGCGATCGAATCCTCTTCACTTCTCTCGTCTGACGGAAGTCGATCGCAATGCCCCAAAACTGATACTGGAAGCAGCAACTTACTTTAACCAAAATGTTCTCCGGTTTGATATCCCGATGGAAGATCCCGTGGCTGTGGATGTGGTCCAAACCTCTGATCACTTGGTAGAGGTAATTTTTAGCGCGTGCCTCTGGTATTGGCCTTAAAGTGGTAAAGTACGAACAATTATTGAGTTGGATAGTTACTACCTACCATTTTCTCGACCAATTTACTGTCTATTCTGATTTTGGTCTGGATCTCGTTTAAGATGTATGCATAAAAATCCATACTGTTACTGTGGCCAAAGAACCTTCAAAAGACCCACACGCAGCCCCTCAGAAGCGCAGCACCCCACTTGACAGGTTGGGGTTTGAAAACCCCATAAATGAATAGTTCGTCAAAAGTTACTCGATGAGTCCACTTACTTTTTGCGGTTTTTAATCATGTCGTACAAACTGGAGTCCATCAAGTCGAAAACCAGCGTCAACTTCCCAGTCAAAGGGTCACTGCAAAATTACAGAACCACCCTGAATTAATATTCCACCGGACATCTTACAAAACGCACACCGAACGTCACTTACAAATGAGATTCGATCAAGTGGAGAAGATTCGGATGACTCGACAGCTTCCTCAGTGCTATCAATTCAGGTACTTCAGAGGCATGTTGAGCGCTGGAATCATTCCGCAAATAAAAAGTTGAAGAGTGACAATACAAACACTTTCTCGGGAAATTACTTTTTGAATGACTTCTTCAGTTGTTTGGCGGCGACCAGTTTTCCGGTAGTTTTGTCTTTGCATTTCAACACTTCTGAAAAGGAGCCCTCGCCTATCTTGCATTCTATTTTGTATCCTGCAACAAAGATTCAGATTATGGCAGAAAGAGTAACGATAGTGAACTTGGAAAATGAGCTTATTCGAGGTGAGCAAATTTTCGAATCAAGACCCAATGACATGAAATAGATTGCACAGGTAGGGCTGAAAAGCTATGATTATTAATTAAAGCTTTACATATAATCAATGGGTCATTCTCACAGAAAGGGGCAGATGTGATGTACAATTGGTTTATGGCCCTCTGGCCACTTTTTAAAAGTTAAATAATTATTTTATCATTAAAATTTTACTTCCTTAAAAAAAAAAAAAAAATACAAGTACAATTATTGTACTAATCGTAAACGTAAAATGCCCTATTTGTTTTTGCTATCAATCAAATCTTTCACATAGAAAATTAATTAAATGCGTCGATTTGTCACGGGCCTAGTCCAGGCACGAGGTTCCCAACGTCTAGCTTCTCTCCAAGGTCTTTCCGATGCAACCAAAAACCCAGAACCATAGGCCAAAATTCGTCTCAAGATTCCTAAATGGCAGTTTTAATTACTTTAGAACGGAAATATTGCGGTATTGAAATGAACATAGGAATGTCGAGTGGTTTGCAGTCACGGGCCTGTCCTGTTGTTATTCAAATTTTCGCGATAGTAAACTTTACAATAATAACTTTTGAAAAAGTGTTGTAGACAGGAGGGTAGAAAAGACCTGTTTTGTCACGGGCCTGTCCTCATCCGTGAATTCTACTGATTTCAAATAGGTAAACTAATACCTACATTGTGATATAGGGCGCAAAAAAGTCGTTTTTTAAAACTTTTAGTGGTAGTTACCATTTTTGAGCAGCAGACATTCAAACTTTAATATAGGTATCTTGATTTTTCGAAAAGTTGGAAAAATCGACATTTTTTGACGGCCCGACGTTCCTTTACGGCTGGGTCAATTTTGACTTTGAGGCAGTTCATTCGACGCAGAATTGTGTGCTCTTTAATTTACTATACATAGTAATATATACTATACTATATAATATTTTAAATATTATTATCACCTGTACCAAACGCACCCTTTCAAAGGTATCCGTTAAAAAAAAAAAAAAAAAAATGTTCTGCAAACCCCCCCACCATTGAAACCCGTTGAGAAAAATTCTACACCACGCTTTGCATCGAACACCCCTTCTGAGGCATATCGAACGATCCCTTCGATAACGTTTGGCATGAAGGACAACTGAATTCAGAAAGATGCTCTCTGAAAAACATCTCTAACACTCAACTCTCTTACTTCGAAAACGGCATCTCACTCAACAATATGGCTAAAGCCCTTCAACATCCCCACCGGCAGCCAAACGTTCAAGATGGTCCTATATCGCGAAAACACACCCATGTGGATCAGTCTTTAAGCGAGATCCCAGAAAACGTTAATTTCAGACGAGCTCGATGAAATTTAACGCCCAAGGTCAAGCACCGCACAAACGCACGACGCCAATAAACCTGTTGAGACTTCGTCCACTTTTCGAGACAAAAGCGACAAAGCATTTCCCAACCGGTCGACGTACTTGATCTGAAATTGGTGAGCATTTTGGATTCCATTCATCTTGCCAATTTGAGTGTTTTCAAGTGTCGAAATCCGTTCCGCTCTCTCGCAGACTCCGTCATATATGAACTTTTCCCGGCCGGAGATTCACAAAGAAAAACTCGACACTCGCGGAGAAAAACGGGCGACAAACGAAACAAAAAAGAAACCGCCGAGATTTTCACCGAACGTCCGAACGCAAAAAAACCACGCGGAAAAAAGTTGGTCCGTTTTTTTTGGAGGCTGAAAAATAAAAATTCTTACTTGGGTCGAATTCGTGTATCTGGGAGTCGGCGTTGTCCATATGATCTTGTGTCTTTGGCGACTCGAACCAACCCATTTTGATGTGTACGGTGAGGCCGGGGCTGTGAAACGTGATCACCGACGACGAAGCCATCGAGAAAATCGAGACCCGAAGGGCTGTTAATGTGAAAATTGAAGACAACTGAGCCAAATCGAGCGCACCGGGTGAAAACGTGATCGTGTTTGAACGTGATAAACATTCCTTGAGTTTGTGAGTCGGGGAAAAGAAGAAGGTTCAATCAATGTTGGAGACATTGATGTTATCTCTAGTCCGGTCGGTAGAGGCTGAAAAAAAGGGTCCACCCTACAAAAGGTGTAGCATCTTTTTTTATTTGTTCATGTTGTTTAGGTCGGGCGATCGGGCAAGGGCGCAAAATATGTACTACCTATAAGGAAAACTGGCGATCTGGTTGGCTTTGTTCCTCATAGGGTGATGGCCAGTGCAATAAAATTTATTGCATTTAATGCGTAATTTGTGCAATAAGATTTATCGCATGGTGTAATTGTGCTACAAGGCTTTTGTTGAGATCGATCCTGGACAGCGGGCCGGTTGGCGTTGGAACCGGCGGACGTGTCGATCTCTGCACAACAAAATGTGTGTTGACCAGCCTCCAAGTGGAGGCCGAAACAAGGCCGGTTCTGCCGGAGGCTGGGCACGTTCGGCACGTTCACATGAACGAGAGGTTCGGATAAAGGGACTGAGGGGATGCTGCATCAGAGGAGTGCATCACACACAGCCAGGGCGAACGTATGCCGGTCAGCCAGTCGGAGGCTCGGGAGTCGACTATCTCCCGGGTCTCCTGGAACTTCCAGTTCGTCTCCAGGACTTCGTCTCGTCATCCCTCGGACCTACGTAAGCTCATTCATCAGCCCAAGTACACCCCGGGCGGCCTACATCATGACGAAGTTCCTCGTGATCCTCGCTGTGAGTAATTTGGATTAACGCTCCTTCCTCCCAGAAAGACATTTCGCGGCGCGAATCGGGATAGCTTCGGAAACTATTTAGTGATATGTATAATAATTAATGTACAATAAAATACGCTTAGGGTCACAACCCTTTTGGATCTGATTCCACCTGGATTGCCTGGGAGAGAGAGGTTCTAATGTCACAGTAATCACTATTCAGTATTCTATATCGTCACTAATGATTCAAGAGCGGGAGGTTTTGAAAACCTTCTCGACAGCTTTAAAGCAGTACAACCTCATCGTATGCAAGTCTCTTTTGATTTTCAAATTTTTGGTAAAGCTTTCTACGACCCAAGTCGACTTTTAGAGGAGTTTTTCAAAATGGAAAAATCATCAAAAAAAGGATGATGCAAACTCTGAGGGACAACAACCTGGAAGATCTCTTGCTGATGGCTTGCGAGCAGGAGCGTCTGGCCAGAGCACTTACCACTTACTATAGTATATTATAATGTTATAACGACGCTGTATCGAGGGATACCACGTACCGCTTACCAAATTAGTCAAATGAGCTAAATGACATTTATGCATTGAGAAGTTATCAGGTAAAACACAGAGAAGCCTACAGTCGGCCTGGCTCAGAATCCAGATAATTATTCCTCAATCATTGCTTCGAATTACGGCCAAATTGGCGGGAATGGGCTAAAGCATGTTAAATACACTGAGAAGTGATGAGGCACCACTGACAAGTTACACCAAGTCCCCAGGTGTGAGTTGGTTAGGGAGAGAGAGAACGACTCCTCTGCTGAATAGTCGTTCTCTCTCCCTAACCAACTCATTGGATTAGACCTCTGCACCAACGGCAAACAACCACTTTGTCCCAAGGTGTGTTTTCCACCAAACTTTGACATTTAATCGTTTTTGGTACCTACTATCGTATAAAATTGATATGAAAGTTGGTGGATCGACCCAACACTACTATTTGACCGTCAAGGATCGGGAGGGAGGCCAATCTGAAACTGCCTTCTCTATGCCGAGCTTTCGATGGTTTATTTCATCTTCATCAGGGCCTACAATAAATTGAGCACGATAGGAAAGCTGGGAAATTTTAAATTTTACAAAAAGGGGACTTACATGAGACGTGTCTGATTCAGATAAAATCCAGGTTGATGATTAAAATGAAAGGTATTTTAGGAATTCTGGAACAACGACAAAATGCTTAACAATGAACCAATGGAGAATGGAAAAAAAACAACTAATAGAAAATTCCTTCCGTACTATTCGTCAAAATTAAAAATTAGCGCAGGCTTTTTCACAGTATATAAAATTGATCGTATAAAATTAATATCTAGTCAACTTGAAGGATGATAACGCGAGGGTTCCATCAGGCCCAATTTTGGGGGAGAAGAATTCGTAATTGTTTACTATTACATATTCACCTCCAAGTGACAATGAAGACATTATCGTCAAATTTTGACATAATATACAAAGTACAGCCTTCTGAGACACTCCAGCAACTAGTGACTACCTTCGGGTTCGTGGCCCCCGCCCTGACAATTGACCAGACCCAGGACTCCAAGGACACAGGCGCCTCAGCCGGATACAACCTTATCCATCGTCACGACGACCCCGGCAAGGACCACCTTCGCCAGCCCAGGGTAAAGTCAATCAAATCGCCTTACTCATCCCCACCACTTAACAGATACATTAGCTAATTGACCAAACATCAGTATCTCACTGAGTGTAGGTGATGCAACCCCCCCCCCCCCCCCCCCAATTACCCCAAAATTCATTGTATTTAGTTGATTTAGCGGCATTTTGGTAATTAGTCGTAGTTTTTCCTGTGCATCGCCAGCACGACCTCCTTCATTTCGTGTATCCATTTGGGATACACATCCCTCTTTTCTATATATTTCTCCCCCTTACCCCAAAATATTTCTCTTCTTTCTCTTCGCAAAGTTCTTCTATATTTTTATACTCTATCAGATACGAGGATACGTCCATATATTTTTGTATTAACAGTTTCTGTAGTATATAATATATACAATGGAATATATTATATTCCATTAATCTTTTGCAACATATTTTTCATTCGGAAGTATCTTGTACGTGTCCCTTGTATATTTATTTGTTCCCGTAACCAAGGAAGACAGACAAAAGGAGAATAATTCTCAATTATTGTCAGCAGTTGAATATATTTCAACTGGTAAACATCGTACCTAGGTTTCAATACGCTAACCAAGGAGGAGCTTACAGCTTTAAAAATAGCGCGTATACGGCTGGATGAATTCTGCTAGGTGCCCAACTAGATGATGTTTCCTGTTCCAGTACCTCGCCATAGATTTAGACCCCAGCCCCATGTTAATAGTATTATCCTGTTGTTCCTGTATTTCAAATTTTTAAAAACAAATTCCTCGGCTCGTACGGCAGACGGACATATTGTTTTTGGAATCTAGACATCTTGAAACTTATTTCAAATTTTGAGGCCGATCAAAATTTTCGACCTTCGTCGCGATTACATAGGTGTATTACTCCAAGAATAATAAACCAAAATGGAGCCAGAAAAGGAGTCCCTTAGGTTTAAACTTTTGTTAGTTGTCTGATCAGCGGACCCACAAGTCTAACCTCCACCACTTGAAGGGAAAAGACAAAATATCTACAACAGATCGAGAAAAAAAAACTCTTAATTGACGGAACAAATAAAACACGACAAATTCGGCTAATATTTCATTAAAAAATATATAAAATCAGAAAGGTTTTCCTGCATTTTGTGTCAAATGTGAGACGGGGAAAGTGCCGGGGTGCACTTGTGTCGTTAGAGAGCGGCGTTCCTTTTGAGGTACTCGACGGCTGAGTGCTCGTCGGTCGATTTGATGAGGTCGCTCCTGTCGACCAGAGTCAACTCTTGGTCCAGACCCCAGGCCCTCACTGTGGAATGAAAACGAAAAGAAGATTTTTAAAGCAAAGCGCGTTGAATGGTATTACCACACAGTATTGTCCATACTAAGAAACCCGCATTCTGATTGTCCACAATTCCACTTTCTAAGTGTGACACAAAAGGATTGTTCAAATTGATTAGAGGCGAGTTCGCGACTGTTCTCAGTACTCAACTAACTACGCATTACGAGTATCACCTATGACCATTACAAAACTACAATTGCCGCGATAGAATTGAACTTACGCAATAGTATATCACAGAACCTGAAAGGGAACATGAAAGATACATTTTTAGATGAGCAAGATAAGTGTATACTTTAGGGTGGGGAAATGAAGGGACAATAGTACACTCTCACTTAAGAGCCTTGGAGATGTTGGCATTAGGCTCCTCACTCGTGTTTACGACACTAAGAGGATTCTGGTGGATTGGCTCCTGTCGACATTCGTCGTGCTCCCGGCATAGCTGAATGCAGCCAGGCGCAGGAACCACCGTCCAAACCCATATTATGCTTAAGGTGTTTCTGTGGATACTGTGTTTCGTATCGAAGGTGTCATGTTTTGGGACGCGTGAAGCTAAATTCAGCCTGCAGGTGCTAAAGCAGAAGTGCCTTGACAACCATACTGATGTGTGTCTGGGGTTCCTGGACCATGAAAAGCCTTTGAAGCGTCCAGTACGCCACAATGATTGGCTGGCTCAAACCTATCGGAGTAGATGAGAAGGACATCCGGGTCATTGAGAACTTCTATTGGAACCAGAGGGCAGCAGTTAAGCTCCCTGGTGGTTCAATGATGACCTTTGATGTGAGGAGGGGTGTAAGACAGAGTTGTATCTTGTCCCCACTCCATTTTAACAATAAACACGGAACAAGCTTTTCTCGCTCGCCTCGATGTAGAGCTTGGCATCAAAGTGAACAGTGTGTAAAAGTGAGGGTAAAGTGAGCTTTACGTCAAGATTTGTGACCTCTTGGGCCCGACATGACGGGGCGCTAATTTATTAATGAATCACTTTAACCCAGCTGCACTTTTATTCCCAAACTTTCCATGGTATTCAACGGGATTCGAACCCGTGGCCTCAACAGAATGCAGCGCGAAGTGGCTAACGCCCAGAACCACCCGGCTAATCCGGCAGTGAACAGAGTGTATGTGAACAACACGCTGATGAAAAGCAATTTGCTGAGGCTAGCTGATATTGTGGCTGAAGAAATTTCTCTATTAAGCTCAGGCACAACATCTCAAAAACTAAGTTTATAGTTGCCTCACGTGACCAAAGTACGGTCCGTGTTGAGTCACTGAAAGTAGGAGGTGTTTCCTTGGAGCGAGTCTACAATTTCAAATGGAACCTGGAGGGAGCAAACCAAAGCAATGTTGCAAAATAACAAACAAAACTGAACCTCACCTTCACCGTTGCCCAGGGATTTCGACGTGATCGGCCGGGGAGCGTGAATCTCAACGGGGTACTCTGTATGCGACACCTGCATCCTCCTGGGCGGGCTCGTCAACGCCCGGACGACCATACTGTTCTCTTCCGAAGTCAGCCGACGATGTTTCGGCACCCGAACGGGCGTTTGAACGGAACGTTCCTCCTTAGGGACGCCGGGGAACACTTTGTTCACTTTCTTGTGACGGGGCCGCTCGGACATGTCGACTTGGTCTGCAAGAATAGAAAAAACACTTGAGTACAAAAGCAACAAGCATGGATTGAATTGTGGATCATCTTTCCTATAAATTTAGTAAAATGCACGATTGTAAATGACACAACCTCAACGTGGAAGCTTTTTCACAAATCAGAAAGAGGACATGCTTGTAGTCATGATAAAGGACAGTGTGGCTTTAGGCTAATCAGTGGAAAACGTTATGTCATAGGGACAACTAGCCAGAGGCAAAAAATAAAACATAAAAAAAAAATAAATAAAAAATAAAATAAAATAATAATAATAGGTACTTAATAATAATATTTGGGCCAAGGGCCTTTTCCATGAGGTTGGTGGCCAGTGGCAGAGATCACAGCAGGAGATGGGAAAGAACACCGCATCAGCAGCATGGACATACCATGTTGGCTGGGCTAGACCGTAAAAGGGCGAATATATGTCTCCATTTACGGCAGACACAACTGAGATTCATAGTGGGTCAGGACACGGGAGTTTCAGGAAGCATTTCAACAGGATAGGAGTCATAAGGGGACTGCAGAGATGATGAGCAAACAGCGGATCACCTCATCTTTGAGTGTGAGGCCTTGGAACGCAGAAGATATCTTGATATCTGATCAGTGGACGGTGGAGAGATACTGGCGCAACAGGACCTGGTAGGAGGACTATCAAACCTCTTCAAGGGCACATATCAGCACCCTTCAACTACTTGCCCACTCTACCCATCTACTCTGTGGAGTTTGTAACAAACGCCACAGATTAAGAAGGATCACGACCACGCCCCAGATCCATCGCCAGTTGATGATGGTAATCAACCATGGCCAACCTCGAATCCAACGCCATATGAGGGGCACGACTGGCGACCTTGAACTTGAGTTCAGAGGTAAACTATCTGCCGACAGCACAGTATTACAGGTATAGAGTATACAGTGCTTTAGTGTAACCGTAAGAGTCTCTTCAACCTTTGCTCCAATCTCCTCGCGTGCCCAGCCATCCTCATCTGCCTGTTATATGAGGACTGTCTGCGGAAGCTCCAGTTTCACATTCGGACTCGATCCATTCCTCGAGAGATTTTGGGCTCCGTCAGGAGGTTCCTCACTCACCTCGATTTCTCCTGTTTGTCTTCTAGTGAAAAACCTCCACTCACTCATAAATGAAGACAATGTCTTCCACGCCACTGGTTGTGTACTGCTCTTGGGTGGCCTCTTTCCTATCGAGGCCTTGGCGGGGGGGGGGGGGGGGCTGTGGATGCCTATAAGTGGTCTCTTAGTTATACTCCTTGTCTCTCCCCAGCCTGTGGAGCGAATCGAGTCCTCAACCCCCCTCATCCATTTCACTCTGCTATTAGACAATACCTACAATACAGATTCTCCAACTTGCTGCTATTTGTTAAACCGAGCTGCATTCCCCGCACAGTTTTTCACAAAGTTCATTAAATATTACAACCAAATGAGATTTTTAAATGCATGGTATTTCTACATAATATGTGATCTACCAGGCAGTCAGTGAGGTCCTCGTGATTGTTGCCACCTGCTGTCAATTAGGGACTCGGTGATACTACACAGCTCAACTCAAAGTGCTGTGCTGAGTGATGTAAACACTGAAGTTGCTTTGGGCAGTTACCTGGGCAACTTCTGCACTCGAACCCAGCTTAGTGAATGTGTTGAAGGAAAAACCGTGAAAAAGACCGTTTAAGAAGGTGCTACGGTATAACTTTCCACAGTTCCAACCCTCAAGCCGACGTGGAAAACTGAACCCAATAAAGTAATAAGCGATAAAAAAAAAGAACTGTCACATCCTATCAATCACCTACCGAATTGTCTCACCGATGCAGACCGGCGTGCCACGTCCAAGACTATCGAACAAAACTTAGGACCACAAAGAACCTGCGGATTCATCAACATTTTCAGTCTTCCCCTAAATGATACCAGCAATGTTTGTTAGGGTCAGGCAGTATCGCCGCCATTGGTACCAAATGAACCTTCAAGGTGCAGCTTCTGGGCCAAAACGGCTTTTCAATTTTCACTAAACTGATCGAGTGAAAATAAAAGTTTTATCAACTTACTTTTTAACCTAGTTGAAAACTTCGGCGAGTGAGCGAAACCGTTGGCTTCTTCAACCGGCGGAAGTGTACCGTTACGCGTTGTTTCCTGCAAATAAACAAATCGGAATGTCAATAAAAACTAAATATGTGTACCCCCACGAGTGACTTACTCATCAAATATAAGACACTTTCTATGCAAACTATTTCCCTACAAACCCGACTGAAAGGCGGAAGGCCATCTAAAATTTAGTTGAATTTTGTCAAGGAAAAACGCTGCTAATTTTACGCAAGGGTTCGTTTATTCTTTCGTATAAATTGTGTCACACTTTGATTGTGGAAATAAAGAACAAGTTCTACGTCCAAAATTACATAGATAAGGACCCCTCATTCCACACCACATTCGACCTGCTCTCCTAAGTTCTTCAAAAGCCCCATCAGAAGCGGCATAGGGGCTCCATAGATCCCTACAGTGTATTCGGCGGAGAAGGTGAGGTGCGGCCCAATCCAATTTAATGATGGTGAGGTGCGGCCAACCGAGCACACTGAGATATGTTGAGATGCGGCCCGCATGACGTTTGAAGGGATAATCCGGGAAATCAGCCCGTAAGCATGACCCATGAGACACCACGAGGCTGAATCCAGTCTCGCATCTAGACTTGTCAAAATTCGTCCAATCAGATACAAGAAAATATCACGTCCAAAAATACTTCGAAAACGACATTAACTCGACTCAATAGCGCGTCCTAAATTGTTCGATGCTGAATGCTGTGCTCAAATGTGTGACGGAAATGGTGAATCAGGTGAAATGCAACACGTAATCCGAAAACTTAATTTGTTGAAATTGTAGTCAAAATGTCAATAAAGTCGAAAGATTTTATTGACCTCTAGCTTCTTTGAGCTTTTCCGATGTGGCTTTTAGGTAAATAAGGATTTTTTACCTCCATCATTAAAAATTAACTAAGCCAGCCGCATCTCACCATCCAACCCTTATAAAATCCCACTTGTTAGCCCCTACGGGTTTAAGAGGTCGGATAGAAAACCTGGGGGATACTACAAGACGGAGAACCGAATAGGTATATTGTAAAAATTTCAGATATCCTGCCCAAAGCGGTGAGAACGTCAAGCAGACATTTAATTTTTGGAACCTACACATCATAGTGTAATTAATGAGGAAGCAACTGATCAGGTGATATCAAATGCAATGGGTTCACATAAAGCAGTCATGTTTACGGTCGGTGGACCAATAAAAAACGTTCAAACGAAGAATTCTTTGCTTAATCGAGTGAAGACCTCATTTACTGACGAGGCTGAAAGCCTGGTTGGGGGTTTGGGGGCTGATCCCCAATGAGCTTTGCTGCTCGTTCGAATGTACATGGAACTTGAACGTGGATACTATGACTACCACTAATACGTACCAGTTTCTGCACAGATTGTTCATCTTCAGATTCCATAGCTTTCCTCTTTTTCCATTCCTCCCTCTGAGCCAACATGGCGGCACGGGCTTCCTTCACGTCCAGATCCACTCGACGATTCAGCTCGTCGTAATTGTTCACCACTTGGCGGACCAACCACCTTAACAAATACAGGTTAGCCAACTAGGGCCAAGCGTTAAGTTCGTGTGTTATCTCACTTTCCGTACCTGTACCCTCGAACGAGGCGGCTGTCGACCTTTTCGTTGTTGTCCGGGCTCAGAGCGGAACAGACCTCAACCAAAGTGAGACATTTCTGTTGATTGACGAGGGACTCGAGAGCCAGCGATTCCACAATGTCTATCTCGTCCAGAGCATTTGGAACGTCTTGTTTGTTAGCTAATCTGGAAATTTAAACAACACATAGAGAATGGAGCAAGTGAGAGCAACGATAGCTGTTGGTTGAAGGATTCGAGGGTAGGTACACGGTGCCTGGATTGGGCTGCGTAATATTGTATAATTCTGTTCATGGGACTTTCAATGGGGAACGGGTGGAGTTTCTGAAGGGCCTTAACCACACTGTGTGGATCTGTGGAGATATATGGGGCTTCCAAAGTGAGATTTTGAAGGGGTCAGAGAGCTGCGTTAGGAGTCATTTACGAATGATTTTTGGTGCAGCGTCGATTTGCGAGTGTCACAGACTAGTTCGGTCCTTCCGTGTGGTTCTGTTGGTGCTGCATGGGGCTTCTAAAAGTGCTATAGATGAGGATTGTGAAGGGCTCGAGCCAGTGAGTAGAGTGGGGGGCTCGCTTTTGAAGTGATTTCGGACTTAGGCTCTATTAAAATGGACCAAACCAACCCTATGACACCTTTCTTACACCACGTTCGCTCAGCTTGTTGAATATTTAGCCGATATCGATGAAAGAACGATCAAATTGTACAATACAATATCCCTAGCAAGTTCCACCTGCAGTAATCGACCTTTTCCACTCAGCTCACGCTTAAAAAAATAATTTAAAAAAAGGCGTAAAAGGGGTGGTTTCTTCGGCATTGCAGGACACTGTTGCCACCACACAGCTGTAAATGTTGAAACGTCATAATCCGCCATATTGTTTTGAGCCGTTTGGACATCCTGTTAAAATCTGGACACGTCGAATTGCTTCAATTTGCTGTCAAACTGAAAAATTGTGAATGTGCGAGTGACTTCGTGTGCACGCTTGAGCTAAAGCGGTCCTATTTACAAAACATGCGTCGAAGAGGTTTGAAATAGCGTAAGGGGCTACAGGTGGCGGTTTTGAAGAGATAGGTCAAACGTGTCGAGTGAGATGTCGTTTTAGAAGTAATTTTGGACGGCTAATTCATTTATTTGGGTTCCCAAACCTGTCCCACCACTCCAGGAGCCACTATAAGGGGATTTCAAGGAGCTAGAGATGAGGATTTTGAGGCTTTGTTGAAAGAGGATTGAGTAAGTATTGAGTGAGAGGTTTGTTTTTGGAGAGATTTCACATGCAGAATCCACTTAAGGGGCCCCAGAACGTCCCAATCTATTCTATCGAAGCTCCAACCCTAGAAGGACCGAGGAGGAGGAGAAACATCTTTGTTCAAGGATACTTCGAAAAGTCGGAAAAATTTGAAATGTGACTAGCAAAATTCAGCTGGGCGAGTAGATAAATAGAAAAGTCAGAAAACACTAAAAGGTTGGCACAATGTGGTCCATTTTTTTAACCAAAAAGTGTTCAAAAATAGGGACAAGACGAATTCGACGTAAGGGATTTCCAGGCGGGTCACTTGCGGGTAAATGGTGGGTGTGCCACGGTGAAGTGAAGACCCCGCACTAACTCCTCCTCGCATCCACCATCAAGGAAGATTGGTTACCATTATCTAACTAGGGAGCTCAGAGGGCATGAGGGAGGTGGGCTCCACCTCTGCGCTTCGTAATCGCTTCGTTTACGTCACAGATTTGATGACGAAGGCTCCTCTGACGTCGAACGAGACGACCACACGTTTAAACGGCCATTACGTTCAGTTCAGAAAAGTGACGTTAACGTTGTTCCTTCATTCCGCGCGTGTTCTTTTGTAAACAAAAAAGGTCCCGCCGCTCGCGTCTCTCCCCTCGACTTCATTTCCTACGCAATGAGAACGTGCTCCGCACACAGGTCGATTAGTGTTCGTTCAGAATCTCCTCGTTTCAAAACTACTTGGGGGCGCCGCAAGGTTCGAGTGGAACGCGTGTTCCATGGAGGTTCCAAGCATAAAAGGACATCCCCCTTACCACTCGAAATGCTCATTATTGGGTTTCTTCCCCGCTCGAAATACGCGACTGACTGGATGAAATTGAACAGAAACAAGATGCGAACTTCAGCACAACAACACGAACACAACACTTGAGCTGGTAAAGGTTGCAACGCGGTTCTTCCAAGCAGGTTATCCAAGAGAAGGTGAAGTGGCTCGTTCGACGTCAGAGGAGCCTACGTAATCCAATCTGACATAAACGAAGCGATTACCTACCCCGAATAAGCCTACTTACCCTGACTTTTTGGACGAGGTCGCCATCATTTTAGAAACTACTCAGCGAATACTTTTCATCAAAATTATTTAAAAAGGTAAAAACATTTTCTACGCATTGCCCATTGGCCGAATTTCTCGTGTTCTTTGTCCTCATTCCCCCAGCTATTGTTTACGATAAACGAGAACTTTGTGCTCTGAATCAGTCTTCATGAAAATATCGTCATGGTGAATGTCCAATCTGGCCTCTGTCCTGTTCGCCCCCTATCCTTTGAGCTCTGTCCTCTGAACTGTCTATACTCTCTCCTCTATCTGTCCTCATTCCTCAGCTATTGTTTACGATAATCTAGAAACCTTTCTGGTAAAACAGGAACTTCAAGAACCAACCAGTTCCCACACCACGGTGCACGTGAACCTCTCAAGAGGTCAAACCCAAGTGAGGTGTGACAGGTGATAACTGTGATGACTTATCCTAACTTACACCAACAGCGGTTTCCCGGCAAGTTTTTCATGCGAAAGAAGATTGTAAAGCAACACCCGAGCCTCTTCGAGCCTATTCTGATCGCTTGCATCGACAACAAATATTACGCCGTACACCTGCAGAGTGAACACATCATAGAAACAAACTGAAGGAGATTTTTCGTCAAAGGTTAGCGTCAAATGAAACGTACATCGCTGAAATAGCAGCTCCAAATTCCCCTTATTTGCGGTCCTCCGCCGAGATCGTAGATGATGACGTCGAACCCTTTGTGCTTCATTTTTATTGATGAGAATCCAATGGTAGGTACAGTGTGGTCAGTGATATCTGAAATGTCAAAACAAGGTCGTTAACACTATGATGTAAATGTACGCCTCCTACCATTACCGGGATCAATAGACAATTTACCAACCAAGACTTCCGTGCTGATAAATAAACAAAAAAACTTACCTCCGGTTAAACCTTTGGCTGCTGTAGTCTTTCCGGAGTTGTCCAATCCAACAAGCAAAAGAATGATTTTTCTGAAACAGGAAAAGTGTGCCACAAACTTAAGGTCAAACAGGAAAAGACGAGATCTAATGCAAAGAGAATTATAAAACATTAAGCTAATGCCGTCAATTTGAAATATGAACTGGCCCTGCTGGTTTCTGCTACAGTTTTGAGCAGGGAGAGTAAGAGAAAGTTCATAAAACTTCTTGGAGAAGTTTTATGGATGGTTCCCACGTACTTAGAATCGATTGCGTGACTCAAGGTACTGACAGGACACAAACACATGAGGCAATACTGCATTGTGGAGAATCAAGACGTAAAAGTCTTTGTTTCAAGGGCAAATCTGGGTTTTTGAAATACTCCCGCGAGGCCGGGCGTGCTTAGCTGCCAAATTTCAGGGAACCATCACGAAACCTGGAGTGCGAGGACGAGGCAGCAGCGGCCGTAACTCCCACTAAAGCACCAGATGGCAGTGCAAAACGCTTGCTGGTTTCTGCATGTTGAACGCTATGGACGATGTACCAACTACAAGAGGAGAGAGGAAGAGTGGAGGGCAAATGGTGGTGGTTCCCTGAAAATCCCGGCACCTGCACGCGGCCAGTAAAAGAGGGCCTACCTTCAGGAGTGAAGTCCAAGAACCATCAGACAGGCCGCACTACTTCCATCACAATATGAACACATAAGTCCAAGAGCCAAACCCACAAGGAAAGAGCAGATTGCGAGTCAGGCGTCAAAGAATCAGAATAGATTGTAAGGGCCTGTCTCCAGAAATCTAATGGCATCGTATAGTAAGGTAAACATTGGGACACAATAAGCAATTGAAAGGTTTGTTCCAGGATTGACGGACTGTTAACAGAAATCGAGGGACACATGCACAGTTGAGATAACTGCTGTTCCAGGTCGAGCATTTCACATGGAATAGCTGCGACGGGGAATTTAATCAGCTTTCACGAGAGAAAAAAAAACATTGGAATCGGGCCAATTGTTTCCCAAATACAGCCAAAAATGTTCTGATAACGTGGTTTTCCGCCTACCGAGCGGAGTCAGATTGGGCGTTTCTTGTTTTGGTGTAAATTCGTTTCTCGGTTGGTAGTAAGTCGCATTTTTTTGTAATTGTAGGAGCTTAAATTGTAAGTTGATGCAATTTGTATGCCCTTTAACTTTGTATTGAAACGTTCTCTCTGCGATTTTTTTCCCTCCAAAAGTTCTCCCAGCAATAATTTTGCCACCATTTTTGATATTTTGTTGTTTAGACCCATAACAACAATGCAAAAATAAAAGCTTCGACACCATTTCTTGCACGAGTCAAACCCTCTTGCGTCTGGCCTATATAACTAGGAAATTGATGTTTTGAGGCCCACTTTTGGTGCTATAGGCTTCAAGCTCACCTTGAAATCATGACCCAACACAACACCTATCTTCTGTTCCACAGTGCGGTCAAGGATGGCATTCATACGTAATCACATGTCAATCGATCCCGTCCAAGGTGATATTTTTTCCAATTAACACAGTGACATCGTACTTCAGTGAACGTACGTCGAATACTGTAACCTTAAATTACACGTTTACATCTAAAAAGTTCTCAAACAACGTACATTGTCAAACTATCAACTCAACTCACCGCTGAACGGGTTGAGAGGCGCCGAAATTTCCGCATGTACAGCAACGATTTCCCATCTTGGAAACATGTTGCTTTATGACATTACTCGGCGCTCGAACCAAATCAACGCTCATCAACTTAAAACACCATTATTGACAAACTAAAGGCGACAGCACTTCAAACGATGTCACTTCCAGCCAGCTCTGACTCACGGAGTCGTCGATCGATAATTCAATGTCAGCCCTAAGCACTAACAGCACGAAAATGTGACCCACGGGAGAACTTCACGAGATGCGCTTTCTTTGGAGAATTGTGTAAATGTAACAGAATCAGATAATAAGAAGAAGACAAAACCAACAATTCAAACTGAAATGCACTGAAAATCAGTCGCACCAAATCAAAAGTACCACGAATTTGGAGGATTTGCTGTTGCGTACAATTTAGGGTCCCTTTAGTATGCATGGCAGACAACAACTTCACGAAGGAACAGCAAAAAGTGATGTTATCAGAATCTCGGAGTTGGGCGTTTATCAACCTTTTGTCACTGCTACTTTGCACAATCTCAATAACACAGCTTACTTACTATTTTAGCGTGGAACAGGCTTTTCCGGCACATAGATACCACATACCAAAAACGCTGCAAATTTTACACAAGGGTTCATTAATCTCTGATTCAAATCATTCAAAAATTAATTCTATACCTATCAATAAAAAACGCTGCAAATTTACACAAAATGCTACAAATGCACACATGGATTTATTATTCTCTGATAGGTACAGGTTACTTGCGCGAAAAATAATTCTATGACGAACATTTCGAAAAAAAAATCCCAACATTGTTCGGACAGAAGTGGGACCTCTAAAAATGGATTAGGTATACGTCCACAATTACTCGGAAAATAAATGACCTCCTGGGAACCTTTAAAATTCCAATTTGTATCCCAATGAGAGCCCTTCAGATCCCCACGGTGAAATCGGGTCGTTCTGGGACCTTCAAAAATGGATTCTACGTCCAATAATACTTCAAAAACGACATCGAACTCGACCCAATAGCGAAAAATGCAACAAACCCTTCGCGTAGCCTCATTTTGGCCCCATAGGTAGCGGGTTTGTGCGATCAGGCTGAAAACCTTGCGGGCACATCTTAATGGTAAATCAAGTATTTTATCAAAATTTCAGAATTTCAAAAAATAATTCCTACTGACCAAAACGGCCCGGACAGCAGTCGTACATTTTGTTTCCTCAACAATCCTCACTTCTGGTGCGACTGGCGAAGTAGATGAGATTTACCTGGCAACGCAGAGTAACAGAGAACATCCTGGCAACCCTGCAACTAACCCGAGGCCCATCTCTATTAAAGACAAATACGTTGTTTATAGCGTTGGAGTTCAATCTCATTTCCATTCTCTGTTACTTTGTGCTGATTTCTCAGTGCACTGCAGCGTTTCAGTAAAGGAAAGCTTTGTGAACATGTTTTCGTTGGATGTCATCAGAACTTAGTTCGGTGATTTTAGCGGTAACGAAGTTGGCCAAAAATGTCGAGAATTATCATAGCGCGGTAAGGATGGTTATCTATTTGGGTTATGAAGTACAATGTTTGGTTGAAAACTTATTTTGCTTCGTACGTTTTTAAATTTGTTGACGGTTGTTGTAACATTTTGGAAACCGGCGGTGAATTTGGACCTGTGAAGGGATGTGGCGGGTTGGTGTGGTGGGCGCTTTCCCGCGCAGAATTTTATCTGGTAGTTGAAGTTATTGAAAGGTTAATACCAATATATTATCTATATAATATCTATATATTATGTGTGAGTCTCCTGTTTTTAAAACAGTGTTTTATTAGAGGGTTTGAAAACTGGTGTTGGCGGATGAGCAATGGCAGATTCAAGGGTAGAACCCCCCAACCCTCGGCTTGAAACCGAGCAAGTTAATTGTTCTGATAAATTCAAACTTTCGGTGCACAACTCACCAAGAGCTAGCTGATACTGATCAAGGGCAACCTCGTGCGGCCACCCGTTGTCTGGCTGGATGCTCTCCGTGGGATTTCGCCGATCTGTGAAGTATCTCGGTGTGACGCTCGTGGAGCGGTTTGGCGTTGCCGTGGGTGTATCGACAAAGCCACTAGGTTTGTTCCAGGTTTGACGGAATGTTAACAGAAATCGCCGGAGACATGCGCAGTTTAGAAACTGCTGTTCCAGGTCGATCGTAAGTTGGACGGAAACCGATAGCTCGAGTATGTGCGGTCGGGTTCTGTCGACAGCTGTCCAACTTCTGTCGACAGACGCAGTCAGACCTGGAACAAACCTACTATGCTAAGGTCCTTGAGGGGGTTGATTTTTGCCTCAGGATGGGTGACGTGGTTATGCACAGGGGCCTCTTACTAGATCTTCCTTTATGCCGCAGGGGGAATATACGACTATTAAAGGGACCAAACCGACTGTAACCTGGCTCGTGTCGATGTGGGTCCCACAGGCTATGGAGGGTAGTGCATTGAAGTGGGTCCCATCTCAGCTGTCAACTAGCGTTACCCAGGAGACACCAGATGCTCCAGAGAAGGACGAGTGCAGCAATGATGCAGAAAGAAGAAGAGGCTTTTCAAAACGGCGAAACTCGAGAGGCTGACAAGACTACCGTTCGCTTTTTCCAGGGCGTACGCTATGTGGGGGGAAGGCTTTAAGCTCCGCAAGGAGTTCCGGAAAAAACCCCAAGGTGACAAGGAGGACATTAATGCTGAATGGGCACGGCATTTACTGAGCTCCTCAACAGAGAAGAGACATATTGGCAAGCAGGGAACCGTTCGGTGCTCGATAACGCTCTGCTTGGTGACGGGAGGAACGATGATGATGATAAGACGGTACCACCAGACAAGGAGGACCTGATAGGCATCATAAATTGCTTCAAAAACAAGGCAAGCAGCAAACCGATGATTTTGGTCGCTCAGGAGAAGAGAGTTGGCCTGGCCACACATTATTATTGTGATGAATCGTATCACTTTCACCCATGACCCAGAGACCCACGTCAACGTCCTCCGTTAATTTACATCGTCGTTGGGATCGTTGGGACCCAACTCACTACCAGCCTACTTCAGCCGTCTGAGGTCAGCCTTGATTAATCTTAAGATCCTATAGGACTGTTCGGAGCTGTGGTGTGGGTCCTCACTGATGATGGATGGGGGGGGGGGGGGGGTACCCTGGCCATGCTGCAACGGGAGGTACCCTTAGAAGCCACACAGAGCCTCACAGTGTGGTTTGCCAGGTCTCATAACTTCACAAATCGATTCTTCGTTTAAACCCACTCCGTAATTCACTCCTCACTCGATATTTGGTTAAAGCCCTTCAAACATCCCACCTCCAGCCAATTAGAAGCCCCACAGAGTCTCGCCGTGTGACTTGCCAGGTGTCAGCACTTCATAAATCGATTCTGCGTACAAATTCGCACATTTCGTAATTGACTCCTCTTTCGAACTTTAGGCCAAAGCCCTTCAAAAAGTCCTCTTGCAGCCTCTTACAAGCCCGACGGTGGAGTCAGCCTGGTCTGCCACCCACAGCGATTCTACCAGTTCCTCTTTTGATTACCTACCAGTTACTAATTTTGATTCTCTCCTTTACAGGAAGTCCGGGGCTTCCGCCGACGCCCACGACAGGATCGCCTGCATGCTTTTGGAACGCATGCAGAGGGGCGAGCTGGCCGGCGTCACCACCCCCAAGACCAAAGACGAGCCCGAAACTCTGGTCGTGCTTGACGACGAAGGCCTCGAAAAATTGAGAGGAGTTCCCGGCAAAATTACCGTCAGCTCTGACGACCTCCTCAACGACAGCGACAAAGGGTTTTCACAAATCACCGACGAATATGACATCGAGTCGTACGTTTGCAACAAGTGCGATTTCTCTTCGGACAAAAAGAAGAAACTCATCAAACACATGTGGTCTGAACATAAAGAGAGATCACTCCACAATTGTAACTACTGCGATTACAAGAGTCACGACATAGCAAACCTGCGACGTCACCTTGAAGGACGTCATGCCGAAGAAGTGCCTTTTCCTTGCGAGGAGTGCGACGAGAGATTCACCTCTTATCTTCTTTTAAAAGACCACAAAGCCGAACATGCCGACTGCGCCTTCAAATGTTTCATTTGCAGATACCAGACTGACAACAGGAATAGTTTCAACGTGCATCAAGAAACGCACAGAAGCGGTCGAGAGTATACGTGCGATCTTTGCGATTTCACGTGCAGCAATCGCGCTCATCTTTTCAGGCACAAGGGCGTTGAACATGGAGTGAATCCGTACAATTGCTCCGAGTGTGAATACAATTGTCGTTCGAGGGCAGCGTTAGAGAGGCACCTTCGAGTCCACACGGGGGAGAAACCGTTCGCTTGCGAGTACTGCGATTATCGAAGTATGGAAAAGTCCCGGTTGAAAGCCCACGTGATGGCCCATTTGGGAGAAAAACCCTACGGTTGCGAAATTTGCGATTACAAAACCGCCAGAAAAGACCACCTCAGGCTCCACATGTTGACGCACACGCAGGAAAAACCCTACGGTTGTCAGTATTGCGAATTTAGAACATCGACGAGCGGGAAATTGAAACAACACGTGCGAGCTCACACTGGGGAAAAACCCTACGCTTGTGACTACTGCGAGTACAGAGCTTCTCGGAAAGACTATTTGGATTCTCATCTGAGGCAACATTCGGGAGCTCCGGCGAAGCCTCGTCCCCCTCGGAAACCCCGCCAGGACAAACATACCATCGTCGCCGAACGCGCTACACCAGAAGAGAAATACTACATTTGCGAAATATGCGACATCAGAGTATCCAAAGAGGCCGAACTCGAAGCTCATATGCAACAACACATTGCAAAGTAAGCATTTCATGTATCTGTATTTTTCGTATGTGTTTGTTTCACTCGCTTCAGAATGTGTATTTGATGAGCGGTAAATTAGGTAGGTACGTTTGCGTCTGAAGGGTGAAAATAAGCCGAAACATTCCTCTACGTTTGCGCCAATACATATTTTTGAAAACTACGTTTGCGCCGCTCCAAAAACCTTCATTTGGGTCAGGGCTTCGTTCAGTAAGATGCGTCAGAAATTAGTAGGTACAGTTGTCCTTAAAAAAAATAATAAAAAAAACTAGTAACGGTTATAGTTTTTATCTGTGCATAAATGAGAAAATACGTATTTTTCATAACATCTAAAATTTAAAATTCATTAACAGTCGTATTTAGAAAAAACAAACCCTAGTAACGGTTATAGTTTTTATCTGTACATAAATGAGAAAATACGTATTTTTCATAACATCTAAAATTTAAAAGTCGTAAAAAAGTCGTAGTCGTATTTAGAAAAATAGTTGTCAGTTCACGAGTGCTTCACAATTTTTCGTCAACCACTGAAAAATTAGAGCGATCAGCTCCGGGGGGATCGAATTTCGGAATAAACTATTCATGATCAAAAAGCGAGTAGAAGGTGTCTGAGGCCAGGTGGGTAAGGGATTGGCTGGTTTTAGCTGGTGGCCTCCTAGTCGTAGTTCTAGAACTGGCGCAAATGTAGGAACATTTTTCCAATTTTCCCTTAAATCCCATTGGCGCAAACGTTTGCAAAACGATTAATAGAAAACCAGAAGTCTGAGCAAAAGCGTACGATTAACAACCTTGATTCAGTCAAAAACCAACCTTTCAGACGGATCAATCACAGCCCTGGGATTCTGTCACCTGTTAGAGGACGGGGTTTCGAAGTTCTGCAAAGCTCTCGAATTGAAAGGGGGAGTAGTAGTGAAGAAACTTTTTTTTTTCTAATTTTAGTTGTGGCTCTGAACAACAAAATATCAAAAATGGCAGCAAAATGTTTGCCGGAAAACCTTGAACGGCCAAAAAACATCGATTTTTTCGGACTTTTCCCAGTTTTCACCTATAACTCAATAACTAAGCATCGTAGATAAATCTTACTCATTGCAAAGTTGAAGAACATACAATCTCCGTCGAATTACCTCTTTAACCATTAGGATCGGTTCAGCCGTTTAGCCACAATCAAGCGTCAAAAATATAACTTATGAACGGCTAATGCAGTGAATAAATATAACTAAAAACTCAAAAATTCATTTTACTACAAAGAAAAATGATGATATTTTCCCCCTTCTGGGTGGAATACCACCATTATTTCAATATTCTCTTAATAGGTAAGTAATCCACATTTCTCTGATACATGACTGGGAACGAAAACTTTGATTGGCCTGATTATAGTTACGAAATCATTTGCCTTTTTGCGTTTCCTTCTTTGGATAAAAATATACAAATCAGTTGATCGTAAAACTCGTAAAAGTTTGGTGTCGTAAAAGTTAGGTACTCGTAAAATCCATCTCCAGTAACTCCATTTACGGCGAGAATTTTTAGCATAAGGAGTAAACTAGCTTAGAGAGTGGGGTGTCTGCAGTGAAATGTAACGACACCTCTCCATAGACATATAAGCGTAGATGCTAGGTATTAAATATAAGTTTAGCTCCACACCATCCCCCAGACGATGGTCCGTCATCCCATCCCCATTATGGACCCCATCCGGTTTTCTGTCTATATTTCGAAAACTAAGCATTTCTCGCGGAAACGCATATTTAGCAGAATTAAATTTCCTACAGAATGCATAGACTACAATGGAAGATAGGAACAAACCAGCATTATTTAATAGGAATATGTTGGTAGGAAAAAAAAAAAAATTGTTTATAAGTTATATTAAGTAGGTAACTATTCTGAATCGAATTGGGTGGTTCTTATTCTTTAAAAAAAATCTATTATTTTTATAAAAAGAATAATTCTTTTATAAGTACCTAATTATTGCTTTTTTTAAAGAATCGATTATTTTTATAAAAAGAATCACACTGTCTTCCCTTTATTTCATGTTCGGTCTGAATGGCCTTAAATTTGTCGCTAACGCCTATTCTTGTTTTCGCAGGAAGCCTGTCTCCACCCGAATGGCATCCGAAAGGACCGAAGACCAACTCGCCGGCCTATTTTTGGAACAATTGTCGGATCACCATTTCGAGGACATGATCGTCATGAGCGACTCGGAAACCGACGCTTTGGACGTCCTCGCCAACGCCGCCAGCTTCGGGATGAGCCCGCCGGTTCGTGACGTCATTGTTGTCGGTACCGACTTCGCTCCTATTGTCGTACCGACCAAAACGGAAAAATCCCCGACGAAAGCGGAATCGGTCAAATCCAAAAAGAGAGACCCCAATAACCCGTTTACATGCGATTTGTGCGACTTCAACGGCGACAGCAAAGCGAGCTTGAAGGAACATGTTAACGCGGAACATTTTGAAAGTAGAACTGACGCTTTTCTTGGGACAGAAGTGAACCAATATGGTGACAAAGTGTTTTTGTGCAATTTTTGCGACTACTCGACGGTCCATCGAAATTCGTTGACGACCCACACGAAAACCCACACTAGTAGCGAAAAGCCATTCGCGTGTCGTAAGTGCGAGTACAAAAGCACGACGATTCGCCGCATGAAAGAACACGTGTTGATCCACGCCGGGATAAAACCCTTCGTGTGTGAACTCTGCAGCTACAGCACCGCCCGCAAAGACCACCTCAGAGTTCACAAACTGACTCACACCGACGAGCGGAAGTTCGCCTGCGAGTACTGCGACTTCAGAAGTAAAACCAACGAAAAGCTCACCGTCCACCGAAGAGTTCACACTGGAGTCAAACCCTATGCCTGTGAACACTGCGATTACAGAGCCACCCGGAAAGACTATTTGACTTCCCACATGCGCCAACACACGGGAGCTCCCGTTAAATGGCGACCGAAGAAACAGCGTCAAGGATCTGCCAGAGCGCGCTTAAGAGCTGAACAGAGCCTCTACGATTCGCTATACGCTTAAATAACAATATTACCACTCACTTTCATCCAAGAACTTTGATGAAGCTCAAATGTTATTTTTCTGACGTTAAAAACAAAACCGCATATTGAAAAAAATCTTGCACATCCTCCGCTGTATTCCACTTGTTTTCTCTTTGTGCTACCAATTTTACGTTATCAGGCAAACAATTGTTTATATACTTGCATCTTGTACATACTTTGTTGAAAAATAAACTATAAAAACATCTTCTCGAGCTTGTTTTACTTTTCTCTAAGCGCGATTTGATTGGCTCAAAAAGACGGCAAGCGTCCATGTCACTCTATGATTAAGGGGACTAGCTGTGAATGTTATCTTTTTAGCGCAACCTTTTTTCCAAAAAATGGAAAGGTGCGCTCACCTCTTCGACATGTATGTTTGTTTTTTTTTTTTTTTTTTTTGTTTTTTTTTTTGTTCTTCACAGCATCATGCCCGAGCGGCTCAACAGATTTTCATGAGGGTGGTCTCATTGTGATCAGCGAGTTCGGGGGGTGGTTATAGGCTACATTGATTTTTCCTCCCTCATCCCCTTCATCGGTTTTCGGGAGGTCCTTCACGACGAAAGTTGTTTATCTCTGATGTGTAACTAAGGAGGCCTCAAAAGGGGGACGAAAGTTTTTGTCCGATTTCGTTGGTACAAGGGTCTATGGAATGAGCTTTTTAGGCTGATTCCAACGACTCCAAAACGATTTTTGCAGCCTGAGCAGTTCGTTACCTCTGATCGGCATAAGGTTTTCTTAAGATCGGTCGTTAGGGTGCAGTTGTTTACGTAATGAGCATCACGTGGATATTTTTGATGTGTTGTGTGGCATAGTTTGGTCGCTAGATACCTACCTACTGTTTCTTAGTTTCTCTCGCTCATTAAATATATCGTAATAACAGAAAGGTTGCGCTCATCTATTCAATTCAATTGATGGCTTGTTTCCAAATACGTCGAATAATGATCTTAGTTGGTCTATATTCAGCAGAGGAGTCGTTCTCTCTCCCTAACCAACTCATTGGTCTATACACCGATTAAGATCAATATACATAACACTTCATAGGTACTCTTTAAACAATAATTTGTTTAAATAACTTGCAATGAAATTAATCTTCCTTATAAGGAAATTATTATATCATAAATGAGCAAATGTGCGCATATAAAAAATCTTTCGGCTGATCTTTAACAGCTCGTGTTAGCTTGTCTACTGTACCTACTAAAGCTGAAACCCGAGTGGGAGGAGAATCATTTTTATTCTAGGGCACTTCTAGCAGTCGGAAACAGTATGTATGAAAAATATTCAGCACGGTGAATACATACATACCGTGAAATGTCTGAAAACACCAAAAAGTTGGCTCAAAATGGTCAACAAAAATGTCCACAGTGTTCAAAAAATATGCGCTGGACCAGTTTGCAGGGTGTTGGAAAAGCGGGATTGAAGGGGGGGGGGGGGGGGGGGGGGTGTTTGAGTCGCCTCCTCACAGGATTGTAATGGTGCTGAGGGGGCAGGCGAGACAAACGAAAAGCCCTCCCCAGGGACCCCTTCTGCAGAGTTTGAAAAGAGGGAATACTGTGAAAGATTCCGAGAAAAAAAACCTCATAGCAGAGGGGGCATGCAGGATAGGCGGGACAAACAAGCAGGGTCGGAGTCCCCCCCCCCCCACAAATTCCTGTTTTCTAAGGAATGAGGAGTTACCCCTAGAGAATGAGAACCCCCGAGGGCTGTTTATCCCTACCTACTATTCCAAGGTACCTACTTCTTAAGAACGCAATTGCGTTCGGAAAATGTTGGGGAAAATACCAAATAGGTACACTCTTCGTTTTTCCGTAAAATAATAAATTATGCCAAAATTATAAATTATAAAAATTATACCAAATTATACCAAATACACTCTTCGTTTTATACCAAAATTATTATACTCGTTTTATTATTATACCTACTCGTTATTATTATTATTATACTCGTTATTATTATTATACAAAATTATTATACTCGTTAAAATTATTATACTCGTTTTATACCAAAATTATACCAAATACACTCTTCGTTTTTCCGTAAAATAATAAATTATGAACATACCGGCGCCTAATTCACATATCCGGCATAAACAACCAATGAAATGTAAGGGTAGGCCCCTACTCTGAAATTACTCTAAGGCACAAAGACGGAGATTATTTCTGACTTTATTTTAAGAACCTGAAGAAGGGGACTAGCATTCTCCGAAAGATCGCAATTAAAATACCGAGAATCACCCGGCTTTATTCTTCCTGAACTACCCTGCATTCTGCTTTTGGAATCAACGCAACATGATAATTTTATGTTAATTTTATAACATTTTTGATAATTTCAAATGTACCTATAATGTCGAAATTGGAGGCCGTTCAAAATATCCGACTCCTGTCGCGCATACGTCCATGTATTATTCCAAGAACAATTAAACAAAAACAATCAAAAATCGGCGATTAGGTACCGACTTTTGAAGACCGATATAGGTACTGTACCCAAGGTACATACCGGTACTTACTCTACTATCTCTCTCTGTGGTACATGGTACCGAAAGAACCGATTTTATAACACCGATCAAATCAAACTCTTGTGAATGCCTACCAGTTAAAATGTGTCCGCCATAACACTTTGTGTCCATCATACAATATTTCTCGAACACCGTCTAGACGGTATATCCAAACTCTTGGTGTGATTTCAGTGATAAGAGCCGTTCAAATCGCTTTCTCGCCGGAAGTTTGTCAATTTCCTCGCCCTCATCTTTTCTCAAACCAAGTGTGTGCAATTTTATTAATTTCATTGGATTCTCTCGCGGCATTGATAATCTTCAGTGCGAATGTTTGTGTGATTGTCGTCCTCCCCTCACCTGCTGCTGTCCGGGACCGTCGACGACCCAGATATCCTCACGGGGGAAGATCACCTTCAAGGACTTTCCCCCCACGACAGAGAAAGGAACCGCCGGGAATTACCCTCTTGAAGGATATCAGTCCGTTATGGGTGGGGTGTTTTAGTTTCTACACAGTTTCCTTCCACATTTCACAACCTTTTTGGCGTCCGAATGACAGGTTCCCAACTACACTGGGCGACCTTGCTCTCATTACCGGGAATTTCTTTGTGCGATTTTGTTGTTTTTGAAATTTTAGTGTCATTTTAGCTTCTGGCTCGGTCAGTATCACTATGGGGTTGGCCAACTGCAAAGGTACAGTAATTTCGTACAAAGTTCTCTTCACCTGAAAGCCTCCATCTAAACCGTAACTCTCAAATCCCATAAAAAAAATGCTGTCAAAATCTTTGGCAATCCGGTGGGGTCTCGTCCATCTCAAAACCTTTGGATTTTCAACGAGCCGTTTGCTCTTCTCGACTCCAATTCATTTCAACGGTGAGAACGGGAATATAATGTTTCAAGTCGAGTGTTGGGGGGGTTTCCTGATTGATAGGACTCAGGAAGCACTCAATGTTAATCGTTTATGACAAATTACACCACTTGTGAGATCTCTGTATTGACATTAGGATGTTAACACATAGACGATGAGAAATTAATTGATCTTATAATATGTGTTAATTCATAGGTACTATCCACTCTTAAATGAGATTTGCAACCTCTTATAATTTATTAGCTTTGGAGTTTAATATGGGAGTCCCAGAACCGTCTGGCAATACCGTGAGGCTCTGTGGGGCTTCTGAGGAGGTGCATGTTGGGATTCTGAAGTGCTTTAGCGACAGAGGTGAGTGAGGTGTCGTTTTCAAAGAAATTGGACATGGAATCGGTATATGGTGGTCCCAGAACCGTCCGGCAATACCGTGAGGCTCTATGAGGTCCTGAGGGGCTGGAGGGGGGATTTTGATGGGCTTTAGCCAGAGAGTTGAGTGAGGTGTCGTTTTAGAGGAATTTTAGACATGGAATCGATTCACGGGGGGCCCAAATTCGATAATCGTCTATGGGCCTGCTGGCTCCAAGGGGGTTTCGTTTTCAAAGAGATTTTGGTCATGGAATCTATGTACATAATGGGGGTCCCATACGTGGATTCCATGTATGCCAGAACCGCCCGGCATTGCCGCGAGGCTTCAAGGTCGATCATGTGACTTTTCAAATTAAGCGATTTGGGGTCTACAATTTAAATAAAACTAATAGTGTGGGTCCGTTGGCCATGTCCCTGTTGAAAAGTGCCTGAATAATTGTCAACTATTGTAAACAAGTATTGTGCAACCAGGGGAGACGTAATCCACATGAGCGTGAACTTGAAATTGTCAATCGTGAATCGCCGTCTGTTGCATCTTGGTCATTACACTTAGACATGGGCAACAGGCCGGAATTGACATTTTGGTTTATTATTCTTTGAATAATACATCTACCGGTGTGTTCGAGGTCGAAAAAGAAATGTCCGTACGCTGCTCAAGCCGTTATTGGCCTGGCGGCTTTTTTTCTTAATCCGAAATTAAAAAAAAAAAACTCGGTTAATCATCTAGTTGTGCCGGCAAGGTTTACAGCCCGATCGCCCTGATCCGTTGGGCCATGGAGGAATAGAGAGGAGAGCTCACTCTGTGTTAAACCGCGTGCCCAAAACGCCAACCCAGTGATGGAACGGCGGGTGGGATTGCGACTGCAGCGCGACCCCTACGAGACGTAGTGAACTTTGAAGGTGGTAAGTTACCAAAACTGAACCAGAAGATGGCGCCCCTGCGAATTCCGTCCAGAATTCCGTCGTTTGCATTCACAGTGTACACAACTACGCAATCAATTTCGTTATTCAGATATGGTTCCTTCAATTTTTCCTTTAATTTAATTCTAGTAGCACCACAGTGGAAGATAAATCCGTTTAGTGAGGTATTTGGGGCTTTCCTTCGTAAGAAGGGCTAGTGGCTCACTCTAGTCGGGTTTGAAGGTACTATGTGTAGTTCACTACGTTCCGTAGGGATAGCGCCACCGTCGACTACGGCACATGAAGTCCTATTTAGTGAACTCTCCTCTGTATTCCTCCATGCCGTTGGGCGTTATGGGGCTACGGGAGGGGTTTTTGAAGGGTTGAGTGAGGTGTCCTTTTTAAGTACTATTGGACGTAGAATCTATTTTATAATATCGCATTATATCGCCCTTCCCAAAAAATGCCTTAAGCTGAGTTCACTTGGCGTAAAAAACCACGTCCGTAGAGTGCGATCTGATTGGCTTATCGCACCATCCCACCCTTCCCCCAGGCTAATCAGATCGCCAAATGCACTCTACGGAAGAGTTTTTATTTATTATTATTTTATTTTTATGGCAATAATGTGAGCCCAGCTTAATTTGAAAAGGGCACACATGGTCAGCGGAACCCACAAAGCCACATGATCTGCATACCCACGCTGAAAAGGTTTCTCCTCCGCACGGTGGAGTGGGGAACCTGGCCAGTGTTCACCCAATCTCGAGTCAGGTGGAGTTTTTGGTGGCCTTTGTAATTTTGGGCGCATAGTGGGGGTGCCTGACCTCTCCGACCAACGGATAATGGTCTGTGGGGCTTAATAGGGGCCGCAGGTGGTGCTTTTGAAGGGCTTCAGCCAGGGAGTTGAGTGAGGTGTCCTTTTTTTGGAGTGCTTTTGGACAAGAAATTAGTTTGTATGGTCTCAATCCTGCCTGACCACTCAATGAGGCTCTAAGGGACTGTAGGTGGTGTTTTAGAAGGTCTATAGCCAGGGAGTCAAGTGAGGTGTCCTTTTGGGAGTGCTTTTGGCCGTGAAATCCTTCTACTCAACTATATCCGCTTATTACGACGATAAACTCACTTGTAACTAACATCTAATTGCTCATTGATCGGAGTTTTCACCCAGCACCTTTTTGTTGGCATGGATTTTGGAGTGGACGTCTTGATTTGCACTTGATCTGCATGTTGTTGACAGTTGATTCGCTAGAGGGCGCAAGTTTGAAATATTGTGACGTCTTTCAGAATCTCTCTGCTGGTAGTTTCCAGTATTGCCAGACGCAAGGAACACCTTACCAATTCTAACATCTAATTTTGTTTTGGTGGGTCGCTGATGGTTTCACTGCCAAGGGTTGCCAGCTAAGAGTTTGTCCTCCTCCTTCGTATTGTATATAGCCGCCCGTGTACTCACTCAAACTTTCAAGGTGTGCAATCAGCAGTTCTCATTGTGACAACCGCATGGCGTGCCATAATGTGTTGCATTACGCTGCAGTACCTTCCGATTCAGTCAATGATTTAAGTTTCTCTCCAGTCGAGAGAAACGTCGAGGCCGACGGGGCCGTTTCTCTCTCGTCGTATATCGATTGGTGGCAATTATCACGAATATTGTGAGTAACAGCTTTCTTGTCCGGTTGGAGACACAATACCGAAGGAATGACATTGTAAAGTCCGTCTATCGTAGGATGCCCCTTTCGACTTTCATTCATTGGGCGTGCAATGCCATGCTGTCTGTCTGTGTAAGTGTAAGGGGATGTAAGTGTGGGCGTGTGGATACTAACGCGCTCACGCTGCTGGAACGGATTTTTTAAGGATGTCAAAACCCACCTTTCACGACGAGCGACGAGAAGCGGCCCCGCCTGGACCAGCGACGAGATATCTCGCATCGCGTTTTTTCGATTTCTTTCTAATTCAGGCATTCCCTGGCGGCCTCTCTGGCGGTGATGAGGGGACGCCTTAGTGACACTAAGTTAGTGTCTTACATTTAGTACAGAGCGCAGAATCAAATCAGACGTTCAAAACGATATTTTTTGACGTTTTGGAAGAGTTAGGTAAGTAACCTCAATATAATACGGTCCAGGCCGGTTGCGACTCCGCTGGAAGGCTGGTCTGTCAGCTGTTCAGCTCCCGCAACTACTCAGTTGCGAAAAGGCTAACACTCAAGTAAATCAATTTGCTTGACACTTTTGAAGTCAGGTTATAAGAGATCTGGCCAGGTTACACAATGTTTTCAAGCGAGTTGTAGAGGGGGTAACTCACACATGCTAAAAGTCAGAAATGTAGGCAATTGATCACCTTACATTGCCTCACATTCATGCGCCAAGGACAAACCCAATGAGGTCAATGTCGTTTTTAATCTTATCTTAACTTAATTATCATCCTAATGTGTGAATCTTTTGATGCTTGCTCGCAGAATGCTTCCATTACTGTTTTCGGACTCGCTTGTTTCTAGTCGTTCACTAAATTCAAATCTGCTTCTACTACCGTAAAGATCGATGCACCGGTTTCAAATTTTATGTGAATCTGAAAAAACCGTGAAAGGAAGATTGAACTTATAATAAATTGGATTTGGTTGAACTCAACATGTCTCTGATATCTTCAATCGTCGCGCTAGTTCGGTTCTTGTGGGACTCTATTTGGCCTCGACTGTTAGCCATTGGAGGAAGGTCCGCTGAAGGTACTTGTATTTGAAATTAAGTTGGGCATGTGTTAAGTTGAACTTCGTTGGCTTTAGATAGCTTGGAGTGTGCTTGTTAAATAATCTTCATGACGTGGAAGAGCTTGAGTCAAACGTGTCTGTAAACGAGACCTTGTTGTGGAAACATGAAGCAAAAACTGAGTGCGTTTGGGGATATTTTTGAATTGAGGGGTGTTGTCAAGTTGGCTGAGAGCACTGTCTCTAAACAGCTGGGCTTGGAGGTCAGTCTGGGAATTGAAGGTGTTTTGTATAACTGGTTGCGTTCTGACAATTTTTGACGGTCTAATCAAAGTATGTTTACCGGAAACATCCAGACGATACCCCTTCAAGATCCTCAAGGACGTCGGTTTGGCCCACATCTTGGTGATTCTCCCAAAGTAAGGATATTTGACTTTGACAGAGATAATAATTATCTGATCAGGGGTCGCTGAACTAAGCTCTGGACAAGAATATCCCTACTTTAGGAGAATCACCCATATACGAGAGCGGTTGAGATGGGATCCTTACATTATCAACCACTGTGGCTTAACACATCAAACCAAAACTTAGAGTGTTACATTTCAATGCAGTCACTTCATTTTGAGCAAGAGTTGCTTTTAATGCTAATGTCGTAGTCCTTCTAGTGACGTAAAAGCTGATCCTAGAAACCTTCTGAAACCGGTCTCTTTCTTCTTTCTTTTCATATGCCGTTATGGAGGTTTCTCCTACTTCTTTTGTAATGTTGAAGCCTCCGAGTGGATACCGAAGCGCTTTGCCAACATACCTATTCTTGTATTCTATTGTGTAGTTAAGATGGCACTGGTTTGTCTCAGGCATTTCTGTTAATCATCATCTATCCATTAAGCTTCATTTTTCCAAGCATGATGAACTTCCCAGTCATTAAAGTGACACTTCGTCGTCACCACGCATAATAATATTATGCCATATTATGAAATATTATCTCATTTTGACCAATTTTCCAGGAGAGCCAGAACAGCTGTTTTCAATGATGTTATCAGTTGGTACATAAACGTTGTCGTTGATGTATATCATGGTATGCGGAAAAAAACTTTCCGACCAACCACCGGGTTTTTCGCTCTTTTTACACCCGCCCTCCCATTTCAGACTCGCTAGGAAAATACTTTCCCAGCCAAAACAAAAAACGGGGAAAAATCCGAAACAAAAAACTTCCCCGAATAAAATTGTACGATATAATCAACTCTTTGGGAGAATTCGTGCAGTTTATCTGAAAAAATGGTGCATTGTGACTAGATTTAATGTAAATGGCGGGTAGGTAAATTAAATACCAATAGATTTGGTATCTGGTGACATTGGCGTCTTCTTCGTCTTTGTGCCATTTACATTACCTATGTGGCGCAGATTTTAAATAGTCGCCAAATCGTCGCCGATTTGAAGGGGGCGCATGTAGGAAGCCTCCTATCAGAGTGAAAGGTATGTAGGAACGCTCTCGTCCGAGCAAGCTGTTGGGTTTTTCAAAATGAAGGATGGCTCTCATTTCTGCGAACGCGTCGGTTCTTCAAAATGTAGATACCCTCCCACAACCTACCCGTTTGTGCTTAAACAAACTATCTGGACAATGAAAGAAGAATTGTTCAAGAATTAATCAAAAATTGTTACAACCCTCGAAATTGCAGGTATTTGCAGCTGATCAAAAGTGGTTTATCCTTCTTGGATACCTCAGGAATGAACCCAAATAGATGGGGGTTGAACGGTTTCGCACATTTTTAGATCGAGTCCATCAAAGTTTCATAATTCGTTACGGAAAAGACAATATTTTTAAAATAATCCCGTAAATATTTCTTTCGATTAAAATATTATTTGAATCATTCTTTCCGTTCTCTGAGTAGTTAGTAATTCGGAGATTTGAGCGATCCGATGTCAAAAACATCACTGAAGATATCACGGAGCGACATCGGGTGTCCGTCAATATGTTAAGATTTGATGGCGTCAACAAATGCTGATTTCATCGTTAAAATAAAGGTGCAAAAAGTGCCTGAATCGGCAGAAAATCTTTTGTTATGAGGTCACCAACTACCTGAGTGTTTTCTGACTTTTGTCCACCCCCTGACGCACTGTGCGACGTAGCGAATGTGATCCGTGGGGGTGCAACCCGAAGGTATCCAGAAGCAACCAGTAGGCATCCCGAGTCCACTATTTAAAATAATTGTAAAAGGTATTCTGTATTGTTTCTTGTGTCTCTGCACCATTTTTCTCTATAAGGTTTTCAAGTTTTCATATCTCAAACATTTCTTTAGGCCTCAAACCTTTACCTTTTATAAGCCGTTTGTCCTACTTTATCGATAGGAAACCGCATTAGAGTCCAGGAGTCGTCCTACTGATATCCTCGATTTGTGTGTCGTCGGGGAAGTTGAGTTGAACCGCACAGATGGGATGTGGTCGATATTTGTAGGCCACTTTATCTGCTGGTCGACGACCGGTTGATACTTAATGACCCCCCCACGTTTGCACATTTCATTCCATTTCCATCTGCTTTGCTTGACTGTTCCATCGATGTGCTAAAACTTGATCGCATTTTTAATTCTTACTTGTTAGATAGTTTCGATCAGCATATAAAATGTCAGATACTCTGCAAGGTTGTAATCTGTTATTTGGTGTTAGAATAATTATTATTACCTATGCTCAAGACTAAAATTTGCTGACTTTGTTTCGTTTGATTACAGATAAGTCTCGTGATGCTTTTGTTGAGGGCGTCGTTTGCAAAGCTGCTGATATCCCTGAAAATGGGTGAGTTACATTGACCCCCCCCCCCCCCCCCCATTCTTCGTATTATTCCTTCTTTTGCGAAAAATATGACCCCAACGTGATGCTGTTATACTGGATTTGTTACCGTTTGGTCTGAAGGTCGAAACTTCGGGTTTTCACTCGCTTTTCACGGCGTTATTGATCCTCGTGTATTATTAATTGTCGGATATCAAACCCACCCAACATCTTCAAGTGGTCGTTGCCTCGTCGGCCTACATTCAATACGAAGGGCCTAAGGTTGAGAATTGATCGTTTCGTTCAACTCATTAATGGGGGTCCCAAACCCTTCCGTCACAGTGGGGCTAAGGGTGGGGATTTTGAAGGGCTTTACCTGGAGAAAATTTCTGAATCGTCCTTTGAAAGTAATTTTGAACGAAGAAAAAAAATTAAATTTTACTGTTGTGCAATCTTTGGAACGCTTATTCTGGTTTCACCGGAGCAAGTGCAAGATAGGAAATCTCTCAATGATCCTTTAGCGACTTGACATTATAAAATCGGACGAAAACTCAGTGTTATCAACCGTTGATTGATAACAAAAGTAACTTGATAACAAAGTTGATTGATAACAAAAGTTACTCTTACTGATGATCAAGTAGTACCTGGACAGTGAGGGCAAAGATTGAAAACATCAATAAACACAAATGAACTTCAATAAATCCGTTCCTTCTTGCGGCTATCCTGGTGCAAGAAGTCGTGGTAGCAGCGCTACGAAACTTTTCCATTGGGTTAACCTCTTTACGTCCGTACCCTGACCAACTGGCAGCACAATATACCGCCCGATTTAAGGCTAGCGTGGTATTGTTATTTCTTGCAGTTGAATTTAACCCCCAAACTATGATTCCACTTGAATTATAAAATCACCAATCGTTCTCTGTCTGCAATACCTATCCCCTGTAACTTGGGCGCCGTTCTTGTATTTTTCATTTGACTTTCTTCTTTTTTCCGTCTTATAGCATGCAAGTGGTCAATTTGGAGTCTGAGGACAACAAAGTTCTGCTTGTCAAACAAAATGGTCAAATCTGCGCTATGGGGACCAAATGTTCCCACTATGGAGCCCCTCTGGTGAACGGAGCTCTCGGCAACGGAAGAGTCAGATGCCCCTGGCACGGCGCCTGCTTCAACATCAAAACTGGTATGTCGTCGGTCTCGTGACTGCTGTGAGGTGGTAATAACAATTTTTATGTGTAGGTAAAAGAGGATCGTCCAAAGAGTCCCACGTTTTCAATTTTGGCAGATCTCGAGCTAGGATTTTTTTTTTTTACGCTGATTCCGATGGTGGGATATAATTAGAGATTTTCCTGCAAATTCATTGTGGGGGGCAAAATTTGTCTTATTTTGGTTTATTAAAGTGAAACTTTTATTACATCGTCCCAAATTTTTTGGTCTGTGTGTCATTTCTTGTCCCGTCACGCTACCGTTGATTTTCGCTTACAACCGATTCGTTGCTACGGAACTTCATCTTCGCCAGTTATCATCGTACAAAAATCGTTCACCATTCGTTGGAAAGCTCTCGATTTATCACACATTTCTTTCGTACTTGTTCTTTGTCATTATGTCCCCATTTTATATTTATTGATGTTATTAATGGATGCAGTAAACAATGCCGCTTGTTTTGTTGTTATCAGCTGTCACGTTAGAAATCAATTTGAGAAAACGCCAAAATGAAGCCGTGGGTAGAGATACAAGAGTAGGTGAATGAGTAGGAAATGGGGGGGACGGGACTAGACATAAAAAACGTGTCCATCGATGCTACGTACCCCACTAGGGGAGCGAGCGAAGCGAGCCGGAGAGACTAGTGAGAAAAAAGTTTCACTTTTACCGTGGTTTCATAAAACCACACCCCAGTTTTTTGGTCTGTGTGTCATTTCTTGTCCCGTCACGCTCCCGTTGATTTTCGCTTACAACCGATTCGTTGCTACGGAACTTCATCTTCGCCAGTTATCATCCTACAAAAATCGTTCACCATTCGTTGGAGAGCTCTCGATTTATCACGCATTTCTTTCGTACTTGTTCTTTGTCAATATGTCCCCATTTTATATTTATTGATGTTATTAATGGATGCAGTAAACAATGCCGCTTGTTTTGTTGTTATCAGCTGTCACGTTAGAAATCAATTTGAGAAAACGCCAAAATGAAGCCGTGGGTAGAGATACAAGGGTAGGTGAATGAGTAGGAAATGGGGGGGGGGGGGACTAGACATAAAAAACGTGTCCATCGATGCTACGTACCCCACTAGGGGAGCGAGCGAAGCGAGCCGGAGAGACTAGTGGAAAAAAAGTTTCACTTTTACCGTGGTTTCATAAAAGCACACCACAGTTTTATTCTTGGAATAATACACCTATGTAATCGCGAGGGAGGTCGAAAATTCAGATCGGTCTCAAACATTATCCGTTTCAAGATGTCTAGATTCCAAAGTTGAAATGTCCGTCCGCCGCACAGTGGTTCAAAAACACAATCTAGCTGGACAAAATTAAATTTCCTTGCTCAATAAATTTCCCCATAACTGAAGACAAAGAGAGGCAAACAATGTTAATCTGATACTTTTTGTATGCATCCCACCTATGTATTTCTTGTTCCAGATCTGAGTTATGCTTAGTCACAAGGACTTTATAGTGATAATATACAACAAATTTACTTATTTTCCTGCTTAAAAAAGTATCAATAATTTCTTGCTTTCCTCTGTTCAAAGGGATCATTGTGAACGGTTTTGTCGGGCTCCAAGCCAGACTGAATAAGATATGCACTTGTTGATCTGTTGAAGCGAACTGGTAACAAGTTGTTTTTAATCGGCGTTTTTCCGCATTCTTTAGCCTGCACTGACACGCCAGGTCGTAAACAATTGATAACGTCCTTGGATCTAATAGGCTGAACCTATTACAATGCATGTCAAGACCTGCTGGGACCAAATCTTTCAACTGGGAAATTCAATCTTATCTAGCTAGATTTGGTTTTTGAGCCCTTTTGGGCTGTAGGATTTTTTTTTTAATCTGAAAATTTGAAAAAATACTCTGTTTTACTGACTGGTTGTTTTCAGCCCGATCGCCCAAACTCGTGGGGCACTGTGGGGATAAACAGGGACAGAGGAGAGCTTTTTGAAGGGTTTCGGCTATGGGTTCAAGTTAGGTGTCGTTTTCGAAGTATTTTTGGACATAAATCCATCTTTGTGAGTCCCAGAACGATTCGGATTCACCATGGGGATCTATGGGGCTACAAATGGGATTTTTGAAGGATCCCAAGAGGTCAAATATTTTCCGAGTAATTTTGACGCATTATCCATTTTCCGAAGTCCCACATCTGTCCGATGAATATACAATTTTTTTTTTCAAACAAATTTTTTTTTTATTGACAGAATTAATTTTCACACAAGAATTGTGCGTAGTAATCTATAATAATCTATATTAATATACCTTTGTGTGAAACGTGCAGCTTTTTTTTTAAACCGCGAGTCTCCCATTTGAGCGGATTGACGGGAATCGTCATCGTCGATCAGGCACTTCAGTTATTTATTGAAAAAAATTCATCTCATAACTTTGTCGAGCAACGGTAGATTCGGGTTTTCTGCATTTTTCACTTTGAGCCAAAAAATGGTCTGTCTTCGGAGCGCTCTAGCGGCCGTCCTATTAAAGATGAAAACAAACTCGATGATACTTTATTGTAGGGAATTTTGCTTACTTTAATTGTGTGCATAGTGGTATTTTCGCTAAAACGTACCGTTTTCGTAATAAATGCAGGAAACTGAAAAAAGTCCGACATTTGTTAGGTTTTTGGCGTATTGTGAAGTTAGGTCAGTTCTGGCGAAGGGGAAAACTTCAAATTTGGATTCCTTGAACCAAAAACCATAGAGAACCGGTATGAACAAAACTTCTATAGTTCTTCCTAGGAAACACTTAGATTTACTGGACGAAATATGATTTGAGCTGCTGAAGCTTCAAAATTAACCTGTGTAACTCACTAATCGATACTCTCGAACTGATTACTTCTTGGTGCGTTTCAGGCGACATCGAAGACTATCCGGGTTTGGACAGCGTTCCCACCTACGACGTGGAAGTCACGCCGTCGGGAGATGTCAAAGTACGCGCCAAAAAAGCGGATTTGGCAGCTCAGAAAAGGTTGAAACAGATGGCCGTCCGGGATTCCAAGAACAACACGAGTTTCGTCATCGTCGGTGGCGGTACGTACGTACGACGTTAAGGCTGTTCTTACCAATCCACAAAACTAAACTTGATTCTTTCCAGGAGCTGCGGGTCTCGTCTGTGCAGAAACTCTGCGACAAGAGGGATTTTCCGGTAAAATCGTCATCGTCGGGGCGGAGCCTTACAATCCCTACGATCGCATCAAATTGAGCAAAGCTTTGGACAGCACTATCGATAAAATCCAATTGAGAACTCCTGAATTCTTCAAGGTGAGCTCAATTATCGCAGGATGCGCTTTTTAATCGTCCCATAGTGACCACGTAACCTGTTTTTGATTTTAGAAGTTTTTCAAATCTAAATGTTTGAGAGATCAATGCAATAATGGAGGATTCGCCACCTCCAGGTTGGCACGATGTGTCGTGTTGATCTGGCGTGCGTAGATCCTTGGAAGGGTGCTGAGGGAAATCTGATATCAAACACAAAGTGTCGTGATTGGTATCAGTTCGCCCTGAGCCCTCAGTATTACTAGAAATCAGTTCCCTGGCTTCCATAAGTGAACCAAAAGAGGCCTGGTCAGTTGAACCATTCATATGAAGGGCCAACCTCCCGGCTCCTACAGACGATATGTCGTCAATAGGTGAGTAGATAGTGGACCCGCGCAAAATAATTTGGTGGTTCTGCTAACCTGCATCCTCAGGTGAAGTATCGCCAGAGGGTTCCAGGTCGGCGGGGCCAATTAAAAATTCACTGCGTTTAAACATTGTAATTATCAATGAAACCCAGTCCAAGTAGCGGGCAGTGAGGCTTCCCACGGATGAAGAGGTGCCGCTCAATCTCGCCTGCGACTGCAGCGCTTCTCAGGGCCCCTCCCAAAACCGCTTACGGTGGGCTAGCGAATTACGAGAAGAGTGGGGCCCTGCTCCCACAGAGCCTACAGACCAGATTGTAGGTGGGAGCCGTGTCATCCTTGACTTCGTCATTTTGAGGTGCAACAAAACTCCACCGGCAGTCTTTTAAGCCCAACAGAGCCCCACAGAGCGATGTAATTGGGGTGTAAACCTAGCAGGTCCAACAAGGAGAATAACCAAGTGTTTTGTGACTATTTCAGATTTTCTATCACATTTCTACGACCAAACACGACGTACGGATTACAACGTTCAAATTTTAATTGTTCAGAGTAAGTCAATGTTGTATATTTTCAGGAACATGGGATTGAAATCAAACTCGCGTGTCGAGCTACTGGACTCGATACAGGATCAAAAAAACTTCAACTGAGTAGCGGAGAGAGTCTTTCTTACAATTCGTTGTTCATTGCCACGGGCAGCGTGTGAGTAGACTGTGATCTCTTTCTGTTGGCTGTTGGTATTGTAAAATACTTGACCGTTTTGTTGTATTCAGTCCACGAAGGCCAGACCTGCCTGGAGTGAATTTGGGGAATATTTTCACTTTGAGGAACCTCGACGACGCCAATGCAATCAATAAAGTTCTATCTGGTGAAACGAGAGTCGTCGTTTACGGGTCGTCATTTATCGGTGAGATTGACGGGAGAAGTTGTAGCAACACCAAACGATTTGAATGGTGATTGCAGGTGTTGTTTTGTTGGCAGGAATGGAAGCTGCGGCGTTCTGCGCCGGCAAAGTGAAGAAAGTGACAGTCGTAGGGCGGAGCTCGGTGCCGTTCGCTGAATCTTTGGGTGAGGCTTTGGGCGGCCGAATCGCCAAGCTGTTCGGTGACAAAGGAGTGGAGCTGAAGATGAAAACGACCATCACCGGGTTCGAATGTCGGGACGACGACATGAACAAAGTTGGAAGCGCGGCGTTATCTGATGGCTCGAAGCTGCCAGCGGACGTCGTCATTTTGGGACTCGGGTCATCGATGGCGACTGACTTTCTCAAAGGGTCTTCTGTCAAGTTGTCACCCAAAGGGACTGTTCCTGTTAATAAGGTTGGTCATGTTTGTTTCCTTCTTCTTGAAACGTATAATGACAAATTTTGAGGCAAATAAAAATCGACCTCCAACCCGAATACATAGGGATAATATTCTCGCCATTTTTGGTTTATTATTCAAGGAATAATATTATTATTCCTTGAATAATAAACCAAAAATGGCGAGAACCATTTCTAATTTGAAATTGTTTGCCAAAAATGGAACTTATTGCTTTTTGAATGCCATTTCCTCATAGTGTTACACCTTTTGCAGTTTCTGGAGACGAGCTGCGCCAATGTGTATGCCGGAGGCGACATCGCCGAAGCGCCAGTTTTCGCCATCGGTGACGCTCCACAGTCCATCGGCCACTGGGGTTTGGCCCATTACCACGGTCAGATCGCCGCCAAGAACATGATGTCCCATTCGACTCCCCTCCGGTCAGTTCCTTTCTTCTGGACGATGTTGTTCGGAACGTCTTTCCGATACGCCGGTAAGAATCGTAATTTTGATCGTATCAATACAAACCCTACCCACTAACCTGGCCTTTCCCGCAGGGTATGGCGCTGGCTACACCCAAATCGTCTCCGGCGGCGACCTCGACGCTCTCAAGTACGCCTGCTACTACTGCAAAGACGGTAAAGTCGTCGCTGTTGCCACTGTCGGCGCAGACCCCATCGCCGCCCAGTTTGCCGAACTGTTGAACAACAAGGGGAGCCTCAGCCAGCAACTCGTGGCCCAAAAACCTCTAGATTGGCACAAAAAGTAACTCCTCGTCAGCCCTTTGAGAAGAACCCGTTAAAGATTATTTTCACCGCTTCACAATATGCTCTTATGTATTACAATAATATTATAGTTGATTCTTGCACTTGACTGGCAGTGGGTATAACTGGAGTGACCTGGGGACGCCCAAACGGTCAAGACCCTCGCCGTCAGACTCGGGTAAAGACTCCCCTGCCACCGTCCAGGAGGGAAAGAGGATGAGATGGGAGGCGCGGGGGACAGTCGTCCCTGGCACCTCGTACTCGAACTCGGTCAGAATACGGATGGCAGTGACGTTTCGGGACCAACTGGACGGCCATCATCAGGGGCGGAACTGGGGTTACCTTCTCAGGGTCCTTCCTTGAAGACGGGGTCCTATACTAGGGATTATCTGCGATGACCAACAGGCAGCAGATTGGTTAGTGGGAGCAGTGGGCACCTTTGACCTGGGGGAGGGCCGAGAGTTGGTTGCTAGACCATGGTCAGAACTCTTCCGTGTCGCAAAGGTAGTTCTGCAAATCCCGCAGTTTCTGGATAGGGCATCCCTGGCCGAAGTTATACGGGACATGGCTGTGCAAAATCCAGGCATAGAGACCCGGAGCTGAAGGGTCATCACCACCACTCCAGCGATAAGGGGTAGGACCCTGGTGGCCTCGATCCCCGAGCAGTCTTTCCTTGCGTTGAGGTCCAGGGGGATGATCCTCCGTATTGGACCTCTGAGGATGGTTGTTCGGGTGTTGAGTCGTCTAGGGGACACCCCCCGGATCCCCCAGCTGCTGAGGGAGATGGTGAGGGTCCTGCAAGTGAACCTCCAACACAGTAGGGCCGCCTCGGCGACACTCTATGGCTCCGTCAGCAAATGGGGCGTAGGTGTGGTTCTTATCCAAGAATCTTACGTCGTAGGGGGCAGAGTGGCGGGACTAGGAACCCTACGCGGAGAATGAATGTATGCCTGCATTTTTGTTGCCACGGGAGTTGGGCACCTGCCGTTGACCGACCACTGCAACAGGGATCTGTCGGCAACACTAATGAAATGGGCTAGGGAACCGATTGTAGACTAATACTTTTTTCTGAAAGAACTTCATAATTTGAAGCCATAGCAGTGAGTTTTGGGCTCCTACGGTGTAATACAAATTTCCAGGGCACTTTCGAAAATTTAAACTTTGAATCTGGAGCGAAGAGTGGCGCTTCCAAGAAGTGCTCTCTGGTGGTCAGCCAATGAACTAAAAGCACGAATTCAGAGAGATTCACAAGGTGAAATCGCAAGGAAAATAGTAGTTCCGATTCGTTCTGACGCTAGCTTGACGGGACAGACCATATTCATGTTCACTAACATCACATAACCCAAAATAAAAAAGATTTTTTTGTACACTTTCTACTTTTGTGCGAGTGCACTCTGGCGGATTAGTTAAAGTGTCACGCGGGAAAATTCAAAACGCCAAATATTCACTAGTGATTTCCTCTGCTCAGACACCTAATTTCTCATTGCTAACTGTACTGAGTACTTTGCTCATTATTAGTTCAACTATGTTCGGCCGAATTTTCCCATTTCTCTGACCTTGTTCCCTAGCCCATTGGAGGGGGTGAACAGATCCACCGAACTGGTCATCGCATCGGGCTATCTACCTGGAGAACACAAGGAACCACCTCACGGGGACGTCAAAGAACTCGTGACAGCCTGCAGACTCCAGGGACTGGATGCCAACGCCCATAACACGGCGTGGGGGTCCTCAGATACCAATAGAAAGGGTGAGTTACTACTAGAATATTTTGTACAAAATAATCTATGTGTTGTTAGTGTCGGTGAGGAGCCCACTTTTAGGACTAGGAAACTATCTCGCCGAACATGGAGGAGACGGCAGAACAACTGCAGGGGGCCATAACCTCTGCATTCGTAGACAACTGTCCAGAATCGACGAGGGCTACTAGCCAGGGGATTTCTTGGTGGGAAAAGCACTCGAAAAATTTCTTTCGGTAAGAATTGAGGACGAGGGAGTGGGCTAGGACCCACGAGGCCCTTGCCTCGTACAAAAACAAGGTTAAGGTTAGACGGGCCAGCAGACTCTCCTGGAAGAACTTCTGCAACGAAGTGGAGGACACGAAGGAAGCAGCGAGGGTTCTGAAGATACTTGCGCGGATACGCACCAGTTAGGGACGATGAGGGACACCATGGGAGCCTTTACACAGTCAGTGGAACAGACCCTGGATCTCCTACTACAGACCCGCTTCCCTGAAGCGAGGAGCGTTGGCATGGCAGCAGGGCCAGTGGAGGTGGAGGGCTGGCTACGTCTGACCCCCCCCCCCCCCCCGGGACCACTGGGCCGCTGCCAAAAAGTCTATAACTTTCCAGGCCGTGAAGTGGGCTCTGTCAGATTTTCTTCCCTACAAGTCGCCGGGCCCAGACGGAATCTGTTCTTCTTCAGAAAGGGCCAGACCGACTGGTGGAGGTGCTTGTCAGGGCGTTTAGGGCCAGCCTTGCGTTTGGCTATATTCCCAGGAGTTGGAGGGAAGTTAGGGTCGTCTTCATACCCAAACCGGGCAGAAAAGACCATTACCGACCCAACGATGTTAGACCGATAAGTCTGACCTCCTTCCTGGTGAAGACACTGGAAAAACTGATAGGGAGACATGTTCGAGGGGGGGGGGGGGGCGCTAATGCAGAACCCCCTTCATGCGGAGCAGTACGCATACCACTCAGGCAGATCTTGCAATACTGCACTCCACCGGTTAGTCGGCAGGCTGGAAAGGACTGTCGAGACGAAGGGCATTGCACTATGTGTGTTTTATGAACATCGAAGGGGCGTTTAATTACACGATCTACGAGTCTGTATTGGAACCTGCCCGTAGACATGGGATTGACGAGACCTCTTGCTGGTGGATTGAGAAAATGTTACGGAGCAGAAGGGTTTCAGCTTCTCTGGTGAGAGATAGCATGGTGGTGGAGGCGGCTAGGGGCTGTCCACAGGGGAGAGTTCTATCCTGGTCGCCGACAGCCTGCTAGAGACGCTGGAGGAAAGCGGTATCACTTGTCAAGCCTATGCTGATGACTTTGTTCAGGCAAGTTCAAGGATACTGTGATGGAACTCATGCAACAAGCTACGAGGTCCGTGGATTCATGGTGTGAAGGCAGGGGACTAAAGGTGAACCCAACCAAAACGCACATGATCCCATTCACGCGGAAGAGGATACAGATGGACTACTGGAACATCAGACTCTTCAGTGAAAGGCTGCAGGTAAACAGGGAGGTAAAGGATCTGGGGGTAGTACTAGATGCAAAACTCACCTTGGCCCACAACTCAACAGAGTATGTGAGAAGGCAAAGCAAACCTTCATGATGGTGCGCAGAGCCTGCGGGAAGACCTGGGGGCTTTCGCCCAAACTGGTCTCTTGGATTTATGACAATCTTCAGACCAGGAGTCACTCACGGCTGCGTTGTCTGGTGGAAAAATGTCGAACAGGGGATAGGTACCGTGGCCCTGGCAAAGGTACAAAGTTTGGCATGCCTCGCCATAACTGGGGCCATGGGGACAGCCCCTATGGCAGGAATGGAGGTCCTCCTAGACCTACCACCCCTAAATATTTGGGTGAGATCCGCAGCGTTGAAGACAGCATACCGTCTAAAATGCTGCGGGGAATGGAAACCAAATTCTATGGGGAACCACACGACTATTCTTGACAAAATGGGTGGGAGCCAAATTACCCTCATGCCCACAGACTTTGTCAAGGCGGTAACCCTGCTGGATGGAAACTTTAAGGTTATCATATCTAGCAGAGAGGATTGAAGAAAGGTTCACCAGGATTGTGGTCTGGGGACGTAGAATGGTACACAGACGGCTGCAGGATGTGTAACAGAGCAGGTGCTAGGACGTACAGCCCGCAGCTCAATTGGGAGTGTGCCAGCCCGCTGGGTAAGGGGCCCACAGTATACCAGGCTGAGCTCTATGCCATAAAATCATGCATGGCTGAGAGTGAAAGGAGAGCCCTCGTGAGAAGGCAGATCCATAATATAGCTCAGCTCTGCTGATATAAGCTGCTCTGAAATCACTGGTGGGAACATCTACCAACTCAAAACTGGTACTTGACTGCTGGGAGTCCATCAGTTGTGTTGGGGCCTCTAATGAGATTATTCTCAGATGGACCGTGGCCAGACAGTGGTCTAGTGAGGACCTTATAGGATCCACTCCCTGTCTAGGTGTCACGGGGGCACTTTTCCGCGAGGCTATTGACCAGTGGCAGCGATCACAGCACAGCCGTAGGTGAGAAAGAACCCCGCAGCAGCAGCATAGACACACCATGTTGGGTAGGCTAGACAGAGAGCAAAAACATGCCTCCACTTACGACGGACACAACTCAGATTCATTCACCCGCCTGCAGGTTTTGCGGAGATGAGGAAGAGACAGCAGACTTCATCTTTGAATGTGAGGCCCTGGAGCGCAGAAGGTATCTTGCTCTGGGCTCTGTGGACCAGGGAGAGATACTGGCGTAAAAGGACCTGGTAGGAGGACTATTGAACCTCTTCAAGGGCACAGAACTCCTACCATAGTAACTCCGAGAGGCAGCACAATGGGTCTACAGGCCTAAGTGCGGGAAGTGGGCGCCCTTCAGGAACCCACTTCCTTACCCTCTCTGGTATCAATCTAATCTAATAGTTGATTCGCTTTTCACTATTCGTTGGTTGGTAGCACCGATAACTCATTGCAAACGTGTAATCCTCTCTCTACGGCTCAGTTTCACCACAAGATGCCCTCGAATTTTATCGCTTAATCTGTGAAGTTGCAATAATGCAGGATGAATAAGAAGAAAGGGTGAATGAACATCTTTATCCTCTTGCTTCTTCTTCTACGGCATGTTTCGAAAGGGATGAAACACCTTTGTGCATTGCTGCTGAGGTTAAAAGAAAACTTCATGAAAAAAGATTTTATCCCTTTAATGACAAGAACCTTTTATTTAGTTTTGAAAGTGTTAAATCTCGGATTTAACTGAACGAGGAATTTTATTGAATGCACCTCTTTGGTGAAACCAGCCCTAAATGACCCTGAGATAACCACGCCAGAACCCAGTCCCGCTTGCAGTCACTTACAGTGTTGCATTTTGTGACAAATGTTAGGAAAACTCCTCACAGGGAGGAGCGCAGTATTAATAATGAACACCTCGTTACCATTTCAATATGTATAATCAAAGTGCTATGCTTTATAAAGAAGGAATTAGGCGTTGTATTTACTATTACCCGACGAAAAAGTAGATTAGTCAAAGCGGAATTCACTTAGTTATTAAATTGCAACTTACGGCGTTGTTCCTTGAGATACTTTCATCGTAAGTAATATTAAATATTCTTCAAATTTTGAAGAATATTTGTGATTATTTTATTTTGCCCGTAGTGAGATGTGTAATTATAGAATGTGATAATATGATATTTCATGGATGTTTTTTTTGCTATTTATTATTTTTATCATTCACTTTTCTATTTTTTAACCTGTTCGAAAAGGTGAAGATTCACGTTTAATCGTGACGAATAATTAAGTGTTAGGTCACTGCAATCAATAAATTATTTGCAACCTAATTTTTGATTTTTCCCCCCATAATTTCTTTGAACTGCTGAGATCATGGAGGGGGCTTTGTGTTGTTAGGACAGAACAAGACTTGTTTTTCACGCTAAATACAAGACGATATTCCACTTACCGAGCGTTTAAGCGTTAACGCCCAGGTTAAGAGGGTTGGCCTAGGTCCTCCCCTCACTGGGGGTCCGCGGGCGAACTTCGAGTAAAATTAATGTTATAGTCAATGGGTGTAATTAGGCACTATATAATATATCATTATAATTTAATATTATTATAATGATGGGTCGTTTTAGTTAATGTGTATAATTTCTTCATTTTTCGAACTTCTTGCACACATTGACTAGGCGTTGTACATAATGGCTAGGCAATCTATGCAATTCCCACGGCATTGGTGATGTATAAAATAGATTCTAACGAACGATTCTGCCATTCATTCAATTCCACTTTTGATATTGAAAAGGAGTAAACTTTCTGATCTAACATTTCCCATTGATTTTGCTTCCGAGACTACCGAAGGTAGCGGAAGCATTGTTTTCACTTTAGAGATAGAAAAAATTGTTGTCTACCAAAATTAAAATTTCCACTTGCATTTTTCGTTTCAGAGCCTCCTGAGCAAATTTCTTGTTACAGCGATAAATTCCTCAATCGTGATCCAATTTGGGTCAAAGTTTCAGGGGTTGTGCGGCTACAGCCGCTTGAGGTCCCATATAAATTTTATGACGATTGAATCAGCGGAACGCGATGCTCAGGCACAAAAAGGTGATTCGAGTCATCCTCAGCAACGTGGAAGAAGTTGGTTATTAGGTCGGTTTGATTACGCAGTCATCGATTTAAAAAAAAATCTCGAGTCAAAATTCCAAGCGGTTAGTTATCCTAAGAATGAGGTGCAGTGTCTTTCACAGCAATCGAACTCGAAGCAGTACCGCATTGCCACTATATGGTATGCGGAAAAAAACTTCCCAATTTGAGACTCTATAGGAAAATTCTTTCCCACTCGAAATGGCAGTACGGAAAAAACTTTCCCGACCGAGAATCGGCCACAAAGACGCTGTTGAGAATGTTCTGAAGAAAGGTGACAATCTCCTGGAGGAATGATGAGATCGGCAAACGAGCAACCTTCAGTATCTCGTAAGGTGTCTTACGTGGTAGTGTTCGGTGCTAATTAATTTTATGGAACTATGGAAGTTATTGAAACTGTTCAGCAAGTGAGGGTTATTTGGGAGGGATATGCATATTAGAAGCACAAACAATTGAAGAATGGTGTAACATGGACCTGCGTGAAAAGAGACTCGCTGCAAGTAAGTATTGTTGATAATAGATGAGTTGTTATAGTTTATGTTTAAGTTGTTATATAGATACGTTTTCACGTTTTATTCCAGTGTAGAGGTGCAATAAGAACAAGTAACGAGTTGAGCAGCGACCCTTGCATGATCACAACCACCAATGATTCTAGAGACGTAGAAGAATATTTTGACGTATATAAGTAGAAGAATATTTTGGCGAAAAAATCTACCTGCCATTTGAATTATATTTCTAGTCGCATTGCACCATTTCTGCAGGTAAACTGTTTGCACGATTTTCCCTAAAAAGTTGATTATTTCGAACACTTTTACTTGGGAAAGTTTTTTCCGTGGTGACGTTTTAGCTGGGAAAGTATTTTCCTAGCAAGTCTGAAATGGGAAAGTTTTTTCCTACATTCCCACTATATGTAGGTAATGTAAAAATGTTCAATATCCGTACACTGCTAAAATCTCTCCGGTTCACTCTTGGACGTTGAAATTAGAGATGGAGCCCTCCTGGGAGTACAAGAGACGATTGAAATGACGGGCATTCTCCTGATCAGCTGAGTGAGCTAAAATCTCTCTTGTTCACCCTTGGATGTTGAAATTTGAGATGGAGCACTTCTGGGAGTACAATAGATGATTTAAATGACTGGCTTTTCCCTGAATAGCTGAGAGAGCTAAAATCATTAAATGCAAGGAAGCTATGTGCCATGTTCCACTTGGCAGTGTATTTCAAGCTATTCCTTGTTCTTGTGAACATTAGTAGGTACCTACTTCAAATGATAAATCTCGACTTAAGTTTCTGTGTCTGCACGTACAACTTGTACAGTTACAATTCCAAAAAAAAAAAAAAAAAAATGCTTTGCCTTATTCCATTAGTTAAGGTTATTTATAACCTTAACTTATGTATAATCTACCTGTGTGAAGAACCAATCCAATGAGGCCATTGTTTTGGATTATTATTTTTGGGATAATAAACCTATGAAATCGACTTTGTACAGAATTTTTTCAAAAATTTTTAAATTTAATGTACCTACTCTACCTACTACCCATTTTTACGAAATACCTTTACGTAATATATGATATTGACAACCCTGGAAGGAGGAGCGCCAATATTTACACCGAGACGCGTGATAAGACTTGAAACTGTTGAAATTCTCTCGATTTATCTCTTTTCTCACTTCATAATGTGTTTGTCTGCTGTGGTCTCCAGTCGCTCTTCAGAATTAATTTGACGATGGAGAGTTCCACCCAAGGTAAGTAGAGAACATCCTCTTAAGTCGATCCGTCCGGTGTGGCGTTGGTTAAACTAGGTACCGTTTCCCTCGATCAGCGATGATAAGCAACGTCGGGCGTAGTCAGTTCATGGATGGGTGACCGCGTGAGAAATTAAAATTAATCAAATGTCGACTTTAAAGGAACGAAAACACGAAACGAAACAAGAGAATTTAACCCCGAACTTCCGTCCAACTGGCTGCTGCCGTCGCAATATGAGCGCAATTGTCATACAAGTTCCGATTCATATGGCTCCCCATTGCCTCGTCCCCTGGGTTGGCGCCTGCGCTCTTATTGCGACGGCAGCAGCCAGTTGGACGAAAATTTAGGATTAAATTCTCTTGTTTCGTTAGTTTCGTTCCTTTGAAGTCGACATTTGATAAATTTTAATTTGTTTGATGTTCCTAGGAACATATTATATATATTATGTTCTGCGATGATCAATAATGCGTTGACGTAGCGAAATTTGCTACATTTAATGTGATCTGTGGGGGTGCAATCAGAAGGTATCTCGAGCTCTCTATTAAAACACTAGGAAGGCATTCTGCATTGTTTCTTGTGTGTTTTATCGTCTCTGTACCATTTTTCTCAGTACAGTTTTCAAGTTTTCACATTTCAAAATTACTTTAGGGACGCTAGTCTATTCCACTGTGGAATTTCCACACTGCAGGTCGTTTGTCGTCCTACTGATATCCTCGATTTGTAGTAGTCGACGTGGTCGATATTTGTAGGCCACTTTATCTGCTGGTCGACGATCGGTTGATACTTTATAGCCACCCCACGTTTGCAAAATTTAATTCCATTCCATTTCCATTTTCTTTGCTTGACTGTTCCATCGATGTGCTATAGCTGGCTCGCATTTTTACTCCTTACTTGTTAAGACAGTTTCAATCGGCATCTAAAATGTCAGATTCTGCCCCGGCCGCAACTAACAGCAACAACTAACAGATGTCAACCTTGTTAGAGTAACTTTTTATTAGGTTCCTAATTATTATTATGTTCAAAGAGTAAAATTTGCTGATTTTGTTTCGTTTGATTACAGATAAGTCCGGTGATGCTTTTCTAGAGGGCGTCGTTTGCAAAGCGGCGGATATCCCTGAAAATTGGTAAGTGTTATCAGTAATTCGTCGTTTTCCGAGTAATTTTGAACGCAAAATCCATTTTTCGAGGTCCCACATCTGTTCAAACATTGTACTTACAGAATTTTTTTTCTCCCAGAAAAATATTTTCTTAATGACACAAAATTAATTTTCGTACAATTAACCTACAAGTATATTAAAGCATAATAAACCCTTGTGTATAATTTGCAGCGTTTTTACAAGTCAAGTACGAAGTTGCTGACGGTAGGATCCAGGGGCGAGACGTGTGATACACAAATATTGATATAAATACTTAATTATCAATTAGGAAAACAATATTTGCATGTAGGTACACCTTCTACATCCGTTCAGCAGGGTGCCCTTCCTCGTGACTCGTTTAGGGTTAATTTCAAGAACCTTAGTATTTCAAGACGATTCCTTCGGGTATAGCAGGACTCAAGCTGTATGTAAGAGAAGTCATCGTCCTTCTAGCGGTGATCCTGGCGCAAGAAGTTGCGGTAGCAGCGCTACGAAACTTTTCCATTGGGTTAACCTCTACGTCCATACCCTGACCGACTGGCAGCACAATATATCGCCCAATTTAAGGCTAACACTGGTAGGTTAGTGTTAGCCTAGTGTTATTTCTTGCAGTTGAATTTTACCCCCAAACTGTGATTCCACTTGAATTATAAAATCAACAACAATTATTGTTCTCTGTCAGCAAAACCTATCCCCTGTAACTTGGACGCCGTTCTTGTATTTTTCTTTTGACTTTTATTTTTTTTCCGTCTTATAGCATGCAAGTGGTCAATTTGGAGTCCAAGGACAACAAAGTTTTGCTGGTCAAACAAAATGGTCAAATCTGCGCTATGGGGACCAAATGTTCCCACTATGGAGCCCCTCTTGTGAGTGGAGCTCTCGGCAATGGAAGAGTCAGATGTCCCTGGCACGGCGCCTGCTTCAGCACCAAAACTGGTATGTCGTCGTTTTTATGACCGCTGTGAGGTTGTAATGTAAAATTGTATGAGTACATCAAACGGGGCGAAAGTAATCAGGTGGGGTGAATGTAATCACTACTACCTTATAGGTACCTAAAAATCGATTACCCTGCTCTCTGAGAAGGTTTCAGCGGTTTATCTGCACAAAAACATTACACTGTTTAATGCCACCTGGCTGTTAGTCGAACAACTTTGGTTGCCGGTAAATTCGAGCTAAGTTTGTGCCATTTGTCGCATCTTTCTATAGGATGGAGAGATGTGATGCTAAAGTTTTTAGCCACGTTATTCTTGTAGACTCTTTGCGTACATTGGGGCCGTGGTTCTGTCTGCGCTGGTGCCCACGCTCCCAGCCTATGCCAGGCGGGTAATTCAAATGTCGGGTAAACGAACCGATTTTGGTTTATTATTCTTGGATTAACACTCCAACGTATTGGCGTCGCCGTTCGAAAATTTTGATCGGCCTCAAAATTTGGGAAATTCGCGTCTCGTCCCCTATCCTCTAACTATGGAACGTCTCAGTCCGTGCGAGCGGAGAGTTACTTAATCCTTGAACCCGACTCGTCCCCAATGGTTGTGAATGTTGTGCGAAAGTTGACCGTGTTGGTCGAGCATCTCTGGCAGGCGAGGGTGGAACTTCGATGTAAGGAGATTCCGTCTCTTCAAGGGTAGTAGGAGTCTCCTCTTACACCAGGTCCACAGGAGTAGGATTCTCAGCTTCCTCAATGCGTTCATCAGGTAAGGAAGGCCTACTTTTGGGCGCCAGTTGCCGCAGAGAAACAGTTGATCCTCCTGGGTTCCTTCAAAAATCTCATATGTAGCACCATGAAAGCCCCTTAGATTCCCACGGGTTTGGACAATCTGGCTGAAAACCTTGCGGGCACAACTAGATGGTAAACCGAGTATTTTGTCTAAATTTCAGATTAAAAAAAAATTCCTACTGCCCAAAACGGCTCGGACGGCGGACGGACATTTCGGTTTTGGAATCTAGACCTCTTGAAACGGATAATGTCAAATTTTGAGGCCGATCGGAGTCGTTGACCCCCGTCGCGATTACAAAGGTGTATTATTCTAAAACCAATGGGATAAGTGCAAGGAAGGGCCCAGCTCACTGATTGAAAAAGATGCCAAGAGGCCAAGAACACTGAATTTCAATTATAGGAGTGAAGTAGGTAGCCTGCTATTGAGCTCATAAACAAACTTTATAACACCTGAAAATACTCACCAATTTTAAGGATAGATAAACGTTAAAACCGGACATTGAACTTTCAGGTGGGTGAAATGGCACAATGTGACTTCACAATCAGGTTACCGTTTGCCTTGACACTATCTGACGGATATGTGATGTCAAGCATATGGTTTCAAACGTAGCCACTAGAAGGCATCCAGTGGAAATAGTAACTAATAATGCCCGGTTTTAACGTTTATCCATCCTTCAAATTGGTGGGTTAGAACTGTTCTAAGTGAGTTAGTGAGTTAGAACTGTTCTAATTGGTAGCTTAGAACTGTTCTAAGTAGCATTTTACTCCCCACTCCCGTTTTGCACCTTCCCCACCTTACCTTAGTTGTTCCGTGGAAAACCCTAGATTTACTGAACTATAGTTATAAGTTAGTACTTATAACTATAGTTATAAGTTAGTACTTATAACTATAGTTATAGTCAGTACTATAACTATAGTTATAGTTAGTACTATAACTATAGTTATAGTTAGTACTTATAAGTATGAATTGAGCAGCTGAAGCTTCAAAAATAACCTGTTTGCCGAAACTCACTAGTCGATACTCTCAAACAGATTACTTCTTGGTGCGTTTCAGGTGATATCGAAGACTTTCCGGGTTTGGACAGCGTTCCCATCTACGACGTAGAAATCACGCCGTCGGGAGATGTCAAAGTACGAGCCAAAAAAGCGGATTTGGCGGCTCAGATAAGGTTGAAACAGATGGCCGTCCGGGATCCCAAGAACAACACGAGTTTCGTCATCGTCGGCGGCGGTATGTACGACGTTAAGGCTGTTCATACCAAACGACAAAACTAAACTTGACTCTTTCTGCAGGACCTGCGGGCCTCGTCTGTGCGGAAACTCTCCGACAAGAGGGATTTTCCGGTAAAATCGTCATCGTCGGGGCGGAGCCTTACGTTCCCTACGATCGCGTCAAATTGAGCAAAGCTTTGAACAGCACGATCGACAAAATCCAATTGAGAACTCCTGAATTCTTCAAGGTGAGCTCAATCATAACAGGTTGCGTTTTTTAATCATCCCATAGTACCAACGTAACTTTTTATTGTAGAAGTGGGATATGTCCCACTGCAAAAGTTACGAAATTGTGTCCACATTGCACAAAACCCGTTTCTATTATTTATAGAGCCTTAGGAAAAATATATTATTTGAATTCTGTGGTATATGACGTGGGCTGCTTAGTCAGCCAACTTTGCTAGATGGAAAGTCGAATCCGAAAATTGAGCATCGAGGTTATCATCAAATAATTTGAAAATCGACCTGGGCCGAGTTTTTTTTTTATTCCGATTCAGATTTATTATTCTGCACTCTGGCGACTACTTGTCTAACTACTCGATGCCCAGTGAAGTAAGTTGTTACGTCAGGTGCCCTCTGCTTTCAGTTCAAAATCTCCAACATTTCTAAACAGTTCTGCACCTAACTATACGTATTCGAACTAAAAATTCGAACGTTCAAATTTTAATTGTTCAGAGTAAATCAATATTAAATATTAATATTACCTACCTATTACCTAGTAATATTAAATTCTAATATTACCTATAAATTTTCAGGAACACGGGATTGAAATGAAACTCGGGTGTCGAGCTACTGGACTCGATACAGGATCGAAAAAACTTCAACTGAGTAGCGGAGAGAGTCTTTCTTACAATTCGTTGTTCATTGCCACCGGCAGCGAGTGAGTACCTAGACTGTGATATCCTCTGTTGGCTGTTGGTATTGTAAAATACATGACCGTTTTGTTGTTTGCAGTGCACGAAGGCCAGACCTGCCTGGAGTGAATTTGGGGAATATTTTCACTTTGAGGAACCTCGATGACGCCAATGCGATCAGTCAAGTTCTTTCTGGTGAAACAAGAGTCGTTGTTTACGGGTCGTCATTTATCGGTGAGTTTGAAGGTTGTAGGTGTTACAACACCAAACGCTTTGAATGGTGATTTTAAGTTTTGTTTTGTTCGCAGGAATGGAAGCTGCTGCGGTCTGCATCAGCAAAGCGAAGAAAGTGACAGTCGTAGGGCGGAATTCGGTGCCGTTCGCGAGTTTTGGTGAAGCTTTGGGCGGCCGGATCGCCAAACTGTTCAGTGACAAAGGGGTGGAGCTGAAGATGAATACGACCATCACCGGGTTCGAATGTCGGGACGACGACAAGAACAAAGTCGGACGCGCTGCGTTATCTGATGGCTCGAAGCTGCCAGCGGACGTCGTCATTTTGGGACTCGGGTCAACCATGGCGACTGACTTCCTCAAAGGGTCTTCTGTCAAGTTGTCGCCCAAAGGGACTGTTCCTGTTAATAAGGTTGGTACTGTTTTTGCGCTTCCATTACCTATTCAACATCAGAGAAGGAATTTAAAAGGCGTAAGTTCGGTTAAGTGGGCATGGGAACTCCGCGTCTTGAAGAGGACGTAGGTACCTTAATATTATGTTATGATCAAATATTGGAGATTATCAGTTCTTGCGGACATATTGCTGTGTTAAGCACAATTTCATCATCAAAAGATGCAAATTCAGGATAAAATAATTCCCTGAACTATCTCGCCCAATCTTCAACCGAAATTGGAGGTCTGTAGCCTTGACGTTCAGGAGTGCACTGGACCCCCCACCACGATCTACGGTGACAGACGTGTAGAACCGCTGTGAGCTACGGGTTGCCAGCTCTACTAATTCATGCTCGCGCTATGTTTTTGGCGGCAATTCGTCTAGGGAAGCCAGGCCTGATTCCCGTCTAATTGCAGATTCAGGGCGAACCGTATTGTCTGAATTTTGAGGCAAATCAGAATTTTCGACCTCTGACACAAGAACATGTATGACATACATTGTATTCGTTTCAGAGGTCGAAAATAACTATCTATAGATGTATTATTCCTTGAATCCTTAACCAAAAACGGCAAGAACCATTTCTAACGAAATTTCCTTTGAAATTGTTGGCCAAAAATGTAACTTAATTCTTTTTGAATGCCATTTCCTCAGTGTTACACCTTTTGCAGTTTTTGGAGACGAGCTGCGCCAACGTGTATGCCGGAGGCGACATCGCCGAAGCGCCAGTTTTCGCCATCGGGGACGCTCCACAAGCCATCGGCCACTACGGTTTGGCTCAATACCACGGCCAGATCGCCGCCAAGAACATGATGTCCCATTCGACTCCCCTTCGGTCGGTGCCTTTTTTCTGGACTATGTTTTTTTGGACGTCTATCCGTTACGCCGGTAAGAATCGTACTTTTAATCGTATCAAGCAACACAAGCAGGGATTGAATCGGACCGATTTTTATTACCTATTCGGAATCGCTCAATATCAGATTTTGAGTTTTGTTTTTTCGCTGTCCGGGATGAGATTTATTTTCTGTGCGATATTTTTTCGCTCAAAAAAAGTATAACCTTGTTGAAATTCCTTATTTAATTATCAAAAATCAAATCTGAACATGCCGTTGGAAAGCCCTTTCAATATCCCATCTCCCTTGTACCAAATTTCATCGTTGATTTGTTGGATCAGGGTTTATCATTCTTTTGCCTTCCTGTACCGTTTAGATTTGATATGAGGGGCTCCACTTGCTTGCCAGCGTTTCCTGGCCTTCCGTTTCTATTTTATAACGGCAACTATCTCTCGTGGATAGTTAACACCTCTGAATCTTTAAACCTCATATTCATATTATGCTTGCAGATTTGCTGCTTAAAACTGTACCAGTCTGTTTTGTGATTAACCAATACAGGATTGTAGGTACATCTGGTATTGAGCGATTCCGAATAATAAAAATTGCTCCCATTCAATTCCTGTACACAAACCTTACCGACTAACCTGACGTTTCCCGCAGGATTTGGCGCTGGGTACACCGAAATCGTTTCCGGCGGCGACCTCGACGCTCTCAAGTACGTCTGCTACTACTGTAAAGACGGTAAAGTCATCGCTGTCGCCACCCTCGGCCCAGACCACATCGCCGCCCAATTTGCCGAACTATTGAGCAACGATGGCAGCCTCAGCCAGCAACTCGTCACCGAAAAACCTCTAGATTGGTACAAAAAGTAACCCCCCATCAGCCCTTTGAGAGAAACTCGTTAAACGTTATTTTCGCCGCTTCGCAATGTGCTCTAATGTATTGCGATCATACTATAGTTTCGTAATCATATTATAGTACTATAATTTCGTCTCATTTCCTCCCCATCTGACCATCAAGTACCCACCTACCTTCCTCAATAGCAAGCAAGAAAAGGAAGAGGGAACCACCGCAACACACACAGCGTTCCCCACCGGTACTTGGTGACTCATTTGCTCGTCAACGACTGAAGTCGAAATATCGCACATATCGACGGTGAAGACGAGAACCCTCGTATCTCCAATTTTGAAGGCTACCTAGGCTAGGATCTGGTTTTTGAAGGCTAGGTACCTACCTACCAGGAGGATTCCCACCGATTTTAGAGCTTACAGTGGCGAATTCGTAAACTACAAGGATTTGGAGATATGATGGTTCGTGTCTTCACCGTCGATATGTAAAATATTTTGTCTTCAATCTGAAATGTTGATATTATATATATACACCGATTTAATTATGTAACATATGTAACTCAATATCATGACACTATATCATATTATGACACTCAATATTATACTTGGGTAAGCGGGATCCACAGTAGATAGGTAGGTACTAGATAGGACCTATTGTTCTGTGAACGGGGTCCGCAACCCAAAACATTTGGGAAGCCTTGGGTAAAGTTCCGAGGCACTAGGAAATGGTCCGAGGAGAAATTCTGGTCTTCTCAGAGTAGACAGCATGGTCTATTCCTTTTTTTGGGGGGGGGGGGGGGGGGGGGACGTGGGGGAACTCATTACGAGCGAAGAGGAGGGGCCGCGACTTTTCAACAGTGTCGGGCTCTCCCATAACTGGGCCTACCAACTAAAACCACCACCACTCCCTTTCTTCTTACCTACTTCAAATTGTAATTCTTGAGTCAAGTTTCTATGCCTGCATGTACAACTTGTACAGTGACAATTAAAAAAAAAAAAGTGCCTCGTTCCATAAGTTAAGGTTACCTATTTATAACCTTAACTTATTTATAACCTACCTATGCGTCGAAACACATGATGCAAGGCTGTACCTACCAAACCAAAGCCTTCTTTGCAATACTGAGGAAACTCGTAATATTATTCTAATACCTCAAGACTGTGGTATTATTATTGTACTTGTTGTAATAATGTGACTACTTCAATGATAAGATTGTGTGAGCACCTTTCATCTCCTCACACACAAGCTCCAAGAACCAACCTAATGAGGCCAATGTCGTTTTGGATTATTATTTTTGGAATAATAAACCTATTTAATCGCGAAGGGGGTCTAACTTTGTGATAACCCGTCTATCCGTTTCAAGAGGTCTAGATTCCAAAAACGAAATGTCCGTCTGCTATACGCCGTTCGAGCCATTTTGGCCAGTAGGATTTTTTTTTTAATCTGAAACGCTATGGCGCTAAAATAGGGCTACGGTCGGGTTAGGTGTCGTTTTAGAAGAATTTTTGGACGTAGAATCTATTTTTTTGGGGCCCCAGTACGATATGGGGCTTTCATGGGGCTGCGAATGGGATTTTTTAAGGATCCCTGGAGGTCAAACAAGGTGACGTTTTCTGAGTAACTTTAAAAGCATAACATTGTACAGAAAAAAACATTTTTAAATTTTTTATTTCAAAATCTACTCCATTTTTACGGAAAACCTTTACGTACCTAATATATGATATTGAAAACCCTAGAAGGAGGTTCGCCAATATTTACACCGAGACGCTTGATAAGACTTGAAATAGGTACTCTCGAAATAGGTAGGTACTAGATTAATCTCTTTTCTCAGTTCATAATGTGTTTGTCTGCTGTGGTCTCCAGTCGCTCTTCAGAATTAATTTAACGATGGAGAGTTCCACCCAAGGTAAGTAGAAAACATCCTTTAAAGTCGATCCGTCCGGTGTGGCGTTGATTAAACTACCTACCGTTTCCCTCGATCAGCGATGATAAGCGACGTCAGGCGTAGGATAGTCAGTTCGTGGATGGGTGACCGCGTGAGAAGCAGAGGGATCATGGATACGAAATTTGTATCGATGACCCCGCTGCTTCTCACACGGTCAAAATTAAAATTTATCAAAATGTCGTTTAAAGGGCCTTTCTGACCACCTATCCGTTTCAAGAGGTCTGGGTTCCAAAAACGAAATATCCGTCTGCTATACGCCAACCGAGCCGTTTTGGCCAGTAGGATTTCTTTTTTAAATCTGAAATTTTGACCAAATACTCGGTTTACCATCTAGTTGTGCTCGCAAGGGTTTCAGCCCGATCGCCCAAACCCGTGGAGCGCTATGGTGCTAAAATAGGGCTACGGTCGAGTTTGGAGTCGTTTTAGAAGAATTTTTGGACGTAGAATCTATTTTTGGGGTCCCAGTACAATACGGGGCTTTCATGAGGCTGCGAATGGTATTTTTAAGGATCCCTGGAGGTCAAAATTTATTTAATTAGGTGACGTTTCCTGAGTAACTTTGGACATAATAATATTACTCTACTTACTACATATTATGTAGTAAGTAGAGTAGATTTTGAAGAAAAAAATTAAAAACATTTTTTTCTGTACATTACACAGATGTGTGACCTCGAAAAAAAGGATTATATTATAATCCCCATTTTTACGAAAAACCTTTACGTAATATACCTATGATATTGAAAACCCTGGATGGAGGAGCTCCAATATTTACACCGAGACGCGTGATAAGACTTGAAACTGTTGAAGTACTCTCGAAATAGGTACCTAGGTACTCGATTTATCTCTTTTCTCACTTCATAATGTGTTTGTCTGCTGTGGTCTCCAGTCGCTCTTCAGAATTAATTTGACGATGGAGAGTTCCACCCAAGGTAAGTAGGTAGAAAACATCCTATAAAGTCGATCCGTCCGGTGTGGCGTTGGTTAAACTACCGTTTCCCTCGATCAGCGATGATAAGCAACGTCGGGAGTGGTCAGTTCGTGAATGGGTGACCGCTGCTTCTCACGCGGTCAAAATTTAATGTAGACATTTACTTAGCCTGTTGATACATACGCTGGGTGTGTTGATCTCTGGATCTCTGAATTTTCTGATCTCCAGATCTCTGAATCTTTTTCTGGATTTCTGGATCTCTAGAATTTGTGGACCTATGGGTTCTTGCAATTCTGGATTTCTGAAAACTGGGAACTGAGCTGGCGGAGATGGTAGTCCCCACATTGAACTGATATCAGTTATAACGCATCGCTGGCGGGGTTGGGATGTTTTCACTTGCAATTATCTGAACTATGGCGGAGTTGGATCGCCCCCAAGCAGCACGTTAGAGGACACCCCAAAGACACGTTAGTGGAAAGGATTTATAAATCCTCATAAATGAGAAAAACAACACTTTAGGGGAACACTTAATTTGACGATCATCGAGTAAGGGGAACGAATTTTCCTGTACATTTAAATTTGCTTATGTGAATATCGAAGAGATAAGTGCAATTGTGTGTCGTAGTTGTCTTCCTCAAATCAAGCAATTGTTGAGAAAAAAAAGCGTTACCGTCTGGACGGGATTGAATCAAGTTAGAAGGTTTTTTCTTACATAATGTAAGCTTCTCCTAATTTGGCAGCGTGCAGAAAAACCCACAAAATCCACCTTTCGGGAAATTTACCGTCATTTAGGGGTCGGGAATTTTCCCGTCGTTTTCCCCTACTTCTTCAGTCAAACCTGAAATTACTTCATCAGCACTCTTCTGGGAAATCGGGAGCAAGGAGTAGACAGTACAAGTTACTAACGAAAATGTTATAATATAACATATAATATAAGTTTATAATACATATTATTATAAAACTGTGAAATAGGTACGTTCAAATATATTATATTATACTACTTGATTTAATAGTTTCTTATATACTTCATTCCCGAACTATATTTATGGTATAAAACTGTACCGGTGCGCTCGGGCTGGAGCCCGGTCTACAAAAAATTTAGAAAGAATATCAAAATGGACCTTGAAATCCAAGCATGGGCGTACGCAGGTCTTCCTTTAGGGGGGGGGGGGGGGGGGGCTCATGGAGGAATAGAGGAATAGATATTCCTCCATGGGGGGGGGGGGGGGGGGGGGCTCAAACATATTGCAGGTAGACATGCTGCCAGCAAGGGTACCTAGTTAAATTTAAATTTAAAAAGCTGCAAATTTTACACAAGGGTTTATTATTCTTTGATATAGGTTACTTGTGCGAAAATTAATTCTGTGTCTTGAAAAATCGAGTTAAAAAAAATTATTATTAATTACCTATTATTTTTTTCAAAATCTTGTTTTTACATTTTTTTTTTTTTACTCGGAAAATATTAAATATTTTTATAAAGAGATAAATTTTTGATCTGTTGGTATCCTTCAAAAATCCCATTTGTAGCCCCATGAAAGCCCTATAGATCCCCACAGTGAAATCGGATCGTTCCGGGACCCCCAAAACTGGATTCTACGTCTAAAAATACTTCGAAAACGACACCTAACTCGATCCCATAGCCAAAAGCCTTCAAAAAAACCCTCTCGTAGCCCCATTTTAGCCCCATAGCGCCCCACGGATTTGGGCGATCGGGCTGAAAACCTTGCGGGCACAACTAGATGGTAAGCCGATTATTTTGTCAAAATTTCAGATTTAAAAAAAAATCCTACTGCCCAAAACGGCCCGGACGGCGTACGGACATTTCGGTTTTGGAATCTAGACTTCTTGAAACGAATGATGTCAAATTTTGAGGCCGATCCGAATTTTCGACCCCCGCCGCGATTATATAGGTATATTATTCCAAGAAGAACAAACCAAAATGATCGTAACTTTGCATGTAGGTATTTGGAGTGCGGAGTATGGTGTGATAGGTACCCTATATCGTAAATTATTTACGATATAGCATTATTATAATACTACACCGCTTGAGTAATAATACAAAATAACATACAAATCATTTTTACAAAATCAAGTGTTGTAGTCCACTTTTTTCCCCTCTTAATAATATTTATTATTATAAAACCTTTACCCAAAATGTACACAACATAAGTACCTACCCAGCAATGTCAAGTTGATTTTTTTCACTTTAAATTTACTACATGAGACGCCTCGGGTTCTCTGCGAATTTTTCAACCACTACTTCCTCTTTTTCTTTATTTTTTATCTGAAAGTGTATATACATATAATTTTCGTTTGTCTAGGGGGGGGCCCGGGCCCCCCCTAGCCCCCCCTTGCGTACGCCTATGAATCCAAGTAGGTCGGAACTGAAATACGTAATACAAAATTGGCTTCGAGCGATTTACCAACGATTTTACAAACGGACGCTGAAGGCGCCGGATACACAGTTGACTCTATACAATTTAAATTGAGCGAAATTGGTGCAAACCCGGACCCGGCCCGGGTCGACCGGGCGTTCGGTGCGTCCGACCGGGCCTGCCGGCGCGTTCGGGCCTGAAGACCGATCAATCAGAAGGTATCCCGAGCTTTCTATTAAAACACTAGGAAGGTATTCTGCATTGTTTCTTGTTTGTTTTATCGAATCTGTACCATTTTTCTCGGTACAGTTTTCAAGTTTTCACATTTCAAACATTACTCTATACTCTATTCCCGTTACCGTGAGAGTACGTAAACAGAACGCAGAGCCTTCAACGCTCCATTGCATGGCGGGTTTGTATGACCGGAATATTGAAACGTGATCTTGTTTTTAGGCTCATCAAATACTCGAACAGCTCAGAATGACACAATCATTCATCACGAAATACAATTGAACGCAAGCAGTAAATCAAGTATTGTAAAGTCAAGGGCCTACCTACCTTTTCCACACAGTGAAAGGTGCTTCCTATTTTGAGCATCCCATTAGGTGACCGTCATTAATTGACCATTTAATAATTAAATTAAAAAAATCAATCAATGCTGCTGTTTACAATCAATTATTGATTGTAAATACTGATCAGCACTGATCCTTCAACTAAGTAAAATGTAAAGTAATTTGTATTAGTATTATGATTATAATGATAATTTGTAAATAATACCTTTTGATATTTTTATCCGTGTACATTTATAAACCTTATCAATCTATTCTCTGATGAGACGCTGAAATGGATTCCCATTAAATGGAAAAAGTGCAAATTTTGCACTTTTATTACAATGAAATCCAATGCTGCAAGGCAAGATGTGGCGTTACTGCAAGGTGATTGGTAGGTTGACCCGCCTCGCATGAGAGTTATGCTGGCTAATTTTGGATGTAGTTTGTTTACTTTTACTCTCACGGTAACTTGAATAGACTATAGGGACGCTGGTCTATACCACTGTGGAATTTCCATACTGCAGGCCGTTTGTCATATGACAGTAGGATATCCTACTGATATCCTCGATTTGTAGTTGTCGATATTTGTAGGCCACTTTGTCTGCTGGTCGACGATCGGTTGATAATTTACAGCCACCCCACGTTTGCAAAATTTAATAATTAAATTATTTCATTCCGTTTTCGTAGACAATTATAATAACTACAATATCTAGTATTCCCTGAAGATGGCGCATAAGGCGAAAGCTTGAAGAATAAAGAGAGACAAAACGGCTGGTGATTTTTTCTCTTTATTCTTCAAGCTTTCGGCTTATGCGCCATCTTCAGGAACAAACTGTGCAATACACGTAAAGGTTACTAGGTATGACTAGGGGATATATACCTAGAAACATCTGTTGGTACGTACTTAGTTGTTGTTAATTCGCCTCCGACCGTCCATCCGTCGTTCCTCCTGCGAGTCCCAAGGGGGGGTCTTTTGGTTGTGTAATATACATGAGGTTTCTGTGGAGCGTATACTTACGACATATCCATCTACACCTATTCACTAAATTTTCAACCCCTAAATCTTCAACGCTCCACAGACACCTCATGTACCTATATTACACAACCAAAAGACCCCCCTTGGGACTCGCAGGAGGAACGACGGATGGACGTCCTTCCCTACGGTCGGAGGCGAATTATGTACCAACATCTGTCTACCTAGAAACATCTTTTTCTAGGTAGACTAAGCTGCTATATCCCCTATTCATAACTAGTAACCTTTACGTGTATTGCACAGTTTGTTCCTGAAGATGGCGCGTAAGCCGAAAGCTTGAAGAATAAAGAGAAAAAATCACCAGCCGTTTTTGTTGGCGCAAGACCCCCGTCGTACTCCTTGAAAACCGCCGATCATTTCCATTTTCTTTGCTTGACTGTTCCATCGATGTGCTAAAACTGGCTGGCATTTTTACCCCTTAGGTACTTGTTAAGACAGTTTCTGCCCCGGCCGCAACTAACAGCAACAACTAACAGATGACAACCTTGCACGCGCGTGTTGCTGTTAGAATAACTTTTTATTAATAATTAATAAATAATTATTATAATTAACATTATTAATTATTATTATATTATTGATTACAGATAAGTCCGGTGATGCTTTTATCGAGGGCGTCGTTTGCAAAGCGGCGGATATTCCTGAAAATGGGTAAGTGTTATCAGTAATTCGTCGTTTTCCAAGTCATTTTGGACGCAAAATCCATTTTTTCGAGGTCCCACATCTGTTCAAACATTGCACAGATCCCCCCCCCCCCCCCCTCAACACAAATGACACAAAATTAATTTTTTTACGATTAACCTACAAGTATATTAAAGCATAATAAACCCTTGTGTAAAATTTGCAGCGGTTTTACAAGTCAAGTACGAAGTTGCTGACGGTAGGATCCAGGGGCGAGGCGTGTGATTTTTCCCTTGGTGACAATTCGTCTGGGGAAGCCAGCCCTCTGATTCCCGTAATAACTGCGGATTCAAGGCGAAACGGTATTGTAACCACAACACTGGATTCTCCTGAATTCCCTTTTGAAGGCCAACGCATTCCAGGCTAGAGATAGCGGGTTTTCCCAAACTGCTTCGATACAGGCTCACAGGCCAGCAGATCGCACCATCTCGCATTATGCCCTGGGTAGGGGTAGGTAGAGGAGAAGATGGGAATATGGACCCCCTATTCATTTTTTTGTTATGAAAAATCAAATTTCCAACTAAGGGCTCAACTGTTTATAAACAGCCATAAATGGCAGACGGCTTCATTGCTCACCGTAAAGCGACATCAAAGTTAGATCCTCAAAAATTAGATCGAATTTTGGTGTCATGAATTGAGTTTTTCCAAGAAATGACAAAATTGTGTCATTGCAAAGATTGTAGGTAATACCTATGGATCCCAAGGTGTTTTGAGTAAAAAAAGTGGAATTATAGTCAAAATCGCAGGAGAATCGAGTTTATCATAACAATGATGGCCGTCTGGCATAAAGAGTTGAGACCTTAGTTGGAAATTTAATTTTTCATAACAAAAAAATGAATAGGGGGATCCATATTACCACCTTCTCCTCAGCAGGGGGAAAAAAAAAACAAAAAAAAAAAAACGGCGTCACAGTAAACATTGCGGGGTCCATATTATAATCATCGAAGGGGCCATATTATCAAACACGACCTTCTCAAAAACTGTTTTCTTAACCTGCAGGTTTACCTGCAATACAGGTACAACTGAATATCGTTTACAAACGATATTCAGGATACAAAAATCGGACTATCACAGCCTGAAACATGCTCGTGAAGGGGGAGCATCGATATTTGCTCGAATTGAAGTATTGTTGAACAAAGTGTAGGTACACCTTCTACATCCGTTCAGCAGGGTGCCCTTCCTCGTGACTCGTTAGGGTTAATTTATTAAAGAACCTTAGTATTTCAAGACGATTCCTTCTGGTATAGCAGGACTCAAGCTGTATGTAAAAGCCCTGATCGTGAAGTCATCGTCCTTCTAGCGGTGATCCTGGCGCAAGAAGTTGTGGTAGCAGCGCTACGAAACTTTTCCATTGGGTTAACCTCTTTACGTCCATACCCTGGTCAACTGGCAGCACTTTAGGGCTAGGGGTCCTGTTATTTCTTGCAGTTGAATTAAATTAAATTGAGTTAAATTTTAACCCCCAAACAGTGATTCCACTTGAATTATAAAATCAACAATCGTTCTCCGTCTGCAAAACCTATCCCCTGTAACTTGGACGCCGTTCTTGTATTTTTCATTTGACTTTCTTCTTTTTTTCCGTCTTATAGCATGCAAGTGGTCAATTTGGAGTCCGAGGACAACAAAGTTCTGTTGGTCAAACAAAATGGTCAAATCTGCGCTATGGGGACCAAATGTTCCCACTATGGAGCCCCCCTTGTGATTGGAGCTCTCGGCAATGGAAGAGTCAGATGTCCCTGGCATGGTGCCTGCTTCAACACCAAAACTGGTATGTCGTCGGTTTTATGACCGCTGTGGGGTTGTAATGTAAAATTGAATGAGTACATCAAACGGGGCGAAAGTAATCAGGTGGGGTGAATGTAATCACTACAACCTTATATCTAAATATCGATTACTATCGGGTACCTACCCTGCTCTCTGAGAAGGTTTCAGCGGAAGTTTAGAAACACAGGTGCAATGGTTATCATGGTAAACATTGCACCTGTGTTTCGACACTTCCGAGACCATAGAGATATTATGTTCTCTATGTTTAAGTCTTTCAATACCTCTTGGAAAGGTTATCGAGAGGTTTATCTGCACCATAACAATACTCTGATTACTCCCAGCTGGATGTAGAGATGTGATTCTAAAGTTTTTAGCCACTTGATTCTTGTAGACTCGTTGCGAACATTGGGGCCGTGGTTCCCTCATCATCTGGCAGTCTGCGCTGGTGCCCACGCTCCCAACTGATGCCAGGCGGGTAATTCAAATGGCGGGTAAACAAACCGATTTTGGTTGATTATTCTTGGGTTAAAACTCCAACGTATTGGCTCCGGCGATCAAAAATTTTGATCGGCCTCAAAATTTTGGAAATTCGCGTCTCGTCCCCAATACTCTTAACTATGGAACCTCTCGGCCCGTGCGAGCGGAGAGGTACTTAATCCTTGAACCCGACTCGTTGTGAATGTTGAGCGAAAGTTGACCGTGTTGGTTGAGCATTTCTGGCAGGCTGGGGTGGAACTTTGATGCAAGGTGATTCCGTCTCTTCAATGGTAGTAGGAGTCTCCTGTAGTATAGACCCCCCAAAAAACCCCACAGGGGTTAAAAAGATGCCGAGCATCAAAAGCATTGATATCAAAGTTGTGCCAACCAATCGATTTAACCATTACACCCTAACTTTTACACGTCCCTTCTGCCTCCAAGTTGATCCTCCACCGCATCCCCATCCATTCCTGCTTGGGCGGGGAGCTCATTTCGGTATAGTATTTTCCAACCACTTGTCCAGGACAGGTTATGGACAACAACTAGAGTGTTATGACAACCGAGCATGCGCAGTAGAGTGTTATGACAACCGAGCGAGGATAATTCCAGGACCAAGTGTTCTGTATTCCTTGGTTCCCGCTTTGGAACCTGTTCAAGACCAGGCCCAGGTTGTTCAGGATTTTTTTGAGGACTGCTTGAGGACGGGTACCCCTAGCTCAGGATGTGTAACTACGAAGTGTGGGGAAGAGGACGTGCCTCTCAGGTTGTACCTCTAATCGATGTCTACGGGACAGTCCCAAATCTATTCCAACCATGCTGTGTCCAGAGGTGGTATGATTCAAGTCCTGTAGTCGGTAACATATTCTAGACAGGGAGGTTGGAAAATACCTATAAATGACATTAGCGTTCGAAAGTCAATTCAAAAACGTAAATAATCTGGGAATGAACTTTAAAACGGTAATAAATGAATATGAATTAAATTAATGAAACATGGCCTACGTCGCGATTACAAAGATGACATTGTATTATTCCAAGAGTAATAAACCAAAACTAATGGGATAAGTGCATGGTAGGTCCCAGCTCACTGATAGAAAAAGATAACACTGAATTTCAATTATAAGAGTGAACTAGGTAGCCTACTAAAAACAAACATTATAACAACTGAAAATACTCACCAATTTGAAGGAAGGAACACGATAAAAACGGGACATTGAACTTGTCAGCTGGGTGAAATGGCACAATGTGACTTCACAGTCATGTGCCTTGACACTATCTGGCGGATATGTGATGTCAAGCATAATATGGTTTCCATATTATGGTTTCAAACGTAGCCACTAGAATGCATCCAGTGGGAATACCTAGTTCTAAGTATAGTCCAGTCAACGAAGGCCCCAAAAGGGGGTGTAGAGTGCGTTGTCTGAAGTCCAAGGTTTTTCTTCGGAAACATGTTCAGGGTAGTTAGAAAGTAAACATACTAAAAGTCCCCACGTTTCCGGGCAGGTGAAAGGGAGGGGAGGGGGGTTAGAAGGTCCCTTTTTTCGCTTTTTCGCTCATATCATGAAAACGGAGCGTCGTACGTAAAACATCACCATTTATCAAATTGAAGCTTATTAAATTCTCTATAACTTTCATATCATACGTTTTTTTCATAAACCGTACCGTTTCCGAGATATACGCTTTTGAAAAGTGACAATTTGCGAAAAAGTTATTTTCACCTCACGTTTTCTGTTAAACTTCCGTCCATATCTTCTAGAATGTTCATCCTATAACAAAAGTCCTCATAATCAATGTTGTAGAGCACTAAATTTCCTTCATTTATATATGCATATATTATTTACCATCAACCCTTCAAAAGTTACACCAATTTCAATATTTTTGTTAGGAAATTTGGTGTTTCGCAGTAGTCCTATTTTTCAAAACTTATGTCCTTTCAAGTTTTTTATGTACTAGATATGCATTACGTACTTAAATTCACAGTATATAATGAACCTAAATATTATTTTAGCAGTATATAATGACTCATTATGGAACTTCGCACATCCTTGATGAAAACATGGTGGGTCTTTTTATTAAATCGGTTCTACTTTCGCCCTTGACCCCCACTAGAACCTTGAACCCCACTGGCAGAAGAAGAGCTGTCCACTTGTTGTCCACTTTCCATGACGATCCTCCATCGTTGAGTGTGATTAATGGAAACGCAACCATCCATCGGTTGGCCATTAAATTTGGAGAGAAGATGGACCAGCTGAAAGGCAATGGACCCACTGCTTCGCTTTGGATTCAGTACAACCCCAACCATCAAAGAGGTCACCTGAAGAGTACGACGCACAGACCGCTTCTGGTCAGGGGTGTGGTCTGATATGACAATGAAAACAACATTGATGCGATCATTTAAAAGCTGAGGTGGGATTACAGGAGGCAGAGTTGTCTCAGAAAGTGTGCTGAGTAAGTGGGTTGTTGGCATGTATGCAACTCATGACATTTGCTCATCCCTGGAAGAGTTTTATGGGGTCCTGTTTACATCAAGTGAGCAGCATAAGGACATTGGGGAAACACGCCAGAGAAGAGATGCAGCAGATGTGACGAAAGTCAGTCAATGGTTTGACGCGCATCCTCCCTTTCCACAGACTAGCAACATCATGCCAATTGCGAGTGGGATAGTGGGAGATGACTCCATCACTTGCTATGACGCCGTCGAAATTGGGAAACGAGCAATGGCCAAGATCGCGGGTTTACCATTTTCTTCGATCAAACTATCTCGTATAGATCGAGCACTCCCCCTCTCGATTGTACCTCATTCTCTGGCGTGTTCCCCAATGTCCTTATGCTGCTCACTTGGACCCCACAAAACTCTTCCAAGGGATGAGCAAATGTCATGAGTTGCAAACATGCCAACAACCCACTTACTCAGCACACTTTCTGGACAACTCTGCCTCCTGTAATCCAACCTCGGCCTTTAAATGATCGCATCAATGTTGTTTCAATTGTCATATCAAACCACAACCCTGACCAGAAGCGGTCTGTGCGTCGTATTGTGAAGTACCCGCTGTTAACAAATTTGCGGTACTCTTCAGGTGACATCTTTGATGGTAACTGTTCCATGTCTTGAATGTTCAACTGACAGGACTTGGGGTAGGTACCTAGGGGAAGTGTCCCGAAGCATGGAAAATTGGAATCATTCTCTTCACACAATTCAGATGCTTTTCCCAGTCGCCTGACCTCTCGGCGTGAATATAATATAAAGAATATTATTCTTTCATGAGGTAAATAATTTTGAAGTACTAAAACCAAAGCGTAGCAGTGGGTCCATTGCCTTTCAGCTCGTCCAGCTTCTCTCCAAATTAATGGCCAACTGATGGATGGTTGCGTTTCCATTAATCACATTCAACGATGGAGGCTGGTCATGGAAAGTGGACAACAAGTCTGTGACAGTGGACAGCTCTTCTTCTGCCAGTGGGGTTCAAGGTTCTAGTGGGGGTCAAGGGCGAAAATAGAACAGATTTAATAAAAAGACCCTTCCTCGCTCCTGCTGCCATGGCCCTGACGGCTAGGTTGAGTACTAGGTACTCAACCCGAAAACATGGAACTTTGCACATTCTTGATGAAAGCAAGGTGGTAACGAATAATATCTAGGCTCATTAATGATGAGCCTGGATATTATTCATTACCACCATGTTTTCATCATGAATAATGAGCCTAGATATTATTCGTTACCACCATGTTTTCATCAAGGATGTGCGAAGTTCCATAATGAGTCATTGTATACTGCTAAAATAATATTTAGGTTCATTATATACTGTGAATTTAAGTACGTAATGCATATCTAGTACATAAAAAACTTGAAAGGACATAAGTTTTGAAAAATAGGACTACTGCGAAACACCAAATTTCCTAACAAAAATATTGAAATTGGTGTAACTTTTGACGGGTTGATGGTAAATAATATATGCATATATAAATGAAGGAAATTTAGTGCTCTACAACATTGATTATGAGGACTTTTGTTATAGGATGAACATTCTAGAAGATATGGACGGAAGTTTAACAGAAAACGTGAGGTGAAAATAACTTTTTCGCAAATTGTCACTTTTCAAAAGCGTATATCTCGGAAACGGTACGGTTTATGAAAAAAAAACGTATGATATGAAAGTTATAGAGAATTTAATAAGCTTTAATTTGATAAATAGTGATGTTTTACGTACGACGCTCCGTTTTCATGATATGAGCGAAAAAGCGAAAAAAGGGACCTTCTAACCCCCTCCCCTCCCTTTCCCCTGCCCGGAAACGTGGGGACTTTTAGTATGTTTACTTTCTAACTACCCTGAACATGTTTCCGAAGAAAAACCTTGGACTTCAGAGAACGCACTCTACAATCCTTTATTGACTGGACTAGTAGCATTTTACACCCGGGCATGGGCCCACTTGCCCCGTTTTGCACTTCCCCCACCTTACCTTAGTTTTTTCTTGGAAAACCCTAGATTTACTGAACTAAGTATGAATTGAGCAGCAGAAGCATAAAAAATAACTTGTTTTCTGAAACTCACTAGTCGATACTCGATTACTTCTTGCTGCATTTCAGGTGACATCGAAGACTTTCCGGGTTCGGACGGCATTCCCGTCTACGACGTAGAAATCACGCCGTCGGGAGATGTCAAAGTACGAGCCAAAAAAGCGGATTTGGCGGCTGAGATAAGGTTGAAACAGATGGCCGTCCGGGATCCCAAGAACAACACGAGTTTCGTCATCGTCGGCGGCGGTATGTACGACGTTAAGGCTGTTCATACCGATCCACAAAACTAAACTTGACTCCTTCCAGGACCTGCGGGCCTCGCCTGTGCGGAAACTCTCAGACAAGAGGGATTTTCCGGTAAAATCGTCATCGTCGGGGCGGAGCCTTACGTTCCCTACGATCGCGTCAAAGTGAGCAAAGATTTGGACAGCTCGATCGACAAAATCCAATTGAGAACTCCTGAATTCCTCAAGGTGAGCTCAATCATCGCAGGATGCGTTTTTAAATCGTCCCATAGTACCAACGTAACTTTTTATTGTAGAAGTGGAATATGTCCCACTTCAAAAGTTACGAAAATGGGTCCACATTGCACATTTGCACTTCAACACCTGGGCCACCCATCTTCCCGCGCTTCCCTAACATCTCGTAACATACGTCCCTGCACAAAATTTGGCAAATTAATTTAATTTAGTTAAACCAGTCAACAATCGTAGGTTCGGCTTTCGAATGGAATGGTGCGTTTGGCAGCACTTTCTGGTACATCGCAGACATTTGGTTTTGACGAGCCTGAGAACCCCAACCCCATCAACATCAACACTATTGATAAAAAGATGAACATTGTATAAAAGAAAGGCCAGAAGTATTGACGTATACCTTGCGGAACGGCAACACAGTCAACTGACAAAGGTAGACCGCACAATAAGTTCATTGATCGCAGGCTCGAGGTAGACCGCATTCTTAACCTGATGTTGTTCTTAGCCTTGTAAGATTTTTGATTATTTAATGTAGACGTAGGCAGCACGTAGCCATTTTTCACCATGACCCATGTTTACTCATGACGTTCCAATACAGTGCCAAGTTTTATACTAAGGTGCCGAATTTCATAATCTCCATACCCTACTCCTAGGGCCACGGTGCCGAGTTCAATCATCTCAATCCCTTTGGTGACGAACCTTGGTGCCGAGTTCAGTAATCTCGCTCAAGGTAAGGGATTAAAAGTGACGAGTTCAATAACAACCAGTGAAAACGTCACTTTTGGTTTATTATTCTTGGAATAATATGGGTCATTCTCAGGAAAAAGTGGTAAACGCTGTCCCCGTGATTTTTACCTGACAAGGAAAATTGAATAAACGTTCAAAATTGTGTGGCGGCTTCAGGAAAGGTAGATAAGCAGCACCTGAAGTACGTACGAAACATCAATATGTTTAGCAGAATTTATACCCAGACTCAGGCCCCAAATGTCCACTCCGTCGGCGTCCTTTTCATGTACCCAGAGGAAAAACTTCTGCAGAACCTCAATTTTGGAATGAAAAAAATCGCGACATCCAGTGTCGTAGAAATTGACAACACTAGTAACGGCATGAGCATGTATAAAATGTCATTTTCCGAAAACAATAATGAAACATTTGGGCGGAAAGTCTGTCCCTGCTATTTTAGCGCAACCTTTCCCTCAAAAAATGGAAAGGTGCGCTCATCTCTTCATGGTGCTTCTTTTTTTTCTTCTTTTTTTGTGTGTGTGTGTGTGTTTTTTTTCCACTCCGGGGACATTTAAAGATCATGGAGAAAGGATATTCAAAATGTGGTTCTGCGTGCTTCATGAAAGGTGAAAGTGGAAGAAGAATATGTTTTTTGGGACTATAATGTTGTTAAAACCCTAATGTAGAATTAAATGGGATAAAGTCCTCACTCTCTAGTGCACGTAACTATACGGATTTTCGAACTAAAAATTTGTGCATGGGGCTTTTAAAGGATGCTGGGTCCAAATAGTGTTAATAATATCATTCATACATTATAATATAATACATTATAACATATTATGTTGTTAGAAATGCTGAATTCCCACCTTGACAAGGAGCTCATTTGGAGTACACAATATTATCGAACATCCTTGAATCAAAATTACTTCAAAGAGGAAGGGAGTGCAGAAATATCCCTATCTAGGTCATAACGCAATGTGTCGCGATCTGCCCTAGAAGGTGATACCAATGCAGTACCTAATGGAGGATTCGCGAGATCCAGGTTGGAACGATGTGTCGTGTTGATCTGGAGTCTACACACTCCTTGGAAGGATGTTCAGAGGAATCTGATATCAAACACAAAGTGTCTGATTCCTTTCAGTTCGCCTTGAGCCCGCAGTATTACTAGAAATCAGCTGACTGGCTCCCATAGGTAAATTGTCACCAAAAGAGGCCTGGTCAGTTGAGCCAAATTTACGAAGGGCCAATCTCCCAGCTCCTGCTGACGAGATGTCGTCAATAGGTGCCTAGGTGGGAAATAATGGGTTCTGCTGACCTGGCATCCTCAGGTGAAGTGTCACCAGAGGATTCCAGGTCGAAGGACCAATCAAAAATGCACTGCGTTTAATCATTGTAATTAACAATGAAAGCCAGTTCGAGTAGCGGGCAGTGAGGCTGCCCATGGGAGAAGAGGTACCGCTCAATCTTGCCAACGTCTGCTATGCTTTCTGGGGCCCCTCCCAGGATCACTTAAAGTGGGCTGGCGAATTACGAGAATAGTGGGGCCCCGCTCCCGCAGAGCCTACAGACCAGGTTGTTGATGGGAGCTATGTCATCATTGACTTCGTCATTTTCAGGTGCAACAAAACCCCACCGACAGCTCCTTGAAGCCCCACAGAGCCCCATGGAGCAATGTGATTAGGGTGTAAACCTTGCAGAACCAACTAAGAGAATAACCGAGTACCTACTTCGTGGCAATTTCAGAATTTCTATAAAATTTCTATGACCAAAAACGACGTACGGATTAAAACGTTCAAATTTTAATTGTTCAGAGTAAATCAATATTAAATATTAATATTACCTATCACCTAGTAATATTAAATTTTAATATTACCTATAAATTTTCAGGAACACGGGATTGAAATGAAACTCGGGTGTCGAGCTACTGGACTCGATACAGGATCGAAAAAACTTCAACTGAGTAGCGGAGAGAGTCTTTCTTACAATTCGTTGTTCATTGCCACCGGCAGCGAGTGAGTAGATTGTGATATCTCTGTTGGCTGTTGGTATTGTAAAATATTTGACCGTTTTGTTGTTTGCAGTGCACGAAGGCCAGACCTGCCTGGAGTGAATTTGGGGAATATTTTCACTTTGAGGAACCTCGATGACGCCAATGCGATCAGTCAAGTTCTTTCTGGTGAAACAAGAGTCGTTGTTTACGGGTCGTCATTTATCGGTGAGTTTGAAGGTTGTAGCTGTTACAACTCCAAATGCTTTGAATGGTGTCATAAGTTTTGTTTTGTTCGCAGGAATGGAAGCTGCGGCGGTATGCGTCGGCAAAGCGAAGAAAGTGACAGTCGTAGGGCGGAGTTCGGTGCCTTTCGAGAATTTTGGTGAAGCTTTCGGCGGCCGGATCGCCAAGCTGTTCAGTGACAAAGGGGTGGAGCTAAAGATGAACACGACCATCACCGGGTTCGAATTTCGGGACGACGACAAGAACAAAGTCGGACGCGCTGCATTATCAGATGGCTCGAAGCTGCCAGCGGACGTCGTCATTTTGGGACTCGGATCAACCATGGCGACTGACTTCCTCAAAGGGTCTTCTGTCAAGTTGTCGCCCCAAGGAGCTGTTCCTGTTAATAAGGTTGGTACTGTTTTTGCGCTTCCATTACCTATTCAACATCAGAGAAGGAATTCAAAAGGCGTAAGCTCTATTAAGCGGGCAAGGGAATTATTATACATATTCATTCTCGTCCTATGTTTTTGCGACGGGGGAAGCCAGTCCGCGGACCCGATTATGTTTTCACGCGAGTCTGTTGACCGGGCAAGAGCTGTGGACACTTCAACTGTGGTCGCTGGGAGATCAGACGGTAAGACGATAAGCAAGCCCGGCCTCCCTTGGCGAAAATTCGTCTTGGGAATTCCGGTAATAATTACGGATTCAAGGTGAACCGTATTGTCTCAATTTTGAGACCAATAAGAATTTTCGACCTCCGACACACATGTCATGTATGAATTCGTGGCGCATGAATGTATTCGTGTCAGAGGTCGAAAATAACTATCTGTAGACCTACAGACCTACTCTTGCTATTTTTGGTTAAGTATTCGAGGAATAATACATCTATGTATTATTCGAGGAATAATACTTCTATGCATTATTCCTTGAATACTTAACCAAAAATAGCAGAACCATTAAATGGTTAGAAATTTTCTAACGAAATTTATTTTGAGTTGTTTGCCAAAAATGGAACTTATTGCTTTTTGAATGCCACTTCCTCATAGTGTTACATCTTTTGCAGTTTTTGGAGACGAGCTGCCCCAACGTGTATGCCGGAGGCGACATCGCTGAAGCGCCAGTTTTCGCCATCGGGGACGCTCCACAAGCCATCGGCCACGTGGGTTTGGCTCAATACCACGGCCAGATTGCCGCCAAGAACATGATGTCCCATTCGACTCCCCTTCGGTCGGTGCCTTTTTTCTGGACTATGCTTTTTTGGACGCCTATCCGTTACGCCGGTAAGAATCGTACTGTTGATCGTATGAAGCAACACAAACAGGGATTGAATTGGACCGATTTTGATTAACTATTCGGAATCGCTCAATTATCAGATTTTGAATTTTATTTTTTCACTGTCCAGGTTATTTTCTGAGCGATATTTTTTCGCTCAAAATAAAGTATTTATACGTGGTTATAACCACGTTGAAATTCCTTATTTAATTAGGTATCACAAATCAAATCTGAACATGACGTTGGAAAGGCCTTCCAATATCCCATCTCCCTTGTACCCAATTTCATCATTGATTTGTTGGATCAGGGTTTTTAATTCTCTTGCCTTCCTGTACCATTCAGATTTGATATGAGGGGCTCCACTTGCTTGCCAGCGTTTCCTGGCCTTCCGTTTCTCTTTTATTACGGCAACTATCTCTCGTGGATAGTTTATACCTCTTAGTCTTTTCACCTCATATTCATATCATATTATTCTTGGAGAATTGCTGCTTAAAACTGTCCCAGTCTGTTTTGTGATTAACCAATACAGGATTGTACATCTGATATTGAGCGATTCTGAATAATACAAATTGCTCCAATTCAATTCCTGTACACAAACCTTACCGACTAACCTGACGTTTCCCGCAGGGTTTGGCGATGGGTACACCGAAATCGTTTCCGGCGGCGACCTCGAGGCTCTCAAGTACGTCTGCTACTACTGCAAAGACGGTAAAGTCATCGCTGTCGCCACCCTCGGCCCAGACCATATCGCCGCCCAATTTGCCGAACTATTGAGCAACGATGGCAGCCTCAGCCAGCAACTCGTCACCGAAAAACCTCTAGATTGGTACAAAAAGTAACCCCCCATCAGCCCTTTGAGAGGAACTCGTTAAACGTTATTTTCGCCGCTTCCCAATGTGCTCTAATGTATTGCGATCATACTAAAGTTTCGTAATCATATTACAGTACTATAATTTCGTCTCATTTCCTTCCCTTTCCTCAATAGCAAGCACGAAGAGGAAGAGGGAACCACCGCAACACACACAGCGTTCCCTACCGACGGTACTTGGTGGCTCATTTGCTCGTCAACGACTGAAGTCGAAGTATCTCACTAATTACATATTATGTATATTCTTTTTCTCCAATCAGATTCTGAAATTTTGAGTGTATATATATATATATATACATTTAGTTACATGACACTCAATATTATACTTGAGTAAACGGGGTCCACAGTAGATAGGTACCTACCTATTGTTCTGTGAACGGGGTCCGCAACACACAAAATTTGGGAAGCCTTGGGTAAAGTTCCGAGGCCCTAGGAAATGGACCGAGGAGAAATTCAAGAATTTTCAGAATTTTTCATTTTGTTGGACGGAAATCAAATTTGTTAACCTTCACCACCTTTGATGTCACCAACATAATATGGATAATTTTGTTGGGAAGGCCAACTTCAGTTGTTGATAGTTGAGATTGACAGCATGGCTCGATGATTTGCCATCTTTGCCAGGCTTTTGAAACAAAATCATTTCAGCTTCATCTTTACAGTCGCGCTGAGCGGCTTGTTTAGCGGCGATGGAGAGTCATATCGGTATCGGTTCAATATGCTATCTAGTAGATAGCATATTGAACCGATACCGATACTGTAGATAGTATCTACCTACCGGTGCGACGTTGCCTACCGTGCCTGGCCTTTATCTAAGACGTTCTTCTCCCGGCCTTCTCAGAGTAGACAGCATGCTCTATTCCAACACCCGTCAGGTAGATATCACACATAACGGTAGATAGCGTACCTATTACTTAGACCACTGTATGGTCGGTAGCATGGTGGAATAGAGCCTCTATTCCTCCATGGGTCGGTAGATGACATTGAACCAGTAGTGGCTACAAACGGAAAATCGAAAAGTGTTCTCACCGGAATACACTTTTCGCTTCTCCGCTTAGAGAGGATCTTGTTACAGCAAAAGTCGCTGGGAGGTTATTTTCCCATAATTTCCCATACAGTGATAGTCTTCCGTCGCGCCACATTCTTCAAGTTCATGAGAGCATCCGAACCATACTTTCCTCTCATTTAAATCGTGCTTCTTACAATCCGTGAAGTGAGAAAAACATTTCTTTGTTCTCGTAGTCGCATGTTTGAGTAGGTAACTCATCGAGTGACATTGTTGCCCGTGCCAGCGCGCGGTTCTTGAGGGTAGTAAGCGGCAGCTGATAACCCTGCGCAATGCGAAGAGAGCGTTGCCAGTAATAATTATTAAATGCAGGAGCACACGCTCCTGCAGTGCCACGACGGCTGCAACCACTGCTATCACCAGTGCTGCTGCTACAAACCAGGAACCCCAACCCATTTTCACGAACTGCGCACAATAGAAGCTTTCAAATTTTGTAAAAGCAACTGAAAGGACTGTAAGCGGCGGCAAACCTGCCAATGACATCAAGAGCGGCGGATTTGGATCTTGTCCCGCTCACCAGACTGCCGCTGACACCTAGGTGTAGCTACCCCCAATGGCTCACCTGCTCACTCCAGAGAGGGGGGACCCCACGTCACTAATTAATGAGTCATTAATAATGACTCCAGCTCTGCAGATCCCCACGGGTTGGGGCGATCGGGCTGAAAACCTTGCACGCACAAGTAGATGGTGAACCGAGTGTTTTGTCAAAATTTCAGATTGAAAAAAATTCTTACTGCCCAAAACGGACCGGACGGCGGACGGTCATTTCGTTTTTAGAATCTGCACATGTGCGACAACGAATAGCGACAAGTTTTGAGGCTGATAAGAATTTTCGACTCCCGTCGCGATTACATAGGTGTACTATTCCAAGTCCATAATAAACCAAAATTGGAACTATGTAGGTACCTACCTATCTCAAAATCATACGTTGTTTAATTGAAAAATGTGTACACATACCTACACAATTGACTGCCACAAGATATACCTCCCCCCCCCCCCACCATCACCGATCATCGGAGATGTTTCTCACGTTTCAAACTACTAAAATTACCTACAATAAAAATCTTTTCGAAAATTTGGTCGTTTTCGACTAGGTACCATACTACCGGCTTGGCTATTTCAGGTAGATAAAAGTATACCAACAACAATAACCTCTCAGTGGAAGGTAGCACAAAATCCTCACATTAACGTTACTTGTCGTTTTTAGTCCAGTTTAGAATCCCTTGTTTGAGGATTAGTGCATTTTTGATCTGAAACTCTACGTAAATACTGAAGCGTAGAATATTATGAGTGTGGGATAGTTTGCGTTGAATATTTCCAGCGGCACCGGAAAGAGGATTTCGACAGTTCACGACAGTTGAGTAGTTTTTCGCTTGCAGCAGAATGAGGCTGTCTCTCCCATTGATGCTCATGAAGAATCCGAAAGGAGCTCTTTTTAGAGGGTAAGACGATTGAAGGATTCAGTTAGTGGTAAGACGATTGACTGCAGGTGAAGGAAGTTGGTAGGTATGGGAGAGGAGCTGATGATAGTTTTGGGACAATACGGCAGTCAGTGTCGCTTGAGGGGCAAAGCTGCTACTGTTTAAGTTTTATAATATAAAATTATTAGACGGTTGAGACGGAAGCTGGCCAGCCTGAAAGTGGAATTTGATAGTTTGGTTAACAACAAATTCAAAGAATGTCCTCGTTAACTGCGTTAGCTGGTGGACGTTTAGGATTCCTAACAATCTTTTCCTATAACTTTGCTTCAGTTTGTCGTCGCCGTGTCCTTATGTACGTCAATGGGAAAGTCAGTGTGCTCTAAATTGATTGAGACTGGGACCAAGTTGAAAATAAATTTCTTGGGAGAAAGAACGCTCACTGCTCCTGTTAGCTCTGTTTGTTTCAGCTTCAAACCCCACTTCATTAAAAGCTGTTCAATCGTGTCTTATTATAACCAAAAAATGACCCCACATTGCAATAATTAGGGTAAGCTTCACGTATTATTATTATGTTGTTATGGTCGAGGCGGGTATTGTAAATCAACATTTAATGTTGATTTACAATACCCGCCTCGACCATAACATTTAAATTAAATCAATTTAAATGTTGCAAATTTTGCAACCCTGAAAACCCTTGGGAACAGCTATACCTAGACGTCAACGAGGATGAAATTATGAAGCGGAAAACTGTGTTGCGATTTAATTTTTTGTGGAACCTACCTATTTAAGAAAATTTATTCAAGTCAAATTATTTTTATCATTTAGGTACCTGTTTCTTTCCATCGACATACAATAATTGTCGAACATTATTTATTAATGTTCGATGGTTATTATCTGTAAATAAACTTCACTTGAGTAAGCGTGCGCCGTTTTATTGTATTTCCCTAACATTGTCTTTTGACTTCAGACTCTAATTATTAGACTTAAGACTTAAGAGCACCCTTCTGGTACATATTCAAATGTAGTTAATTACATTTGCTAAAACTTCTTCCCTCATGAGAAAATCGTACGATGAATACTTTACGCAGTACTTCGCTCAGAAAATAACCATAACTTGAAATTTTTACTTTTTGGTAGAAATCGTTCTCGGAAAAGTTGTGTCTCCGAAACTAGGTAGTGAAGCTAGAAAGCTCTACTACCTCTCAAATTATAGGAAATTTTGTATATTTTAAAAAAGAGTGGAATTTTGCGTACTCCTTCAATACGTTTTTGGTTTTTTTTTAAACTGAAAAAAGTGCAATAATTTCGTGGTTTTTTAGGTTGTTAATTCTGTTCCCGTGGGTTTTCAGGGTTGCGAATCTGGATTCACAATAACCCTGGACCATAACAACATAATATTTAAATTTATGCACATTATTTACATATTTGCCAAAAATTAAGTTTACCCTAATAATTGCAATGTGGAATATGTCTGGCCTAGTTTCGTTGTGTGAAGCTAAAAACGCTGGCAATTTCATACGAGGGTTTATAATTCTTTGATGTAGCTTCATCTGGCACTGGGGACATAGAATTCCACGGGTTTGGGCAATCGGGCTGGAAACATTGCGGGCACAACTAGATGGTAAGCCGAGTATTTTGTCTAATTTCCGGTAAAAAAAAAAAAAAATTCTACCGACTAAACTGGCACATTTGATGTGTCTTTTGAAGGACTTGGGGTTTGGTGGTTGATTGAGGTGTCGTATTTTGGACGTTAAATCTATTTTTACGGGTCTCTTATCTGCCTTAACACTACGAGTTTTTTTTTTTTTTTTTAACTAAGCTTTCTTACGGAGTCAAAGTTTGCTTGCTCAATATCAAGAAGAACCTTCAGTATATACGAATGAATATGAAGGCCTGTTGTTGACATTCAACATGGTTCAATGGTAGTGGAGATGAGAAACGCACTGAGTGCTACCAAGTAGCACTAGTCTTGTCTCATTTCTGGAGCTAGCCTATCAGATTGTACTCACATGTCTGTCTTCGTTTGTTCTAGAAAATACCGCCTGGTGAAAAAAGTGACGAAAAAAGCTATGGACGACCTGAGATACCAGTGGGAGCAGGAAGAGAGGAACATGTTTTTCCTCAGGCATCCATATTTGACCAAAGTAAGCACGTGATGACTTTGCTTCTGTGTAAAGTCGGGTTCCACACTCAGAACGTAGCATTTAAGTCGACAGTTCGCCTGTGCGTGCTTGGTGTTGCATAGATGTAAACAAAAGGTGCCGTCCCTTCCCAGTATGGTGTGAGCCATTCTGGAGTGACCCCCTGCGTCTTTGACTTTTGGGGAATCTGAGGACGATTACCCACAATCTTCTCCCGATATCGTCATCCCGCCAGAGTTGGTTCTGGCGAGAGGAGCGGGACGCGCTGCGGTCGCGGCGCAACTGTAGGAACTTCTCTTCTCCCACGAGTGGCTTCTCTGGCTGTCGAGATCGTTCCTGGACAGCGGTCCGGTTAAAGGTAAAACTGGGGAACGTCGTGACGTTCTTGACACAACAAAATGTGACTGGTAGATAGGATCATCCTCCATGGCTTTTCGGCCTCGGTACGGTGGGGTACCTAATTGAGGAGGTTTTGCGGGTTAAATTCACAGGTTTTAATTCACCCGCAAAACCTCCTCAATTACTCCACCGTACCGGGGCAACAAAATGTATTGGGTCCAGCCCTCAAGTGGAGGCCGAATCGAGGCCACGTTCACCTAAACGAGAGGGCGGCCCCTGTCTGGTCCCTTCAGGTGGCTGAGTTCCATGGAAGTGTGGCTCATGACACTTTCTTCTTTTAGTTAATCAACTGAGAAGTTAGTCCATGACTGCGACCGATTGCCCTGAATGTAACGTTGTTCTGGGGCTGGTCGTGGTTTTGAATTTTAGTTGGTATACCTGAGGGTGGTTATCAGTGGCTCAGTGGTTTGAGCGTTGGACTACTGAGTCAAAGGTTGCTGGTTCGATCCCAGCAGCCGCAAGACATCTTCCTCATACTGATAATCACCTTTCGGAAGGCAATGGCAACCCACCGAAAGTATTCTGCCGTGTAAAACCTCTCAAATTTGCCGTTCGGAACCGGCGTTAAGCAGTAGGTCCCTACTACTTCTGTATTAGCTGGTCAACACGCTCAACAGATGTTAGTAGCGAGAGGTCGCCAACGCCCGATTACGGGTATGGCACCCAAAGAAGAAGAAGAAGAATACCTGAGGGTCTCTGAATTCCAAAAACCTTCCAAGTATCTCGGATGTCACCATTCCGGCTGTCATTTAGGAGTATTCGTATTCAACTTACCTACGTGAACTATATGTTGTGATGGAAAACCCTATGAAACCTAATCATTACCGTTTTTCTTATCCTGAAGATTCCTTTCGGAATTTCTTAACGTCTTATTGCCATTCCAACGCCATCCGTCTAAACCCTCCACTTGCTCTCATTTTCAGGAGGAGTCCTTCCATTTGAAAGAAATAGAAGCAAAACCGCGTCTGGCGATCCTCAACAAGGCCGAAAGAGACGCCAAGTTTGAAAAGCGGCTCACACTTACTGACGAGCTTTCTCATCTCAAAGTTTGGCAAGCCTGGGACTTCAAGGGAGGTTACAAACTCTGAAGGTTACCCCGGTGGACACTTGTGATGGCTGCGGATGCGAACAATTCACGTAATGTAGATTGTTGTAGTTCTCAGGATTTATACCTTTAATGTGAGATGAGTTTAGATTGGTTCCTTGTCGAATAAAAGTTATTAAACACATTTAATGTGTTTGTGCAACTTGTTGTTGAATTTTGGTTTAGGTACATCCTTTTCTGCTCGATTGACTGTGGCCTCTCTGGAGCCCCAGTGGGTTTTTGAAGGGTCTGGGTTGTCGTTTCTACCCTGCGAGCTAACTTGTGGAACATCCCTCGTCCAGTAAATCAAGGTTCAAAAAGCCCGTTTCCAGAAAAAATGTATAGAAGTTTTTCTCAACGATTATCCAAGTTTTTTGGGTCGTTCATTCCGAATTTGAAGTTTGCCCCCTTGCCAGAAGTGATCTAACTTCAGAAAACTCCAAATACCTCGAACATTTCATTTTTTTAGTTTTCTGCATTTATCTCGAAAACCGCACGGTTTAGCGAAAAGACCGCTATGTACCTACACAATTAGAGTAGACAAAATTTCCTATTAGAATTTATTATCAGGTTTGTTCCTGTCTTTGATAGGGCGGCCTACACGAGAGCCAAAAAATGGTCTATCTTCATAGCGCTCTAGTGGCCGTCGTATTAAAGATAGGAACAAACCTGATGATATATTCTTGTAGAAAATCTTGTCTACTTTAATTTTGTGCATAGTGGTATTTTTGCTAAAACGTACCTTTTTCGAAATAAATGCAGGAAACTGAAAAAAGTCCGAAGTTTTCGAGGTTTTTTGGCGTTTCCTGAAATTAGCTAACTGCAAACCTCAAATTTGAATTTGATTCAGCGAAAAAAGGGGGAACAGTTTCGAAGAAACTTTTATACGTTTTTCCTTGGAAAACATTACATTTGTGGAAAAGCTGAAAGCCTCACCGTGTTTTCCATTGACCGTCACACGTTGCTCACCAACGAACTTATCCCGGCTACCAACTAACTGAAAATTAAAAAGTAATGTCAGGATTTCTGCAAAGAGTCGTTTGATTTTGTACTGAGACCCTCCAGTAGCTTGTTAGGCCTCCCAACCCGTCAGCGACTTGAATTTATGACCTTTCAATTAGGATGACCGCATTATTTACGGCTCTCTTCTGGTATAATATTTTCTCAATCACCAACTTGTTTCTGCGAAGGATTTTGAACAATTTCTTTGGCTCCAAAATGTGTCCTTACATGTTCAAGATCTGTCCGTTTGCTGTCCAAAGGCCTATTGTACAATGGCTTGAGTGTGTGCAAAAGATCCTTTAGGGGCCTTGTGTTGACCAAGGTAACCCAGTTGTTTACCAGTAAAATTCGTCACACTTGACTTCTGCAATTTCTGATTCACAACCTCCTAGTTCTAAGCTGAATAGGTACGTGTACAAATCAACAAATACAGCATTCATTTTTGAATAATTTATTCCAGTGTGTGAAATTGGCAGGGTTTTTTGAAGGACTTAGGATAGGGGGCCGAGCGGAGTGTTGTAGTCGAGGTATTTTTTGGAAGCATAAACCGGTTATGGGGGTCTCATTACAATCCAACCTCACCGTGGGGATAGGCTGTAAATGGGGCTTTTGGAGGACTCTGAACAAAAAGTCGAATGTGTTTTCGAAGTAATTTTGGACGTGTAATTCATTTCTGGGGGTTCCTTACCTGTCCTTACTAATGTGGAGTTAGTTGGATTAGACCTGTGAAGAAGAACAAGAAGATTTATTTGTGATAACTAAGTTTTCACGAGAGTTCGTATCACATAGGTAAGTAGAAAAAATAAAATTACAATAGTGGACTAAAAAAAATTTGCGAGCGGAAAAAAAGAAAAAAAAAAGAAAGAAAGAACGCTGACCTTGAGAGAATACGATAGCTATAGCTGCGTTCGCAGAGTAATTCTGAAAACTCCGAACCGTTTGGCGCTTGCGCAGTAGGGCCTTTTGCAAGGGCCGAGGGTGGGGGTACATCGGCTTACAGGAACTAAACACTCAAATTCTGATGCTATGAGAGCGCAGAACTCGTTAAGAATCGTTCGGAATCGATTCCGACAGTTCTGATTTTTTTTTTTTTTCAGAACTTCCCGAACTGATTCCAACTGCCTCCTCGATGTGGAAAGTCACACACGCGCGATTCTTTTCCTTCTGTGATCGTTCTGGAAGCGTTTGAGTTCTGATTCGATTCCGAACGGCCAGAACTTACTGTGCGAACGCAGCTAATGACTATAAGCTAGGTACTGATTACAAAATCGGGTTTTCAACTGATGAACGACGGGCGAAAACTCCTTTGATGTCGACAAAACTTTGTGAGCAACCACTAGAAAGTCACGTGATAAGAGTGGTAGCCCTTCCACTCTTCTAGGAAAGGTTATAAAGCAACCCTTTATGCCAACTGGTCCCAGTCACGCTTACTACTTAAAAAAAAAAAGATCTAGCCACCAAAAAGTCTTGGGGGGGGGGGGGGGGGTATAAAAGTTTGGGAAACACTGGGTTAAAAGTACTGAACCCACATTCATACAGGAAACAATTCATTCTCAAAAAGCGAGTAGAAGGGGTCTGAGGCCAGTGGGAGAGGTTGGGGGTTGGCTGGCTTTAGCCAGCAGGGGGTCGCCTCTTAGTTGTAGTTCTAGAACTGGTAGGGATATTTTTCCAATTTTCCCTTAATCCGATTGGCGCAAACGTACGCCACCACCTCCTGTCCTTACTATACAATGTCATGACAATGTAGGTTCAGTTTTTTAGTTCTTGTGTTTTCTTTCATCCCTGAGTAAAGTTTGCAGCGTTTCTAGTCGTAAAATACATAGGTTACATTATTCCAAGAATAATAAACCAAAAAAAAAAGAGACTGGTCAAAATGACGTAAATAGCTCCTGTCCGGGCGTTTCACTTTGGTGTTTGACATTAAGAACTTTGAATTGATAGGTACTATGAGGGGGGTCTCGGGTGATGTGTGGGGAGGGGGTTTAAAGATAGAAAAAACTTCTATATTCCTTCACCACCCATTGTGGGGAGGAAAAGCAGGCGGACGCAGCCCGGGCTCTCCCCATATTGATCTGCACAGAAGGGAAGAGGCCAGAGAACCCGCCGCTCCTACCAATTATATACAAGTTCAGCACAACCCCCCCCCCCCCCCCCCCCACAAGGAAGGTTTTTTCTTGTCCCTTTCTAGGACCAAACTTGACCCTCCCCTTTTGCACCGTCGCTTCAGATCGCCCTAAATCAAAAAAGTATCGTAAGATCCTGATGGAGCGGAGGTGGCCGATAAAAACTTGGCTGATCCCACATGTACGTTTGACGGTGGACTTTGCCACACCACAACTTGGAAAGACGAGTTTCTTCGTCCTGGCTGTGCATGGAGGTGAATCGTCGAGTTGGCAGGCCTGCATATTGTGGCAGGGTTACCTACTCGGGTTAAGGTTGCCAGATTCATTTTGTGAAAAGCAGGACGTCAGGACAAATCAAGAGAAGCACGACTTTTCTACATACCTTTTTATTGAACATTTAAGCACAAAACTTTTCAAAAACATTTACACAATCCAATGTATGGACATTTAGCATAGAACTTAAGATTACAAAAAAGGAAATGTCTTTTCAAAAACTCTTCAAGAGTTCGTTGTCGTTGATCAAAAAGTTGATAGCCAGTAGATCTACGAGTTCTAGAGATTAAAAACTTGTTTCAGGGGATGATTTACAGTACCAGTATTTCCAGTAGTGGAAGGTATACCTTCCTTTGTGGATGGATCCAGGTCATCAGGTTATCCAGAACTTGATTGTCAGTGGATGTTTGAGGATGTTGAGGAGTTGGTCCAATTGATCTGTGAGCCCTTTCATGCAACCTTGATGGATGAGGAGGTATCTTCTTCTTTTTTTTAAATTATGCCCATGTTGTTCATCTGACGTCTTGCTACACAATACCTCTCACACGCAGTTTATTCTGGCCTATCTCTTCCATTGCAGGGCACTTCATGATATGGCTCCGATATGGCACCTATTATATTGCACCTATATTGGATATATCCAATATATATATTGCACCTATCCGGTGCTTTTGGAGGTAGTCGAGGCTGGTGATCATCCTGAACAAGGCTACCGACTTTCGCCGCGGGAGGAGAGGAGAAATATGTCCTTCCTCTATTGCAAGGATTTCCCAGTCCTTCCCAACGCTCGCCACTTCCACTGCTTCCTTGTTGCGACGCTTTCTGGCGACTGCTATCTTCTGTCTGACTGTTTGGAAGGTTCTATGTGGATCCGGCTGTGCTTTTCTGGCACCTTATTTTGCCAGCCGGTTGGCCTTCTCGTTCTCGCACAGCAAGCTGTATTAACCTCCCCCTCGAGCATCTCCAGGGGCTGATTTCCAGCGGATCCACGTGCCAGTGCCTTCCATTGCGACTGGATCCAGGGGTAGTTATAGTTATGCTCCAGGTGTTGATTGCCATGATTGATTGGATCTGTGAGCCTTTTCATGATTCTTCATCTTTATTTACGATCATCATCAGGGGTTGGGACGTTGATCCAGGGGCAATTTCAGTGGATCCAGGGGTTGTGAAGATAAATGATTTCATCCAGGGGTTGGTTACAAGTACCTTCCGTTGCAGGAGGATCTAGGGGTTTTGATCCAGGGTATGCTCCAGGGGTGGATGCCAGTGGATCCAAGCGTAGGTAGTGGAAATTAAGAATTCGTTTCAGGGGCTTATTTCCAGTATATCCACGGGCCAATGCCTTCCATTGCGGGTGGATCCAGGGGTAGTTAGAGTTGAACCAGGCCTTGATTGATTGAACAATTTGAGAAGAAAGATTAAAAAAAGATTAAATAATCCGAATTTTTTTAAACATCTGAAATTTTGACAAATTACTGGTTTACCATCTAGTTGTACTCGTAAGGTTTTCAGCCCGATTGCTCAAACCCGTGAGGCGCTATGGGGCTAATGTGGGGCTACGGGTGGAGGTTTCGAGGGTCTCCGGCGATGGGTTGACTTAGTTGTCGTTTTCGAAGTATTTTTGTACGCAAAATCCGTTTCAAATTTTACACAAGGGTTTATTATTCTTTTATAATCGTGCAAAAATTAATGCTGTATCATTAAGAAAATAGTTTTGAAAGAATAAAAAAAAAAAAGATTTTTTCTGAGCAATGTTTGGACAGATGTGGGACCGCGAAAAAATGGATTTTGCGTCCAAAAATATTCGGAAAACGTCACCTTATTTGACCTCCTGGGATCCTTCAAAAATTCCATTTGTAGCCCCATGAAAGCCCCATATATCGTCACAGGGTAATCGAATCGTTCTGGGACCCCGAAAAAGGGATTTTACGTTCAAAAATACTTCGAAAACGACACCTAGCTCGACCCCATAGCCGAAAACCTTCATGAACCCCCTGGCCTTGACAAGCTTCGCTTCAGTGACACGTGTTTGGCCATCTTTGCCCTCTCGTCCACTGTATTCCTTTTCTCCCTGCTTTTTTCCCCTCCACCTGGCGCATATGTGCCTCAACCAAATTGTGCCTCGGACCAGGACTTGGCGCTTATGAACGGTCCGCAAATGAGTGTCCTGAGCAGACACTATGAACGGAGCTATTAAAGGGGATTAAAGCGACTTGGCGCTTATGAACGACACCCCCTCCCGTAGACACATAGCGCCACACGGGTTCGTGCGATCGGTCTGAAAACCTTGCGGGCACGACTAGAAGGTAAACCAAGTATTTTTTCATAGTTTCAGAATTTCAAAAGAATTCCTACTGCCCAAAACGGCTCGGACGGCGGACAGACAATTCGTTTTGGAATGTAGACCTTCAATAATGTCAAATTTTGAAGCTGATCAGAATTTTTTTCCTCTGACGCGATTCCAAGAATAATCAACTCAAATCACGCTGAAATAACTTTGTCCAGCTGGATTTACTATCCATCCACGTCGCAGGGCTCATAAGTCTATGGGGATCTGGAGCCCTAATGACGTCATCAGCCTCTTTCCCAGCGCATGTCCCACAAAGTTGAGCTCCAAGTCGGTCCTCACTCCCTTCCTGGGCTCCTCGGGACGCTCCACGCTCCGCCCGCTCTTCAACCGCTCCGATCGAATTTTTCCCTCGTCAAGATTTGGTTTTGCCGCAGACCCCGACACGCTTCCGAGGGATTTAAGGGGTCTTCAAACCATCATCGCATTGCTTAACCTTCTATTTGAATTTGTATTCCACAGAAGGTGAATTCGCCAGAGAGGACCAAATTGAGGATTTGGCAGTACAGGCGCAGGAGTGCCGCATGCACGAAAAATGTATTTTAAGCGGATTGTAGACCTTTTGTTATTCACCATCGTCTTCCGCCAAAGGTGCGAATCAGAAAGGCTCTCAATTTTCCTCCTAACTTTGTCCAGACTGAGGTTCCCACTTAACATTCCCGCGCCGCCGGCTCTGCTGAGGTCAGCGCGACAAACTACTGCTATTTTATTCAGAAGTCTTTCCCTCCCCCCTTTTACATAAAACATCGGCTTTTCACTACCGACCATCAACGTTTTAAAGCCTTGCGGGGATTTCAGATGAGGTCAACACCAACAGAGCGAACTTATAAGTATTAATATATTAATTATGGATTCATTGACGCATGATACGTCATGACGTGATTCGCTAATATATCACGTATTTGTATACATGTTTACAAAATTACTGCTAGTCCAAAGTGGTTAAACTCTTTGAAAACGTTAGTTCGCTTAAACGCCGCGGGTCGAGAGAGCGCTCGCGATAGCCCTCACTATTCCTCTCCCCAGACGCTAGTGGAGCGCAAGGACTCTGGCCGGGAGGCCAAATGGGCCCCCTAAAATCCTCAGGGGAAGGTGGGGCAGTAGTGACCACGTCTTGCATAATGCAGAATGATTCCTCGGTGGTTTGAATATTGGCGCCATGAGTCATACCATATTGAGATGGCAGTGGACTTGAAGGTTTAGCACCAAAAGGGGCAGTTTCCCAGTCCATGTTCAGCTTACATGGTGATGAGAGTGTTTTCCTCACAGAAAGGAACTTTGTCAGCAACTTTTCAAATTCAAAGCTATGCATGAAGGGAGAGTGCTATAAGTTTCTACTTCAATCACTTCAATAATTGAAGTGCATTTTTGCTTCAGTTCATGTACAATGAGCCTAGTTTTAGAAATTATCTTCATTGAAGTAGAAACTTTAATCTTCAAGGGGTTAAAATTGTTTATCTGTAACGGCTGATTATGGAGCAGTTATGACCAGAGTTGTTGGGGCTGATATAAACAGTGGTCATAAAAGCATCAGTGATCATAACTGCGGCAGTTATGATCACTGGTGCCTCTATGAGGTTAAACTGCCCCATGTTTTGATAAGTAGGTACCTTAGGTAGTTATTTTCCAGAAATTGTGTATATTGAACGATTGTAAGTGTTTTTTGCTTTTCAATAACTCCTTTGGTACCTATTTAAAAAAAAAAAAAAATCATTTTAGCCTTATTGCTCCGCTTCATGGAGCCCATGGTGGTCAGGGTGCCCCATACCCTGGTCATAACTGGCCCACACATGGGGTTTCAGTTTAACTTTTTCTTCGACTAAATTCTGCTGGCAAAAGAGTTCTAGTTTATGGAGAGTTTTCAAAGTTCCAGAAAATTTAGTTCCGAGCCTGTAATTAAAGGATTTCTGGAAGATGGTCAGGACTGCCCCATTTTCCCCTATATGGTTTAACCCCCTAATCTACCTTACACAGGTAAAGAATATTTAAAAATTTGTTGTAAACGATTTTTCATAGACGCATAATACAATTTTTGGACCAATTAATACGTCGTGTCTATCAAATATTAGGAATGTCGTTTAAGACATAGTGACGCTATCTACAAGTCGTTGCAACCATGGTTCCTCAAATCGATCATTATTGATTTTGTCAACAAAAAAAAAAATCAGCACCTTTGATGGTCTTGAACACAATAACAGGCAATTTTAATTCTCGTCGGAGCCCCAAATATTAATGGTCCTGACACTATACGTGGGTATTTCAGTATCATTCGGTGCATCTAAACCACTAATTCAGAACGTCTAAACCACTAACTCAGAACGTGCCGTGGCTGACTATCTATCCAGCAAAGTATGTCAAAAGACTTATCCTCTGAAATGGTCAACGATAAAAATAAGCCGATTTTTTCTACCGTCTTGGTGACCTGTTTAGCTACCACTACGGGGAGGTTAAAATCCCCCAGACATGCGCGAAAATAGGACGTTTGCGCCTAACTTTCTTATTAAATAAGAAATTTTCAAATGGGAACCCCTAAATGTTTTTGCAAATTCGGATTCAGATAAACACATTGAGCGCAATTTCCGACGCACAAATCTGAAAGAGAGGTGGTTTACAGTCTGATTGAGTCGGCGTTTCCTCTTTATCTTTCCTGGAAGTAAAAATGTTAATACTAATAATTAATACTAATTCTGACGATCAGCAAATTTAGACGGCGAGTTTAATTTGAACGATTTTTAGTGATCGCGCGTAGGTAGGTATCATAAACCTTATAGTGGCCCGTCCCCTGCGTGGTATGTAAGGTCTGTCGGGGACCTTGGAAGGGTCGAGAAACCGTCTACCTACTACATCCCGTGATTCTGGAGAACGTTTTTTCAAGATTTTGGAGATGGTTCATTCCACAATAATTTCGGATGGTGCCTGTATGGGAAGACGATTCTGGTGTGTGGGAAGACGATTTCTCTCTCTATTCCAAAGATTGGGAGGTTTTTAGGCATTAAATTTTACAATTAATACAGGTACGTATCGTTTCGTTTCGTTTTTCGTTCCTTCACTTGACCTGTTATTTAAATACCCCTGCCCGAAAAAGTGGTCAGACGTGAGAGGCGACTATTTAATTATTTTTTAAATGTACAGTTTGTAGACCCCGAAAAATGAATTCTACGTCCACAAATACTTCGAAAACGACAGCTAACTTGACCTCATAGCCGAAAAACTTAAAAAAACCCTTCCCGTAAAAAACTCCCCTTTGCCCCAGAGCACCCCACGGGTTTGGGCGATCGGACTGAAAACCTTGTGGGCACAACTAGATGCTGAACCGCGTATTTTGTTAAAATTTCGGATTGAAAAAAATTCCTAATGCTTCCAAAAATCAACCACACCAAGTGAGACTATTCCTGTAATTTTGGTTGTTACCGCAGAACCCTCTGAAGAGTTGGGATTTCGGTGGAGCGTGAAATAATATTTCGTATTACGAGTCCTTCGTTAGTAATTTGAGGGTTGTTTCGGGAGAGATTCTGACATGCTTTCGTTCTGTACGAGAATCACGTTTTGTCAATTTGAGCGGGATGAGCTTTCAACTGTAGTTGCGGCATTTAGTTGTGATTCCTTCGAAACTCCATTGGCGTGTTGGGTTTCGACTTGGCCGAATGGGGTGTGAAAATGAGGTGCCACAGGTGGTTGAGGGTGAACGTTTTTGAGCGAGAATTACCGTTTGATGGGTTTGATCGCCGCCGATCGCTCTGGAAGGTTAGCACCTTTCCAGTGGCGTCGAAGGGACACCTTGGTCAGCTGGTGTTCGGTGTAGAAATGATTTTACTGACAAGGGGCAGGAAGGGGATGAGAAGCACAGTGGTTTTGGGGACGTCGTCTACCTGGCACAAAGGGTCATGCCTTGCACTATCGTAGAACCCTTACGCAGACACCCCATCCCAATGTCAAACCGCCCTGTGGGGAAACGGAAGGATTTCCTCACTCTCTTCTCGCGGATCGCCAGCCCACCAGAGCTAGTACCAGCGGAGGGTCGCGGGTCGCGCTACGGTCAAGCTGCGATCGTGCAAACCGCTCTTCTCCCACCGGCGACACCGCATTTCTTTTCGAAGACGGCAGGATTTTCTCCTGTCCAATAAAATTTTTACTGTTCAATTAACCATTGTATGGTAATTAATAGACACCGTTTATTTTCAGGGATTGAGCCCGCTGCCCAGGCCTCCCCTGACGACTTCTCGTCCAGGGAAGCTGAAGCAGCGAGTGAGATCCCGACGCAAGGGTTCACCTCCCAGGCCTCTTTTGCCGACAATTCGTCTAAGGAAGCCTCAAGCAGGGTTCACATCCATGCGGCATTCCATCAATTCGTGAACGCGTCAGCGCTCCTCAGCAGTGTTGGGTGATTCCGGCATTCCAGTCAGACGTTCACAAGCTGACGCGATCATGCGTTGATGGAATGCCGCATGGATGTGAACCCTGCTTCAGGGGTGTTCCAATGCAAGCCCAGGTCAGCTGACTTGGTCACTTTAATCGACAATTCGATTATTATTCGAGCCAGCTGGCTTTGGTAATACTGCGAGCCCTGGGCGAATCAATACCGTCCATGACACTTCGTGTAGGGTGTTGTCTTCCACACAGTTCCCTTCCAAAGACTCTGCCTCTCCACAGTATCTTGACAACTCAAGTAATCCTGGAGCAAGCGAATCTGCCATTAATGTGTTTGTATCTTCCTCCTGATCTGCAAATCACGACATAAATTCGTGTTATGTCCAGGACGGAAATATTCCCACACTCCCTTTCTTTTCCTCCAAAAACATCGTGGATTTACGCCATAGGCCTTCTGTCAAACTCACAACACATAAATCAGTGAATCTAAATTCAAATTTAGAGACACGTACACTAGTAGGTACACACCCATCACACGCTGGGGTGTCCCACTCGCCCTAAGTGCGAGGTGTTGTTTTTTGCATAAACTTTCGACGGAAAGACGATTATTAAGAAACTCCTTTTAGGAGTCTAGACCTGTAGGCATCCTGTAGGGGCTCAGAGTGGCTACAGGTGGGCATTTTTGAAGGGCTTTGCCCACGGTGTTGTTTTCACAGTTTCGACACGGGATCGCTTTATGGGAGGGTTTCAGATCAGTGCTACCACACCGCGGAGATCTTTACGGCTTCTAAGGGAGTGCAGGACGACATTTCATCACTGGTAAGTGAATTTTTGTGTTTTTACCATCACTAACCGTTAGAGAAATAGGGCGGACGGAGAGACCGTGCAAGAGTTTTCAAGTGAAACCGAATAATACCGATACCAAATAAAGTGGTCCGTACTTGGCCAGCAACAGGGTGAACACTTGTGACAAAAGGCAGATTGGATGTTCGGACAATCCCTCACAGCTCCGAACAAGATCAAATTAGTCCGCCTGAACCAACAAGAGTCGTTTAGACTCTCATTTCAACCTGTTCACAAGGACCAGTCCATTAAATCCACAATCGCCGAAGGGATGTCGTAAAAAGTATAAAACTACCTAGTCATTCAACAGGTAAAGTGATTAAATGAAATTTTCATTTTAGGGTTAAACACAGAATGAACGCACATATGGTGTCCACAGTGTGCTAGTTAACTAACTACCGTACAACGGGCTGTTTGAATCATTTTCAGAGGGTTTTGTATCTCCCTCATTTTTTTTAGAGGGCGGCAAATCCACCAACACTGTCGAGAGCGGCGGATTCGGGACTTTTCCACGCCCATCTGCCCTCTGCTGACACCTGGAAGAGGGCTCACCCCCACCGCATCACTTGTTTGCTTGTGAGAGGGGGGGACTCCACGTCAGTAATCAGCAGCCTCTCCTCCGCCTAGTTTCTCATCGTCTTTTGTTCGTGAGTGATCTCGGTTGTAGTTTCTCTCCCACCCCAGATGTTGGTAGATGTCAAATGCACTTTTCTGCGCGAACCACCATACTTTACGAACGTCTGCCAGTGTTCGAACGTGCCCTTTAGACGTGTCGGCACGCTCCACCGTATCCAAAGTACAGCCTTCGATGCGCTCAGTTACCGTCTCCGTTTACCAGAACGCTCTGTCGGTACGTCCAGCCTTCCAAGGCACTCCGAGACCTGTAACAGCATTCGTGGCATGAACATGCTTGTAGTTGGAACAGTTCCAACTACCGGCATGCTCAAGCCACGAAGTGCCCGCTTTTGCAGCTTGAATATAAGCTCCACATTCGCAAGATTGGACCAAAAGAGCAGTTCATATCGAGCTCGAGGCAAGAACGGCCAATGATAGGAGAGGAATAAGTAGGGTCGATTGGGTCCTTGCTGGTCGCAATTTTTGCGAAGCCCTGAGTCTTGTCTGGGTTGAGAACAAGCCCGTTCTGCTGAACACAGCAAAGGAGATCATTGAACTTGGCCTGGCAGATGGCCACGCACTCATTTAGTTGGAGCAGCAACAAGGAACATTTGTATCATCGAACAATTCACGTCATGAACACCTGGCTAAGAATGCCGAGGAGGTCAATGATCAAAGTGTGCCGAGCAGGCTCCCCTGGTCCGAACCAACCGAAGAACAACAGTTGTTCTTCGGTTACTGATTCCAGAGAGAGTTACCTCACCTGTTCAGTCAGATAAGATCCAATCCATGAGAGAGGAGTTCCTCTCACACCCACCAACTCCAGCTTCTCAAAAATCCTACAGGTCGACCAGGACACCCAGGACTACCTTCATCAACTTGTTGGAAGATGAATTGGTCAAAGATTCAATGGCAGTGTCGCAGGGTCTGTTCAACAGGAAGCCGAGAGTTTTCGAATTACTTGAATTGCCGGGTTTAATGAAGAGACATTGTTGTATTGTGGTGATCATTGAACGAAACAATTAAATCTTAAATTTCTTAATTAAAAATAGTGCTTGATATTGACTAAATTTTTAATCCTTTCACGACCAGCGACGAAATAATATCTTGGGAGAAGAAGTGGCGCCTATCAGTAGCACCTATCAGGCATAGTATCAGAGACAAGCTAACACGTGAGGAGAACTTCTCCAAGATGTGGCCTGCCTGGGTCTGAGACGAGATATCATGCGAGGCGATATTTTGGACCGATGTTTTGGAATCGGTTACAAATAACAAAATTATTATACTCAATAATGTTTAATAAGGGTTAAATTCTTCCTTTGGAATATATAAAATTCATGATAATATTTATATGTTCTTATAAGAACAACCCTATTTTTTTTTCTCGGAGATTCCCAAGATATCAGAAAGGAATAATATTATGAGGATTCATTATTTACCGCCTGAGAAAATCCCTCTGACTCGGTCTGTGATCTCGTGATGTTCCAACTGCCGCATTTACGATCCGATTACGAGCCTCTCAAATGAGCAAAGTTGCCGCTCAGCTGTTAAGGAAGGCGGAACAAGTCCGGAGCGCACCCGAGTTGAGGTTGTTACAGTTTCAGGACTTTGGAGACGATCGGGAACTGTAATCTAACCTGCTGCACAATCAATCTTGTTAGAAGCCGCACAACTTCGAGTTTCATGTGGAAATCCTCCCGGTGCCGTTTACCCGAAGAAGGCATCGTTTTTCACACCCCCACCCACCTCCCACAACCAACACTTTTCGAGTTTCTACTCCATCGCTTCACTTTACACCGACTGAATCCCTGTAAAAGTTGGTAGATACCTACTAATCACCTCGATGATCTGCTGTTTCTGCCTTTGAAGTTGTAGCGTTGGTACATGAACAACTCCACAATGGTCTTGTACTGCTGACCCTTCCAGCTGCTAGGCTCTGCATTTGCTTGTACGAACTTCAGGTTGTTGACCTGCAAATTTTTACGGCCATGGATAGCGGGCTTTGCCCCCACCAACGATATGCTTTAGGATGGATTTCGTAACTCAACTTGTTCTCCTGGTACCTAAAGGAGAGTGCCCATGTAGTTGTCCAGACGTTCAATAGTTGTGCCTTTGAGGGTAACGACGTCTGGGATTGCTGGTGACGAGCTGTCAGCCTCCTTGGATTTGGACGTGCTAACCTCCAGGCCAAGTTCATTTGAGTCCAGCGCAAGCTGACTAAATACTCTTTCAGGGCATTCAAGCTTCGCGATAGGATGGATGTGTCATCAGTGTAACCACACAACTAGACGACCTGTAGATGATTGTGCCGTCTAGAACGATGTTCATTACTGCAATGTATTGAACAGGACGGCCGAGAGCCCACCTAAAGCTGCTTTCAAAATTCTGATCCCCAGTTGATGTCCTTTGGATAAGTCATCCCCTCTGGTTCAAGCTTCATGCTCCCGGGTTGCCAACCTGAGATTCCTGCATGGCACCACTCTCATATGAACAGTATTGTACATTAGTCCCTAACACTCGACCCCCTGGATATTTTTTCAACTTTGATTGTTGTAATCTTCTCTTGGCTGAGGGGCAAACCCCCTGCCAAATGGGTTTCTGCTCAGGACAGCTATGTGGTGATTCCTTTGGAGATGATGCCTGCCGGGCTTGTAATTCTCGCTAAACGGTCAATCTTATCTTCAATGTCTACTTCCTATTTGGCTCAAACCATTCCGTGTGTCTTTATCACCTAAAGCTTGTCTCCGCAATCTACCATTATAATTTCGATGGTTGACTCCAAATGACCCCCATTTCTCCTTTGTTAGCTTGAAATGACCACCAAACTTTTCTCCGAGGCCCTCAGGCTGTTGCTGAAGGGTGGGAGGTTATTTTCAACCCTTTGAAGCCGCTCGAAGTTACTCCAATCTGACGTTAGCAGCCTATTCACTGGAACTGCCTCGAGCGCTCGACCCTTCAACTTGTAATCCAGATGGTCTTTTATCTGCCGGAAAATCTCATTGGAGTCAAGTTAGAGTCGGACGCGTAATATCCACCTACATCGTACAAATAAACTTGATACTGAAATGGACATCACCTGAAGTGACCACTTGCTCCCGTCGCGACGCGTCGTCAAGAAGGAAAACGCTGCAAATTTTACACTACCTAGGGTTTATTATTCTTTGATATAGGTTACTTGTGCAGAGATTTAATTCTGTGTCAATGAAAAGAATTTTAGAAACATTTTATTTTTTATTTTTTTCAATATATTAGAAATATTTAACCTCTTGGGATCCTTCAAAAATCCCATTTGTAGCCCCATGAAAGCCCTACAGATCGCAACAGTGAAATCGGATCGTTCCGGGACCCCAAAAAATGGATTCTACGTCAAAAAACTTCGAAAACGACACCTAACTCGATCCCATAGCCAAAAGCATTCAAAAAACCCCTCCCATAGGCCTATTTTAGCCCCATAGCGCCCCACGGGTTTGGGCGATCGGGCTGAAAACCTTGCGGGCAAAACTAGATGGTAAACCGAGTATTTTGTCAAAATTTCAGATCAAAAAGTTTCCACAGCACTAACCTGCCCAAAACGACTCGGACGGCGGACGGACATTTTGCTTTTGGAATCTAGACCTTTTGAAGCGTATAATGTCAAATTTTGAGGCCGATCGGAGCCGTTAACCTCCGTCGCGAAAACAGGTGTATTATTCCAAGAATAATAAACCAAAACTCTTATAGTTCATAATCATCTCGTTTTTGTACAATACTTAAGTATTAATTAACGCTCAAGTGCGATTGTGGCAGTCAACACTGTTAGCTGTCAGGGCTGCCAACTGCGGGCGTTTGTATCAACTTGAGTGGGACGTCCAATGAAGATCCGATTACCTACTGGGAAGGGTGAAGGCATTGGAGTGGGTCAGGTCAAGTCTTCCAGGATGTGAAGGACCTTCTCGGTAATGGCACTAAGAGCCTTAAGTGCCGAATTGCCGGGTCGATACTCCCGTTGTAGGGAAAGAATATCAAAGAAGGGGTATGATATCAAAAAGATGCAGTCGTTGGGGGTAGGTGTGTAGGTTGGGGGGGGGGGGGGGGGGTTGACTTCGAGGGGTTGGAAAAGAGAGCCCAGAGAACAGATTGAAGAGCCCGACAACACTGCTGTATACGGTGTTGAAGAGGAGTAGGGGGGGGGGGGGGGGGGGTCGACCCGCTCAACTTTAATGCTTTCAAGACCCTACAACCCCCCCCCCCCCCCTCAATGGTTGAAACCCTTCCAGTGTCACATCGACTCAACACACTTTCACAATGTTATCTCTTAAGAGGCAGATCAGCCCAATTCAGTTCACATCCAACCTGTCACACCAATTCTTTGCAGAGCATTAAATGCAAAACATGCGTCAATGAAATTGTCTACTCTCCTCTTCTTCCGATCAAATAATATACTCAGGAAACGTCGATTTTAAGGTGTTCAAGACTTGAACACTTAGTGTTGGTAGCTTTCTGTATGGGACGGATTTTTTCGACAGTTTGTCTCAACAAGACGAAAACCCGTTACCTATAGGTTGTACATAATTAGGAGAGACGGGCATCCTCCTATAGGAGAGACGGGCATCCTCCACTCGAGGGCAATGTTCAGTTTTCTCATTAAGGGGAGGGTATTCTAAAAATTGACCAAAAATAGAACACCTATAGATTTGTGAAAACTTTCTACACCCAAATAGGTAGGTAGGTTAGATCTTGTTCTTCAAAATGAGACCAAGAGCGATCAATTTGGGTGAGAAGAACAGGAGGAATATCCGTTTTAATAGGGGGCCAACATTTCACAGTATCGCTAATGGCCGGGCCCCCCATGACGATAAAAGAAAAATCATTTTTCAAAAATACTTCAATGTAAAAATATTGATATATGAGGTCTGATGTCCCACCCCCTCCAGCTCTCAGTGAGAATCAGCTGTCCTTCATCTGCTGAGCGCTACCTATCTAGCGGCACTCCAGCAAGTTAAAAGCTGCGTTCGCCGAGTAATTCTAAAAATTCCAAACCATTCGGCGCATGCGCAGTAGGGCCTTTTGCAAGGGCCGAGGGTGGGGGTACATCGGCTTCCAGGAATTGAACACTAAAATTCTGATGCTCTGCGAACGCAGAACTCGTTCAGAATCGTTCGGAATCGATTCCGGCATTTATGATTTTTTTTTTTTTTTTTTTTCAGAACTTCCCGAACTGATTCCAACTGCCTCTATGATTGGGGGAAGTCACACACGCGCGATTCTTTTCCTTCTGTGATCTCGTGGAGTTAACTTCGAAGGGAATATTTTTCCGTTGGCGGAGGACAGGAGTTCTGTCCGTTTTAATTCCTGGAAGCGTTCGAGTTCTGATTCGATTCCGATCGGCCAGAACTTACTCCGCGAACGCAGCTATAGAGTATTCTGCATGATTCATTTTTCTCACAGGTTCCATAAAATAAAAACAAACCAACTTAAAGTAGATTTTTGTCCATTTTTTATTTTTTTGATCATTTTTTAATTTTTTTCATACTTGTCAACAAAGATGCTCGTGGAAACAATAATGAAGAGATTCTGGGAGAAGATAGCACTTATCGGTTACACATTACATTATCATCTAAAAAGTGTTTGTTACAGAGAAGCGAAAAGGCGACTTCAACGCTAAAATTCAAATTCCGGAATTTTTCCCTTTTAAATTACCGCCGCAAAAACTTCGCTTTTTTTTTAAAACTTTTTTTTTGGAGGGATCGAATACATGGAAGGATTTCAGAGGCGGTACAGGTTTCTCTCTTTTTTAAAAAATCTTGTTCTGTTTCAAGTTTTCTTTCTTTGCCCAAAATCTTTTGAGATTCCGATAATTCCAGGAAAAACGGCGTAAAAAATGTCAAACCAGAGAATTTTTAATAAAAAGTCAAGAAATTTTGGCGGTCACTTTTCGAGAAAGAGGTGAAAATGGAGAAAAATCAGTGACCAAGAATGTTTAAGCGTCATTGTATAGGCACAATAGCACATTTAAATTTTTTAAAACAGTGTTCTTAAACATTAAACAAAAAACAATTTTTTCCATTTCATTATTTCTTCACCGCCATTCTACCTTTGTATTCATTTATTTACATATTTATAATATTTACTCTTTTCATTATAATACAAAAAAGTCTGGCGAGATGGGCCATTCTTAGTGGATTTTTTTTTTGTTAATTTAATTCTTTTAGAATGGACTTTCTACGAAAGAGACTACGATTCCTAAAGTAAGCCAGAAAATCACATTGCTTGATTCATTTTGAAGGTGCTCGGCATAAGCACTAGCTGATTTTAAAGCAAATAGCGTCTCGGCCAGTGATGAGCGAATTTGATGAGAACGATGGGGTAGATGATGAAAAACTGTTTGAAGGATGTGAGAAACCGGTTTGAGGCCGACTGAGGAGGGTCCAAACTGGTTTGGAAGGGGCGTGTGGAGGGGGCTTAAACCCAGTTTGAGGTAGTGAAGGAGGGGAACAACTGGTTGGGGTGAAGGAAGGTTTAAACCCTAAGAGGTTGGAGTCGAGTGAAACAGTGCAAAACTGGTTTAGGGCGGTGTAAGAGATCTTAATAGGGTTTAAACCAGTTTGGTGTGTTGTGAGAGGGATTAAACTCAGTTAGTAGTTAATTTAGAGGGTTTGAAACTGGTTTGGAGTTTTAGTTTTTACGATACTTTTTCCAAATAATAAAAAAGCTAATCCACCTATCACTGGCCTCGACCTTACAACTAAATTCTTAACAACGATATTAGAATAGATCTCCTGTTTCTTTAAAATTCTAAGCTGAAAGCTATACGACATTCGTCCCTATCGCCTCACATTAGCAACGATATAATTCTTCGTCCTATTCATTACGTGGGGAATATTTTCACATTGCATTACTTCTTCACGCTAACATAACTATTTGTTGCTGCTCACTTTTTTCAATTTTTTTCTTTTTTTAAATTCTCACTTTAAAATTCTACTAGTTAAAAGTATCACTATCGTGCCGGTGCGGTAGTAAATTGAGTCCCTGAACTCTACCAAACGTAGAAGTCGAATGGGTTATCACCGGCAACACTGATGTCAGCACCGGGCAACACTGCGACTTCCCGCTTCGCCCAAAAGTTCAGAATTCAAACCAGGAAGATGTGACAACCGCGTGGTACAAAGTTCTGTTTCAAGCCAAACTACACATCTCCACGTGAGGGGGAAGAAACACAAACCAGGTTCCCGTTCAGCAGAATAAAAAACCCACGAAAGCTTGATGAGTGATAAAAATATATGTACACAAACTTTCTCCTTTTCTCCGCCTTAAACAGTAAAATGTGATATAAATGCCTTTAATCACAATAAATGAGCAGCAATACGAAAAAACATGAGCAGTTTCAATTTTATGGCGGTACTTTTATCGAGTAAAACTTTCCTGTGTCATTTTGGTGAGGATTTTGAAGGGCGAGGGCTTACAGCGAATAACTTTTTTTTAAACATAGTCGACCTATATAAAATTTCACAACCATTTTATGCCCGCAGCGCCATCAAAAATATGCATCTTTTATTACTTCAAGATCAAATATTGCTGTGAATGATAGTTTCGATGATATTTTTTCTCCAAAGGTTCTCCTGCTAGGGGAAAAAAAGAAACGAGATCCCGGCCGAGGAATTTCACATGAAATGAACATGCATTTTGAATTATTCGAAAAAATGGAACAGCGTTGATTGATAGGTTGTGAAGTGTCAGCAAAGTTAAAGATACGGTTAGTCGAATGTCGCTCATTGAGAAGCGTAGTAGCAATGTTTGTAGTAACCAGTTGGTAGGTTATCAGTCTATGTATTTGGAAGGGCGACAGGCGATTCCTTCGGGGCATCGAGAGCGACTCCCATTTCGGGCAAAGTTAAAACGGCGGTCGACTCCCGAGCACAAATTGCTGCCTAAATGTTCAGAGGGACCAGATTTTCAAGCCTTGGACAGGCCTGGAAAGCGTGGCCATCCTGGCAAGCCTTGGAACCACGTAGCCAGCTTGGGACCAGCTCTGGAAAACTTGGGACCATCTTGGCAAGCCTCGGAAACCCTTAGCCAGCTTGACACCAACCTTGCAAGATTTGAACAGGCTTTTCTCGTCAGACGGGAGTCAATCGCACTGCCCAACCCTTAAAAGTGAAAGTTGTACCTACTGGCCCGAGGGAGATGGCGATTGCTGCCGGTGTGAGACAGGCCAGTGAGCCGAGGTTTGGCGATTGCCTCCAGATCAACCTCAAAGTGAATAGGGGTCCAACCCCTGCAGGCCTAAGCCAGCCAACCCCCAACCGAATCCACCTCAAACCCTCCTTTCTACTCGCTTTTCGTTAATGAATATAGGATGAATTTTTTTGGAAATCCATTTTCAAATTTGGATTCAGCATGAAAAAAAAAGTATGGTAAAATTCTGGATGAGGCGCTGGGCAATGTAACCGAATTGGGAGTTCAGTTTGTTGTAATCAAAGAAGGGTAGGGAAAAAAGAGAAAAGAAGAAGGGGGGAAAAAACCAACTACATAATATGGGAGAACGAGTTGTTGGGTGAGAGGCCAGGTGGGATACGATTGAGGATTGGTTGGCGTAGCCAGCAGGGGGTGGTTTACATCGGGCCCAAGCCCGAGGAGGAGGAGGATGACACGATTTTGTTAATCTTAATTCTAGGGTACTTCAAGTGGTCGGAAAAGTCTGAAACCACCAAAAAGTTGCTCCATGTGGCGTATCTGAGCTCCAAAAGTGGTAAAAAAATAGGGGCTGGACCAGTTGACAGGATGTTGGGAGAGCAGTGACAGGAGTTACCGGAAGGAATCGCTATGCTTTTTAACAGTCAGGAAGGAATCGCCAGCCCCCAGGAATCATTTCATTCCATCTTTTTATCACTTAGTCTGGTTATGTTGAGAATCCATTGCCACAGTCTTCTAAATGGGTGACGTCACGACTCAACCATCTGCGCAGCAAGTTAGATTCCTTTACATAGAATCAAATTTTCATTACAAAGTGATAAATTTTCACTTTGTATACAACATTTAATGCTATTGTCCATAGATGACAAAAAACAAATTAATTCTGACGGAAAACTATCAATAGTGATTGCAGGAACAGATTTCTTCGACAGTTAATTTTGTGGAAGCTCCTGAGGGGTTGAAAGATTTGTTTGAAGATCATGAAATCGAAAGAGCAAAACACGTTGTGCTCCAATTTTTAAATTTTGTTGTTATTTTGCTTGTACTGACACGTGTTAACTGGTTCAATTCTCCGTCAACCCGTCAGGTGCCGCCAGATGATTTGTCCGGTTTTTAAAAACCCGTCAAAATTTATTTTAAAAAACTGGCCTCGCGTTCAATTTGAAAAATTTCAAAGGCTGGCCGGACTGTTAGCGTGGCCTGCAGGGCCGGCTGTCGGCGTTGCGATGCGACGTGCTGTGATCACTCAGGTTCGGTTTCAGACTTGAGCGATGGGCCCGGGAGGAGTGATTATGCTCGTCGTCATCATCTTGTTGACGGTCCTGAAACACCAAGGGCAAAAAAAGGTTACGTATTGGAGAGATTCGGTAGGCTGGCATGCAATTTCTGCAGAAATTGGTTTTGAATAAGCAGAAACCGGGTTTTAGCCAGTTTTCAAAGGCGATACTGGTGTTGGGGGAGTACAAACTAGTTCTGAATCCGAAGAAACTGGTTTAAAGGGCAGAAAGCGAAATTCAAGAACAAGGAAAACCCCGGGGCGTTCCTGGGTTGCGAATCAACAGGAAGTTTATGGTGAACGAGAACCGGTTTCAAGGGTGGAAACTGGTTCTGGACGAGAAGAAGAAAAAGAAAAACAGTCGTACGTTTAACGGATATTGTAAAAAATACTTCAGAAAAAACACGCAAGTTTTACAATTATTAGCTATGCCCGTCTACCAGAGTTTGCATTTTTTTTTTCTAAATATATAACTGTGTCTCTATGTGGGTGTGCATGTAGGTATATATGTATGCCATGAGCCTTCGCCTCCTAAACCATAAACGGTTAAGTTATGGGATTGTTGTCTACTGTCTCGGCATCCCTGACCGTGGAGTGTTAGCGATGAGATCCCGCGAATCCTCTCCCTTCCTCCCTGTGAGGGACGATGGGATTAGGGAGTTAGGGGGTTATGGGGTTAGACCAGTTCCGTCCTGTATTGCCGCGCAGCCCTGCAGAAGCTGGCCAGAGGCAACCAGATTTCCCCATTGAAGAGGAGGAAGAAGTTTAATTCTATTCTGATTAATTCTGTAATATCCCACACCCATGTTTTCCCGCACCACGAACTATGTCATCTGTCTGAGGTTGCAGTTTCCCACTTTTTGGTGTCTGGCTGCACTGTAAGTAGGAACCTGCTAAAAGTCTTGAGTATGCCGGAGCGACGGTTCCTCCGAATCCTGACCCGTGATATTGTTGCCCACAATCTTTAATGGTACAGTGGGCTCAAAAGCTCGTGTGAACAGCTTGGGGTGACTATCAGCTGGGCCTTCGGGGCCTGAACGAATGGAGGAGTTGCGGCAGGCTATGGTGGATTCTGAAGTTGAGGCAACGGAATTTGAAGTTGGAGGCAACGAAGGCCACGGCGCGCCGTGGTAGCGCCAACTAGCCGGATCTGTAGATTCTAGGATTTGGGGGTTCGGTGTGCCTATCTGACAGTTAAAACTAAGTGGTTCAATGTTTGTGTTGCGTTGAATGTTGTTAGTCCGTGGCGACCTGCTAAACCTGAACAGCTGACCTCACATGCTGCGTGAGGATCATCGCACTGAGCTCCAGGTGCACTTTGTCGCAGTTTGTCCCACTTTGGGGGAGTTCCACATGCCGTACCTCCCCAGGAGGAGATTCACCTTCCAGGCTCCTTCCAGATGGTTCAAACGGAAGCGATCTATAGGTAGCTCCTTGCGTAAATTCTTCCATTTGTTAGCTGAGGAATGCTTCTTTATAAATAGTCGTGGTTGATCCTCTCGGCATACTTCGGGATTTTACGTAAGTGTCAGCTTGGAAGTCCATCACAAATGAAACACAACTTTTTCCACTGCTTCCGTCCAAATATCACAATCAAGAAGTCGAAGGTCCTAAGGGAGATTAGGCGATTAGCTGATAAGCCAGCTTAGTCCGCATTTCACTTCCGATTTAAAAGAGGGGAACTCTGTCCGCATATCACTATCAGCTAAGTGGACATGTAACACCTGGGCAGATCCCCTCAATTTGGTGAAGGGCTCTCTACTGTTTGTGCATGTTGCAGACGATTTAAAAACCTTGCCAAAGAGCCTATTTATATCAGCCACTTGGAGCACCACACTCAACACATCTACAAACCATGCTATACGATTTAAACTGTTGATCCTCACCCTCTATTCAAACGTTACCCCAAGATGACTTCTCAATTAAGAATATAATTGTCCTCAAGATAGTGTGAATACTCCAGAGAGTTGTGTGCACTGTGAGGAGCGACTTTTACAAGACAAGCTCCCTTGTCTCCGACGCCCGAGGGACACACCAATTTGCATAGCGTTGCCTCTTAGTGTTTTGTCCCGGCGTTCCGGTACTTTTCACTTATTCATTTAACTTGTGTTACCGCCAGCCCCTTAATTCCAGTTGTCGACCTGTTGCACAGCTGGTCTATTCATTCGCTCTCCGGGCGGGTAACGTTGGGACACTTTTTGCTGGAGTAGGTTATGCTAGCATTGTATGCAGGGCTCAGTCAAGCCCCTCAATTAGACATTTTGGGTCTTAAGGAACAAATCTTGCTAATTTGTTAATTCGGAGGTTCAACACTGTTTTCCGCTGATCTTATGATTCAGTTTTGCTGGGGGATCCAGACGTGCGAACCAAACGGTACCTATGCGAACCGTACGCAAGCCTGAAAATCGCCTATGTGGACAGCGCCGGCGAGCGGTATGCGAACCGCTCACGAACATGAAACTGCGAACCATATTTTGTGGTTTTTTCCACGAACACAAAGGAGGCGCGCACGCTCCGTCTGGACGGCCATTTGTCGTGTGGACACCAGCAGGTGAAGGTTCGCGAACGTCGCCATGTCCCACTGAAGAATACTTCGTGCTCGTGGCTGGTTCGCCGCGCGCGAGCAGTACGCGTACGCCGTACGCGGGAAACAAAAATTTCGACGAACGGTTCGCGTACCGTTTGGTTCGCACGTCTGGACCCCCCTTTAGAGATTCTTCAACTTGCACCAGCAATGGCGATTGCCACCGCTGGCCACTATTGGGGGAACCGGCGATTGACACCCGCCGAAATCTTTTTATATGAAATAATTTACAATAACTCACGTTTTAATTATTAACTGTTTTATTTGGTAGGGTAAAGCCCCGTACCTCGCCCATGCTCCTACCTCGCCCCACCAGTGATATTACCTAGGTAGAGAAAGGATATAACAACTTTGAGCCACTGATTCGGTAGCTCTCTGAAAATGGTTGAATTGGCTGTGAACTTTTTTGTGATATCTAGTACTGTTATCTTAGGAGACGGTTAAAACGTTTTTGAGGTGCCAGTTTGTGATCGTGGAAATTGTACATTTGATCGTCCCAGGGCTGAGTTAAGTCGTATTTTCGTACAATTGTTTGTTTAATGTGTTGTCCAATATGTCTGTTAAGCACTGAAAAAAAAAGTTTTTGAAAAAAATAGGATCTGTGGGTGTCATGACCGTTTTTCAAAATTGGTGTGTATGCACTTACCTTGCCCCACCTCCTTGTGCGTACCTCGCCCCTAGGATTTTGTGATACCGTTGTGGTTACCAACCAATTCCTAGCCATATTTTTCCAATTATAATTTTTTTGTTCACTATGAACTTCAGTCAATTTTAAATTTTACAACTTTAAGCTTAACAAGAAAAGTATTCGTCCTTGACAATATTTCTAGGATTTTGTGATACAGTTGTGGTTACCAACCAATTCCTAGCCATGTTTTTCTAATTATAATTTTTTAACGCATTAAAGTTTTATATTCAATATAAAATAAACGTATTTGATTCATTTTCCATACTTCTGAGCGCTCAATTTCGAGAAATAGGGTAGGTGGCGCAAGGTACGACCCTATCCGGGGCGAGGTAGGTACTATGTTCGTACCTGGCCCCACTTTGGAGGGTTTTAGAAATTTAGCTCTAGAAAACTCGAAAACTTGAAATAACCCATTTCAACACCTGGATCTTGTAGACAACTTATTTCCCTAGCGATCTGTAAAAAAAAAACGATTCGATCAGAGCCCTAGGGGTCTCCCAAGAGAGGAAAATCTGAAAAGTGGGGCGAGGTACGGGGCTTTACCCTAATTAGATAGTGGCCCCCACTACTAGTGGGGTTTGTCAAGAATATCAAAAATTTTTCGTCTAAACTTTTTCGTCTAAATAAATAGCAGTCGAAAACAAACAAACATAGCAATAACGAAGCACCCCCGATTTATGGGTGCGGGTCAAACAAACCACCAAACTTAATACTGACTCGTTTCACATAAGTGCAGAGGCTGTCACTTGCCGTCTGCGTAGCAATCATGATTTTGGCGAACCCATCGTGCTTTTTTTAATGAACTTGAAGACGGTGTGTGTGTTTCGTCGTTGAAAATCTTAACAAAAACTTCAGTTTGGTAGGATATCAAGGCTTCTACGAACAAGAAAATGTTTGGGTGGGGTGAGGTGAAACTATGTTTAAAAGTCGAATGAAACGATTCACATGCGTTTGTGGTTCTGGTAGTATCCGCTGTTTTTGACTTGAAGACGGTGTGTGTTTCGTCGTTGAAAATCTTAACATAAACTTCAGTTTGGTAGGATATCAAGGCTTCTACGAACAAGAAAATGTTTGGGTGGGGTGAGGTGAAACTATGTTTAAAATTCGAATGAAACGATTCACATGCGTTTGTGGTTCTTGTAGTATCCGCTGTTTTTGATGCCCATAGGAGGATAGGTCGATTCATCGGAAACGTACCGATCGATTCTACGGGGGTCAATCGCCATTTTCAAACAGTCGCTAATGACATCTTTCACTTTTCCGGGGGGCACTCGCCTGTGGCCCGGTTTTGAATTTCACAGCTCTGGGGATGAAAATCGATTGTCGATATACTCGAGAAAAAATTTCAACGTCGATTAATCGATTTTCCAAAACGATAGGATTTTTACAACCGAAAATCGAATAATAGGGGGAATAATAATTGTTAGAACAATAATTGTTCCAACAATAATATTATTGTTAGATAATATATATAATAAATAATTATTATTGTTCTACAAAAGGCATAATATGCAATCTAGGTGTTGCCCATATATTATATGGGCAACACCTAGATAACAAAAACAAAATGTCCGTCCGCCGTCCGGGCAGCCGTTTTGGGCAGAAGCAAATTTTTAAAAAATCTGAAATGTTGACAAAATATTCGGTTTACCACCTAGTTATGCCCGCAATGTTTTCAGCCCAATCGCCCAAACCCGGGTAATTGTGTACTATTCGACATTCACCTGCGATTGTTATGTAGGTAATTGAAATATCTTTCTTTCACGGTAGTTGGAATGATAAAATAGATGAAAACAATGCAACAAACCCCAGTGATCTTCTGTCCTCAACAACCCGATACATACCTACTTCGGACGACGAATTCTAAGGTTACTTTTTTAAATTCTCGATTTGTATCCCTTTCCGATATTCTATTTCCTGTATTTTATCACTCCAACTACCATCAGATGAATCAATTACATAACAATCGCAGATAAATGACGAATAGTACAAAATTACCCAAACCCGTGGGGCTCTGAGGGGCTGAAATAGAAACGCTGCAAATTTCACACAAGGATTTATTATTATTTGATATAGGTTACATGTCAAAAAATTGATTTGCAAATAAAAAAATTTTAGAAAACAAATTTGTTTTCAATTTTTTTTTTACTCGGAAAATATTTGACCTCCTGGGATCCTTCAAAAATCCCATACAGCCCCATGAAAGCCCTACAGTGAAATCGGATCGTTCCGAGACCCCCAAGAATGGATTCTACGTCCAAAAATACTAAGCCTTAAAAAAAACCTCCCGTAGCCCCATTTTAGCCCCACGGGTTTGGGCGATCGGGCTGAAAACCTTGTGGGACAACTAGGTTAAACCATGTATTTTGTCAAAATTTCAGATTTTTTAATGAAACATTCCTCCTGTCCAAAACGGTAATAAAATAATTTTAAAAATTCCTACTGCCCAACACGGCCCGGAGGGCGGACGGCGTACACCGTACGGCGAACGGACATTTCGGTTTTAGAATCTAGACCTCTTGAAACGGGATAATGTCAAATTTTGAGGCCGATCGGAGTCGTCGACCGTCGCGATTACAAAGGTGTATTATTCCAAGAATAATAAACCAAAAGGGGCTACGGAGGTTTTTTTTTAAAAGGTTTTCGGTTATGGGGTTGAGTTAGGTGTCGTTTTCGAAGTAGGTACTTTCGGACGTAGAATCCATTTCTGGGGGTCCCAGAACGATCCGATTTCACCTTGGGGATCTATGGGGTTTTCTTGTGGTTACAAACGGGATTTTTCAGAATCCGAACATGTCAAATAAGGTATCGTTTTCCGAGTAATTTTGGACTCAAAATCCTTTTTTCGAGGTTCCACATCGGCCCAAACATTACCTTCCAACACAGAAGTTTTTTTTTAATTAAAAAAAGAAAGATTTTTAGATTTTATCATCAATTCGTGCTTTATATACATATCGATTTTTACTCGAAAATTTTGCATTTTGCGAAGCACTCGGACAATTTTGAGTTGATTAATCGGTACAATCGATGGTGAAATCGATTATTGCTCGTCGATGTTGCATACCTAACTTAGCGGGAGAAACCACTCAAGAAATACTGCCGCCAGCACGCGGAAGGAATAGTGTTGGAATTAATTTAACCTAACACCAGGTTTTAACCTAACGCAGTAGGAATCGCATAAAACTTACACGCAGGAGGAATAAAATCGGAACCGACACCCAGAAGGTATTATACATCACTATAATAATAGGTTTGTTCCAGATTTGACGGAATGTTAATAGAAATCGCCGGAGACATGCGCAGTTTAGAAACTGCTGTTACAGGTTTTGGGTTCTGCCAGACTACCTTAAGTTTCTTTGAGCAATTCTTGAGTGGCTGGCAACAGGTTATTTTTTTCAATGGTACTGCATCGACACCTGCCCCAATCCGTTGTGGTGTCAAACAGGGATCCGTGTTGGGGCCTACCTTATTTCTGTTATATATCAATGACTTGGCCTTCAACTTTGACAAATGAGGGGAAAATATCTTTTTGTTTGCCGACGACATGACGATCCTCTCGAATGGGCCAAGGTCGGTTGATGTAGATCAACAGCTCACTTCCTCCAGCCACCTTATTGAAAAGTGGTGTGCGGTTAATAGCCTTAGGTTGAATTGTGATAAGACCCAGGATCTAAAATTCTCCCTTAAGGGTAAAGTAGGAGACCCTGTGAATTTCCTTGGTCTCAAGATTGACAGTCGGCTGTCCTGGGCTCAACATACTGATTCTTTATGTAGTAGGCTCGCTTCATCTAACTTTGCTCTACGTCGTTTGACGAAAGCAGTTTCTTTTCCAGTACTGCGATCGGTTTATTTCGCCCTTTTCATGAGCCACGCTACGTACATGGTTCTGCTGTGGGGAGGCTCTAGTGGCAGTGATAAGGTATTTAAACTTCAGAAGGCAGCAATTCGCATAATATGTAACCTTGGGTACTTGGAGAGCTGTCGGGGTAGTTTTAAGAAGATCAACTCTCTAACTCTTTATGGTGCTTATGTGTATGAGTGTCTAAAATTTATAAAACTTAATGAGAGTGTACTCGTACGTGGTTCCGACCACCACACATATGAAACGCGGTATCGCGATAATATAGTCTTACCTGCTGTACGCCTCACTACCTCTCTAAAGTGTAACCCTTTTCAAATAGGTGCTCGCCTCTTCAATCACTTGCCTGACTCGTTAAAGGCCCTCCCCTTTATTGCTTTTGAGAAGACATTGAAGGGCATATTAATTGACGCTGAACTGTACTCGGTATCTGAGTTTTTTGAAATCCATTTTCTTGAGTATAATGTTAATATGGATCGGTACTGAATGTCTTCTCGCGTTTTTGTTTGTTCTTATACCATGTTTAAAAGAGTTGTTTGTTGTGTCTTGTCTGTCAAGTATTGCCCTTTGTTTAATTTTAAGTTTCTCTGTGTTATATTTGTTTGTTTTAGTTTTAAGTCTATTTTATTGTAATTGACGATTGCTATGCCAGTTTGGCTTTTGCAATAAAAACTGATTGATTGATTGATTGATAAGGTCGATCGGAGGTTGACAGCAGTTTGACGGAAACCGACAGCTCGAGTATGTGCGGTCGGGTTCTGTCGACAGCTGTCCAACTTCTGTTGACAGACTCAGTCAGACCTGGAACGAACCTAATGATAGGGGTGCGTGGAAGGGCTGTGCAGCGGAATAACAGAAAAGTGCTGAAGATAAAAATTGTATCTTCTTTACATTTAATGTAAAAAAAAGAATAAGAAACAGTGGCATCAAACTGTACAACAACAAGCGACAATATGGTAGGCGCTCTCTATGACCTTATGAGTACATCTTGGAAGGTTATATAAATGCCCATAGGACGGTAAACGTACTCAGGTGTAACAACTTAACGAAATGTGCAAGACCATGGCGGCCCTTCCAGAAAGAACCACTCTGCGAAATATCCACTTGGGGAGAATATCCACTTGCCTGTTCAGAGGTGGAAGTCACGTTTCAACCCGTAGATATTTACTTCTTAACGTGTGACGGAAGGCTATGTACGTTCGGATCCTTCGAATTCCTCATCCGTTAAAACTCCCTGCCGTCAATCCCCTCCAAATGTTGCCCTTCAAAATCCGCATTCCTTAAATTCCGGCCGGCTCGCGCTAACCCTCTTAGTGGCACTAAAACCGAACTGCATATTTCTCCTGGTTTGTCGGAGGAGCGGAATATTTCGCCAGAGGGAGAACTCCCGTCGTGGTTCGCAATTCCCAAAGAATGTCAATCACGATAGACACTCGCCAACCGACCCGCACTATACCGCAGAGTAATCTGAGCTCCGGGTGCGGTTATCAGGGGATAATATCCAGCCTGGGAAGATCCTGGCTCAAAAGAGACGAACACATCTCCAAGAGTGCACTGATCCCAAGTGGCCATAAGATTTTCTACTCTCGCGACTTGGTCTCAAGTCTTCCGGCAGCGCCGGAAGATTTTTTTGGCTCTCAGAGACTGGACGCGTTTGTGTGGAAATAAAATATTCCAGTTCTCGCGACTCCTATACATACTGTGGATATCAGACCCTCAAGTGGAAATGCAATAAATATTTCAGGTCTCGAGACTTGGAGTCTCAACGAAATCTGTCTCGAGAGCGAATGCGATCTCAAGTGACAACCCCCTGAGATCGGTCTCAAGACTTTCTCATGAGATTTCGTCTCTAGGTGTACACTTTAGCTTGGCTTGCGAAGGTGGAAATGGAAATGAGACTACCGTTGATGATAAAAATGCAAATGAATCCATATTGTACGATTTATAACAGTTGTAGTTGTTGTTGTGTTGTGTTTGATAACTGTTGTAGTTATCAATATTTCTCAAAAATTCGTATGAAATGCTTACCTTCAGAAACCGTAAGTTGAAGGGGGTTTGCGGAAAAAAACTCCACAGAAAAAAAAAAATCTTTGAAAAAGCCTTCATTTTTGCTTCCCTGAAAAAAAAAAAAAAAAAATCCCCGATCTCTAAGTTGAGAACGGAGAAGTAGGAAAAAATCCATAGAGGTATAGTGATAAAAAATAGGTACGATTTCAGACGAAGTAGTCTGTTTCGTCTGAAATCGTCTTTTTATAAGATGGATTCCCACTATCTCGCCGCATCCACCTTACAAAGTGGTTGTTTGCCGATGATGCAGAGGTCTAATCCAATGAGGTGGTTAGAGAGAAAGAATGATAACCGCATCCACCTTACATTAGGTACAGAGTGATTGTTGGCCGTTAGTTTTATTTTTATTCATTAGCACTTCATATTTATGGCCAGAATTGAATGAGTAGGATGAAAACTGCATAACGTTAGATCCACCTCTTCAACCTTTCTGGAAGAAAACATTGATGATGGTTGGATGGAGGAGGATTCGGTAAATTTGGAGTACCTAGCGGCTCACAGGTAACTTTAATCGCCGGCAGCTATTTAGTTGCCGGGGAGTTCCCGCCTCGCCGGCAACCACTTGAACCTGGCGAACCCCATCCACTTGAACCTGGGCCGTCTGCTGCCAGTGAAGGTTCCTGACCAGTTGCACATCTTCATAGTCCAAATCCACACCTTCTCGGATTTGCATCAGTGCATCATGCTAATTGTCATGGCTTTTTCAAAATCAATGATGCATGCAAACACATCATGCTGCTGTGCTGATCGAGGCATTTTTGAACAAGGGTGATCAAGGCTTCCAGAGTGCTGAGTTTCGAAAGCCAAACTGGGAGCTTACAAGCGCAGCATCTATCTGCACCTTTAACTCGTGCTCCATTGGAAGAACCTACAAATACAATCTTTCCGCCTGTGCAATTCGCGCACTATCTTGTTCAGACCAGAAGTTTTACAGCATTCCCCAAACACGGCGTCCCCTTGAATTTCAATATTCCAACGTTTCCCGATATTGAAATGGAAACTCTCCCTGGGGTTTCAACCCGTGATATATGTGGGATACAGGAAATGGGTATGAGGGAGTCGGAAATTCCCGGCGGAAACGACCCCCGACCCGTTTTGAAAGTTCAGGGAAGATGGCGAGGTTCGGTTGGATTAACTTGACTTTAACACCGTCGTGACCCAGGCCTTGATTTCCTCATCACTTTATACCTGGGAAGCAAACTTTGCCGAGTTCACAACTTCGTGGGAAATGTGGAGGAGGCGGATAGAAAACTTGGCACAGCGGTATATACTTGGAGAAGAAATCACAAATCGTGAGTACCAAGTTAACCTGTACTACAGTTATTGTCTATTTAATAAGGAGGGCTTGCCCCCTTCTAGGGCTGTGCCTCTCCTGCCATCCGCAAGCGAAGGCTGTACTACAAGGTAGTGAGGCGGGTAAGAGATTGTTTGGCCAGGCAGCAAAATTAAGAGACCACGGCGTCACAACTGATGAATCGAAATGAGCCGCCGATGACGATGATTATTGCACATTGACTTGGAAGTCGGGAGCCAATACATTAGGGCATCTGACGCTCTGAGGCACCAGCCTGGGTTGCCTCGCCGAGGAAGGCTTATAATTCTGTCCCTTAGACGCTAATCCCTCTCCTGCTCGAGGTGGGTCTGAAGTAAGTTAATAGGCTCCAGAGAGACGTGAACATGTAAATAAACAATCCAGAGGTGCAAACTGAGACTAGACCAGACAGAGAGGCCAAACCAAACCACTCTGACATCAATCAAGAGACCAGTCAGTGACCAAAAACCAAACCAAACCATACCCGTCAAGAGATGGCCAATATATGGACAAACGCAAGGCAGAGGAAAGGTGTAGAATAATTCTACACTGTACTGGATTATTCCAATCCATTACCACAGTTGTTGGGAAAGTCAAGGGGTTGATGCAAATGAAGGCCTCGCCAAGGCCAAGAGGGGCAGTGTCCTCCACGGCCGTTTCAGGAAGGGGATACATGACCAGCCTATTTGGATGGTATCATCCTAGCAGGTAAGGGGATACCTGCTGCAGGTTTCTGCTAAGGCAGAAAAGCAGTCTAGTAAGCAAAATCTCCCCATACCAGGAGGATGCTGACAGTAGCTCACGACATTATAAGAGCAGAAGTTGGTGCATAAGCAATGAGCTGCCAGCAACAGTCCAGAGAAGCACTGTGTATCACTAGTGCCTTCAGAATGGTCTCACCGCCTACTGTACAGCCAAACCTGCTTGGTTGTTATTCAACACCATTGCCAACAGGTAAACTTATTGAGATCAACCATTTGGGCCAATAGTGACAGTCGAGGAGTTATCCTTCTTCCAACATAAATGTTGTTGGTTGCACAAGAAGTGGGTTTGTCTCCACTCACAGACACTGTCAGAATAGTCAGATCTATCCCCATTGAGCTGCTTCCATTTTTTCTCAGTATTCCTGGAACCAAAGTGCTTCAGCCCATACTTCTGCCCTGTAAAGCATTATACTTTCAACAATCCTCATTAAAATTCAGGCATCTGACTTTGGCCAGCCTCTGATTCGGCTCAGCCTGCCAACCATGGAACGCTGTCCACCGATTTGTTGACGAAGTTCTAAAATACCAGCTTACAGACCAACAATCCCATATCGCTCCAGAATTTCGAGTGGTTTGGCCATGTTGAGACAGCCCTATCAATACGTTTTGAGGTCAGGATGATAGGCTTGATTTTTTGTAAGACCAGACATTGCCCAGCATTTCCTTATACAGAACGCTGTCACTGACTTTCCAGAGGTTGGCAACTAATACTGAACTGTGTGGCACCCCCAAGGTAATGTTTTTCTTTTTCATTCCTTCTGCCTCATATGCCTGCTGGCGTATGTCAATCCTGGAAATCTCGAAGAAGGTAAGCCAGTATATCCTGGAGCTCAGTGAGGCCCAGTCTAGCCAACCTCCGAGACCTACAGACTTAACTGCGACTGATGTATGAGGTCCTCAAGGTGAGTTTAAAATTTGTTCCTAACAGAGTCTTACCCGATGGTAAGACTCTGATAGGAACAAATTTCAGGATTCTTTCAAGGCGAACTTTTAGGAGAACTCGCTCGGCGCTAACAGGGAAGTTCTGAACAGACTAACGTGGTTTGAGGAGTATTGAAGGGCTGTGCGTTACCTTTGACCTCAAAACCCCAAACCCTGCGACCCTTCAACGAAAACCCCTAATCTGATTCCGTCCTTCCCATTGTAACTTATTAAGGGCTGGTGGTGGAGACCCTCCTCTAATAAGATGACTGACAAGACCCTCCCACAGCTTTCACTTCGACAAACTGGGAGAGAAAGCCTTTCCCTCTAATTTATGTTTCGGTTGGCTCCCAATACGGGTGGAAATTTTCTCCTCTTTGACGTTCGTCGGCCTTTGACATAAAGTTGAATCAGATGTACCAAGTTCACTTTTCGTTCCAAACTGAAGTTTAGAGCCCTTTACCGGTAGAAGAGGGTCAGGGGTTTGCGAACGTGTTTTAGATAGCCTGAACAGTGTGAGTTAGCCCGATTTGTACCATGTTGGTTGGCTCTGGAGAGCTACAGAAGGTCAAACGGCACGCTCACAGTAAGCTCATGAAGGCTAAGCCCAACAAGGTTCTTGATAAGCTCAGATTAATCGTGAAGTACTACGAAGGTTGGTAGGACTGCTGACCGGGTTCTCGTCTTCGCACTTTAATCTCTATAGAACCCATGGAAACGGGATGTTGAGGGTGTACCTACATGATTATAATATGTTCCTAATTCCTTCTCAGGGTTGATATTATAATTTGTGTTGTGTGTTTGGGAGAATGCTTCTAGCGTCATAATAGATAATATCTATTCCACCACAAACAACGGGAGCGTAATCCTAGTTAATATTATTAACTAGGATTACGCTCCCGTTGTTTGTGGTGGAAGAGGACGGATGTGTATGAACATCCCTAATTAAGGCATCGCACGAATTACGGTGTCGAAAGAGATTGGGAGGAAGATCGAGCTACAGGATAGCTGGAAGAGTTTAGTTGTCCTGTAGTGTGTCTTTCCTCAGAAAGGGGCTGTGGGGAATTCAATATCAAACACGAAGTAACGAGATTGATTTTGTTTCTCCCACAGCTCGTAGTTTTATTGAAATTTGGCTGACTGGCTTCCACATAATTGTCGCTAATGGAGGCCTGGTCGTCAAATTCAAACATACGAAGGGCAGTTCTCCAAGCTAAGTGTCGATAACAGGTAACTGGGCAGCTGCCCCCGCGTAAATATTGGGCTCACTGATCTGGTGTTTCCAAACATAGACACTATGGTTGGAAACACCAGATCAGTGGGCCCAATATTTACGCGGGATGCCTGCCATTCAAACAAGAGTCAGCCGGGATGTATTGCGTCAACCTACTCTTCGTTTTTTGCTCGGGGGCCCAAAAGGGCATTCTTGAAGGGTCAGGAAGGATTAGTTTCAGGGCATACACTGTTGCTAATGAGGGATTGGGGCCCAATGGGGAAACTCCCATTTATTGCGCATCAGGGCGACTGCAACTACCAGAAATTGACAATAGAATGGCTCGATCATCGGCACCAGAGAGTAGAAACAGGGTAGGACATGAGCAGCCGAGCTGGGATTTCCCCAAAGAAGGCCAACGTCATCAGCCGCCCACTTGCCGGGAAATTGGCTTATTTCACATTAAATGTGAACACACAATTTTTGTGTTCACTGCAGTCAACAAAGAAAGTGCAGTGCCTGTAAAAATGGATTGCGGTTTCGATTGCTGGGAGTTCGAATCACTATCAGAATAAGAAATACTCGGACTTATCTATCTTAATAAGATAATATCTTATAATATTTATATTTAAATATTATATAAAATCAGGGTTCTGTCCGTCTGTGCGTGTGTGTCGTGCCTTATAGGCGCCTAAATGACTGAACGGATTTCGGCAATTTTTCTTTATAAACGATCTCGGGTAAGATTGCGCACAACATAGGCCATATTAAAATCCCAACGCGCAATTATGATTGCTTTATATTATAAAGAAATCATAGTTGCGCGCAATATACATACGTACACACATAACATACATACATACATATTATGTAATCCGTATTTTTTTTTAAAAATCACGGATTCGGATTCTACAGTGGGCCCCGCTTAGAGTGATCACGTTCGTCCCAGGACAGGTGATCACTGTAAGCGGGTGATCACTGTACACGGGGAGTTGAAAAAAACCATTGAGAAACTTCAAAATTCAAGTTTGTGTGAAAAACACGCCTGTGCACGATTAAAAACATTTAAAAAATCAGTCAAGGTTGTACCTCCAAAAACCCAAAAATGCGCAAACCCGCGCAACTCTCTCTATCTTCGTTATTTACAGTCCGATTGTGTCGGAGTTTCCGCTGAACCCGGACTGGAGATCCAAATTGTAATACTTAATCCCTTGGGCGAGCGAAGCAAGACCCCCTCTAGCTGATAAAATGGTCGGCCGAGCGAAGCGAGTCAGAATGGCTTCTCTTCCACAAATATTCATGGAAATAAGAAACGAGGAAAAAACTATGCAAATTTTACACAAGGGCTTATTATTCTTTGATATAAATTATCCAAAAATTAATTATAATCCTATAAAAAAGTCAATTCAATTATTTAAAGAAGTTTTTTTATCTTGTCAAGTTAATGGACGGATGTGGGACCCCCAAATGTGGATTATGCGTCTAAAATTACTCGGAATACGACACCGCATTCGACTTCCTGGCTTCTTTCAGAAGCCTCACGGTAAACTTCACGGTTCTGGGACCTCCAAAAATGGATTCTACGCACAAAAATAATTCGAAAACGACACCCCACTCGACCCCATAGCCGAAACCCTTCAAAAAACCCTCCTGTATCCCCATTTTAGCTCCATAGCGCCATTCATTTAGATAAAATTGTTCAATAATTGGTTTTGTGCTCGTGCATATTTTGTAAAGCATATTGATACTTAGCATTTAGCTACGTAACGCGTTCAAAAAGTTCAACATTATTTACGCTGCTTCCCATTTTCAAATGCACGTAATTTTGGTTCATCATTCTTGGAATAACACCCCAAAATAACCACACCGTGGGGATCTATGGGGCTTTCATGGGGCTACAAATGGGATTTTTGAAGGATCCGAGGAAGTCAAATAAGTTGTCGATTCCGAGTGATTTTGGACGCATAATTCATTTTTCGAACATTTAATAAACAACATGAACATTTAATAAACATAGATATTTTTTGAATGACACAGACCTAATTTTGGTCTGTGTCAGAATAATAGGTGTATTATTCTTGGAATAATACACCTATGTTTTCGCGACGGAGGTCGACGACTCGGATCGGCTTCAAAACTTGACATTATCCGTTTCAAGAGGTCTACATTCAAACGCTGCAAATTTTACACAAGGGTTTATTATTCTTTGATATAGGTTACTTGTACAGACATTTAATTCTGTCAATAAAAAAATTAAAAAAAAAAATTTTTTTTTTGGATTTTTATATTTCAAAAAAAATTTTTTGGGGGATTATTTTTTTCAAAAATGTGTTTTTTCAAAAATTCTTTAATTTTTACTCGAAAAATATTTAACTTCTTGGGATCCTTCAAAAATCCCATTTTTAGCCCCATGAAAGCCCTATAGATCGCCACAGTGAAATCGGATCATTCCGGGACCCCCAAAAATGGATTCTACGTCCAAAAATACTTCGAAAACGACACCTAACTCGATCCCATAGCTAAAAGCCTTCAAAAAACCCCTCCTGTAGCCCCATTTTAGCCCCATAGCGCCCCACGGGTTCGGGCGATCGGACTGAAAACCTTGCGGGCACAACTAGATGGTAAACCAAGTATTTTGCCAAAATTTCAGATTTTTAAAAAAATTCCTACTGCCCAAAACGGCCCGGACGGCGGACGGACATTTCGGATTTTGAATGTAGACCTCTTGAAACGGATAATGTCAAGTTTTGAGGCCGATCCGAGTCGTCGACCTCCGTCGCGAAAACATAAGTGTATTATTCCAAGAATAATAAACCAAAATCCGAAATGTCCGTCCGCCGTCCGGGCCGTTTTGGGCAGTAGGAATTTTTTTTTAAATCAGAAATTTTGGCAAAATACTTGGTTTACCATCTAGTTGTGCCCGCAAGGTTTTCAGTCCGATCGCCCAAACCCGTGGGGCGCTATGGGGCTAAAATGGGGCTACAGGAGGGGTGTTTTGAAGGCTTTTAGCTATGGGATCGAGTTAGGTGTCGTTTTCGAAGTATTTTTGGACGTAGAATCCATTTTTTGGGGTCCCGGAACGATCCGATTTCACTGTGGCGATCTTTAGGGGCTTTCATGGGGCTAAAAATTGGATTTTTGAAGGATCTCAAGAAGTTAAATATTTTTCTTATTAAGTTTTTTACTTTTTTTATTGACAGAATTAAATGTCTGTACAAGCAACCTGTATCAAAGAATAATAAACCCTTGTGTAAAATTTGCAGCGTTTTTCATAATTTTTCTATATCAAGGAATAATCAACCCTTGTGTGAAATTTGCAGCGTTTTTCTAATGGGAGCCGGTATGATTGAAAACCTCGAAAATCGTCCCAAGGGGACTCCATTTTACGGTAGCTGCCGTCTGGCACGACACTACTGTAGTGTAGGTGTAAGGTGTAACACCTCCCTACGTTTGCACCACGGGGTAAAACCTTCCCGTCTCTGACCAGAAGATGAGATTGTGCCATGCATTTGCCTCGCCCTAGCAGCATTAAGATTCTGGCCCTCGAACACCACGATAATGCGGAAGCATCGTCGAAGAACATAGGTACTTGACTTCATACGATGGACGAAGTACACAATTCTTCTTGTGAACCATCATGTCCACCAACATTAAGCCCTGACCTTCACCGAACTGTTCCTAGCCTTATCATTCCTAGCAAATGGACGAGGTTCCCAGTGAATGTCTCCCTTGTCATGTCCAACGCCGCAGCGGCTGTCAGAGCCTGTCGTTCGGCAAACGCAACGGAGGAGGTTGAAGGTTCATTACTCAACCTGATTAAGGTGCCGTCGCCGTCGGTTTGTTTGCATCGAGTAAATTTACGTGGCGACTCTCTTCCACGGGTTTCAACATGACCTGTTCACCCCTTAAAACGTTCCCCTCTATTTCCGAGAGTTTGCTTTTGGTTTAGTCAACCCTTGATTGGGGGAATCGGAGTCTTATGAGAAATTAGCGGTACGTCAACAAATAGATTGTATCGATACTCAAACTGACAAGCTTGCGCCAAAAAGTGCCAACGAAGTGCAATAATTGCACTTGCACGGTGCAATAATCGAAAATTATTTTCGATTTGAAACATTCTCACAACAATACTATAACATATTTTTACCGATTCACTGTGGACGACCGTTTCCTTCATTTTCCTCGACCAGGGCTAGCATGTTAACGTACCTGAAACAATTAAATAACAATTACTACACGTGAATCCTTTTTCAATGTTTATGATTGAGGGGAGATCTCCAAAGAATCTGAATTTAGGGTTGTTGTTGAATAATCATCCCGTTTTTGTGCCTCGGGGTTCTTATGGTTAATTATTCTTGAAATAATTCACTATGTAATCTCAACGGAGGTCGAAAATTATAATCGGCCTCATAATTCGACATTATCCATTTCATGAAACGACGTCAACTCTTCCTATCTTCGTTGTTTACAGTCCGATTTAGTCGGTGTTTCCACTGCATCCTACCTAGCAGTGGCAGCTCTCCAGGCGAGGCAAGTGAGGCGGCGCCTCCTGACGTCAGTATGTTCAGAGCCCTATAAATTAGAGTAAACAGATTACCTCAGACAACACACTTTTTGCATGCGAAAGCGATACAGCCTAATTTACTGCACGAATTTGATTTTAAGTAGCGACTAGGGATGAGAAGAAAAAAAACGTGATGAGAAACTTTCATAAGAAATATGAAACAGTTTCATATAACGTGAAACAGCTGTTAAAAAAAACGTATGGCCATTTCGGTCCCCTCGTTTCGTTCATGAAAATGAAACTGAAACAGAAGCAGAGAACTTTTATTTTGGAACTGTTTGAATTGACTCTGGCAAGCCAGCTTCAGTTCTTTTGAAACGTTAGTTTGAAGTGAGCTGGACAGAACCCTCTGCCAGGAGGTGATAGAACCGATCGGCTCACTTTCCTTCACCCTCGCCCGCGGCAACTAGATTATCGTGTGGTGGACGGGGAATGGACTTCCTGACGAAAGTGATATGAGTCGGGGACATAGTAGTAGTTTGCGTCGCGTGCTTAAGATGTCGCCCCTGACTATTTATTTTCCTTCCCTCTCCCCCTTGCCCTACATGAGTCTTTCTGTACAAAGGCCTTTTGTCCGACAAAATTTGTCGTACTTTTGTTGTTTCCCCATTATTGCCCAATAATATTTGCTTCAATTTCCGTTGTTTTCGTATTTGGTTTTAAAAATGGCATTGTCTTTGAACAATTTCGTTTGTTTGTGGCTGGAAGTCCCTTTCTCGTGTCGAGTTCTGTTCAACAATAAGCTGAAACCGGACATCACAATTTTGAGCACTGACAAGAAGCAAGGTAAAACCTTCTATCGAGCTTTAAAAAAATCATGGTACGACACTTATTCCTGGCTTTGTGGGAGTTAATACAAATTCGATTTTCCATTTATGGAAAAATTCAATTCAGTTCAAGAGTAAATTCCAATTCGATTATCCATTTATGAATCGCCTCAAATTGTCAGGCCACCCAGAGCCGCTACTGCCCACTGCTCCTCTGACTTACCAGAAACTGAAGGTACTACCCTCGTAATACCATTCTGACCGGTGAAACAAACATTGATTCAGTGCCAAGCTAAACCGTTCTCCCGCATAAATGATTGGACTATGATATGGAGAGATAGACTGAGTGAGACGAAGTCTGTGCATGTTGATTTCACAGATAAAAGGATCAAAATTTGATTTAATAAGTGCCAGTCTCTCTCGATAACAAGGCGTTACCATACGCCAATGAAGTAAAATATCTGAAGTAATAAATATGAAGTAAGATATTCCAATTGGAATGACTCTCGATGCCAAACTGAGATGGAAGTCCCACGTCAAGAAGAAAAAAAGCTGAGCTTGTGATCAAATTCAGAAAAATATAGGTACTGGCTGTAAAGTCGACGATCAAAATTGTCACTTCATAATAAGCTCAAACTGTACAAGCAAGTCATAAAGCCTGTCTGGACCCATGCGCAACTGTGAGGGTGCACAGCCCAGAGTAACCGCAACATAGTAAAGTACCTAACGTCGATTTTATTGTGGTAGACATTTGCGGTTTTCTCAAGGTGCGGAGGTAACCCCATCTGGCTCTGAACAGGACTTATGCTTTATACTCCGATCCAGGACCTGAGGACGGACCGAAATTAATCTAGCCCGCTGAGGGACTCGAAACCTCTACGTCAACCGCCTCAGCCAGCCGCCGTCTCGACTGAGCTACGTCGACTCCCCTCCGAGTAACCGCAACATCATTCTGCGCTGCCAGAATAATGTCCTGAGATGCTGCGTAGACGCATACAGATACTTTAGAAATGACAGACTTCACTGCGAGCTGCAGATTGAATCTGTCAATGAGGTCATTCGAAACCAAGCCGTCAACCTCCTTTCGAGGCTCCAAGATCATGTCAATGAGGATGTCTGGACCACATCCCGATCCATCACAGACGATCTGCCTAGAAGGCTCAGAGAACCAAGCCCCACGAACTCATCTAGTGTTAGCATCATGAAGTGCAAAACCAGACCAACAAGGACTAAGTGAAGTATGTTTTTAACATGTTCCATCGCGAATCGTAATAATGTTGCTTATTTATAAGGTTTGCTTTATAAAGGTTTGTTTGTACAGTCAGTCCCGGAACGTTTGGGATTTGTAGTCCGCTGTTCAAAGAGTCAGTTCGGGACTGTCGAGAACTAGTTCAATCAGTCCGAGATTTTTTTCAGAACTTGCAGTTTGGGACTTGCGCACTAAACTTTTTGCCCCCCTTTGGAACAGCGTTGCCAATCTGCAGAGAAGAAATTTCCATACCACCCCTCCGAACTTTCATATTTTTCGGCCTGTCATCCGTACGATTTTCGTTCATAAAATGTAGGTACCTACTCATATTATGATCTCTATTTCCGCACAGCAAAATCTCTACCTACCTTTTTTCAGTTCTCCGAGCTAAACACATGAGTACCGAAAAAACATCACTTACCTAATGGATATTTTCCCCTAAATAAATCATAAAAATCGTAATGTAGGTGGTTTTGAGGGTTGGTAGGTAGGGAACAAGAAACCTCAGGTCGAGGTTTAAGGTTTTGTCGTTCATATCATGGAAGTGGAGCTCGCTTCCTGCTTCCATGGTTCACATAATAATATTATATATTATATGAACCAAATATAGAACATATTATGTACCTAACATATAATGAGTGAGAAACCAATTACACACAGTCAAGTGAACCTGTTTACATTATCGTTGATTAAAAAAATTTTTAAGTAATTAATATTTATAAGTATTTAATACTGTACAATATCATTATTCAACTTTGGATGACTAGGTTGGTGTACTAAGTACATGCTGTGATATCTATGTCGTAGACATCATAGAATGATCTTGACATTTTTCCACACAGGTACACATCACAATTTACACATCATAAATAATTTTATTTCCTAAACTAAGAGTGAGGTGGGGTATTACTAGGAGGTTCTTCGGGTTAATAAAAAACTACCCTTCCGTTTTGTGTCCCAAGCTTTCTACTGTATTCAGTCATCTTCACAGGGTTACTGCAAAACAAACGTTGTGAGGTTCCGGCTATTTCTATTAGGTATAGGCGATTCGATTGACATAGTGCATAATATGCAGGCCAGCACAGCCAAGGAGGATGTCCAACATATCGATTATTCTAAACTAAGAGTTTATTCATTTAGAATAAACAGCGTTTTAATCTAATCCTCAATCAAGTTTACCTAGGTAGAGTATTTTACATAATTTGACCAGAATGGTAGAATAAAATGGGTAGGTAAATAGGAAGTATTATAATAATCAATAAGTAAATAGGAAGTAGGTATATTAATCAAGAACAAGGAGCCGAAATTCTCCGTTTGAAAATGTGGAAGGTATGTAGGACCTATAATAGGTCAGTACATTGGAAAATTAATATAATGAAATCATCGTGATCAGAATCGCCAGGAAGATCAGATGAGTGTAGGTAGGAATCCATTATGAAAATGGAAGAGATCTTGATGAATTCTTTATAGGGAATTCTGCGATAAGGGGCACAACGAAAATTTCCGAACAAACAGACCAATATTGATGAGATACAAAATTACACCGGCACAGTAAACCACACCAATAAAAACAATTATACTGCTGGGCTATTGGGAAATTCAACCAACCATAAATTTCGTTCAGGTTATCCCGTCCTGCGTTTCATTTAAGCTTTCTGAGGGCCAGCCAGTGTAAGCTCCGGGGATTATACGACACGGGGGAGCTTCGGAAATTTATATCCTGAGTATGAGGAGCCCGAACACCCGTTAGTTTTATCTTACGTCTGGAATGAAGGTACCTAATAGAATTAAATTGGGTCCAAAACATCAATGAGAGAGCTTTGAGGTACAAACGGTGGAAGTTGGGAGTTAAATGACGTAAACCCCTTTTTAGTTCATGTGTTTTCAAGAAAGAAACGCTGCAAATTTTACAAAAGGGTTTATTATTCTTTGATATCTATATCAAAGACCTATAGGTCAAAACGACACATTTGACCACCTGGGATCCTTCAAAAATCCCATTTGTAACCCCATAAAAGGGGCGATTTCCCATTAGGTACGCCGAAATCCCTCTGGTGACGCGAACACGAGAGCTCATTGAGCAAAGTGGCTGGGAAAAGCGGGGAGGGTGGCATTGCCCTATTGCGCCCATCTGAAGGAAAGCAAAGTGGACTTTCGCACCCAAGACCTGAGATTGCGAAATGACGCAGTAGAACAGGGGCTCATGGTCGATGTCAACGCTAGATCATGATGCACGAGTCAGGAGAATCTAAACTAGGTACTGGTTTGGGTTACAAGGATTCAGCCAGTGGATCGAGCATTGCGTCGTTTTCGAAGTGATAGTTTTATAAGCGTCACACTAAGTGATAACTCGTACCTAAGTCTTACGAGTTATCCGATTTGCAGCGTTTTAGAAAGAAATGGAAAGTCAAAAGCATTTAGACCCAGTCAATGAACTCTTATTGTAACTTTCACAATGCCTCTACGTTCAATATACTTACCGTAAGCAACAAAGAAAGTCTCTGTGACTACTGTACGAAGGAAACTGAATAAGCAGTGACTACGGCCTTTGACTTGAGTGAGCTCTTGACGTGGTTTAGACTCGCGTTGTTCGGCGGTGAGCTTCCAAGCGTCGTGACTCCACATAAAATCAAGTTTCGCCTAACGAGCACAACCTCTTGTCATTTCAAATGACTCATTTGACGCCGTTCCAAGATGGTAGGCTGTACAAACATGATCCGCACGAGCCACAACAAATACAGTTTACGCTGATACTGTCAAGAGGTCCCACCAACACCAACCGTTGCGCCTCACACCATGTAACTCACCCTCGCCACATCACCAGTCACAGTATGAATAGTGAAAAGACTCCGAGAAAGGAAATAGAAAGCAAAGGAATGGAAAATGAAAAAAAAAACTTTCAGCGAGGTTGCTTTGGAACGAACTCGCTACGTGCCACACCAGCCCAGAGCACAGATCGATATTCAACTTGAAGGTTTCTAAAAAACGATTTCGCCTCTTTCATAGGAATGACATCCACCTCAGTAGGTACTGTTAACGTCGCTGTTTTTCCAGCTGAATTTTCCAAAATATATTGAGAATTTTCCAATCTGAATTGAGAACTTTCCATTTCAATTTGCGATTTTTCTCTCTTTTTTATCAGAAAATTCTCAAATTGAAATGGAAAGTTCTCAATTCAGCTTGGAAAATTCTCAATTGAGCTTGGAAAACCTATAATATAGGTTTGGATATTATACAAAAATTTCAAAATTAATTCTCTCATTAAAAAAATATTTTTGAAAAAAATATTGAAAAAAAAAATCTGTTCAATGGGTGGACCTCGAAATAAAAGGATTTTGCGTCCGAAATTACTCGGGAAACGACACCTCATTTGACCTCCTGGGATCCATCAAAAATCCCCCATAGATCCCAGAGTGAAATCGGATCGTTCTGGGACCCCCAATAATGGATTTTACGTTAAAAAAAAATACTTCTGCACAACACCTCAATCGACCCTATAGCCAAAAATCTTCGAAAGCCCCCCCCCCCCCCATAAAATCATCACGCCCCATGGCGTCCAACGATCGGGCTGAAAACCTTGCAGGCACAACTGGATGGTAAATCAAGTACTATGATGGTAAATCAAGGTACCTAGTTATTTTGTCAAAATTTCACATTCCAAAAATTCCTACTACTTACCCATAATGGGCCAGACGGACATTTCGTTTCCTGAATCTAGACCTCTTGAAACGTTTAATTAGTAGGGATGGGAATCGATTTCCGATTTTTTGGAAAAATCGATTTTTTGTTCCGATTTTTCGATTTTTTTGAATCGATCTTCAGGTTCCGATTTTTTAGGTGAATCGATTTTTTACTTCCGATTTTTGTAAAAATCGTGAATCGATTTTTACTACTGATTTTTAAAAAAATCTTGAATCGATTTTCGTCATTTATAAAGATTAGTTTATTATTTCAAGTGATTCAAGCAAATTTCGAGCCTTAGGTCGATTAAAAATTATGATAATAGCTAATAACAACAAAACTCACTAGTTACCAGCGACGTCCGCCATGGCATTTTCAGACAGTGAAACTGATTACTCGTCTGATCAAATGTTTATTATCAAAATTTTTGAAAACTAATGCAATTTTAATTTTCAATAAATTTTTTTAACGATTTTTTCTTGAGTCCTACCTACATTAAATATATCTACCGTTATCACTCATTAAAAAAAAAGGTTTTTTTGTAAGACTGATTTTTGAATCGATTTTCCAAAAAATCGATACTTTTATGGCGATTTTTTGGGGAAATCGATTTGGAGCATCCGATTCTGAATCGATTCAAAAAATCGATACTTCTTACCGATTTCCCATCCCTATTAATTAGGAGCGTAGAGTGGCTGGTGTTTGGCGGGTAGGTACCCCCAACCGCAGCGAACTTGAGGGCTCTTTCCACATTACAATAAAGCGAGAGCTGGGCCATGTTCGAGTAACAGCTCTAGTGTTTTGAGTGGCTTTCGTCGAAGGCGAGATATTTGAAAATCCGGTACACCATGAATTTTTCTGGTTTGAAAACAGCAGGCATGGAAAGCAGGGAAAACTATCATTAGAACTACACCCGTGTAGAAACCTACTGTCGTTTTTTGTTGAAAAATGTGGTGTTCTCACGAAACGTACCTATGTAATCGTTTGATGTAATCCTCTACAATTGAAAAAAGATGACGCACTTCTTTTCGAATTATCGAAAAACAGCAAAAAAAAACAGCAATCAAAACAACCTGAGACTCTCAGATCTCTCAGAACTTCTGAGTCAGAAGACGAGAAGATAGGGGTGTATAAAAAATATTGATGTATCAAAATATCGATATTTTGTGCGCGATATATTGATATTTTTATCTCGATATAATCGGAATATCGAGATCAAAATGGCACTATCGGGTCCGATAGGTACCTATATTTATTTTACAAATTTTGTTAATTTTCGGCTTATGAAAGAGAGAATGAATTGTAGAGAAACAAATTTTGTTGGGAACTTTTTCGATAAACCTGAAGGCTGAAGGGTATTTAGGGGTATTGATGGGTACTGAGGATTTGATTGACCAAGCACAATGATTAACCTCTTTCATTACTCATTTCCTGCATTTTATTCAATAATCACGTTTTTGAGTGACTATAATATAATTATGTGCGCAATATAATATTATTATGTGCGTTTTAGTGGATATGACATACTTTATTAGGTTGGTACAAGTAGGTACCTACATAAAAAAATCCATGCATTGTAAGGATTTTTTATGTACCTGCTTAATGAGCAGCGCTCATACTAACCTAATAAACTTTGAGGTCTTTATAAATTGATTTAGTGAAGGGAAATTTAGGTTTGTTCTGTTAAAAACAAATTAGACTAAAAATTTATATCAATGTTCTTTTTCGTAGGAACTGGCTGGAGGTATTTGTGATACGAGGAAGAATGAGCCAGTTTGGTAGTTTTCCTTTGACACATTAAAGGAAAACTACCAAACTGGCTCATTCTTCCTCGTATCACAAATATATAAATGTTGAAGACCGAAATATCGATATTTTTCACCAGTATAATATAATATTAGTGATAATATCACTAATATATTATATTAGTGATATTTTCACAGCAATATTTCGATATTGCTTAAAAATAATATTATTGTTCAAGCCCTGAATCTACGGCACTGACAAATTTTGTGGTCGTCGACCACTGGTCGATCAAAATTTTTGACCTGCGTCGCTATTAAGGTGGGATTTCCCTGACGCGTCTGCGGCGCGCGGCTGCGGCTCGCGTCTAGACGCTCCCCACTCCTTCAGTGTTTTTCAGATGGAACCGATTTCCCCAGCGCGGCTGCGGCGCGCGGCGCGTCTCAGCGGCTACATGGGGTTGAAACTCGCTACATGGGAGACGCGCGGCCGGGCGGCCAGACTCCTCCCCCTAGCAGTCAAGCCGCGCGCCTTCGCGGCTGGGGTATGCAAACCCTCACAATGTCCCCAGTGGTTTTCTTTGACTGTGAATCACAGAATTGAGCCTGCTCATGACTCAGCAAGTAAAGTAATGAGTGGCGGGGGGAAACGAGTGAATTTTATCTCTCCGTTTGCGTTTGTGTGCTTGTGTGATTGTCTGAAATGAATTTCACCCACGAAGAGAACGAACTTCTCATCCACATCGTGGCATTCCTGTACGATAGTGAGTCGGAAGACTACAATGACATTGGGAAGAAAGAAAAAACGTGGGTAGCTGTACCATCTTTCGTCAGGTCTTCTCTCACCAGCGAAACAACGTAGGTACCTAGTCAAATTGTTGGAAATTCAACCGAAAGAACGATCTGAACCGTTTTTCGTCCTTTTTCAAGTGGCACTCGATGATAATGTTTAAAAAAATCCCCCTTCTGTTCGTCTGAAAAACATAGGGGCGTGAGGCTCCCTATCCATCAACAATAATCCCTCTTCTTCGTCCTCCTCTGACAATAAAAGGGCCACAAAAATATACTCGCTCGACCGAAGCTGAAGCCAAGGTAGGCGGTCTCTGGCCGCCGCCGCGGCCGCGCCTCTTTGAGAAACCTCTCTTCCATAGCGCGGCGCGGCTGGCGGCTGAGTAGAAACATGACAAAATCGCGAGCCGCCGCAGGTATGTAGGCAGGTACCTGGTGACAATAAATTCCCAATCAGGAGGGAAATTCCCTATTAAATAGGGAAATATAATATAATATATTATAAATATAATATATATAAAATTTGTTTATATTATAAACAAATTTTGTTATCACTAAATTACACAGACCACTGGCAAATTCCAAGGAGGTTAGAAGAAGATTCTTCTTCTTCTAAACTCCTTGGCAAATTCCCACTTCACCGTGGTACTTCCCACCCTGGTTAACGTGTTTTGTTGTTGTTTACCCGAGTCCACAGAGTAACAGAGAGCAAAGTAACAGAGAGCGAACAGACAGCTCGACTGTCCCCGTAGGTCCTACTACCTATACAGTGACGAATTTAATTCGCCCTGAGGTTTTGTGTTTTAGTGTGCCATAGTGCCTCAGTTCGAATAATCTAGTAAGACTTAGTATATTCATGATCGTGCCGATTTTGGCTGTAAGACAAAGAAGAGAACTTTGACTAACCCTTAATAGCTACTACAGGTATTTGTAGCTAGTTGTGTCCGCAGGATTCAACCCAAAACCCCCATACGGAGGGACTCTACAGGTGCCGTAAGTAATTTTAATTTATCGTCTAGGTGGGGTTTATGAAGTGCTTTGGCCTGGCAATCGTGAGAGCTGACGGTTTCTAAGTATTTTGGTAGTTAAATGGTGGGAGGTACGTATCCCAAACCAACAACATTTCATGAAAAGGCTACAGGGGAGGTTTTTCGGCGATTGCAGACTTGAGGTCTGGCAGGGTGTCGTTTTTAATTTGTGAAAGTTTAATCCGTTTATGGCTTGTCACAAACAAAGGTCGGCCGACCTGTCCGTGGGGCTTCTTAAGGATAGCAGGGGGTTTTGTGTTATAATTCTCTGGGAGGGTTAAACGTCACAAAAATTTGATTGCATTAAATGCACATTTTGTAACCTCGATTAAAGCCCGAGTCGCCAAATCGCTGAGTAGGTATCTAACGCTATCCGGTTAACGGGCGGGGGTTGACTAGCAGCAGGTGCCCCTCCTCGTTACATAAATTTCAATAGGTTAGGTACCAAACCACCAAACCAGCGTACTCAACAAGTAGCTCGAGGTAGAGTTTGCAATCCCGAAAAATTTTCTGGATCCCGGGGTTTTTTGGCCAAATGTGGCATTCTCCTCAGCCAATGTGAATTTATTTGTCCAATTTTTCACCCCCTCTCAACAGTAAAACGGGATGTTTAACAATTAAATAATGCAACCTAAAGCTTACAAATGACTGAATTAATATTGGTTAACTATGTACATACAATTTATTTACAAAGTTTAAATTCAATTATAAACAAGCTACAAGGCGCCTAAGTTTTCCATGTTCAAATTCATCCGACGAGCGCTCAATATGTATTTTAATTCTCAGAATGATCTCTCTACATCTGCAGAAGTAGCTGTTGCGTAGGTTCATGTTCCTGTTCCTACTTCATTGAAAGGACGTATTCGGTGCTCCACTCTTCCTTGAGAGATGGAGATGAGTCATTCCCTTCTAGACTCGCTCGTGATGTCTTTCCAGCCGCAATTCCTTTCCAGAAGGCCTGTATCTTCGACTTGATCTTTTCTCCAACTGCTCCTGGATGGTCGGTGTTGTAGATCTCTTCAGGGGAATTCAAAGTTTTCATCTTAGAGCACCATCAGCCTAGTCTTCGAACTAGTTTTTCCCAACAAGACCTGAGCATATTCCTACGTCAATTGCTCTGGTCTTGTTGGGAAAAAATCATTTAATAACGATGAGGTTATTAATTTAATCATTTAATCATTTATGATGAGGTGCAACTCGCATTCCGGGATCCCGCGATTGACCCCACAAATCCCGTCATTTAAAATTGTCAAAAATCGTCCGGGATCCCGGGATTGCAAACTCTAACTCGATGAAACAAAATTTGATGCATTTAATGCATAAAATTTTTGATAAAACCCGCCCTCAGAAGAATAAAACACTTTTCGTGACGAGGGTCAAAAAGGTTCATAATCTTATTTCAAATGGGAACCCCTAATTGTTTCTCGAATTTGGATTCCCGAGCCAATTTTACGTCTGATAAGCACATTGAGCGCAATTTTCGATTAATGCAAACCCGCGCAAGCTAGCTTCGTTGTTCACTGTCTGATTGAGTCAGGGTTTCCTCTGTATCCTATCCCTTCACTTGACCTATTATTCAAATGGGCGAACGAAGCGAGCTCCCCTGTCCTGTAATTCGACTGGACTACTAATTTTCTTTCCTTAGTGGACCGCTCAAGAACCCGTCTATTCTCACGATGCGACTTATTATCAAGAGTGTGATAAAGCTCCATCAGCTGCAGGAACTTTTTGACTGGTTACCAGTGGGGTGTTATTTTCTAGTTGTCTTTGAACCTTCGGGATTCACTTTTGGGAGTTTAAGGCACATCCGACCCCACTATGAGGCTGCAAATGAGGCTTAAGTCAAAGTCCTTCAAAAGTCCTTTCTTCTTTTGAAGTAGGGCGTAAACCCACTTTTAGGTATGCTGATCGTCGCTGTATGCCCATCGTTTCAGCACTGAGTACTATATGGCCAATTTTGGGTTTCCATAATATGGAAACCCAAAAGCTATATTATAGCTTTTGGAGAACATGAACAAGCTTTCACTCTCTGAAGGGCAACCACAAACGAATTTTTCCCCAAAGGACTGTTCACCGCTTCATCGCTCTTCGTTGTATCCTCCGGTTTTTCGTGACTCACATAAATATTTCAGGGGAGGGTGTAAGAAGCGTACAGTGAAGTGTCCCTTGGGGTAGGGACGTCTGGGTATATGAAGGTTGAGAGGTTGTGGCTCAAGTCGTTTAGCGCCATGAGGATGACCCGCCAGAGCTGGTGACCCGTCAGATGGTGGAACTGGCGGTAACTAACGTTGAGGCTGGTGGAACGAAGAGACGGGAGGATGATTAATTATTTTGGAGCTTCTTCTTTTAGCTTCGTTTGCTGTAGTTGGATGGTCTGGTCGGAAGGTCGCAAAAAGAGTTTCTGAGCTGCACAAAGCCCTTGAGACGGAGAGGTTCATTTTGGCGGAGTTTTGATAATGATTTAGGATATAATGCAACAGCTACTCAATTTACGAGGTTTTTCATTTTCAACACACATTTTCCTTATTTCCTTATATATATAAATCTAGACGTAATACTGAGTTTTACGTCTAGATTTTTTTACCTAAGCGGCCTATGACGGGGTGCTGATTAGTTGATAAGTAACTTTAACCCAACTGCACTTTTATAAATACTCAAAATTTCCATGGTCTTCAACTGCATTCAAACCCGTGGCCTCTGCCCCTTTGATCTTATGACATAAGATCACACGTTGTGTGATCCTCTCAAACTTCATTGGCTGAGACTGCTTACCGTTGACTAGACTACGGTGGATTACCACAGTAGTCTAGTCAACGAGTCAAGTACCAAGTCTTGCCTTCTACCTAGGCGACGGCACGATACTCGAAAGTACCTATCAATTTTGTTTCGATATGATATTTTTTAAAGTACCTATCTAAGGGACTACCCAATAAACTTTGATACTGATTTATGAAAAGTGTCGATACAACGTATATCGGCAAAAAGTATCGATACCATTATTTGAAAAAAAACCTGGCAAATCTTGAACCTCCCATTCAATGCCACACAAGTGCTCTTTCGCAATTTTACTCCACACCTTGTTGGCCATGCAGTGTGGCCAGTTTTGACGACTTGGTCTTTGATGTGCTGCTTGATGCAGTCTGGTGTGTGTATCCAGTAGCGTATGCAGACGATTGCACAGTGATGGCATTGACACTGACAGGCGTTGGCCAACAATTCTGGCTGCGCATGGTGTGGCGACTGGTCACCTGTCGAGCTGGAGGAGGCCTGTCACTTTGCAGCCTGAAGGATTCAGTAGGGATGCAAAGGTGCTGGCTGTGGTTGTTGGACAGTAGCAGGAGTGGGTCGCCTAATTCACTGAAAGACTTAGCTTTTGATGCCATGGCTGGGTCCGGTGATCCCAAGACCTCTCAGTTACTGGGATCAGGAAAGCTTTGAACAACAGCAGCAGCCCGGTATTTGCAAGGGAGCGGGCCGTCCTGAAGGCCAGGTTGAACCCATTCTCCTGAAGGGAGTAGTGGAGCCACTACGTCTCCTTCCACTTAGAAACAAAGCATTAAATAGCAAATTTTGCTACCTTTGCTATGGTCGCCATGAAGGCACTAGCGGCATCAAGGCCTTGGGGGACATCGGCCAGCTGAACAGTGGTTGTCCTCATGGGCCCTAGAGTCCCTCCCCGTAATAAGCGACGGTTGAGCATTTTCAAGGCACAGAAATACGTAACTTCTTTATGTTACTGTGATGCATGTCTGGCTGTTCCATTTGTTATCATCCTGCCACGTACATCTAGGTGGCAGGGTACACGACACACTTTTTGGGGCCTGCTGAAATAGGCATGAACCTGGCAAATGCAAATGATCTAGGGCATGAACTGGAAATGATTTTGACGAGATCTAGGCATGAAATCCACGTGAACTAGGGACATAGAGTGGACATGAACAGGGACGTGAACTGGTCATGAACTGGACGTGAAATGTATGGATGCGTTTGCAGATTTAGTTCTGTCCGTTCAGAATCGAATCAGAATTTGAACGCTTCCAAGAATTAAACTCCCCTCCACTTTTAGAACGGTCAGAACTTAAGCTCCTCTGCAAACGACAAAGTAGTTTCAACGAAGTGACCACTACGAAATCTCACAAGGGAATGAAATGCGCGTGCGCGATATCAACGATCCAGGAGGTCGTTGGAATGAGTTCTGGATGTTCTATCAAAAAACAAAAACAAAAATAACAGCTGAACTGCCAGAATTGATTCTGAACGAGTTCTGCGTTCGCATCAGAACATGACGGTTTAATTCCTGGAAGCCGATGTACCCCCACCCTCGGCCCTTGCAATAGGTCCTAATGCGCATGTGGAACGGTTTGGAATTACCAGAATTACTCTGCAAACGCACCTGATAAGAACTGGGAATGAACTCTATGAATATCCTAGACTAAACACAGCGTTAGCAATTGATCACGTCCAGATTTCCACTTCTGGCAGATGTCACGTGGTAGTCACACGTGCGCTTGGCTACAAAATACATTACAGAATATTATTCTTAAGCTATTGTCACAGGCACACCATTTTAACGCTGAGGAAGCTTCGTTCACCCCAGTTTGTACAGTACTGATAAGAGGGCTCGATGTTGGTAACATTGTGAGGCCACCACCTCCACTCACCATCGGCCAAACCTTATTTTTTTCCTCCTGCCAACTATATAAATAACCCAGGTTGTAATCGTTTCAGGGGAACTCTCCCCGGACCAGGGCGATACCCCCGAGTTTCCTTATCAATATTGAATTATCCCCTTAACCATTCCTTCCCCTTTCAACCAGCGGGCGGAGGTTCTCCAGGGAGAAGTTGGTAACAAATAATAATTATCGGAGAGCCAAAGACTTCGATCCGGCCAGAAATAAAACTGGCGGGTTTCAACCTTCTTCTCGGTGATTTATTGAGTAGGCTGTCATAAGAGCTTTTGGTGATCCCAAACGAAACTGTGCTTCCATTTGTATAATGATAACGTAGTTCAAATTGACTGACTGCTTTTATGCGCCTGGAGTTTTGAAAGAATCATCATCTTCTAATATGTTATCAGTTCTGCTCGTACTGCACTCTGCTTAGCTCCCGATGGGGATCCTGAGCAGAGAGGCCTCTTTGTTTTGCGGTTACCCATGGAACAAGGAACACTTCTTTGTTCCATGGCGGTTAGGTACTCTTACGCATTGCTTATCAGTACTGCCTCCTATTTTCCCTCTTATTCTTCCTAGTCCATTTTGGTTTATTATTCTTGGAATAATACACCTATGTTTTCGCGACGCGGGTCGACGACTCCGATCGGCCTCAAAATTTGACATTATCCGTTTCAAGAGGTCTACATTCAAAATCCGAAATGTCCGTCCGCCGTCCAGGCCGTTTTGGGCAGTAGGAATTTTTTTAAAAATCTGAAATTTTGGCAAAATACTTGGTTTACCATCTAGTTGTGCCCGCAAGGTTTTCAGTCCGATCGCCCAAACCCGTGGGGCGCTATGGGGCTAAAATGGGGCTACAGGAGGGGTGTTTTGAAGGCTTTTAGCTATGGGATCGAGTTAGGTGTCGTTTTCGAAGTATTTTTGGACGTAGAATCCATTTTTGGGGGTCCCGGAACGATCCGATTTCACTGTGGCGTTCTATAGGGCTCTCATGGGGCTAAAAATGGGATTTTTGAAGGATCCCAAGAAGTTAAATATTTTTCGAGTAAAAATTAAGGAATTTTTGAAAAAACACATTTTTGAAAAAAAAAAATCCCCCCAAAAAATTTTTTTTGAAATATAAAAATCCAAAAAAAAATTTTTTAATTTTTTTTTATTGACAGAATTAAATGTCTGTACAAGTAACCTATATCACAGAATAATAAACCCTTGTGTAAAATTTGCAGCGTTTTTTCTCTTATTCTTAATCTTTTTACTTCTTAGACAGAATTGAGCTTGCTGTGGGCTACTGTTGGTAAAATTTACCAACAATAACTCACAGCAAGCTCAATTATGTAATGCTTTAAGATGAGTTTCGATTTAGGACTCTCCAACCTGTTGACAATTGGCGTGGGGCTTAAGGTGGAGGTATGAAGGGTTTCGACCCTCAGGGTCTAACTCATCTACTCATTGGGGGTTAGAATCAATGACCGCACTCTCCGTCGATATGACTGGCCTTTTTCTCTATTTACCTGAGCCCCCTCCAATGTCACATTTTTTTCCTCTTTCTCGCCATTTTCATATCATCGTGCGATGGAGAAACGTGGTGCTCTGGGGGCAGCAAAAACACGCTGGGGGGCGTCGCAGAGTATAATAACGCGGTTTCGGAAGGGGATCCGGCAGAGAAAACAATATTATTGTTTATGTTCGGTTGAGGGATATCAAATGTCATCCTTCCTCATATTCAATATACTGTTATGAGGGCTCCAGTTCATGGCAACAGAGTGTTGCATCATCGGCCATGTGTTGTGTTTGGTGCAAAAAAAATAGACTACTACTCCGCGAGGCAGTTTTTGCTTCAACTGAGTGTTGTAATCAATGATTGATTAAGCATTCTTCTGACGCGTCATAGAAATTCTACTCCCTGGTGGGAATTGAAACTTTACAATAGGTACCCTACCTAAATCTCGCTGGAATGAGCCGTATCGTTTATTATGTACGAATCGTTCTTGATATCTGCATCCCCAGGTCTTGCCTCAAATAACACTCATCCTTGGACCTTGAAAACCTTGCATTACTTGAACAAAATCATCCTTGCGGCAATTACCGGCTGTTATCTTTTGTAAAAGTTGGTTTACTTTGAGAGAAACTCCCCATGCAATATTCCCCCAGCCGTCACCTGACTGAGTTTCAATATAACTTTTCCTGTCGTGAGGCCTCCCATTTCTCTAATATCAGACACAGAAAAGGCTCATTTCATGTAGGTATTGATTTTACTCCGCTCGGCGCTACGAATAAAAGTTGGAGTTAGCCCAGGATATTTCAGTTCCATTATCAAAAATGGAAAAAAAATAAGGAAAAAAGAAAAGGAACGAATCTGGCGGCATTTCAAATCCGTAATTAATGGTTGCTGGGGAAGCTTTCCTTCGCGGGAACTTGGTTTTCTGGTTGGGTTTTTTGCACAATGGGGTTCACCCCTATGGGGTTCATAGGGCATATGCCCTATGAACCCCGTAGGGGTGTACCTAACACATATGTGTTAGGTGTGTTGCTACATGATTTGTTTTTCCTAATAACATATTAGGTTTGTGGTGTGTTAAGCGGAATGCATCCAGCACAGCGTCTGAGGTTACGCCGCCAGGTGTTTTGGAGGATGCAGGAGAGAGTACAGTTGGAGGCTCACCAGAGGCATACCACATATTGTTGTGGTCTACAGGCTCTGAGGGTTTTCCAGCTGCAGAATTATAGGAGCTGGGTTCCTTGGCTCACTCGATGAGTCGAGAATCTCGACTCGAGATGTTGTAAGTCCGGCAGATTCTCGGGAGGGTTCGGTGGGGTACCTACCGCTCCACCCGGAACAATGTTTCGTGTTGGAAGTTTCCGTACCTTGCGAAAGGGTTAAACGAATCCTATTTGAGATAATGCTCCTATACCTTTCGACTTTTAATTGTGCTCTCATTTTCAAATGGTCAACGAGGCTTCGGGTTTACGTCCACGTTTGTCAGGACCAGGTGAATGAAGTGTAGACAGACTCGTATAGACATCTGGAAGCTCAGCCCATCACTTATCGATCCAGACTCATCACGCTAAATATAACTCCCTGGCTGTCCCTTCAAAACAAAACGACTGCGTTGAACGCTTTAATTTTCGTTAGTGCCAGTGGAGCATGTTGTCGGTAGGTACTTAAATTGTTGTAGCGGTTTCAATTTTCCCCGACTGGGGAAAAAGTTATCTTTGGGTGGCCAGACTGCGTCGTATGTCAGGTGGTGCGAAGTAAGGTTATAACTCGTACCTAATCCACCCTCTCTCCAAACTCTTTATATCTACCGCTGGCCACCTCTCTCTAGTTAAGCGACTTATGTGCCCGGCGCGTGCACATCTCTGGTGGGGGATGCTGGCTTGGTAAATGTTAGTTATTGCCTTTGGGTTCTACTTATCAGGTTCACAGTGGGTTGTTTTACGGTTTAGTTGTTAACAATGAATTCGCTCAAAAAACGAGCTGTACTTGGATTGTGCCAAAAAGGGAAATCTGCAATGCGAATTGCGATGAAGGGCTTGAAGTCCATTTAGTTCCATAAAAATCCCGCTTCCAGGAAATATATAGAAGTTTTTCTCTTCTCTTTTTTCTATGTTGGGGGTGGGTGGGGGGTCGCTGAATCCGAATTTGACGTTGCCACCTCGCCAGAGGTGAGCTAACTTCAGGGAACGCCAAAAACCTCGAATTTTTTTCAGTTTCTCGCATTTATCTCGAAAAGACCAAGTACAAAATTGAACTACAAACAATGCCCTCCAAATATATGTTCATCAGGTTAGTTTCTATCTCCAGTAGGACGGCAACTAGCGCGCTCTGAAGTTATACCTTTTCTGGCTCCAAGTGAAACCATTCAGGAATCTACTGTGCTATCAAGTTCTATTATTTTGTCTTCTTTAATTTAGTACATAGCACTATGTACACCACTTGGTGTTTTAGCTAAAACGTACCGTCTTCGAGATTAATGCAAGAAACTGAAGAAAAAATTTTTTTTTCGAGGATTCGCTTTTCCTGAAGTTAGCTCATCTCTGGCGAGGGGGCAAACCTCAAATTCGGATTCAGCCACCAATATACAAAAAACCTTAAGAACAATTTACTGGACTATTGGTATTTTTGGTGTTTTTTTTTTTTTTTTTACCTAATGGGTAGGTTATGTGAGACACAGACGCTTTCGGGCAATAGGTACAATTTTAACGGGACGCCTATCAAAACTGTACATGTACGGGATATCTCTGAATATGGAACTTGTCCTTAAGAAACGGTACGGTTGGCAGCCCTTCTCTAACGTACTTTTGGGATGGAAAGGAAACCAGTGAGATGAAGAAACTGTGGACATTGAAGTGACGAAGGTTGAATCAGCCCTCCCGGGCTTCACCATCGCTATCCCAATACGGCCTCGTGAGTCAATCACCGACATACAGTCACCGAAACATAGAACAGGTAGAAAAATCGACCAGGATAATACCAGGTACTTCATCGCACATTGCAATTCACATCTTCCTTTTTGCCACAATCTAAGTACAGCTCAGGGCAATAGAGAATTCTTGAGCCCCCTAGCCTGCCAATGCGTGGCAGCACGAGCTTGCCCTTGAGCAGCATTGGCTCGCTCTTGGTGGGTGAGAAGGTTATTTCAGCCCTCGAGCATTCGGGTGAGCTCCCATCCCTCTGGGATTGATCTGCGATCATCACTACGCAGTCGTTCGCGTAGGCAACTGCTTCAAAGCCAGTATCCTGGATCACACCCACGAGTCCTTCAAAGACCAGGTTCCTCAGCTGCTGCCCCAAGACACATTCCTAGCAGCAGCCCTTGGTCACGGGCTTCCTGATGGCCAGGTCACAGAAACCATCTTGACTTCTCTCCTGGACAGTTAGCTGGAGAGTATGGCGAAATAGCTCATAGCTCTTTTCACTACTCAAGCCAATGCTTGAGGCCACCTTAAGTTGTCAAACGCTCAATTAAAATCCAGGAAGACCTGAGGACATACTTCTGAGCTGCCTCGTCAACGATCCAGCGTAGTGGGTCGATGGCGTCCACGGTGGGGTGATTCTGGCATACGGGGCGGCATATTGCTCAAGCTGGGCGGCCATTCCCAGCCAGGAGCCGCACCTTCCCCACGACTGATAGAAGGTGGGTAGGGGCGATTGGACCTAAAATCCCTATCACTCCCTTCAGAAGAGCGCAGACAATGCCCGTCTTCCGCACCGCAAGGAAGTATTCTGCTTGGAGACAGGCACCATACAGGTCAGTCAGGACTCTGGAGAGGACTGGCCAGCCTTCCTGGAGAAATTCATCCAAAACTCAGCCCTCCTCAGGTGCTTTCTTGCAACTTGTGACATTGATTACTGCTTGCAACTTCTTGCAACTTGTGACTTTCCGGTCGATCGGAGGAGGTGACTTGGGAAAATTCAGATTACCACACGGCACAGTGTTCAGAAACAAACGACTTATCATAATAGTGCTCAAAACTGCGTAAGTTAGAAATGCTGGAAGTTTAATCCATTTTTGGGGGCCCCAGAACCATTCAATTTCACCGTGGGGATATATGGGGCTTTCATGGGGGTAACTGTGGTCTTGCTTCGTTCAATGAATTTGCTGCTTAATCGTGATTCCCTCCAGCCATCTCCTGGACCAAAAACACCTAACATTAGCTAATAGGAGGTCGAAAGATTTGGCAAAGAAAACTTCGGACGGGGCGGATTATTTACGAAACTGGAAGAAAATTAGCCCGAAGCGGGCACAAACTAAAGGCGGAGAGTTGTGGAGCTGGAAATGAAATGGGGTTAGGAAGTGGTGGGGGGAGAATGAATCTGAGGAAAATGGAGGCATACGTACGAAGACTGGGTGATAACAGAATTAGATGGGGGAGAGTCTAACGACAGTCCGCCATGTCACGGTGCGGAACCTTGTAGAAGAAACTGTGAATTTGGTTCTAAGGTATATTTCGGGGGGTCTCAGATCTTTCCGCCTCAAATGTGGGGTTCCTTGGGGCTGCATGAGGGGGTTTGTAGGGCTTTGATCAGGTGGTCGAGCAAGGTGTCGTTTTCGAAGCCACTTAGAATTATTGAATGGGTTTGTGGGTCCGCCAGTAGGTAAGTGATTTCTTAACTCTGGTCGAGTAATTTTCTGTTTGGCGACCCGAGAACTGTGCTGTAAGAATAACCACGTAGGTAGTCCTATTGTCTTGTCTTCCCGTTCATAACGTCGATTTTCGAAAGTATGCTTTAGATCCACCGAACGATGGGGGAGGCGTTATTCCTCTTTGCTGATGCTCAACGCGAGACATACCGGTCTATATCTAGTCCTCCGGTGGTTGTGTTGGTGTGGGGGTGGTGGGGGCGGGTGGCGCCAAACCGTCCAGGTCATTACAACCCCCTCTGATACCGCCGACCCTTTTAGTTGCACCGGAGGCGGCGAAGAGGCGGGAAAAAGCCCCACAGAGGCGGGCCGGAGGTCGCGTGGTTCCTCCAGCAGGGTCAGGTCACCTTCCCTCCCGTCTACGCGAATCTGAGGGTCAAACGGTGCAGACTGGGCGGCATCAAAGGGGGCCAATGAATCACTGCTACCAGTCGTACCAACTAAGCGGCGTTGGAGGTGTCCATGTTTGTTACTCGCCACCTCTACCTGAATCCAATCCCCCTGTATTCCTAAGAACCCTTGAAATCCTGGTTTTGGTCCATTGCACCTACACACCTACTCAACTTTCATGATCTTGCTACTCTAGCTAGTTCCAAGCTATATATACTTTCTTTCTGGTTGCCAGACGTCCTTATTGTGTTCAAAGGGACCCAAACAAAAATGTAAGCGTCCTAATAAACATCTCGTTTTTTCGTTCCTTGATGACTTACAGAACCGATTACAGAGCTGCAGAGCCATATTACTGGTTCACAGGGCTACAAAACTACCTGAAGAGTTACAGATCCGATTTAAAAGCTTGCTTGAAGCTCTATTGAACTAGTTGCAGAGGTAAAAAGACAATCTTTTACTATGCTAAACAACTTTGAAATGGTATTTATACCATCTTACCTTATACCTCTTGGTATTCCTATACCATCTTATAAGATTGATTAAGGAATAAGTCTGAAGGTGGTTGAAACCGGTTTGACCACAGAAAACAGAGAACAGGGTTGGACGATCTACAGAACTGGTTGCAGAGCTTGTTTCCATTAAAAGAGGTTTGGAGAACAATCAAAACTATTTGAAGTTCCAAAGCTGGATCTAGTTTTCATAATATAAGGAGCTGGAGGGAACAACAATCATCGTATGTACTTAAAACCAGTTTTCGAGACAACCGAAATTTAATGTTTCAAATCAAATAAAATGTAGAAACTCAATCGTAAAAATCTGTAAATTTTTTCTGGAACAGGTTTAAATATTAATAGATGAAAAATTGGTAAAAACAAAAACGATTTAATTTCGAAACATCATGAAAATTTTTCACTGATATCACTCATATGTGTGGATCGACCTTTAACCGTCCTACAGGTGCCTTCTCTGTTGAAAATAAGTGGCGTATTTTTATTGATCCTCACTTCTTATGGTGTGTGAAACCATTGAAAATCCGATGAATTTTCAGATAACGTTTTGGTAGTGTTTAGGCATTGTAAATGTGTACCACCTGGTTTTTTGAAATGTAGGAATTGGTTGCATGGCTATCCTACAGCAAGGGATTTCATTAAAAACCCTCACTCCCTAGGAGTTTCGGAAGTTTTTATTCACCTAGGTAGTAATATGAATAATGAAAAATATTATTTATTGCTAAAATAATAATAATAATAATATTAATTATTATTATTATTATTACAATCATTTCTAATTTTGCTAAACGTTATTAAAGGCTCCAGTTTGAATCGTCCTGCATCTGCTCATTAGATTTTAATTACTTAATAATTATTGGTGGTTTGGACAGCATAAGGTCATCACCGAAGTTACATCACGGCGACTATAATAGTTGACAGAATAATAATTATTGCAGAGTGCGCTATTCTCACCCATCACCTTATTGATTCACATCTACGCGTCAAACTAAATCACGCCCGTAAAAGTATGAAATGCTTGGAACATTGTTCCATTGTTCCGTGTTGAAATTGTGCCTATCCTGGTTTGTCCTGCTTTTGGGGTGCAGTGTTTTATCAAAATTAATCCTGGCAATCCTAAGAAATTAAACTCATCAGATGACTGTTGGCAGTAGCCTAGTTGCTCGTTGTTGCTTGCATCCCAAATTTTCAACTTTTAAAAACTCTCTCTCTCAATGAATATGATTCAGCCCATCCGCCCAAATACATCATTTTTAACCTCTTTTAATTGTTAATTTTCAGGGCGCGGCGAGCATGAAGAAACACCAGGCAAAGCGACATACTGGCAGATTTATAAGCCGAATAAACTACAACTTGGGAACTCAACAAATACTTACAAACAGCTGAGATGCCATGAACTCACCTGTAAAACAAACACCGGTATTGAATCAAGATGCAATCAAATTAGTTTGCAGAGTTAATCATGATTCATTCTACGTAGGTAGTTATTTTCCACATAATCGGAAGAAGCTTGATGAGATTGGGTCTATTCACGAGCACGTTTCTTTTTTCCGTATCTGGTGCATCTCTTGCATGACCCAGCAGCAGTTGGCTACCATGGGCCTGTCTCAACGACCCTGATTGATTCTTGGCAGATTTGACGTACAGGGATGGTGCACTCCGATTGCAAGATAATAATAATGAAAGATGATGCAGAGAAAATACGCAACCTTGGCCGGGTCAGTCCTACAGAATCAATGTTCCTGGAATAATTATTTTTTATCAAAAAATAGAATATTGTTTTCCATGAAGTAAAAACTGTGTGAAATTGTTCAATAACTGTAAAAAACACAATTTTACAGTAACTGTAAACACAACTGTTGTGTTCCTACTTCATGGAAAAATTTAACTTGGTCGAGATTTTATCACTTCTCAATGCTTAATTTCACGAGTCTTTGAATGGGGTTCCCTACTCAATGAACATATTTAAATTCCTTTAACCGATATAATATATCGGTATATTATACTCTATGCCAGATTTCCGAAAAAAAAAACCACCTTGGAATGAGATAAATTCCATGGGTGGAAATTTAACGGATTTAACGGATAAATTTAACGCTATTCGAGCTAGTATCACTTCTCAATAATTAAATTCAGGAGTCTTTGAATAGAGTTCCCTACATGGTGAAAATGAAGATTTGTTACAGGTTTGACGGAATGTTAACAGAAATCGCCGGAGACATGCGCAATTTAGAAACTGCTGTTCCAGGTCGATCGTAAGTTGGACGGAAACCGATAGCTTGAGTATGTGCGGTCGGGTTCTGTCGACAGCTGTCCAACTTCTGTCGACAGACGCAGTCAGATCTGGAACAAACCTTGTTTAATTCCTTAAGGTGATACTTATCTACTCTATCCCAGATTTCTGAAAAAATATAAAAAATAGAAATAATAATACTAAACAAAAGTGAAAACTTTGGAATGTGTGTTCCTACTCTGTGGATAAATTTATTGCTATTCGAACTTGCATCACTTCTCGATTCTTAATTTCACGAGTCTTTAAATCAGTGTCCCTACTCGATGTAAACACAAAAATTTCTTGAGCAGATATCTACAACATGCTAAATTTCTTGAAAAACCTTGAATTTGAGTTCCTACTTCATCGGTAAATGTAACGCTATTCGAGCTAGTATCACTTCTCGATGCTGAATTTCACGAGTCATTGCATTAGTGTCCCTACTCGTTGTAAACTTTTAAATTACTTGAGCTGATAATATCTACTCAGTGCCAGATTTCCTGAAAAACCTTAAATTTGTGTTTCTACTCCAGGTATAAATTTCAGCTTGGTCGAGATTTTATCACTTCTCATTGCTTAATTTCACGAGTCTTTGAATGGGTTTCCCTACTCGGTAAAAATAAGGAACCTCACGTTACGACAAGACAGATCTGGGAATCTCAGAATTACTTCGAAAGCATCACCCCACTTGACCACCCTGGCCAAAGCGGCTTTGGCAAAGCCCTTCAAGAATCCCATCAGCAGCCCTCAGAAGCCAAAAAAACATCCAAAGATGAGTCTCCATGACACGACACTACCACAACTCTCATGATCTTAAAAACAAAACCACTCAAATTTCAACTCGTTTCCAGCTGGTCAAGTATTTACCCCGTTTGAATAATTCAGTGATCAGTGCCCGTAAACGAGTCAAGTCCTGTCGACTTTTATACTTTACGAGCTCGAGATGGTATGCAGTTAATTTTCTCTCCCCCACGGGGCTCGTCGAGGGGGTTTGTCGACCTCGATTTGAAGGGTTTTACCGTCGGTTGATTTTCCGTTTCAGCTGTTCTGCGGCGAACACAACTGCAGAGATGGGAGGGGTTAGTGGAGGGGCGGCTTGTATGAATTATCCTCCGACACGCACACTTTTAGGCTCGATATCCTGAAAAAAAAAACCCTCATCATTTTGCCGAGGACAATATTCCGCATTCCATCCGATTCTGGGTTCACGAACCGAGTTCATTTTGTTCTGGCTTTTCCTGTAAACAGATTTATTCGAGTCCACAAAATTTGTGATTTAATGTTTAATCCTCATCACCACGTGAGTTTAGCGTTTCCTAACGGTCAGGTGAAGGCCCGAAGGAGGTAACATGGAGAACCGTGGGGAGCTCTACAATGAGAGTACCTACGAGCACCTATGAGCAGTGCGGTGGAGTGAAAAAAAAAGTTTGAAAATCTCGGATATCCTGACCCAGGAACAATGGCGAAATGAGGAGAAAAACAACAAATTACGTTAGTTTCGTTAGTTTTTGAGTTGAAAAAAAAGAATGCAAAATTACAAAATTTGTAATTTTGCACCTACAAAAAAACTTGCATATTCAATAATATTAAATATGCAAGTTTTTTTGTAGGGGTTGTCTGGGAAACCGGCGATTGCTCCCGTCTGCTGGGACAACACGGCGATTGATCCCGGTTAGTCAACAGTTGACAAACCAGGCAGTTACTGCTCCCCTGCAGCTTTCGGCATTTCTCCCGATAAAGTTATCGGTTATGTGTAGGCTGGAAAATGATGAAGCAGATCAGTTGGGGAAGGAGGGATTCGTGGTAAGACGATGCGAGAAAGAGAAAAAGTCCCTTTCGCGAACGTCTGTGTTTCATAAAGTTCCTTGATTCCACTACAAGCAGCGCACTGACTACAGTGATCAAGAGGACTGATCGTGGCAGTTCCCTGGTGTTGGCAGAGAGGGAGACATTCCACTGGTGTGCCATCATCGATTGCTAAGGCATGCCGCTCATCTGCGGAGGATTGGTGGGCCAGGTTAGATTTCGCAGGGCTTATCATTGATCTGATGAGGATTCCCTCTGGGTCTGCAGTGAAGGTTGGCAGGTTGGATGGTTCAGTGTTCAAGGAATGCGCCATTCCCGCGAAATTTCCATATAGTAGCGCCAACAGCGTATCCCGAAAAACCATAGGAAAGCGCCAGAACTGTGCTTTTTGGATAATTGAGAAATTTCGTACAACTTCATAGATACAACTACAACGGCCACTAACTCCTCGGTACCATTTGTTAAAAAGAAAAAAAGAAATAGTGTGAAGGGTGAAGTACGAGATCCCAGTCTCCCCTAATATTGGCACCCTCAAACGATTGCTTCCACTATCCTACACTCGAACGTTTGCTGCAACGCCAACGAACAGTAGTTACGGTCTTGCAAAATGCTGACTCGCCGGAATGTGAAATTTTTGTAAAAAAACCCCATCATTTTCCTTATTTGTTGACGTACGCATTAAAATGTTGGGTTCATAGATAAGAGTCAAACTTTAGTCCTCATCACATGGTTCTCAACCCGGGTTGTTGGTTCCCGCCGCTTATAAACATTGGCGATCTATGACACGAACCGCCGCATTCCTTACATGTTCCCCCCTCGGATTAGAACGGATTGGCGCATGGAGAAGGGTTCCCTTCCTGCATGGGATTGCCGCTTACCTCGGATGGTTGAGGCAGTCCAGGTAGAATACACCTTTCGCTCCAGCCTTGATGCCACCATCCCTCAGATCTCCCCAAGTAGGATGGGTGATCCTGGATCACCCATGGGCCCTTAAGGCAGTGATGTCCTAGATTATGTGAAGACAAAGGGTGACGCCTCTTCCCTGTACGCCAGTGTTGACGATTCTCGTTTTTCGGCTTTAATGATGGGGAAATCAGACTCTCAACTCTCATTCCTAACCAATGTTGGCTCTGGCAGGTTGGTCTATCTGGATCTCTCTAGAAGCCATCTTTAGCGATACTTTCTCTTCTTCTTCTCGTTCGTAAACCCGGGAGGCCACACTGGCTTAATCCTGGGAGACTTTTTTTTTTCATGTAAAATTATTTTCATGTTGTTCAAATTTATGTTGTTGCATGTTGTTCTAACCTAAAACAACAATGCTGCTTTGCTACGAGCAAATAAATTCATCGGAGGCAGCCGTCGTGAGAAGTCGACGTCCCCTTCGTCCTCAGCACGACAGCAATAAGATACGTCAAGTTTGGCCGTGAATTGGGTCATAAGTGCAAGCTGAGGGTCGTTGTCAAGGTGACGGGATAAAAGGGGAGGGTGATGGAAGGAGGAGCTTTCATCTCGCCTGACGTTTTACTCCCAACGCCATCCCCACGATTGACCGGATTATGGAACAGGTTCTTTTGAAGAGTCTTCATTTTGCATTAAATGCAAAACAAATTTTGTTGACTTGACGTTTGGATGTAGGGAGCTAATAGATGTAGGAGGTTGACGACAGGTTGGTACCTAACTGAAGAGGAATAGTCCAAACAGACGTCAAATGTCAGTAGTGAGTCAAGTCTTTGAGAGTGGAAGTTGTCGAGGAGTTTCAAGGGACCTGGAAGGATGTGTAAATGTTCTAACTATACGAAAGATCGATACCTACTCAGTACTCCTACTGCATACCAGTTTGGCGTCGCATCATTCGTACTCAGCTTGGGAAAACAACAGCGATTAGGTTGTCTAATTTCTGTTTTTCTTCTTTTCGTATTCGTGCTCCATTGCAGTCTCCTCTCCGATGCACGCTGGCCGCCCTACTCCTCTCCAAAATGGTTTGATCCTGTTATTAATTTATTTTAAAAAAACGGGGAGAGACCCTTGTGAGAGTCTCGAACCTTGACATGAAAATGTCTTTGGTTAACATCCTAGTTTTTGTATAATTGTTCAAGTTTTCCGCTTTTTCGCTGATTTTTTCCAAGTCATCATGATCATACTAAGTATAACATTTTGCTCCCGAATTGATTCAAATCACACGAAACAATGAAGCGGTTGTTTCTATAATGAACAGAACATTTCAACGACGGGACTTCATTTTCGTAGTTGCGTTGCTGACTATATTGTTTATTGTGTGTTCAGGAGGATGTCACAAAATCGTTATACAACTTCGGGGGGAGGCCAGAGCTAAGACATTTTCATTTAAAAAAATTCTACAGAACCACAGAATAATTTTCACTGGACGCCATCTAGTGGCTACGTTAGAAACTATATGCCTCCGCCAGATTGTGTCAACGCAAATGGTATCCAGGTTGGTAGGATGTGAAGTCACATTGCACCATTTCATTCGCAGCCAAGTTCAGTGCACCGTTTTTATTGTGTTCCATCCTTCAAATCGATGAGTATTTTCAGGTGTTTTGAAGTTTTTTTTATTTTAATAAGTTCAGTATTTTAATACGTTCACTCCTAAAATTGAAATTCAGTGTTATCTTTTTCTATCAGTGAGTTGGGCCATACCATGCTCTTTCCTCCCTTGAGTAATTAAGTAAAGTCATATCACGCATGTACCCTCCTGATGATTTTCAACCAAACTGGTTGCCTTCTTGTGTCACTCATTTTTCATGTAAACCATTTTTCTCACTCATTTTTCATGTAAACCATGATGTTTGAAGATATTAACAGGCAGTCCTGGTACTGCCTTGATGATCTGTATAAGTTGACGTTTTTGTCCGATTTTAAATTCTCAAATCGCTGAAGGATCATTGAGAGATTTCATTTTATTGCACTGGCAAAAAACGCCGAAATTGTACACAAGGGTTTATTATTCTTTGATATAGTAGGTTAATAATTATTATTATTTAATAATTATTTTTGCATAATAATTTAATTCAATTCTTGAATTAAATTATTATGCAAAAATTAATTCTGTGTCAGTACAAAATATTTAAAAAATAAATAAAATGAAATGAAATACGACACATCATTTGACCACCTGTGATCCATCTAAAGTATCCTTGTGGCCCCCATAGAAAAAATACATCGAAAACGGTACCTACCTATCTCGACCCCGGCTTAAACCCTTCAAAAACCCCTCCCGTAGCCCCATTTTAGCTTCACAGAGCCCCACGGGGTTGGGCGATCTGGCTGAAAACCTTGCAGGCATAACTGGTGGACCGCGAATTTTGACAAAATTTAAGATCTATAAAAATTCTTAAAGGCCTGGACGGCGGACGGTCATGAGTCCACTGTGATGAATCTACACATTTTTGAATAATTTATATCTAAGAATAATAAACCGTTGTGTAAAATGTGCAGCGTGTTTCAGCATTTCTATTCGAACGTTCTTGTAAAAATCTCAAGTTTAAATTTAAATCATTTCTGATTTATCCCCCCTAATTTGACAACTTTATCAACTCGGTCTTGCGACTACAATTATTGGGGCTGTTGACTGGTTTTGACTCAATAATTAAATTATTCAGCCAAAACCTAAATTATTCAGTCAAATAATGAAATTTTTATTATTACAATCAGTAATTATTATTGTTTAATAATTGTTTATCACTAGTAATCATCTATTATCTATTCATTATATATTTTATTACAATTATTTGGCAATCTTGCCTGACAGACATTACCATGGAGTCTGCGGACTGACACCCTTCGAGTTAAGTTTACCGTAAAACTACGACGTAAATTACGTCGTAATTTACACCAACCTCGTCTTCACTCCATCTCACAAAACATTTTTTCGATTCTTTGGGTGCTATCGGAAATGTCTACAAGCCGTCGATGCTACAATGTACAACATCAGAATCCACCAGAATGTTGTTTGTTTTGGTTCAGAAAACCGTATTCTGTCGGAAGAGATCAAACTAAGTAGATAAACAGACTCCTTTTCTGAACTCAGTCATGTCCCAGTGATCTTAGGATGATGGAAGTGTTATCCCGCCTCGTTTAGTTTTGAGTTTTCTTGAGTTATTCTGGTTTTTTACGTTGTTTTTTTTTAGCGATGAATTCAAAATTTATTCTCTAAAAAATTTGTAGCAGGAAACCTGAAGAGAGAAATTTGGCTGTTTTAAATAATTAAATAATACTGAAAATGGCAGCTACACAGCAATTTCCTTCACGAGGTAAGTTTCATTCGTGAATCGAGTCTGCGTTGTAAATCACTTCGAAAACGACACCTCTCCCGATCCATCAGTCAAAACCATTCAAAAACACCATCTGCAGCTCCTCAGAGACCCACATTATCGTCGAACAGGTCTGGGACCCCCATAAATCGGTTCTCCGTTCAAAAATATTTGCATAATGGCGACCCATTCGAGCACCGTGGCTAAGACCCGTCAAAACTCCATTAAATGGAGTACAAATTTTGTAGCCCCTTTGTCGCCTCATCAGCCTCACGGTACGGTCGGACTTGTCTAGAACCCCTTTCAATCGAATAAACCTTCCAAACCACATAGAAAACGACACCTAACTAAGTCTCTAACTCATGTTTATTCCAGTTGGATATTAAATGTTTAATTTCCCACTCTTCCGTTTCTCATAATATGAGATATTATAGTGATTTTTGGTTTGATTTATAATTATTGGAAAATTAGTTGATCTTTGATTTTAATGATAGGATACGGTTTATGATCATCGGGTACATTTTGTCTGGCGTGTAACAATGTTATGTCATATTACGTTATATGGCATATTATGTCATAATATGTTATATGGCATATTATTCCATATGATATGATATGGTATGCATATACATTATAATATATTATGCCATATTATTGCTCATAATATGAGCAAATCATCATACAGCAGTAATAGCAGTGACACCATGAAGAGATTCGTGTTGTGTTGGCGCTGTTGTTCGATGTGAGAATATTTCTTCTTCTTCTCCAGTCTTTGAGTTCGTTATCTTCTCGTTGAGGTTTTCAGTATGAATTTTGTTGGAACTAAAATTGTAATAATCTTCATCTTATTATTCAGATTGCTTCGAATGGGTGTGTCTGAGCAAAGAAAGTTTCATTCGACCTGAAGGGATCGTCATCGTGGGGTACGACATTGACGGAAGCCCGATGTACGTTGGGAAAGTGAGGCCGCACTGGTGGGACGACCAGTTGGTTCTGCCGGCCAAAATTTCTTACAAGAAGAAAAAAGTCTATTTCACCTACGATGGCATCGAATGGGACGCTTTCGACTTGCCAGGAACTGCTGAGGTACGCCATGAGGTCTGAGTTAATGTGGCCCGTGGTGAGGGTGAGGGGAGGGGGGGGGTCGCGCAAGAATTGTGTAGAAGCTTTTTTTTTTAATTGTTATGAGCCTGAACAACAAAATATCAATAATGGCAGCGAAAAGTTGTTGGGAGACATTTTTGTGGCCAAAAAACCTCGATTTGTTCGGACGTATTCCAGTTGTTTACCTATAACTCGAAAACTAAGCTTCGCAGAAAAACCTTTTTCGGTCCTAGGTTGAAGAACATAAAATGCTGCGTCGAATGACCTTACACAATAGAATTGGTTCAGCCGTTTGGCCACAACCAATCTTCAGAATTAGGCAATGTTTTCCAACTTGGCTGAAAAATAGGATTCGCTCATGTTTCAACCCCTGTAACTTATGAACGGCTGGTGCAAATGAATTGGCTCAAAATTTATGTTGTAGAACATCAAATTACGAGTTAAGGGAGTACCTGAAATTAAAAAAATAATACTACCAACCGAGAAAACAAATTTAAACCAAAACAAGAAACGCCCAATCTGACACCACTCGATAAGCGGAAAACCACGTTTTTCAAAACGTTTTCGGCTGTAGCTCGGAAACTATTGATCCGATTCCGAATTTCTCTGTTTCTCGTGAAAGCTGATTTGATTCCCGATCGCAGCTATTCCATGTGAAATTTTGATTTGAGCTTGTTAGAGGAGGGGCAGGCATGGCAACAAATGGGATATTGTTTTGGGATGGGAACGTGTTTTTTCGCACATTTTTACCCATAATACGGGAACGGTTAATCCGATCTTAATTCTCTATGTTTCTGGTGGAAGCTGTTTAAATTTTATTTAACGGGACGGTAGTAGTATTTCTTTTAAATGTCAGTTGCTCCATTAACTCGTAATGTGATGTTCTAAAACATTAATTCTGAGCCAATTCATTTGCTTTTTGCCGTTCATAATTATGAACTTAAGTTTCAGGGTTTGAAACATGAGCGAATCCTATTTTTCACCCAAGTTGGAAAACATTGTCTATTTTTGACGCTTGGTTGTGGCAAACGGCTAAACCGATTCTAACGTGTAAGGAGGTCATTCAAAGCTTTGAGCTTTTGAGTTGTAGGTGAAAATCTGAAAAATGTCCGAAATAATCGAGGTTCTTTGGCCGCCAAAAAGGGTTTCCTCGCAAAGCTTTTGCTACCATTTTTGATATTTTGTTGTTCAGACCCATAACAAAATTTTTTTAAAAAGAAAAGCGTCGACTCCATTTCTTGCACGAGTCACACCCACTGACAATTTGGCTTTAGTCCAAACCTGCAAACATTTTCGTACGTGTTTTCTAAAAGTTTGATTCTAACCTCAGGTCTGTTGTAGGTGTGGGCTCTGACGTGTCCGAGGAGGAGCAGCATTGTCCTGCCGTATTTGGAAGATCTTTCGGGACTTCTGGGGTCGGTGGAGCTCGACTATCCTTATCAGGAGGTGACGGGAGAACTGGTAAGATATACAGGTGGTTCCTATGTAGGCTGTACAGGGTGTCAGACCAATAACGTCTGGTGCAATGGCCAAGCCCCCCTGTCGACCTTTGGGTCCGCCCCTGTCACAAGGCCTTCTGAACAAAAATACGTTGTATTTTGGTACGTTGTTGTTTTGAATATCCTCATTGAAAATTTACATAGCACCTTGTCCCAGCACATCTATTTGACCTGTCTAAAGCTTTTGACTTGATGCCCCACGATTTACTGCTGCTTAAGTTGCAATACTATCAGTTTGACCCGCTGGCTTCATCTTTTTTCAAAAGCTACCTGTAGGGCTAATATGATGGCCTAGAGTCAGCGGAGTTGGTTATACCGTGCTGCGTGAAGCTAGGAAGTGTTCTGAGTCCGAGCTGTTTCATCCTTTTTACTATCGATGTGGCCTATCACTTCCCATAAACAGATCGCGTCTTCCATTTTGCTGATGACATCTCTCGCGCTCGCTTCAGGGTCCTCACAGGATGTTCTGCTGCAAAGGGTTTCGGCCAGATTTTGAGACTTGGTGTGGTTTACTTCAGTCTGCCAGTCTTCCAGTTATTGATCTTCAGGTTGCCTTCTGCTGCACTTCTTCGGTTTTTTTTTTAGCCAATCTGCCAGTCTTCCAGTCAGTTTGGTCTTTTATCTGTTAATAGAAAGTTCTTCAGCTTAGTTGTTTCCTAAAATCAGAGTACCTACCTTATCATTGGATATTCCGCTATTTAGCTCTGTAGATTTCCAATCTGTAGGTCTCTTTTTTTTTTCTTTTTTTTTTTTTTCTTTATCTTCCAGTCTTTTGCTTGCAGGTCTTGTGTTTTGCTTGTATTTTGCCAATAGTAGGTACTCAGGTTCTCTGACTTTTAGTTTTTGGCGTTCAGGTTGCCATCTGCTGATCTAACCTTCGAATATTCCATATTCAGTCTGCTTGTGTTCCAATTAGTTTGGTCTTAAACCCTCAGTTTTTCGAACTCTTTCCCTCTTTTAACACCTCGTTATCAAAGTAGTGAAGGTCCGTCCGCCATCCGAGCCGTTTTGGGCAGTAGGATTTTTTTTTTTTTTAATCTGAAATTTTGACAAAATGCTTGGTTCACTATCTAGTTGTGCCCGCAAGGTTTTTAGTTTGATCGCTCCAACCGCGTGGTGGGGCGCTATGAGATCACGGGAGGGGGTGGCTATGTGGTCGAGTGGGGTGTCGTTTTCGAAGTATTTTTGTATGTAGAATCCATTTTTGAGAGTCTCAGAACGATCCGATTCCACTGTGGGGATCTATGGGGCTTTCATGGGGCTACAATTGGATTTTTGAATGATCCGAGGAGGTCAAATAAGATTTCGTTTTCTGAGTAATTTTTGACGCATACCTATCCAAACAAAAAAATTGTATATTGTTTGGACAAATGTTCCCACAATTTTTGCACAATTAACCTATTATAGGTTAATAACAAAGCAAAATAATCCCTTGTGTAAAATTTGCAGCATTTTTCCCATAAAGTTCACGTTTTTTGATTTTGGACCTGTTCATCGCCTAGTCTCCGCTGGCTGGCTAACTTGGCTGCTAACCAAACCCGTTGCTTAAACCCCTCCAGTGTCGTACTCACGAGCTTCACACGCTGTTGGGGAATCCCTGGTCTTGGTAGTACAATCGTCAGTATAGTCAGCTTTTATCAATCAATCAATCAATCAATTTTTTATTGTAGAAGCCAGCAGGCAATACAATCGTCGAGATTAATAACAATTAAAAAACAAAACAAATTACAGACCAACAGATTAACAAGTCAAGAACCAGACAGGCCAAATTACAAAAAGGGAAACCAGCAGAAAGATTCTAAAACATAACAGTAAAAAAATCATTAACAATGTACAATTCTGCTTGAATTAAAGAATTTTTGATGGTCGCCAGGAGACGTTTATTAGGTAGGATACGGATAGATTCAGGAAGATGGTTGAAAAATCTAGCGCCAGTCTGAAGAGGGTTTGACCTCAAGCAAGAAGAAAGCCGAGATGGCGGTGGGCAAAAGTTGTTTCGAAAGCGAGTTTCGTAGGAGTGCACATCACAGCCCCTTCTCATCCTATCTCTATTCATACAGATGTATTCGATACAGCAATATACAAACAGCCCAGGGATCGTCAGACACCCCAGTTTTTTAAAATATCCCCTACAACTTTCATTGTACTCCAAGTTAAAAATGGACCTGATCGCAGATTTCTGTTGTTGGAATACAGTGGCACTGTGCGCAGAATTACCCCACAATGCGATCATATACGATGCTCTGCTCATGAAGAGGGCGAAGAAGGCCGTGCGCAAGAACGAAAAGGAGAGGGCGGTTGATAACCGACGGAGAGCGAAGACTGCAGACGCCAGCTTGGGGCGCAGGTTGTCAATGTGAGAATTCCGCGACAGGCGGTTGTCGATGTGAAGGCCCAGAAAATTGACGGAGTTCACCAATCGGCCGTTAAGGCAGACGTGCAAGTTTTGGTTTTTTTTATCATTCAGCTTCAAGGAGTTGGCTTCACACCAGCGATGAATCAGCCGATCAGAAGAACGGAGCTGATCCCCGAGAGTTTCCTGACTTGGGCTAGACCCCAACACCGTCATGTCATCCGCAAATAGGAATAGCTGTTGGCTGTTCATGTCAAACTGGTGGGCCAGGTCGTTAACAAATATTAAAAACAAAGACGGCCCCAACACAGACCCCTGCTTAACACCACAGGGAATCACTGAAGGCCTAGAGGCCACTCCATCAAAAAATATGACCTGTTGCCAGCCGCTCAGAAAGCCCTCCAGAAAGGACAAAGAGGTCCTTCCAAAGCCATAGTGCTTTAGCTTCCTAAGCAACAGATCATGAGGGACTAGGTCAAACGCCTTAGTCAGGTCATAGAGGCGGATTGCCGATTTGTCACCCTTTTCCAAGGCCTCAAAAAGGTCTGCTACTAAGGAGCATGCGGCCTGATTAGTACTCCTCCCTGGTCTAAAGCCGTACTGCTGAGAGTGCAGTATTGACTTCTGTGACAAATGCTCCCTAATCTGTAACAATGCCAGATGCTCGATAATCTTGACAACAATTGGGAGCTTGGATATCGGACGGAATTCATCGTAGTTAGAACGTTTTCCTTTCTTCGGAATGGGAGAAACAGCAGCATATTTCAGACAGTTGGGGAAACGGCCACTCATAAAACACAAGTTGATCAAATATGTCAGAGGTTATGAATAACAATGGATGGGTATTTCGTGAAGAATTGAAACAGTCGAGCGGCCCTGGTCATGTTAATCCCTCTATCTATCTGTAATCGTCTCTACAAGTATTTATAATGATTCTAATCCCTATCTGACTTATGTATCGGTGCAAGCAGCTCAGTTGGGTTACAGCCGAATGCATACCATCATAGTTACGGTAGGTATTGTACGTAAGGGTATTGAATGCACTAAGTAGTTGAATGCACTATAGCTTGGACCAGTAACAACAAGTCTTGTTGTTACTGGTCCAAGCTATTCGCTCAACCTTCTCCAGCATCTGCATCCTAACATATCCAATGATCCATCCCTTCCTTCTTGTGATAGTGCCATTTCCATTGTGATGCGTTTTCCTTAACCTGAACCATGATATTCTCAATTGTGTGCCACTCACCCCATCACCAACATTTGCTGAGTCGTTTTGTTCCTTTTACAGTTGATCAGCCGTTTTTTGTACTGGGTGCCCCCGACCGAAATTGGGAAAAAGTTCCGCCCTCTCATCGGGAGTTTGGACCCTTTCATGAAAGCTCCCATCTTCATCGGCCGAACTTCCATAGACTACGAGATCCGACCGGGAAGGCACGTCCCAGGCCGGGTAAGCTCAATCAATATGTACCTGCAGGTCGTTCACACGAAGTATAAGTTCATATCGCCCTGTGCAGGGAAGAAACTTGGGTTGAGATTGTCTCTGAAGATTGCTTTCATTATCAGTGGGAAATTCAAGGTTATCATGTTAGCTACTTGATGATAACAACTAATCATGAGGATTACTGATGGGTTGTTCAGTTCACCAAAGTGACTGGGAGCGGAGTCGTCCACACTTACAGCCCCATCCACATCCGGCCCACCCTCCTACTTGACAGCTGACGGGGAGAGCCTTCTCTCTATTTCGTGGCCATTCCCGCTCTCGCTCTCGCAGTTCTCAATGACGAATTCTGATTGGGTCTGAGTGATCTGCAAGACGCAATCCTATTCGGCCTATCACAAACCACCATTGTGAAGCTGTGAGACCGGGAAGGAGTGAACGAGGCGAACTGGGATTAGGATTCAGAAGGCCAAGTTGAGGTCATTGAGAATCTTGACGCACAGTGTTTCGGCTGTATGGATTTAGGTGGCAAACAGTCAAAATCAACCAAATCCCTTTTATTTCGGGCCACTGGAAAGAGTTTTGGCCGAACTTGTTTATTTTCTGACGTAGGATCAGACCCCTATTATAATATCAAGGAATAATAAATCCTTTGCAGCGTTTTTCATTTCATTTTGTTATTTTAATAAAATTTATTGTAATAACAATGCCGTATTTTTTCATGTCTGATATCTATCGTTAAAAATGATCAACACCACTTTCAAAGGCACTATTTTTAAACGCGGCCCGCGATCGCATTTGCTCACTGAAGTTCGGCCCTCATCATGTCAAAGGTTGCCCATACCTGACCTAAGGGATGCCCACGACTGGTCATTACTATATTGACATGTTCGTTGTTTTCATTTGATAACTTGTCCATTGCATGTGTCCAGGTGATCATCCAAGCCTCGGTCGACCCCTACCCGAGGACAGAAGGCATCTACATAGGAGACGGACACCGCCGAGAGCTCCTCATCACAGAAAGCAACATGTACGAAGTCTTAGCTGTCGGCCCCGACCGCATTGGACTGCTACAACACACAAATTGTTGCTCCATCTCTTGATTCGAACGAGAACCTTTCATATTATGAATATTATTATGTCTCCTTCGAATCAAGAGATGGAGCAACAACCAACAACCACCATTGCATAGAAAATTTCCTATAGGTAGTGTAAAAGAAAACTCTTATTTTCAATTGTTGGTGCTGACTCAATGAGGATTGTTCTGATTTTTGGTAAAATTTTACTAACTGGTCATATTGTGATTGTTTCTGGGGTATATTGTGCATTTATTTTTATTTTATAAACTGAGGCTTTAATTAAAAGGATAAGACTTACGAATTTGTAATTAGGTATAACTTGCATGAAACTTCGTTCGTACGGAATCAATAAAGTAAGGAAAGTAAGTCCATTTTGTCACAATTTGTTATACCTAGATTGAAACTCTAGTGGTTATCAGTGGCTCATTGGTTAGAGCGTCGGACTGTTAAGTCAAAGGTTGCTGGTTCGATCCCCGCAGCCGCTAGATATCTTCCTTATACGGGTAATCACCTCTTGGGAGGCAATGGCAAACCACCAAGAGTATTTCGCCCAAAACCTGAACCTGAACCTGGAAAACCTCTCACATTTGCCGTTCGGAGCCGGCGTTAAACAATAGGTCCCTACTAATTCTGTTAATAACTGTTCAACACGCTCAACTGGATTTAGTAGCAAGAGGGAAGACAACGCCTGGTTACAGGTATGGCACCCAGAGAAGAGAGATGGAAACTGATGAAGCACCCTGGGATCTTTTAAAAACGGTCGTGCAGAGAAAACGTCGTGCCAAAACTTAAATGACGTTTATTATTCTTGTAATCGCGACGGAGTTTGAAAATTCTGATCGGCCTCAAAATTTGACATACGTTTCAAGAGGTCTAGATTCCAAAAACGAAATTTCCGTCCACTGCACAGTGGAGCCATTCGCCAATCTAGGTGGAAAAAAGTAATCACCGCAATTCTTCACTCTAGCTGTGCTTCCATGATGGAAAATAGTCCCTGTGGGGAATGTGGATTGCTCTGGAATGAATTATGAAATGATGAAGTCAAATCATTCATTTGTCATGCCAATACCTCTGAAATCATTCTGATTCAGAAATCCTCAAAGTCGTAGGTCGAATTAGAAATTGATTGTACCTAAATCATTTAGGCTAAATGGGCAAGCTGCACTTCAAATCAGAGTGGTTGACAAAGGTGACCTTCAGGTTACGAAATGTCGCACGAAGTGTTGAATGGTTCAAAATACAACCATCCAGAATCAGACTGGACTGGTCATTCACCCACACTGAAAAGGACTAAAATCACAATTATTGTGATGTCACAAGGTTTTGTCCTAAGGAGGAATATAATACCTATGTCATATTATGACATAATATGTGTATAATACAATGAATATTATTCATTGTATTATGCTCTATTATTTTCCCAACATTTCAGCTTCAGTTAGTTGTCCAACACTTCCTCGGTAGGTAGGTACTCCTTAACAAACGGCCACATTAAGTACAGAGCATCGAAAATGAGGAAAGTTACCACATCAAATCCATTCCAGCTGATACTATTTATTCAGTCCCGGAAAACTACTATATATACAGCATGATCTGAGATGATGTTGGCTTGTGATTGTGTCCGCCTCGCCCCCATCGATCCCCATTCGCCTTCTTCACCCCGTCCGAAGGTCAATCCATATTGGCCGTTAAATATTTGAGAACCACCTCCTACTTCTCTCATTTCCGTCAGGCTTTTACCAAGTCCATAAAAAGGGCACCGCCTGAGAATCAAAAATATATATAGGCACCTACTCTTACCGAGCTAATTTTCAAACGTCTAAATCCGCTCTTGTTCATTGTCTTTCGTAGTTTAGTCTACCTGTTGATGAGTTGCGAGGGGAAAAAACTTGTAGTCACCTCAGCCGGTTCCCTCAGGGGAAGCCCTTTAATTTTATTTTTTAATCCCCTTTACCAACTCTCAACCCCAACAATACTTACCCTTTGTTTCAATATTCTTCATTCCAGCTGTTTTCAACACTTGCCATCGAGCTACTTAACTGCGTTTAAACAAGTAGTTAAGTTAAACGTTAAAAGTAGTTAAGTTAAGTTTAAACAAGTACCTAGTTAGTAAAAACAATTTAACGCTGTTTCAAACAACGCTTGTTTAAAGGTTGTAGGGACTGAAATTCAATGTTATGCCCCTTCACATTCCAACTTGTTAAAGTGCTGCCGAAGACTCGGGAAAACATCTGGCAAAGGCACCGACACGCCGTGAAAATGAAAAACGCTGCAAATTTTACATTAGGGTTTATTATTCTTTGACTAGATGCTCCGGCTCGCTTTGCTCGCCTACGCACCCAGCTAGGGGGGCTCCGCCCCCCAGACCCCCCCTAGTGGGGTGCGTAGGATCGATGGACACGTTCAAACCCCTACATCAACGTTAACTGCTCTTTCAACATCACCCCCTGGCTGATAAAATGATCGGCTGATGGGATTTTTAATGGTGTGGTCTGTAAAGAAAATTTCTTATTTTAATAGTTTAGAAAATTTATTTATTTAATAGTTTTTTATGCTCATGTTTTTTACTGTCACCTGGAGGAGTAATTACTGGTGCTTAAGCACCATCCGTTTCCCCGCCTCCTCCTCCACATCAAGGTTAACTGCTCCTTCAACATCACCCCCCTCCCTGGCTGATAAAATGATTGGCCGAGCCAAGCGAGCCTCCCCTGGCCGGTAAAATGATCGGCCGAGCAAGGAAAGCCCCCCCCCCCCCCTCCCTGTCAAAGTGCTAGTGAAATCAAATCAAATTTGAAAATTTGAAAAACTTGAAAAATACTTAGACGACTGAAACATCAATCGAACAAACCTCTTGTCACGAGACCTACGTGTTGCTTGTAGACCTTTCGGAGATCACTTCTGGGTGCCAGGGAGAGCTTTTGAACTGGTGCAGAATATTAAATATTCTGTCTATTAAATATTGGATCAAACGTTTTGACCCAAATTTAATCAAATCCAGCAAAATATTATGGGGAGTATTTAAGGATAATGTACAATATTTGGTTTTCCCGAATAAATTAGAATTTATAAAATTTTTATATTTAATATAATATATATTATCTTACAGTTTCGTTGCTTAGGTTTTTTTGAGGTTCGGTCAACGAACCTCAAAAAAACCTAAGCAACGAAACTGTAGTTCATCCCGGTCGACATACATCATCAACTTCATCAACTACATTATCTTATATATTATATAAATTAAATTGTATAATATATTATATATATTATATTAAAAAATTTAATATATTATAAAATGTATAATAGAGCGCACCTGGGCGGTTTTTTGGGCCAAAGGGCGGGTTGACCTCCTTAGGACTGGCAGCCCTGGCTATCACTGATATCATCGATCGATGATACTAAAGCTAGATTTCTTATCAACTCGAGTTGATCTAGCTGTAGTAAAATTTAATTTTGTTATTTAGTTAATGTTAGTTCTTTAATTTTATTTAATAACATGATTGTTATAAGTTCGTATTACGTGCGTTTGCAAGCTGTTGTTTTGTTACTTTCGTGTTGGTTTACTATTTCCTGAAGAGGTTAATCAGTTCATGTCTTTTGATGTTTGGATCCGTCAAATGAAAAGTTCGTTCGCCGTTTTGGGAAGTAAGGAATTTTTGTGATGAAGACTTCATCACTTAGTGTTGAGAACGATCCGATTTCACCATGTGCATCTATAGCGCTTTCATGGGACTAAAAAGGGGATTTTAAAGAATCCCAGGAGGTTAAATAAGAGGTCGTTTTCCGAGTAATTTTGGACGATTATACCTAATGCTATTATAGCTGCGTTCGCAGAGTAAATTCCGAACCGTTCGGTGCATGCGCAGTAGGGCCTTTTGCAATTGCCGAGGGTGGGGGTCACAGAGTAACAGAGGGTGGGGTTTCATCGGTTTCCAGTAATTAAACACTCAAATTCTGATGCTCTGTGAACGCAGAACTCGTTCAAAATCGATTCCGGCAGTTCTGATTTTTTTTTTTTTTTTTTTTTTTTTTTCAGAACTTCCCGAACTGATTTCGACTGCCTCCTTGATTGTGCAAAGTCATCACGCGCGATTCATTTCCTTTTGTGATCTCCTGCAGGTAACTTCATAGGGACTAAGTATTAAATACTTAAAAAAACGTTTCGTTGGCCGAGGATCGAAGTTCTGTCCGTTTTAATTCCTGGAACCGTTCGAGTTTGGTTTCGATTCCGAATGGGCAGAACTTACTCTGCGAACGCAGCTATAATCCATTTTTCGTGGGGTGCCGGTTCAATACGCGCCCCACGTTGAAACTGTGTACGCCCCACAGTAGGTGAAGTGCCTCACTCTTTCCCGTCCAGAAGTAAACACCGTGTTGACAAATACCGCCATTAGAGAGGTATATTGTGCTGAATGGTATAATATGAGCCGCAAGGTTTGCACCAGCATCGTGCGAAAACGAGAGCAGATGATAGGTACTCCCGAAAACCAAATTCAAATAGATGAGGCCAGATTCGCTGGACGCCGAAAATACAATCGGGGAAGAATGATAAAAGGGGATCGACGTCCAGCAGAAGAACCTGACAGCGATGAAGATTATTCAGTGAAAAAAAAAAAAAACAGAATTCATGGTCGACGTTTTGCTGGCTGCAATTGAGAAAAGATGTTCCTGATCTATTCTTGGCATTCCTGAAGGACGTGAAGGAGGTGTATCGGTCCTAATCCCGTTCCAGAAATCGACGAAGCAGCTTCTGCTGATTATTTTGACATCTAGGTAAGCCCCATGCACATTTTCCTTATTTCATTTTTTGTGGGGCGCGTATTGAACCATAAACACAATGTGGGGCGCGTATTGAACCAGAAACACAATGTGGGGCGCGTATTGAACCAGAAACACAATGTGGGGCGCGTACTGAACCAGAAACACAACTGTGGGGCGCGTATTGAACCGGCACCTTTCGTGGTCCCAAAATTTGGGACTCATTTAATGTGTCCAAACATTGAACCAATTTTATTTAGATAAAAAAAAAAAAAAAAAAAAAATCAGAACTGCCGGAATCGATTCCGAACAATTCTGAACAATTTCTGCGTTTGCAGAGCATCAGAAGTTGTGTTTAATTCCTGGAAGCCGATGTACCCCTCGGGCCCTTGCAAAAGGCCCTACTGCGCATGCGCCGAACGGTTGGGAATTACCAGAATTACTCTGCGAACGCAGCTTGTCTGTGGCAGTCAGTGTTTCACTATAAGCCAGTGTTTCACACATTTGCCCCGTGATGCTTGACTTCTCTGAATAATTGATGCAATTTAGACAATTACCCCTTTTACCTGGGGAAATGTGTACTACCGAGGACTTTTGAAAAATTATCATTTCAAAATTATGAACAGCGGTAAATGAGAAAACCTTTGGTGATATTTGAATTCAGCATTAAATAAGCTACGTTTAGAAAAAAAAGAAAGATTGGAATTACCTGCAATATGATGGCTGAAAATTAAGTCCAAAGTTGAACCATTGAAAAAGAGCATACGCAATCACCCCATTCCACCCTACATGAGGCGTTTTTTTTTTTTTAACCTTTCAACATAAAAATGAAGTGTTAAGATAAGATAGGTTGTACACAAATATAACGAGTATTATTTTACGAAAAAAATTGTCGACAGAATTATAGACAACTGAATGGTTACTATCGTGACATGGTATATTTTTTTTTAAATGATCCATTTATACCTATAGCATATAGGTTATAACTGGTCCATTACGATAGCAATAAGAAGAATTCAGGGTTTCCCAACAAAACTTTTGATGGGATACCCCTGGGCAGCGTAAAAACCACGATTTCTGACTTTTTTGCGTTTTCCAATATTACTCGAGAACAACTTATCGAAGCGACATTTTTCAGCAGTTTTTAAACTACCCACATGTCTGTGACGTTCAATATAACTACTCTTAGAGGGTTCACAGTGAAATAAAAATAAAGAAAACTGTCGGTTTTTGACAAAGTTGGAAAAAAATTGTTTAAGTTATACGTACGAGCTGTATCTTGATTGCTGTTAGGGTTGAAAACAACTTTATGGGGCGCAAATTGTTGCTAATTTCATTAAATTTAAAACCGTTCGGGTGAACAATATCGCTAGGATCACTTGGTCTCGTGTAATATTGGAAAACCCGAAAAAGTATTTACTGGACTACACGCATTTATTTAATAAGATCAAAAATCTTACTGGACTCCAAGTAACGGGCTGTAAACCTGACTCAAGCCTGAACCTACCTATTTGAGAGATATTACCAATGCAATTATCTAAGATGGAGTAATCGACAACTTCCCTAGTTTTTAGGCGGAGTAAACGCTAACGATGACCGCCCACTTTTCAAAGAACTCTCCTGGCCTGAGACAGGCATTATCGTTTACTCCCTCGGAATTGAGGCCTTGGGAGTAAATGCAAATACGCCCAATTGTAGAAGGTGTGACGCCTCTGCTTTTGCATCCTTGTCGTTTTCAATGGGAGCTTTATCCAGTGCATGAGCTTTACACAGCCTGATGAGGAATGCACTAACTTGAGACTGGTATCATACCTCTAATGTATTAAATTTTCCAAAAACTGAGGAGTCATGTTCATTGAAGCCACTCTTAGAAGGACGTCTTTCTTGACGGCATAGAACACCAACGACGGTCAACCTGTCGCTCGCTTATAACCTCTTCACTCAGTCTGGCAGTTACTGCGTTCTTCCACCAATGTTGTGCTGTTGTGAGAAGGAAAGCACAAACGCATTTGCTATTCCTTCTGGCGGGGTCATAAATGCTTGCAGAATGGTTGACGTTTGCCCAATTACCCCATTGTGATTTCTTGATACACTCGCCACCTGTTGGACACTTTAAGGGGACTCGATTTCACTTATTCGGCCTTCAACGGCGGTGAAACGCAGAAGGGTGGGGGAGCTTAATTTATGCTGAAAAACCTCCCTCTTTTAAAGGGCAAAATCGCCTTAGGTCGGAAGAGGTTGAGATTAATCGGGGATTAAGCTCAATTAAGGGTGTTGAGGATCGTCTCGTCATTTCTAACGAACGTCAATTTTCAGATTCAGCGGGGCGGCCGCGAGGATGTTCAACCCACGAAGCATCTCGTCAACTCCAATCCTGACGAATCAATACGTCTGCCGGTAATTACTTGAAATTCATATGAGTTTGTTCGATAAGCATCTCACACATTGTGCGGTATTCACGAAGGAAAAGCAGTTTTTGTGGTGTCGAGGGCCGTTTCGGCCGCCTGCGGCAAAAAATGGCATCACGAAACATCACAATTAGCACGCGAGGGGACACGCGAACAATAACCTCTATGCAGCAAAAGGTTGTCGTAAAAGCCGTCATTTTCAGATTCAACAAAACATTTGGTGAGTTACACTAGTGCGCTGTGGAAGTATAGGATGCTCCAGGCTTTGCAGGAGTGGCGTATTCGGCAGACAGGATTTATGGGGAGGACCGGGGCTCGGTATCGTGTGCTCATTAAAAGCTGAGAGTGGCATTCAATCACAAGCCCAATAATTATTATGGTCTCTCAGACTGGTGTTTGACTGGTCTGGTTTCTGGTCTCAGACTGGATTCCTTGTTTCGAATAACGATACCTAATAATGATGAGTCCCTTCTGCTAAATGTCGTCGAAAAAAGGATGACCAACGATATCCTCGATGCTCGATTTTTGGGCTCGGCTGTTTGAGTAGCAAATTTGGCTAACTTGCGCATCTCTCTCGGCCAATCAAAAGATGAAGAAGCATCCCACGTCATGTACCCCCTCCATGTATCGGAATTCAAATATTACATTTTTCCTAAGGGTCTATAAATAATAGAGACGCGTTTTCTGCAACGTTGACCCATTTTCGTAACTTTTGAAGCACGATTTTTCAAGGAAAAAAAAAAAATCTTTCAAGGGGCTCATTCTCTTTCTCTACAAATGAGGAAAAAATCTTCTTAAAAAAGTGGAAGCTTTGGGACCAGGGTTCTGAGGTAAATGCCGCATTTGACGCAGCGTTGTGTAATCTCTACACGGTTATTGGCTACTGGTTGCATTTAACTTGACCCGCCTTCTAATCGCTCTGTCAATACGACTGTTGACCCTTTTCTGTAACCTTTGCATAACTTTAAGCTCCTCAACGCCCTTCGTAAGTCTTCCTTTTCACTCGGGCATTTTCACACCCGTAATTCAACCCGGGAAATCGATTACGGACAGTTGGTAGGGGAAGTTAATATACCGTTCCATCCTCTAGCAGGGGGTCAGAACCGATTCGCCCATTTTTCAAAGGTTCTTTTTCGGACGAAGAGAGAATTTCCCGGTTTGTTTGGCGACTCGTTGGTCGTTATCCCCCCCCCCCCCCCCCCTAACAGCATGATTGGGGTTGTTCGATGTGCCGGGAGCACATTTCAGAGCGTTTTGGTCTTGTTCGGTTGGTGAGGGGTTGAGGAGATCAGGACTTGTAACGAGTTGATAAGCTCTGCCATGCTAACCTTCCTGACACTATTATGTAGACAAAAACAAACGACGACGTAATGGGTCTGCAATGGAGTCCCTGCCAGCTAGGTATGGGATATCGAAACTCCAATATTGATGTTGGTATTGAACTCATCATTGAGTGCGAAAAACATTGTCAAGTTGAAGTGGGGCAAGTGCATAGTGGAGCTATCACAGCCATGAGATTGGGTTCAGGGAGGTACAATCATTCGGGAAATTTGCGAAATAGCCTCCTCGTTGGAAGGCTGCTCGCAAGAATGCGTTACAACTGTGTATAACCTGACAGGAAGGTTGCAAACAGCCACATGTTCCTCTCTCTCCTCATAATATTTTTGAAGATGGTCGCTTCGCCATTGTTGTGAAACATTTTCAATTAAATTGAAAATGTTTCAATTTAAGAATTTGTTCTGTGGTAGGTAACTGCAGACTTTCTGATATTCTTCTATTGTAAACCATGAGGATTCGGATAAGCAATAATTTTTGGGATTCCAGCCCACTTCTGCAATTGCTCCTGACTTCTTCCTAGTATGGGGCAAGTGCGTTTTTACTCTTTTTTCTCGTTTTTTTGGCCTACCCTGATCTCTGAGGTTTAAAAATCTATAATTCAGTCAATATTTGGTTTAATCTACTGTTAGTCTAAAGGTTTAGTCGACATGTAGACTAAACACCTTTGTAGTCTACATGTAGACTAAACTGCAGTTTAGTCAACGTGCAGCCGTAATATTGGGTTCAAGGAGCAGAAATCAGTTGTGAAATTTGCGAAATAGCTTCCTCATTGGAAGGCTGCTCACTAAAGTGCGTTATAACTGCAGATAACATGACAGGAAGGTTGCAAACAGCCACATTTTCCTATACTCCTATTGAAGAGGGTCGCTCCGCCGTTATTGTGAAACATTTTCAAGTTTTCTGTGGTAGGTAACTAAAACCCTTTCGATATTCTTTAATTGTAAACCATGAGGATCCAGATTACTCATAAATTTTGGGACTCCAGTCCACATCCACACATTCCGCTGACTTTTTCCTGGTTTGGGGCAAGTGCGTTTTGACTCTGTCTTCTCGTTTTTCGGCCTACCCTGATCTCTGAGGTTTAAAAAAGTCTAAAATTCAGTCAAATTGGTGCGAATTTGAAATTTCCTACAGGTTCTGCAAAAGTTAGAGTTTACCATCCTTTCCCCACAACGGCCATTTTGCAGATTACTTTCCTGGGGCAAGTGCATAGTAGAGACTCGGAAACGTTTGTTGTTTTTGAAAAATTGTTTCTTATTTTGATAGACAGAGAGATTGAGGAGAGTGGTGGGATACTTGAGCAAAACTTGGAATATTTCTATCTACTAACGGTGGTACGTTTCTATTGCCACCCACAAAATTTAATGAGTCCGGGATTCTGTAGATTTACCGGATTTTATACATTCGTATGAACATAATATATTATATACTTTAAATGGTAGAAATCGAAAATACGTAAAGGAGTGAAGCATAAATTTAAAAAATTAAATACCTAATGTAATTTTTATTGTTCTTATTTTTTATTTTTCAATTGTAATTTATATTGTTATTTTTTCATCATTTTCAAAAAAGTTTATTACTTTCTATGTTTTAAATTTTCAATTTCTATTTTCATCACCTATTTTTTAAACTTTATTATTTTCTACTTTTTATTTTATTACCTACCTATTTTTAATTTCATTATTATTATTTCAACTATTTTTAGTAATTATATTAAAATTGTAATTAATTTTTCGTAAGTTTTTAAATTTTAATATCAACTTTTAAGTTTAATAATTTATTGAAAACAAATTTTAAAAAATAGATAGGCCTAAATAAAGCCCCCCCACCCCACCCCCACCCAGTTGGTACTTGCAATCAAAACCCACGTACCTATTTGACCAAACCTTAACAGCTTTAATTTACACGGTCAAAAACATCACCAAAATTTAATATTAGGTAGGTAATAATAAATAATTGTAAAAATTGACTCACCCATTGATGGAGTTGGTACTCAGGGGTACGCTGTCTGTGAAAATAGAGTCTCGAGAAATGTCGTCGGCCATGGCGACTTTGAGCTGGTGTCCGAAAGATGCGAGGTCCTCACGGAACACTTCGGATGCCGGGGTGAGCGCGCCGGACGCCGGAGGCGGAACCGGCGTTGAAAGCGGTAACGGCGTACTCTCTTCGGGGAGGACCGGTTCCTCGTTATAAATATATAAATAAGCTATGACAAGGTATATGATGGACACTATGAAGGACGGGATGGGGATGGCTATCGCGTACACGAGGTTCATGTACACTTGCCACATGTCCAAGTCCGTGATGACGAGGCTCGGTTCAATCCGTGAATAGTAACACGAATAGTTGAATCCCAGGGTGGCGTGGGCTTTGAGCCATATCGTACAGTTGAGCATCGGAGGGTATCCGCACCCTTTAACGTTGGGGAACAACCGGGCTTTGTAGTAATACCAATCGGAGCCGTTTGGAGCGAAACCATGTTCGGGCTCCATCGTCGGTTCTTCTTCAATCTCCGGCGGTATCCTGTTGTAGGACTCGTCGTAGTCGTAGTCCCGGATGGCTCTTGGAGTTCGGTCGTGCAAGGCTCTAGCAACCCGCTTGGCACCCTCTTGGACTGCTCGTGGAACTATCCTGCTAGCCTCGTCCTCGTCTACAATCCCAGACTTGTTCGCCAATTTGTAGTGGACCCGGATCTGAAGACACTCGTAGACATCTTTGGTGCACCCCTCTTTGCACGACGTCCACGAGCAATTGGACATCCCCCGGTTCTGGATTATTTGCGTCGTCTGGCATAACGTCGGCGTCTCCTCGAACTCCATGAATATCGTCGTGAAAGCCGGCTCGATTACGAAAGGCACAAGGAAGAGAAAGGCGAACAAGCTGAAAGTGGCGAGGAGGATGAAGCTGGCAGTTATGTAGAAGAGCAACTTTTCCTTGGTGGTTTGTGGCTGCTCGGCCATTGTGGGTCTGTTACCTCATCGCCTCCATTACCTGCAACACTAACCCCTCTTCCGTCAGTCACTCAGCTTCAATCAGTCAAATCATTCAATCCCAAATACGACAAAGCGGCCTGAAAACCAGGACACTCGGTCGGAAATCCTCCCTCAGTCATACCGCTGCACATACTGAATTACCTCTTTCACTTGAGATAGATATTAATGCTGATGTCGAACAGGGCTTACTAATTTTTCTGCAGAAATCATACTAGATTTTGGTTTATTATTTTTGGAATAATACGCCTATTTAATCGCGACGGAGGTCGACGACTCCGATCAGCCTCAAAATTTGACATTATCCGTTTCAAGAGGTCTAGATTCCAAAACCGAAATTTCCGTCCGCCGTCCAGGCCGTTTTGGGCAGTAGGAATTTTTTTTAAAATCTGAAATTTTGACAAAATACTCCGTTTACCATCTAGTTGTGCCGGCAAGGTTTTCAGCCCGATCGCCCTAACCCGTGGGGTGCTAAGGGGGCTAAAATGGGGGCTACGGGAGAGGTTTTTTAAAAGGCTTTTGGCTGTGGGATCGAGTTAAGTGTCGTTTTCGAAGTATTTTTGGGCGTAGAATCCATTTTCGGGTGTCCCAGAACGATACGATTTCACTGCGGCGATCTATAGGGCTTTCATGGGTCTAAAAATGGGATTTTTGAAGGATTTGAAGGTACATACTTTACAACTGCCTCTTCATTTTTGAGCTTCTCATTCAAATTTCATTTATAGGACTGGAAAAATTTGCAGAAATTTCGCTTCAGACACCATGTACATATCTGCATGCGGGGTGTTTACTCCGTTTTATTCACTTTTTAGTCATTCATTGGATTCAGTTATTCAATGTAAAACTACATTCTGACAACGTCAGGTGACCTCCAACTAACCCCAGTATGTGCAGTGGCGTTGAAATATCAACAAAACACCGAAAGATGCAGACAACAAAGTGGAACGTCGCAAACCACAATCGTCAGGAAAACACCAACACAACACATATGACGACGAGAAGACAACCAAACGGGAATAAACTATAACGCAACAGACTGCCGAACTGGACGACTCATCGCTGTAGGCTACAGGAAATGGAAAAAAGTCAAATCATAATGGAAAATTTAAATGAATGAACATGAAGAAAGCACATGGTTGGGAACCAGACCTGCTCAAGAAGGAAATATGACATAATATGGTCTTTCATACATAATATGTAATCATATCCCTGAAAGACCATATTATATGAGGTTGTCTGACTTTGGGCACGTGGGGTTGGAGACGCAATGTCTTTGGACACACGCAAAGTGAAGTGAATTTATCTTACTTTCATAACCAGCTATAAGTAGGTACTTAACATTTTTAAAGGAGTTGAATTAAATTCTATATAGGGGCTCGTCTGCTTAGGGATTGTGAACATGTTCGTTCCGTTTGAATTGCACTTTCGACACAGTTGCACTTACTTGAAGGTACCAATAATCATGAGGATATCTCGTCCATCTCGATACTGACATCACCCGAAATAAGTGAAAGAAATGTGTCTCGGTTGAACCGAGTCGGTTCCTATCAGCAGAAGACGTCAGGATGAGGAAGTAAAGTGTTAAGCAGCAGTCTTTGGCCTATTTAAAACTCCTAGAATCCGTGTTTTTTTAATTGTTGATTTCAGTATTAATGCTTTTTTCTTCTGATTATTGTTTACCTTTGAATTTAAATTATATATATATATATTTAATTTTTATATATTGTTTTTGCATTAAATATAAAAATTTAAATTCAAAGGTAAAAAAAAAAAAATTGGACGGTAGACCTATGGTTCTACAGTCAGATCATTTAATAATGATTAATTTTACAGCAACCCTCTACTTGTAACCAACCGCTAAACTTCCTTAGAGACCAATCATGTGATTATAGTTTTCGCGATCACGTTGCGCTCAAAATCCCCCGTGACGTGACGAAAACAAATGGAAACGTCCTGTTAATCATTATTAAATGATAAAAATTGAAAATTTTTAATTGTTGACGATTTTCAGTCAAAACTTGTAGGTAGGTATGGGACAGTTTGATTTAATGGTAATTTACCATTCATTTTTTATATTTTTATTAGTACTTCTTTCAATGTACCTACTCTTTCAAACTTTCTCTTCTCAGTTTAATCGTTCATGAAAATAAACAAACAATATCTCTGTGAGGAATGATATCACTAAAAAAAAAGCGAATGTTGAAACTGGAGGCCGTTTAGGGGTGAATTTATAGCCGCCCGAAGTTGTGCATCATTTTATGACGCCTCCGGTTGTGGGGGTGTAGGATGAGGTTATGGACCGGGAAGGTTATGAAGTGGGGGGTTATGGAGAGTCGTAACGCTCAAACAACAAGTTTATTGTCCCGAAGCCGTCTGTGGCAGGCAGGAATGAGCTTTTTACGGTCGTGATAGAATCCGTTGATTTGAGCTGATCGAAAATATTGATTCGTTTGTTGAAATTATCACATTATTTGTTTGCAGTAAAATTATAACCGCAGATTGCAGGAGGGCCGACTGTAGGTCATAACAGGCCATAACTGCAGCGCGTAGCAGATTCCTCGAGCCGGGATTTTAATATTCCCTCCGCTTTATGGAATTACAAGGAAATCCCCGCCTTGCCAGACGCTAATTGTGCCCTGCTGGTTTCCAATGGTTACAACCTTTTTTATGGCCCTTTTTTTGCTCGATAGCGTTTATGTTGTTGATCTCGAGTGTGTTTTCCGTTTTATCGATGGGTTTCGTTTTGTGTAATTGTTTGTACCTGTTAAGGGATTTTATTTTTTCATTCTAGTATGCCACTGCAGTCCACTGGGGTGGTGGTGGGCTCAGATTGCAGACTGGACGACGTATTCCGTGTTCAGTGAACAATGTTCATTACTGATGGAGGCGAAATGTGCTGGTGGGTCAACGACTGTAATCAATGATGGTCCTCTTGAAGTCCCAGTCCGTGCTGTATGGCAGGTCCCCATCTGAAGCAATGGCCGTGGTCGTTTCACCATAGCATGGCACGACTCTTTCACCGTCGTGGTCACCAGTTATGTAGGGCACCCTGCTGAACGGATGTTGGGGGTGTACCTACATGCAAATACTGTGTTCCTAATTGATTACTTAATAGGTCTATCAATATTTGTGTTGTTTGTTTGGGGGAAGGCCTCCTGCGTAACTGGGATTTCGCCCAAGGTGTCCTTGGAGGAGGAAGAAGAAGGGAGTAGGTACCTGAATATCCCTGCCCAGGGCATAACATGAGATGTCGCGAGCTTCTACCCTGGGAGGCGGCTTCGAGGCAGAAGTGGGAGTCCCGCTATCTCCAGACTGGCACGAAGTGTCGTGTTTGTCTGGAATGCACTGTGTCTTTCCTCGGAACAGGGCTGTGGTGAATCCAATATCAAACACGAAAGTGTCGTGATTGGTATCGGTTCTCCCACAGCTCACAATTAAATTGAAATTGGGCTGACGGAGCAAATGGTCGCTAATGGAGACTCGACGTTCAGTGCGTTAAACTTCACAAAGGCATCGCCGTCCAACCCAATCATACAAAGGGCAGTTCTCCTGGCGCCTACAAGCGAAGTGTCGCTAATAGGTGCCAGGCAGCTGCCCCGCGCGAAAATATTGGGCCCGCTGATCCGGCGTCCTCAACTGAATTGTCGGCTAGGGATGTCTGGACAGTGGTTCCAATCAAAAAGTCACTGCTTGAATTAATCATGACGATAAACGATCAGTGAAGGATACCTGGCGGTGAGATAAGGGACGGTCCGGGTCGTGGGAGGTGAAGCCTCTCCCGCGAGAAGCTGGGCTGCCCGATCTCACCGCCAGGCGCAGCGCTTCTCGTGGCAGACTGGCGAATTTACAACAATAGAGTGCGGCCCATGGGTCCCACAGGAGCCTTCATCCAGATCCTCCAGAAGAAGCTACTGCCAGCCAAGTCAATACAATGACAAAGAAATGAACAACAATAACAACAGTTTCATGTGCTTTCTTCAAGATAATATCAGAAAATTGAAATTAAAAAATAATATAAAGTTTTGGAAATAACCATCAAACAAACAAAAAAATCACAAAAAAGGAAAGAAATAATTATACTGTTATACCAATAAAATAAGGGGTGAGAACGATAATTAATGGTTGAGTACAAAGGAAGCGACACTCAACAGGAAAATACGGGAACATATCAGCAACACGAGTCAGCTTCACATTCGCAGCGCACAAAACTTCAACATGCACAAAAAGGGAGGAGCTTCATGACGGACACCAGAAAAGAGGAAGCAACAAACGCAACAATACGGCGACAGACGGTTTGTCAGGTGAAACCAGAGCTTTGGAGGGATGGAGACAAAACAACGAGAAACAACAAGAGGACGCCGCTCGTAGGACATGCCGTTAAATTAACTTTGGGAAGCTTTTAAGGGGAGTATCAAATAATTTTATCGCTTTCCGGATTTTCAACTCTGTGGTCTTACGGTGCCAAGCAATGTCGCAAAAAGTGAACGAACTCCGCCTGACCTTTTCGCTCAGTCAACTCATTCCGGCTAGCGTGACCGGTTAAATTATTTAAATTATGTAAGACGGTTAAATTATTTAAATTATGTAAGACGGTTAAATTATTTACCCTCACCCACCAAGTGAGAGGAAAAACTTGCTTCCCCCATCATGTGGGGAAATCGATAGCAGCGAAGCGATAGCGATAGCGTTCGGCAGTTGAACACTGATTGTGGGGAATGAGCGATAGCGATAGCGCCGGCAGATGCCGATAGCGACAGCGATAGCGTTCGGCAGTTGAACACTGATTGTGGGGAATGAGCGATATGCGAGAGTTTGACAGGAAGGCTTCAATTCGTCAGGTTATGGAGCATTATTCAGATTTTGAGTTTGAAACTTCGTTTACTTCAGCGTAGAATTTGGTAACGAATACAAACATATCGATATTTTGAAATGACGGTTTATTGTATTCCGTAGTATACAGCTCAAATATATGCATGTAGAGAATATCAAGGCAGATGGAAATTTTGAAAAAATAAAATGAATGATGAGGTAGTAATTATTTTAGTTTAATTTTTTTACAAAATTACAAATAATTAGTCTTATTTTTTCAGTAGTAGGTATACCTAGGTGCCTACTTACACGAATGGAATCTGTTGACGTGTGGGTGAAAAGTTGTTGTGGGTTTGTCAAATAAGAGGAAAATGTGCCGACGTTTCAAGACATATTCTCCCATCATCAGGGAATGAAATGAACAAATGACAGCAATTTAAAAAAACAAAAAATTTTCGAGGACATTTCAACAGAGTTTATAACGGATATAGAAACATAATGTGTTTTAAATATTATTAAAGATATTAGGATATGTTTAAATATCCGTTTTAAACTCTGTTCTAATGTCCTGATGATAGGAGAGTATATCTCTTGAAACGTCGGAACATTCTTGTCTTATTTGACCAATCCTCAACAACTTTCCACCCACATTCTTTGAAACGGTCAACATCATCATCACCCATGAATCTGTTGACGACTACCAATATGGCATTATTATCAAGATTAGCCTCAAAATTTGACGTTATCCGTTTCAAGCGGTCTAGGTGCCAAAACCGAAATGTCCGTCCGCCGTCCGAGTCGTTTTGGGAAGTAGGGATTTTTTTAAAATCTGAAATTTTGACAAAATACTCCGTTTACAATCTAGTTGTGCCGGCGCGGTTTTCAGCCCGATCGCCCTAACCCGTGGGGTGTTAAGATAAAATTGGGCTACAGGAGGGGTTTTTTGAAGGTTTTCCGCTATTGGGTTGAGTTAGGTGTCGTTTTCGAAGTATTTTTGGACATAGAATTCATTTTTGGGGGTCCCGGAACGATCCGATTTCACCGTGGGAATCTATGGGGCTACAAATGGGATTTTTGGAGGATCCCAGGAGGTCAAATATTTTCCGAGTAATTTTGGACGTTTACCTGATCCATTTTTCGAGATCCCACATCTGTCCAAACAATGTAAAGATGTTTTTTCTTTTTTTCAATTTTTTATTTATATTTATTGACACAGAAATAATTTTTGCTCAAGTAACCTATATCAAAGAATAATAAACCCTTGTGTAAAATGTGCAGCGTTTTTGTTATTAATTTATCTACACTATTATAGTTGAGAATATCACGTTATTAGTCTTAAACTACGTAGGTAGTCTACGTGTCTCACGTGGTCTTAAACTAATTAAAACTTTTGATATACGTAGGTAGTCTTTCATTCCCGTTTTCCTTCTTGATCAGTTCAGCTAACACTACACAGCTAATATGGTTAATCGCTCACAACTCTACTGTGTTGATTAACTTCATTGACAGCTTTGCTGAGTTGGCTCTTCCCTCACAACTCTGCTGCCTTGCCTCCCTGCACACCACTTCTCTGACTTGGCTCCTTACTCACTACTCTCCCGATTTCCCTCCTTATTTATTGCTCTGGCAGCTCTGCAGATTTGGCTTCTCGCTCACTGCTCTTCTGATTTCCCTCCTCATTTACTGCTCTTTTGATTTGGCTTTTTACTTTGGCTCTTCACTTGCTGCTACGCTGATTTGGCCAGTTGCTCACATTTATGCTGATTTTGCACGTCACTCACTGCTCCTCTGATTCGACAACTCATTCACCCTCCACCTCCAGTCAATGTGAAAATCCACAGATTTTGGGACGCGAGTACACTTCAATAGAATCTCGCCATCGTCCGCCTCAAAACTGATTCAAACTCTCGGATATTCTTCCATTCCCGTTTTCCTCCTCGACGGCCGACCGTTGCAGCCGAATCGATACGTCCTTCCAATTATTAGCCGTCCAGCACGCGATTTTCCTGCCACCCACTTTCCACTGACGAATAAACCACCTGTCTCGGTGAAATAAACAATTTTCTTTTTGACGTCGTTTGGGGAGGGGAGGAGGAAAATTGAAAACGAGTTGATTCGAGTGGAAACTCGGGGCGGACAGCCGGCTGTGTGACGACTGATTGGGGATTTGTCTGAACATAGGTACTTTTCTCTTTGAAATTGCTGGAATCAGAGCGAAGTCTAAACCTTTTGGCGGAAGACTTTAGTTCTTCGGGGAGGTTACACAGGTCAGGTTTTGATTGTGGTTTACTTATCTCAACTTCGTAATCGAAGGGCTGGCGTACAAAGAGCCAACATTTAGTTACTTATCATTTAACATCCCTCCCATTCACTTAGAATTACCTACTTATTTTTAATAATGACGCTTTCAATCAGAGTCTTTTTAGTTAAACGATGTGATCTATAAATGTATGATCTGTACATTATATTGTTAATGCGGGTGGAAAGTTGTTGAGGGTAGGTCAAATAAGATGGACCAAAAATGGATTCTACGTTTAAAAATACTTCAAAAACGACACCTAACTGGACCCCGTAGCCAAAAACCTTCAAAAACCCCTCCCGTTGCCCCATAGCTCCACGGGTTTGGGCGATCAGACTGAAAACCTTGCGGGCACTACCTACTACATGGTAAACCGAGTATTATGTCAGAATTTCAGATTTTAAACATGACACTGAACAGAGCTGAAACGTCCATACAAGTCGAATATCAAGGTGAGAATGAAAATGTGACGGTTCCAATAATGGCGTAGGACCTACGCCATCAAATACCTGTATTTGAATGATTTTGACTGGTGAGACTAGTGGGGTGTCGTTTACGAGGGATCTTCAGCCGGGGAGTCGATTTTTTGGGGTTTCAGACCTGACCCACCTCAACCTCAGGCTCTCAGGGGCATCTTAAGTGGCTACAAGTGGGGTTTTTGAAGTGCTTTGGTCCTGAAGGTCTAGTGGGATGTCGATTTCTTAGCATTTTCGGACGTAAAATTGATTTACGGGGGTCCCAAACGATCCGATGTCATCGTGGGGATCCACGGGGCTTTCATGGAGCTACAAATGGAGACTTTGAATGATTTAGACGAGGAGGTCGTATGAGGTGTCGTCTTCGGCGTATTTTTGAACGTAGAATCGATTTTTGAGGGTTTCAGGTCTATTCACAACCCGTTAGACCATATCTGAGGGTCCATCTGTGACGTTAAAATAAGTGTAAGGAGGGATTTTTGAAGGATTTTAGGCAAGGCTTGGAATAAGGTGTCATTTTCGCCGTAATTTTGGCAGTAGAATCGATTTTGGGGTTTCAAACTTGACCGAGCTCCACCTGACGCTCTATGTGGCTACAAGTAGGGTTTTTGATGGGCTTTGGTCCTAAATGTTGAGTGGGATGTCGATTTCGCAGTATTATTGAACGTAGAACTGATTTATGGGAATTCCAGACCTGCCCAATCGTATAACATAATATGTTATACTTGGGTATACCCAAGTATGATTATGATTGAAGGGTATACCCAGAGGCTCTTTCGGGCTTCTCTATAGCCTTATAAGGCTATAAATGGAGATTTTGGAGGGTTTTGATCAGGAAGTCGTATGAGGTGTCGTTTTCGACGTTATTTTGAACGCATAATCGATTTATGAGCGTTTCAGCGTTATTCCCGACCCATTAGACCACATCTGGGTGTCCGTCTGTGGGGCTAAAATAAGTAAAAGGAGGGATTTTTGAAGGATTTAGGGGATTGATAAGGTGTCGTTTTCGACGTAGTTTTGTCGTAGATTCATTTTTTGGGGGGGTTTCAGACTTGACCGATCTCCACCTGATGCTCGAAGTGGTTATAAGTGAGGTTTTTGAAGGGCTTTGGTCTTGAAGGTCGAGTGGGATGTCGATTTCGCAGTATTTTCTAACGTAGAAATGATTTATGGGGATCCCAGCCGTGAGGGGTTCTAAACGTGTAAAACTACACCTAGAGGCTCTGCGGTCTGTAGGGCTAAAATGAGGCAATACGAGGATTCTTTTATGTAATTGGCGAAGTGTGTCGGTTTCGATTTTTGACGTAAAATCACCTTTTCGAAGCGCCCAACCTCTCCACTCCAGTACCTACTGTCTTCAAATATTTAAAATAATACACCCACCGGTAAAATCGGCGGCCTTTTTGCCATAAACAACAACGACAAAAACAAGAACTAAGCATTAGTGTAAACAATCCCTCTTATTTTCTCATTTTCTAAAACCCACAAAATCTGTAATACATTGTATTACAAACCATCCTCATTTGGAATATAAAATGAGGATACATTTTTATGAACGAATTTTAGTTGATTTTCCAGTCCTTTTCATATAGACAATCAAACTTTTTTTTCATCGATTGATTTATTTCTCGAACAAAATGATGTCAACGTTTTTGAGTTTCAACTTTATTTCGGAAAATTGTGGTTTTTCGGCTTCTATGATTGTTTTTACCGTGAAGTTTGTACGGCGGAATGATTTAAGGCGAAGTGTCATGAAGATGAATGCTAACTGCAGTGTGCTGCAAGGTCATTACCACAACTTTGGGCAGATTTTGAGAGTAATTTATTTATTTTTATTATTTTTTTAATCAGAAGATGTCGAAGGGGAGCAACAATTGGTTTCTGAAGGTTTTTGGTTCACAGGGATACCTTTGACCTTTTGTGACCTGCCTGACCACGACCTAGATTTGACCTGAGGTGAGGATATTTTAGTTACAAAAATATTGATGTTTTGGCAACTGTTAAGGGGGGTGTTGAAGGGTTTTTTGGGGCATGTCCTAAGCGAGCAGCAAACAAACACAAGGACAAACACTCATGCAAACACAACACACAAGGACCGTCTCCCTCCGGGCGTCCCCGACGCGGCCGCCTCCCGCCAAGGACTCCGGGAGAACCATAACCGTCCCGGAGACGCCCAGTGGAGCCGGTCCGGCGGACACAGGGGCGCGGTGTTGTCAGATACGCACAGTTGTCATTTGTAGGGGTAGCAAGGCGATTAGAACCTCACAACCCCAGACGGTCGTTCCCCGGTCGCCGCTCCATCACTACTGAACTACTGAACTGCTCCCAGCGGCCGCCCCCGAGGTTCCCTACACCCCTTTCGCCGCCTCCGGCCGTCCCCACCCCCTTCGTGCTTTCCGCCGCCTTCAACCCCCCCGCGTCACACAGTTTCTTGTACAATACCCAACTCATAGACTTCAATCAATGGATTCAACTGTTCAAAAGTCGATTTCCCTCAACCCCTCACTTCTTACCTCTTTCATAATATGAAAGAGGTAAGAAGTGAGGAGTTATGGGAAACCATATTATGGGAAACCACGGTTAGTAGAAGAGGCGGTAGGGTTCATTAGGAAGCAAGTTGCGGCCTCGTGACTTCACTGGTGAAAACCCGACAAGTTTCCTATGCATTGAACTGAACGGTTTTTTCGGCAAAGCGCCAAGTGATTCAACGTAGTAGATACTCTTTTTTCATATTTCCTCCTAATTGTTTATTCTCTTTTGATCCTAATTATTCAGGGAGGAATATAGTAATGCTAAGAATGGAATGAAATGGCAAAAGCTAGAGAGCCAAACTTACACCGGGTTGTAATAATTTTGTTTAAAACGCTGCAAATTTTACACAAGGGTTTATTATTCTGTGATATAGGTTAATTGCGCATAAATTAATTCTGTTTCGAAAATAAGCAAAAGCTAGAGAGCCAAGTTTATTATTCTGTGATATAAGTTAATTGCGCAAAAATTAATCCTTTTTCGAAAATGAAATATTTTTGAAAAAGTTGAAAAAAAGTTTACTTATACAATGTTTGGACAAATTTGGGACCTCGATAAATGAACAACGAGTCCAAAATAATTCATAGTCTATTTATTGAGGTCCCAAGTTCGAGTAATTATTACTCAGAAAGCGACACCTTATTTTACATCCTGGGATCGTTAAAAATCCCATTTGTAGCGCCATGAAAGCTCCATAGATCCCCACGGTGAAATCGGATCGTTCTGGGACCTCCAAAAATGGATTCTGCGTTCATAAATACTCCTAAAACGACAAATTATATTCGCAAATTTGAGAATTTCGAATTAAAAGTGTTAAACAGCTTTAAAAATAGAAATTAATACGTTAACGCGATATAATATTTTTTGTATATCTACCTACTACTATCATCGAGTAGAGACTCCAGTTTGTAGACTTTTGTGAATTAAGCATTAAGAAGTGATACCTACTGTAGTCTATTATAGAGTCGATTATTGAGAGACTTCTCAGTGATTAATTTCACAAAAATCATTACACTGGTGTCATACTCGAAGAAAACATTTACTTTACCTTTTTGACCTGAAATCTACGACAACTTTCCTGATAATCCTTGATTTTGGTACCTACCAACTCAATAAGAAATGTACTTAGTTTGAACCTATCACTGCTGTGTGTGAAATTTTCCGAAAGACGTTTAATTTGCAGGCTGCAAATTGCAGCCTTATTCTATGAGAAAGGGCACTCTTTGAGCTATTATCACCAGGTACCTAATGTTAAATTTCACCGAAGCATTTGAATTTGTGTTTCTCCTGTATGGAAAAGCTCAGACTAGTGTACTGTCTCACTGTCTTGCCCTAATTGAAACGTTGACTTTCAAGCTAAAGTGTGTTGCTTGCTTCAGATTCTGAACCCTGCCGTTGTTGCATTCATTCTCCGCCGTTATCGTGGCAGTCGGCATGTTCATTCAGACCCACAGTGCCTCTCAAACGGTGTCATTACGTTGCCGGCACAAATTGGCCATTTTGTCAACATTTCATGTTTTACAAACAATCTTCTACAGGCGACGCGCCAAGTTGACGGCGGAAGTTTGTCCGTATCGGGCGGCACATTTGCCAACTAACCTCGTCAGATTCGCTCAAATAATAGACACAATCTGTAATTATAGCCTGAAATTCTCTCGATTCCCCGTTTATTATGAAACATCCAAACCGGACTTGATAAAAACGGTCGACCTTGTCAAGGATCCGCCTCACGCTGGAAAAAATACAGCTTCCTGCCGAGTTTCGCATTGTTGAAACTCAATAACATTTCGGCAGCCCGACAAAAGAGATGATGAGATATCCTCATAAAAGGTTCGTCGGGCTAGTTTTAGAGCCAGTTTGGCGTGAGAGCTCAGGAATCGATATGGAGGCGGTTTTGGCGTTCGGAATTGTACTCGGCGCTGGAATATGCGTCATTGCTGTAAGTCTGCTCGACACTCGGGATAGATTCGTGTTTAGAGTGGAAACAAGTTTCAAACTAAACATGAGAGTAAAATGGGATTTGGGCTTACACAGATAATTCGAATTTTCTCGTCCCACTTTTGAACATTAATGAAATTTTGATAGGTGGGTGGTCAACACCTATTAACTGTATAAAATAAGTAAATTTTAGTTGCTCCAATCACTGGCGCTCTAATGAATATAAAAACGCTGCAAATTTTACACAAGAGTTTATAATTCTTCGATGTAGGCAGGTTAATTGTGATTTTTTTTTTTTTTTTCATTAAAAAAAAAGCTGTAATTACGATGTTTGGACACACTTGGGACCTCTAGAAATGGGTTATGCGTCCAAAATTACTCGGAAAACGGCATAAAGTCTTTATTTGACCTCCTGATATCCTTAAAAAATACCATTTGTAGCGCCATGAAAGCCCCATAGATCCCCACAGTAAAATCGGATCGTTCTGGGACCCCCAAAAATGTATTCTACGTCCAAAAATACTTCGAAAACGACATCCAACCCGACCCCATAGCCGAACACCTTCGAAAACTCCCATAGCCCCGTTGTATACAGACTATAGTCACACAGAGCACTGGTTTGGGCGATCGGGCTGAAAACCTTGCGGGCAAAACTAGATGGAAACTGAAAACTTATTCTGTTTTCAGATTTTTTTTTTTTTAATTAAAGAAAGAGGTGGTTACCAGTGGCTCAGTGGTTTGAACGTCGGACTGCCGAGTCAAACCAGTCTGGTTCGATCCCAACAGCCGGTGGACACCTTCCTTAAACTGATAATCACCTCTCGGAAGGCAATGGCGAACCACCGAGAGTATACTCGCCCAGGAAAACCTCTCTCATTTGCCGTTCGGAGCCGGCGTTAAACAGTATAGTAGGTCGCTACAACTTCTGTTAATAACTGTTCAACATGCTCGGCAGAAGTTAGTTGCGAGAGGTCGCCAAGGCCTGGGTATGCCACCCAGAGAAGTAGAAGAAAATTCCTAGACATTTCGCTTTTGGAATCTAGACATCTTGAAACGTATAATGTCAAATTTTGAGGCCGATCAGAATTTTCGAGCTCCGCCGCGATTCCATTGGTGTATTATTACAAGAATAATTAACCAAAACGAAGAAGAAGTTGAAGTAGAGTGTGAAAAGGAAGACGCAGCGTGAACCGAAAAATCACCTTCTCTTTTCTAATGTCATCATTCTTTCTGACGTTCTTTCTGAAATGTTGATCTATTCGTCACAAATTATAAAACTCTGTTTTAGGCCCCTTCGGATCCGCTGGCAGCATGTCAGTCAATCGCCAAAGAGGACACTGTGAGTATTGCTGAAAATATTTTCAAGTTTGTCAGCAGATGTAAAATCCTCTTCGCAAGCTGACCCCCCTGAAAGTAGGTACGTCTCGTCTCTTGGCCAGTCACCGCTCGAACTGCGCCTGGACTACTTGAAGGATCCTCAGCCAATGGCAGGCACACTGGCAATATCCAACTCATCATTTAGTACGCATGCTCTGGCAGGCCCGCGTTTTTGCGTCTGGTGCATTTCCTTATTTTTGTGGACACGTTAGGGCAGTTGTACATTTAGCAATACAAGCTTTAGCTGATCATGGTGTTACTCTGCTGGTCTTAGTACCCAAACATTTAGCTGCCTATTATTATAGAAGCCGTTTATCTGAGGCAGCATTTGAGTGGAATAAGGCTAGTGAAAGATCAGCTAAGTTTGTATTGGTATTCAGTCACTGGGCGCAAAAACGCTGCCCGTCAGGCGCGATTCTAGCTTACTGAATGATAAGTTGGATCTGACCTGAGTATGTTGACATTATATAATATAATAATTAATACTTATATTCGTGTGAAATATAGGTAATATATCCTAATATATACAGTTATATTAGAGTATAATATAATATATAATAATATATATCAGAATAATATTTATATATTATTATAATATATTATAATATAATCCAACTGTATTTATACTGTATATTATACAGTATAAATACAGTTGGATTTCCTCGACAGCCAATTCTGAGCATAACTACCCCAGCATTACTTTTCTACTTGACTTTGCAGGAGCTGATGCAGTCGTGTTGTGATTATGTGGCACCTTTCACGAATCAGACGATCTCAGTGTGCGAGAATAAAGGTAGGTATCTACCCAACTACTCTAGGTTGCATAGTACCTAGAAGCTACCGTGTGGAACATTTTTGTTCATTACCAGCCAGCCAGCCATCCACAAACATTGGATTTTTAAATATAGATCTTTTGACCTTTTCAGTATCTAAGGGAGAATTGGAAAAGGAGTATGAGGCGAGTTTATGTTCATTTATTCGTTATAATTCGCAGATTAATAATTAACATAGTAATAATTATTGCCAATATGTAACATCGAACTTTCTATTACAGTGCGTTTTTGATTGTTTATTTGCGTCAGACGACTTGCTGGTGAGTTGCGTTGGACTAATTTTAACAATAATAAAATAATAAAAACTATAATAAAAAATTATTTTTTATCATTCCCCTGGATCCACTTCCGTGACGATTAAACAGATTTTTTATAAAACACTTTCTGTCTAACTAATCCCCCAGCTTTGAGAGTAGGGATGCAACATTAGCACCGATTATCGATTGTGAGGCATAAGTGAGGTAACACCAATACCACCAAAAATATCGATAATCGATAATTACTATGTTGAAAAAAAAAGAATGATGACGGCAGAAACCGCCCCCTGAAAATTTAACACAAGGGTTTAATATTCTTTGATATAGGTTAATTTTGAGAAAATTAATTCTGTGTCCATAAGAAAAATTGTCTTAATATTTTAAATTTTCTTAATATTAAATATTTTAAATTTTTTTAAATTTAATATTTTCGAAAGCATTTTAAAAAAAATGTCTCTATAATGTTCAAACAGATGTGGGATATCGAAAAGTGGGTTCTGCGTCCAAAATCTCTCGGATATTATTGAATAATTTTGTCCTCCTGTGATCCTTCAAAAATCCCATTTGTAGCCCCATGGGAGCCCCATAGATCCCCACGGTGAAATCGGATCGTTCTGGGACCTCCAAAAATGGTTCCTACGTCCAAAAATACCTCGAAAACGACATCTAACCGAGCCCTTATTCTGTCGACATCATTTCAGATTTTTAAGAAAATTCTTACTTACTGCCCAAAACGGCTCGGAGGACATTTCGTTTTTGGAATCATGAATTCTTGAAACGTATAACGTCAAATTTTGGTACCGATCAGATTTTTAGACCTCCGTCACGATTCCATAGGTGTATTATTCCTAGAATAAGAAACCAAATCGAATTTCGATCGATTTTTGAAGAATCGATACTTTCTATCATCCTCACGTCAGCTAGTTAATTAATTTAGAATTTCAGCTTCAAGATGAAACGTTTTCCTGCTTGAAATTTGGCACATTAAAGCCCTTGAACAAGTCCTTGGTTTCATCCTAATGGTAAATAACGTTTTTGTTAATTACAGACGGATAAGAAGTTTGATATGAAAAAATGGAAAGACAACGTGGATAAAACAGTTCCTGAATATTGGAAAGACGTAATTGCCGCTTCTCCTAAAAATTGTGAAGGTAAGTAAGGGTGCAGGGTTACTTTTCTTTTGGGCGTTGAAACGATTTATCAGGACTGAGGTTTGGCGGACCACCCTGTTGGGCTTAAGGCGGTTTTGAAAGAATGTTTGGCAGTGGGTCGCTTTCAATGTAATTTTGGCTGTAGAATCCATTTACGGGCTTGACAGATCCATCCGACTATACCGTGGGGACCTATGAGATTCCTATGGGGCAACGAAATAGTTCTGCAAAATCAGGGGAAGGACGAATGAGGCGTAGTTTCCAAAGTACCTAATTTTGGACTTTGAATCCATTTATGGGGGCCAGCAGAGATGACTTCACCACGGGATTATGTGAGGCTGCTATGGAGCAAGAAATGGTGCTTTTGCGGAACTGGAACGTACGAGGTGTCGTTTTCGAGGTAACTATGGACGTAGAATCCATTTGTGGGCTTGTCAGATCCAACCGACTGCACAGTGGGGCTCTAAGAGGCTTCAATGGGGCAACAAATGGCGCTTTTGCAGAACTTGGGACGTTCAGAAGGACGAATGGGATGTCGTTTTCAATGCAATTTTGAACGTAGAATCCATTCAAATGCGTCTCAAACTCATCTGACAGTTTTGCTCCGTGAGGATTTTATTGGGCTACAAATGAGGCTTTTGAAGGATTTTGCATGGGATATCCCATATTCGTTCCAAATTACTTCGAATACGACACCCCAAATATTTGGGGTGTTGTATTCGAAGTAATTTGGAACGAAGAGTCTATTGAAGGGGATCCCTAATCTATAGATCTTGATATATCAAGAATAACCCCAGTAATCTATTTTGCCCCGTTTTTCATTGCTTGACGTGATTTCAGAATTCGAGAAGACACTGGGAGCTCAGATACCCAAACAGTGTCCTTCATCTGGGGTCGACATGGTGTTCAACTGCATGTCAATTGATTGGTTTTTGGTAAGGAGGTCTTGCTGAAAAATCAACATTGGTGTTGTTGTGAAGGGTGCTACTTTCGAATTTTGTTTTCAGAAATGTCCTGACCAGGCGTGGACGTCGAGTAAGTTTACACTTTGTTTATAATGGGCAGATTTGTCTGTGTTGGTGTAGTATGGGATTGCAGTGTGCTTGAATTCCTGTGCTACGCAAAGATAAGAGGTTTCGATGAGTTTGCCGGTAAGAAGATTGTTTTTGCAAATTCCTGGTATGGAGGAAGTATGGAGGAACCGAAACAGGAATTTCCAGACGTGCTTTTTTGCTGGGTCAAAATGTGGTTAACTTTACCAGTCAACGGTCACTCAGGAGAGTACAATAAGCCACTAGTCCCTACTTGGGCCCCTTCGCACCTGGCGCTGAACAAAGCCACCACGGCAATGTTTGCTTGTCGGAGGATGTTTAGTAAAACGGGCCTGACACCAAAGATGGTGGAATGACTGTACCGGAGGGGAAAGCAAGACCTCGCATCATGTATACATACATGCTTCCCTGATATATTGTTTTTCGCTTTGGAGGGGGAAATGAATAATGCACACCAGGGAATCTCACCGAACAAAGCCCTCAACTCCCAAGTCCGAGAGAGGCGCCCCGGGACCACCTGTTCAGGGAACCTCTGTGTTACTTCAGAGTAGCTCTTCTGCCTTTGCCTCAACGGCCCTCTCTGGTCCCTCCTTCCTCTGTTATGCTTGCTCCCAAGTTCGGTCCATTTCCTAGGATTTGAGTGTGGCAGTCACAAAGGCTGCGACTGCCTCCCGTTTCTGACTTTTCTTTTGCATCTTGCTTATGATGGTTTCTGGCAACATTCCCCCAAAAACTCGTACTGTGATCTCCGCAGAGGCCTTGGGCACACGAAGCACGTGTGGCGTGTGTCATCCTCGTCTCCAGTTTCCAGATTTTTACGATAAAAGCTAGAAAATACCTCTCCCGCGGGTGAGGAACTGTGCGACATAGTTGACCGATCCATGCTTTCTTTCAGTCCATTTTCTGGGGTCGTGGATGAGCCTTGCTCATCGACCTCGAGTTTCCGCCAACCAGGAACCTTCCCATCTCCAATCTGCCTCATCCTTCTCCTCCATATTATGTTCTGCGTCTCTCCTTCATTTTTGCTCAGGTGTATGCATTGGCGTTCCCCAGTCACCAGGCAAATCTTTATTACTCCTGATACTATCTGAGCAGGTTAGTGCTGTGGAGACTGCTATGGAGACTAGGTACTATCTGAGCAGTGGGGCCTGAGACAGTTCTGAAGGCACTGCAGATTCTTAGGGCTCCCCTTCTCTGGCAGCCTCCATCCATGCTCATATCTCAGTGCCATAGAACAGGATTGCCTCAGTGGTACTTTTGAGGAGCTGTCTTTTCATTGGTGAAGGTCCACCAACATTTGCCATCAGCCTGCTTTAGGCCCTTGTTGCTTTGTCAGAGGCAACAAATTTTCTCTGTCTAGAAGATGAGGATACGGAGCATGTGCTGTGCGAGCTGCAACTAGACTCCAAAACTAGCACTTTAATTTATTCAACTCTGTGTACATATGAGACAAAATTTTAATTTACTCAACTCTGTGTGCATTTCAGACAAAGCATGCAACGACACAAGGGACAAATTTAGCAAGTGCTACTCGTTTCTCTTCCCGAAATGAATCTCCGACAAAAAGGTAACGAATTTATAAAAGTTTTGCTGTTTGAAGTAAAGTTTGTTAAAACGGAATCGTTTATTTTCTTAGGACTTTTCGTAAATAGCTGATGCGAGAAACTCAAACTAAATTGCACCTAATCATTCCAGTCCGAAATGTGCTGAGTTCATTGTACTGCCTCGTGTAAAACCTTTGGGGGTTCTGATAAGGCTCAAATAGGATCCTTCCCCACTCAATGGTTTTCAGACCATCAGCCACTTCATAAAAGCAATTTGCTACCCTCATCAATATAAATCGATGTTCGGTATCTCGGGATCGGGCTGCTGCCAGAGATTGGCATTATCGCTTCGGAGGGGTTCTGTCGATATGGAAATTTATAATCAAAGGATTGGAAAAAGGTTGGGAAGGAAAGTCATGATGTGAAGGGGAGGATGTTGTTTAGGTGATTGAAGTAGTTCTTTTAGAGACGATTTGTTAATGAGTATGCGTACCTTGGAGTGACTCTTACCTGCCGAGGCTCTCTTTCTTCAAGCATTTGAAGCTCAAAGCTGCGGCGGGCAGGGCTTCCATGAATTACATTTGTCAGGATACGTTTGCTAGAGAGGAAATTTCCTTCCAGGCCAAGCTCCGGGTTTTTGAAGCTGTCTCACAAGATACTCTTGGGGTTCCGGAACGATCCGATTTCACTGTGGCGATCTAATTTCATGGGGCTAAAAATGGGATTTTTGAAGGAACCCAGGAGGTTACATATTTTTCGATTAAAAAATAAAGAATTAAAAAAAACATTTTTGAAAAAAAAAAAATCAAAAAAAAAAATTATTACCTACCTATTATTTTTTTTTATTGACAGAATTAAATTTCTGCACAAGTAACCTATATCAAATAATAATAAACCTTTGTGTAAAATTTGCAGCGTTTTTAGCCTGCAGATCCCCGCGGGTTTATTTAATTGAAACAAATAGTGTGGGTCTACTGACCATGTCGCATTTTAAAATTTGACGTTTTTGACTCTGCTGACCCAGAGGTGCTGCGATTTAAGTGATCAAATAGGTAGTGTGCGTCCGCTTAAGTCGACCTTTGAAATTAGGCGTTTTTGAGTCTGCTGACCCAGGTGCTGCGATTTAAATTGACGAATAGTGTGAGGAAGTTGACCATGTGTTGACCCCCCCCCCTCCCATCGTAAGATGTTGGTTCCGTGTACCGGATTCGTCTTTTCCCCCGCCAAGAGAAAAAAATACGTGTTTTATGTGCTGCGACGAGACTGGAAGTATGAGGTAGTGCCATAGAGAGTAGGTGGTGGAGAAGAGTGGAGAGAAAGGTTGGATGGAAGCCAGGGAGGTGATATGGCAGAGGTAGACAACCTCTGGTTATACTCATAACATCAATGACAAATATGCTGACGGAATTCGCCCTAAATGTCTTATGTACAAGCGACACATCATCCAGTTTGGCAGATTTTGACATGACAATTTTTCAGACATTTGTCTTTGCTCTGGCCTCCTCCCGATGTTGTGTAGCGATTTTGTGACATTTTGTGACACGAGCTTTCATTATAGAAACAAACGCTTCATAGCTAACCGTTGTTTCGTGTGATTTGAATCAATTCGGGACCAAAAATGTTTTAAGTATGATTAGGTATGATAAGACTTGGAAAAAATCAGCGGAATATTAAGGGCAATAATAAAATTTAATGGCACGTTACAAAAACGGGCTTTAGAGGACAGGCGTGGCACACGTACATATGTGAAAGAAGTAACATAATATAATATAATATATTATAATATCGTAATATTATTACGATGACGCAGCGCTCGCCCGATAACCAACGCCCGAAAAGTCAAATTCAACTATAATCAACACAAATATTCATGACCCATCTCTGATAGTTCGACAAGAAACGTGGAAACTTTAAAGACGATCCTGGTTATAAAGCAGCTGCGACATGAAAAATACGGCCAACCATCTGGGTCCGCTGGGGATGTGCATGCCTGGTGTGATGAGAGGAAAGAAATTCCTAGTGATGAGGATGAACCATTCGTGTTGGATTTTTCTTGTTAGGTATACCAATCAATCACGTTTTATTTGTACATGTTTTATGTATATTATTCTAGGTAATATAATTTTCTAACCAGAAATCAGAAGAAAAAAAAACATCTTGGGGGGGAAAGGGACTTGTCGTTCTGAGGAAGTTGGCGGTAAAAAAAAGGAGCAATATGAGTTGGGCTGGTTTTTTTGGGTTACGGCGAGACGGGTAAAAGGAGGGGTGATTACGTTCCTTCCAGAGTACCTAGTGTAAGAGTGGACAGCTGATCCATGCTGGAACATCGACGCATTCTGGTGCACGTATTTGAGCAGTGACAGGTATATAATATAATATTATTATGTTGGAGAGTGCCAGAACGCCGAGATCCAGGGAAGGAGCAGGCAATCCCTGGGCCGTCCCTTCCGTGCTGCGATGGAAACGTTGTCTCCTCGAATTGTGTTGAGTAGGTACCGTGACGTGGAAGGAGGCAGCTGGAGACCGGAGCACCCTTCTCCCCGAGCTTGTGCTTATGCTTTTGACTTTGGAAAATTCAACCTACCGCCGGTGGGTGGCAACCTACCGCCGGTGGCTCAAATCTTACCTAACAAACAGACACCGGTAGGCTACCGGTGTCTGTTTGTTAGGTAAGATTTGAGCCACCGCCGTGCCACCTGACCAACTGCAGTTTGCAAAACAAAAGACCCCCCTCCCACAGCCACATGAAATCACATTAACAAGTTGGTGCATTTTCGACGCCGTTGAAGCCAACTTTCTCGACGCAGGTTTGGCAACTGTGAAAAATACATGCGAGGAGCGAAAAAATCTAAATTGCCGTTAGCGATACAGAATAAATATTTGATCGAGCAAATGGAAGGAAAAGGTTCGAGATGAGGATACTTGAGAGCAGGTGATGGTGGAGGGGGGGGGGGGGGGGGTTGGCACGAAGGGCTACAATATTGGATCCGCCTTTCTGAGCACGGTGAAACATTCACGCCACATAAATATCGCCTGGAAGGGGTTTCGAGGGGCTACAGCAGGGCAGCGGAGGTGCCAACAGGACAAAATAAGGATTTCGGGATGAAAAGAGGACGCATGCAGCTGTCCTGTTTTTTCCTCATGGAAATTGCCGAAACTCCAGACAGTGAATCTAGGAAATAAGAAGGTGGTGCAAATAACCTAATTTTGTAGTATTGTACTGATGATGGTCTAGTCAACCGAAACGCGTCTACAAGTTATTATTTTATTTGTCGTGGAAATAGTCTACTTCGTCTGAAATCGTCTTTTTATACTTTTAGCCTTGAGCTAACTGACAGAAAATACAACAGGCGGAGGATCGAGTTAGGTGTCGCTTTCGAAGTATTTTTGGACGTAGAATCTATTTTCGGGGGCTAAAATGGGTCTTGTGAAGAATCCCAGAGGTTGAATGAGATGTCGTTTTCCGAGTAGGCGTCCAAAGACACCGCTTAATGAGCCCCCCCCCCCCCCCCCAAGCAATTACCCACATAGCGAAGGGTCTCTAGGCTCTGCAAATATAAAAATATAACCTTCTACATGATCGTGTAGTACATAAAAAAAAGGTGTTTGTCCCAAGTTAGAGCTATGGAACCTAACTTGGGACAGTCATTTGTTTCTACAGTTTTGCGTATTTAAAGCTCTTATATATACCTTGGGACAGCCTTTGGGATAAAAAAAAATGCCTACCTACAATAACATTTGAACAAAAAAGTTCTGAAAATATTTTGAACAAAAAAAGTTCGGAAAATTTTTTTTTATTAAAAAAAAAGTCTAAAATACACATTATCGTTAATCGCAATAAAACAGTTAAATTATATGTATCTTGTTAGTACAAAACTAGTGTAAATTTACACTAGTTTTGTACGTGAAGCTTCACTGGTGAGGGTGTGTGTGTGTGAGAGAGAGAAGAGTGCTATTAGCTCTTCTTCTGCATTCCCTCACCAGGAGCCACGTTTTTCAGTCAGTTGCAAAGGCAGATAAATCCAGGTTGTTTCGCTGCAAAATGTGGTAGATGCAGTGTGTAATCAAAACCTGATAAGTCCATAGATACTAATAACCACTTTTCCTGCAAAATAACCAGACTTCCAAACTTGGAACCGTTTGAGTTTCAACCTAAAAGACCTTTGCTGACATTATGCCCCATGAAATGCATAAGATTCAACGGAAATCATGTTCTTATAGTTTTTCGAGAAAAGTCAATTGACTTATCAGGGTTTGCAACTGGGCATCTCATTTATTGTACCTATGGGGTTCCCAGACCGGTGACTTCACCTTCGGGCTTCTAAGAGGCTACTGGTCCCCACCCATTTTTGTTTGGTAAGAGGAACCAACGGGGCACCGTGTACGAAGTTGCTTTTGACGTAGATTCAATTTAGGGTCCCAAACCTGTCCAACTACTGCATATGGCTCTGAGGGGCTTCTTAGGGCTGTAAGTGGGGCGGTTGAAGGGCCTCAAAGTTCAGTTCGATGTCATTTTGGAGTTTAATCGCGTAGAGGGGGTTCCACCGGTATATTCCATTGTGCATGCACTGCAGTGTTTTCAATGTCGTTCCAGTTTTTTCGAAGAATTCGAAAAACGCAATTTATCGTACCATTACATCTTGGGAGAGAGAAAATCCCGTTTGTGTAATGTAGATACATGAAGAGGGTTGAGAATTATAAATAGTATCTCATGAAGGCACATCCCTTAAACCTCTCCCAAATCCCTTGAGGGGCGGAGGCGGGAAAACGAGGGAAATCCCTTAGTTCGGTCGACGCCCGCCCGACGCCGCCAGTTTACCACCGCGGCGGAAACCCGCCGGCTTATTGATCGCCCCGTCGAATCTTCTTGGCTCCGTCGCTAGATGTCAACCCCTGGCAGAACCGGCCATCTTGCATTCATACTCTCATGGTGGTTACAAAGCGGGTTCTAACTTTTGCTCCAAGTAAACACTTCCCCCAAAAGTGCCGATTTTGACGGGGGTTTCCCCTCCAACCCGCCCTCCTGTTGTCAACGACGTGAAAAAATCCCGACGTAAGTACAAAACCCCCGAAACATTGATATCCTAATCTCAACCTGCAACATTCCAGCTACCTACGCATCTTATCACCCTTTGATGCTATAAATAGACAATATCGATGTAACAACATTAAAATCAAATTTTGCAGCAACGACAATCCTCAACTGGCGTCAAAATTACATCATAACACGCCCTACGTGAATATATTCAAATGCGCTTGTTTCTGCAATGAATCGCGTTTTTACTGCAGAAAACAGGTGTAGACAGACGCACTGCTTCACTAGCAAAATTACCCTTGCTTCCCATCTAAGCGAAAAACGGAAAATTTCGTCTCAATGGCTGCTTAGCAAGCCTTGCGATGAGCTCGTGAATTCAATCTGCAATGTTTTCACCTCCTGACTGTTATCCTTATCTTCTGTTTACGTCCAGGGCGGCACTGCGTGCCGCTTTGGCACAATGTATCTTGTTTCTTGCACCCAAGTAGGGATCCAGGTCTCTCCAAGCTACAAACACAGCTTTAGCAGGGCAGTTTTAGCTGAACACTCTTTAGTCTAGAGTCTAGATTCTAGACACTCAGGGACTCCTGGAATGAAAGAAGAAAAACGCTGCAAATTTTATGCAAGGGGTTATTATTCTTTGATAGGTAGGTATAGATTAATTGTGCAGAATTGGGTGTCATCAATAAAATATTCTTGAAAAAATAGAAAGTAAACAATTTTTGTACAATGTTTGGACATATGAGGGTACTCAAAAAACGGATTTGACGTACCAAATTGCTTCGAAAACGACACCTAGCTCGACCCCATAGCCGAAACCCTTCAAAAACCCACCCGTAGCCCCACAGCGCCCCACGGGTTGGGGCGATCGGGCTGAAAACCTTGCTGGCACAACTAGATCTTAAACCGAGTATTTTGTCAAAATTTCAGATTAAAAATCTGCCCAAAACGGCTTGGACGGCGGACGGACATATCGTTTTTGGAATCTAGACCTCCTGAAACGTACAATGACAAATTTTGAGGCCAATCTGAATTGTTGACCTCCGTCGCGTTTACACAGGGAGATGAAAACCATACTTTTACATTCCTGCCGTACCTAAGCCTGCTAAAAAAAACTAAGCCACTCATTCTAATCTTGAGTTTTCAACGAATACCTACAGCCAAAAAAGAAAAATTGAAATCGCTTCTCGGGGTGAGGAGTTATAACCACACAAACAGAAGTCACGAAGGCCGGGAGGCGGGTGGGGTTTTTCGAGTCCGACTCCCCTTAAAAATCTCATTTCAAATTTCGTAACCCCTAAAAAGCCCCACACAGAACCTCTCAGAGTGGTCTGATTAGGGTTAGAGGTTAGAATCCCCCGTAAATTGATTCCATGGTCAAAAATAGGTACGTCGAAAACGATACCCCACTCTGACCCCCTTTCCTAAATCCGGTTGAGAGAGCTATTGGGATGACAATCTTGCGGACACAAATGGAAAACAGAGAATATTGTCAAAGTTTTAGATTTAAATAAATAATTTATTTAAATCTAAAACTTTGACAATATTCTCTGTTAAGGAATTATTCCTTCTAGGTACCCAAAACCACGTAAAGACTTGCCAATTTTCGAATTTACCACCACTCATGAAACATAAAATTTATGTTTCATGAGTGGTGGTAAATTCGGGTTATATATATATCTTCTAAGTGTATAGTGAAAAGGAGAAGAATGAGTGGGATAAGACACATAATAAAATTTAATTCTATTAGGTGTCTTATCCCACTCATTCTTCTCCTTTTCACTCTACACTTTGAAGATATATATATAACCCTTTCATGCTCATCTAACATTTAGTAGAGAAGAAAAATTGTCTTCTCTATTTATTTAATACTTTGATATCCCCCATTGAGTCACGCATTACGCACTAACATCTCTCCCCTAAATGACAACATCACTACAATTAGGAACTTCTATCTACACTTTGAAGATATATAATATATATCTTAGGGTTATATTATAACCCTTTCATGCTCATCTAACATTTAGTAGAGAAGAAAAATTTTCTTCTCTATTTATTTAATACTTTGATATCCCCCATTGAGTCACGCATTCCGCACTAACATCTCTCCCCTAAATGACAACATCACTACAATTAGGAACGTCTATGACTACTTTTTTGTCGAGCTATCAGCCGATTAATTATTCAGACGTAGTACTAACGACTTTTTGAAGGTTGGAAGCACGTAATGGTCGTAAAGTCGTTAATAAAAAAAACCTAATCGATTTGATCGGGAAATATTTCATTGTTTCCATGGAAGAGTTGCGTTGATACAAATGAAGGGATGTTTTGCGTTGGAAAAGTCAGTTGTTGGTGTTGCTGCCACCAGAGAAGGTTCTACTTAATCGTGTTCTCATTAGTACGGGATGTTCTCATCGTCGAAAGTAGGTAAATTATTTACCTGACATCTATTATAGATGTCATCGTAAAACCTTAAAACGGCTAAAAACGCTGCAAATATTATGCAAGGGTTTATTATTCTTGGATATAGGATAATTGTGCATAAATTAATTCTGTGACAATAAAAAAATATTTTGGGGAAAATTAAAAAACCCCTTTTTTTGTAAAATCTTTGGACAGGTGTGGGGACCTCGAAAAACGGATTATGCAGCAAATATTACTAGCAGGGAAAATGACACCTTATTTGACCTCCTGGGATCCTTCAAAAGTCCCATTTGGTAGCCCCATGAAAGCCCCACAATGACGCCGTACGCCGTCCGAGCCGTTTTGCTCATTAGGATTTTTTTTTAAATCCTGAAATTTTGACAAAATTGGTACTTGGTTTACCATCTAGTTGTGCCGGGAAGGTATTCAGCCCGATCGTCCCAACCGGTGGGGCGGTATGGGGCTACGGGAGGGGTTTTCGAAGGTTTTCGGCTATGGGGTCGAGTCAGGTGTCGTTTTCGACGTATTTTTGTTGGTGAATCCATTTCGGGGGGTCCCAGAACGATCCGATTTCACCTTGGGGGTCTATGGGGTTTCCATGGAGCTACCAATGGGATTTTTGAAGGATCACAGGAGGTCAAAATGTCATAAGTTGTCGTTTTCCGAGTAATTTTGGACGAAAAATCCGTAAGTTCGAGGTCCCACATCTGCCCAAACGTTGTACAGAAGGAAAGATTTTTTTTTAATTTGTTAAAAAATATTATTTTAATGACACAAAATTAATTTTTGCACAATTAACCTACTTATGTATAGGTATCAATGAATATTAAACCCTTGTGTAAGATTTGCAGCGTTTTTCCTTTCCATATCTCTTTAGCTTCTATGGAACCTGAAGGAGTCGGTATTTTCGATAATCGCGTTTTAGGGTCCCTTAATTAATTTTTTGACAAATTTTCCCTAATGGAACCAGGAACCAGTCTGTTTCAGTTCTTATGTCAGAAAATTAAACAAGTTCGGCCTAAAATCTTCCCAGTGGCCCAAAATAAAAGGCGCGGGTCGGTCACGAAAAGGAAATACTTAGATCTTCAGTGAAGAGAAAATCGCAATGGAAAATACCGCATAGGCATTCTAACCGATCTGGGAACTGTTACAGATTTGCTTATAAGCAAAAACTAATCCGCCAGAGCGCACTAGCACTGAAATGAGAAAAAGCATCCTGATTTCGTCAAATTTCGAGGTTTGTTCTGTTGGTAGGTACCTACTTGGTTTTCGACGGCCAGTGGTCAGTGAGTGGTCAATCCCACAGCTTTCAACTCTGAAGCCGAGATCGCGGTTCCGTTTAAAAAATTAATTTTTGGTGGCACACGAAAAATTCAAATTGCACTGGAGGGGTTCAAAACCCACTTTTCTCTTATCCTGCGTCTGGGTGAAGTACTTTCCTGGAAAAAGAGATCAAGACACGGTTTCGGACCCCAAAAGTCCGAAAAATCGATTCATCCTACTGTTCATATTACTTCAGGTCACAAACTGTGGATCGCCAAGTTAATTCACTGTTAAGTTAAGTGAATTCTTTGTGTTGAAATTTGAGAGCAGGTCGTTTAAAATTTAAAGGCTACGTTGAGTCCAACATTGTGACGTCTTTGGCTGCGCATTGTCTGACGTCACTCAGATCTAGCGGTAGGTAAACAGCACGGTATGAGGGGAGGTTATCGATCTCGAGAGGGATTTTGACTGGGGAAACGTGTTGTTTTCTCGGGGCAAATGAAACAGTTTGGGAGGTGGTTTTTTTTTTAAGGGAGGCCACTAGGAATCTTGAAGGTAAACGTCTTGAAGTGGGTTCCCGCACTTGGGATCGATAATGTTGTCAGTGTTGCGGACAAATCGACCTCAAAAAGTCGGCAAGGTCGTTTTCAGTTGGAAGAAAGCTGTATCACACCATCCATTGCCATCGAGTTGCACATAGGAACGTTTTATACCCGTAGGTGAATCTACGTAATGCGACATTTTAGGTTCTACATGTTTATTAACTAGTCGACGCTGAGGCCATCATCATTCTTTGCTAATTTTTTAAAAGAAAATCAGATACGCCACATGAAGCAACTTTTTGGTGGTTTCAGATTTTTTCATCCACTCGCCAACTTGCAGAAGTACCTTAGAATAACGATGATTCTCCTCCTCCTCCTTGGCTAAAGCCAGCCAACCATCAACCTGGCCTCAGACCCCTTCTACTCACTTTCCCCACACACTGAAAACTTGAATACACATACGATGATACACATATCACAGCTTCCTTCCCTAAATATCCTCTTTCGCGCACCTTTCGTTCATTTCATTAATTCTAGACCAGTGAGACGGGGAAAGCCCACCGGTCCCGCGCCCAAACCTAAAGTGGCCCTCCTGTTACCCGCCGTCCGTTTTGGGCAGTAGGAATTTTTTAAAAAATCTGAAATATAGACAAAATACTCGGTTTACCATCTAGTTTTCAACCCGATCGCCCAAATCCGTGGGGCTCTATGGGGCTACTGGAGGCATTTCGCTCATTTGATTAGGCCCTGATGACAGGAGAATAATATATATCTCTTGAAACGTCGGTACATTCTCGTCTTATTTGACCGATCCAACAACTTTCCACCCTCATATAAATAGTAAAGTTTAACTATGTACTTATAAATCTACTTTCGAGATAGAATGCAGCCTCCATTGGAAAACAAGAAGAACTGAATAGTTCTGATTTTGTTTCTTCTAATGACTGGCAGTGCCAGTCTAGCACCTATGTACATCTCGGGTTGAAAAGTGACCAGACGCATGATTTGCAAATTTTCAGATAATCACCTTTTGGTATGAAAACGTATGTGTTCTGCTCTTAATTTTCGCTCAGGTCTTGCTCGCTGAATAATGACCTAATTTGTCATTTAATGGTCTTCACTTTCAGAGAGGGTCGAATCCTTCCTTTTGAGTCTCATTTCTTACACTGTACGCTCAGAATGACAACGAAAACGACACCTCATTTGACTTTCGGGTTCAAATCACCTGCAGGTGATTACAAGTAGCATCTTAACGACCCACTGAGTCTTACCTGATGGCCGAACAAGTCTGCGACACCAGGTCTTGTTATTCAATCAAAACGATATTTCACTTGTCCTCCCGGTCAATAGGGGAGCACAGGGTGAAAGTGGTCATGGGAGAAAGTGGCCACTGGCTATATGTGCGGCCGTGTTGATCATTGCAAGCGCCAGATTGGATAAAAGTCATCTTCTTAGTGCAAACCGGAAGTACAAGAAGCAGAATGTTGTTCGGCTAAGGATTTACGAGTGATGACATGAAGTTTTTGTAGAGGTCTAGAGCAATTTTGGGCCGTAGCTTCGGATCGCCTGGAGGGCGTATTTTTTGGGGGGAATCGTCTGCCGTAAGTCCCATTGTGAACTTGTCCTACTTGAACCCACTAATAATCTCATTAGGTGCATGAATGTTTGTATCCTTGAATTTTTGAGGGCGAATTTTCAGAGTTTTAGAAACTTTTCTATGGGGGAGTCAGTGGGACGACATTCTCCCATACCCCTGGCCACTTACTCCCACTGGGTAAAAGATAATGGTCAAAAATATCGGCACGATAAAATCGTGAATTATGATGAGCAGGCGAACAATTTATTGAAGCTAAGTTGTTGATTTTTGGAAAGCTGAGATCCCAGGGGCTCGAAGTATACTAACATTGTTGAAAAAAACTTGTAGGGGCCCGAGCAATTCAAATATGAGTAAACAGTGACCACTTTCACCCTGTGCTCCCCTACTCCTCAAACACGCTCCTCAGGGCTTTGCGGCGTTTGAAAAACATCGGAATAATAAATTCTTCTTAACCGAGATCACGCAAATCGCATCAAAGAGTCCATCGATAGCCTTTCAACAGTTCGTGTTCAAAGTGGGCCAAATTTCGGTCAATGTGTCGTCCATTACCGATTTCCTCTCCGGTCGATGCCGTCTGACCGTGAAAAGGACGTCGATATCGTCCGACTGCAGTAGTCCGGTTCGCGTGTGGAGGAGAAAAAAAGAAAATGGAAAAGAGAAAAGAAATTTCGGTCCCTTTCAGATCGGCCGAGATAAATCGCGGTAATCAAAGGCTAGGGGGGGGGGGGGGGGGGCTGAAGCGTGGAAAGCGTGGAAACTCCCTGGCGGCGGGGGTGGTCTGTGTTGCCAGCTCGTCCCGCCCGAACGTTCGAAATGGTAGCCCAATCCGCCCAACGTTATCGACACACGAAATGGGAAATTTCTAGGTCTGCAAAAAATCGATTTTTTCGACTTTTAGATTTTTTATTATTTTGGGTAAAAAATCGATTAATCCATCATTTAAAAAAATGGTCAGCAAAGCAACAAAACAAAAAGGTTAAATTTATGTAAAGGTTCGAAAAATAAGGATTTTCAGCTCGAATTGATATAGGTACCATCCAAAATCGACGGAGCTGCATCCTGCTAGACAACGTGGACCAACCTCGTAATTTGATAATGACTACTGAAGTAGAACTGATATTCGTGAATTTATTTAACATTCTCAATGCTGACCCAAAGACCAAGACCCTTCCTCCTGTCTGAAACAACAATTTTTCTGATTTTTCTTTCTGCATTAAACCTTTTCCTGAAATCAGCACCCTGGTCTGGCTCCAGGATGGACGTACTAACGGCGCACATGGTCCAAAGTCGAAAAAGCTTAATTTAATTCATCAAAAGTAGTTAATACTTCTTTCGGCCCAAAAATTGTTCGTGTGAGTGTGGTAACTTAATCAGAGGGGGTCTTTAGTAAAATCAAGCACGGTAGTTTTAGTTCCACTATCGATTTGGAAACCCCCTTTTCACCTTGGTGAAAATGAAAGCTTTAAAAAATTCTACTGCTGCTCAATATTGAAAAGAGGTTGTTTAAGGAATAGATTGACAAAAGGTATAGATTGAAAAACTTGACGCTCAGACGTAAAAAAAAACTTTTTTTTAAAATAAATTTAAAAATTTTTTTTTACCATGGTAATTGGAAAAAAAAATTTCTGAAATACAACAAAAAATAAAACGAGTGTCTCCTCAGATTTCCGGTTGCCGAAATAAGCTTTTACCTCTTTTGAAGTGGACCAGCTGCATCAAATTAAAACCGACCTGCCAAACCCTCCCTCCCATCATTACCTAGATAGCGTAGGAACATCAAAATATGATACTATACTTTATTATCGAGTAGAGTACTATACTAGTAGGTACTATAATAAAGTTGAGCTCGATAATGTATTATAATTATATTATCGAGCTCTCAACTTCCAAGGCACAACTCCGCGCATGATGATCTTGACATACCTAGCATGCTTCTCGTGGCTCAGGACAACCTTTCTAGACTAAAGACACAGTGTCCGATTTGGCCGATTTTTTAAAACTAGAAGAAGGTTATAGATTTTTAAACTCGAGCATTAAAAACCCCAACTTTCTCCTCTCTTTTTACCAAATTAATAGGTAGTGGATAAATGAGCTCAAAGATGTTGGGAATGCCCCTAATAAGGCCAATTAAGTTCACGTTTTTTCGATTAACCACTGTTCGCCGTGTTTTTCAAACGTGAGCAGGCGAGGCGTTTTTCCGTCGTATTTCCCTCGTGGCACCCCTGAGATGATTCGGCGGGTGGGTTGGTACGCATGCTCGGACGCCCCCAAGTGCCCCATATCGATCCCAACCAAGATGCAGTCTAGTCCATTCACACATCCCCGTAAGGCAACAGTGAATTCATTTCGTGCACAATTAATTGGGGCCAGTGAGTTCGTTTAAGTCGGGAAGTTTTCAAAGTGTTTCCATCGATGAGCTCAATCGACCAGAGGGAAAATTCACCCAAGAAACTGTGGAGCTGATCGAGGTGAGTCGAGTACATTGAAGGGATGACAGTTTGAAATTTGAGAAGATGCCGAAACAGAAGAAAATCCCTGTCGAGGATTTGGTCGTTCCGCCGCAGAACACCAAAATATGCGGGACGATTTGCATGTGTCAGATGACGGCCGTCCTCAGTTGCGTCGCTCTGGTGTACCTGTCGGTCGCCATCTACATGCCCTATATGAGAGCGACGTCCTCCGGCATGGCACCCCAACCCGTCATGTGCACGACGACGAGAGCCGTCACGACCGACAGCTGCGACTGGGGCTCCTGCGGCGAATGGTGCCTGTCCAAAACGTCTGGATCCTGCGTTCAAATTTTCGTAAACTTGCGCCGCAACGGCTCTTCGATCCACTTGGCCAATTGTACCAACACGGCGAACAAAACTTGTTACGGGATTGACCAAGAAAACGCTAAAAAATACCGCTGCATCGCGGATGAGTGCCGCAACTTGACGGGAACTTTCAATTGCACTTTGGGAATGTGCATCAACATCACTGACGCCTTCGAGTGCATCTTCAGAAACGTCGATCCTCCTCTGAAATGCTCCGGACGTCGAGGCAAAATCAACTGCATCGAAATGGACGGTTTGCAAAACTGCAACAGAGGCACTTGTGAACGGATTCGGACGCCATACAACTGCGACAGGCGCTGTCTGGACATACCAACGCGAAACAAAAACGTTATACTGCTCAGCGGCGACAGAGTGTATTTATCCCAGTGTCAAAAAGCGCTCGTGGCAGAGACAGACATCGAAGTGTGGAAAGAGGACCAAAACAACATTTTGATGATGTCGTGCTATTTCATCGATTACACAGATCATATTGCGACAGGTGAAATCGACGCCATCGACTGCATCAATGGGACGTTGCTCGACAAAAGTTTGCTCAGCGATTTGACGAATTTTACATATTTGAGCTACTTGAGCGTGACGAATACGAAATTGATGGATGAGACGAGGATAGTGGCGCCGCCTGAAATGGATTTGCTCATTGCCAACGAGAGCAAGCTTCTGATCAATATGGAAGGATGTGTGAACACGCTACGTGACGAATGCAAAGAGTTTCTCCGCGAATACGGCAAAGACGGCACTGACCACAACGCCCGAGGAAGATTCCCGTGTTTCTACGCCGAGCAAAACGTCGAAGTCGTCGTCGCCCGGTTCAACCTCGAAGCGACCTACAAAGACTTCCTTCTGGCGTCCATCGTCCCCTCCGTCCTCTTCGTCGTCTCTTGCCTGACGTTGATTTTGTGTCAAAGGACCGTCGAAGTCGGAGACGATGCGAAGATGAGGATTAAAAAAAAGAGCAAAAGCGTGTCGAAAAACGTCGACAAGGAAAACACGGATGGCGACACTGGGGGAGGCGAACACGCGATGGCCCTCTGAGATCCGTCACGTAAGCCCCATTATTCCATTTATTATTTATCAAATCTGTATTCAAAAAATCGTTTCCAGCCGGGTCATGATTATTTAACGCACTTCATAACCGCCACAAACCGTCCACTCATACAAAATATTTTCCCTTAAATTTTAACAGCCAGAATGGTCTCTTTTGAATTGAATACGCCCCAAACAGCACCTTTCGGAGGTCGACAATTTTGATCGGCCACCAAATTTGTCATTAGGCTATACGTTTCAAGATGTGTAGTTTCCAAAAACGAAGTGTCCGGACCGTTTTGGGCAGTGGGATTTTTTTTTTTTTTTTTTAAATCTGAAAAGTTTACAAAATACTCGGCATACCATCTAGTTGTGCCCCCCCAGGTTTTCAGCCCGATCGCTCAAACCCGTGGGGCGCCGCTATGGCTCTAAAAAGGGGCTGCAGGAGAGTTTCTGCAGGTCTTTGTGTATGATATCGAGTGTGGTGTTTTCGAAGTATTTTTACTCTTAGAACGATCCGATTTCACCGTGGGCATCTATGAGGCCTGTCAGGGGCTACAAATAGGATTTTTAGAGGATCCCAGGAGATCAAATTTGGGACGCAAAATCCATTTTTTCGAGATCCCACATCTGTGAGAAAATAATTTTTTATTTATTAATTTTTATTTTTTCATTTTTCCAAAACTTTTCTTAATGACAAAGAATTAATTTTTGCACAATAAGTAGGTTAATTATTAACCTACTTCAAAGAATAATGAACCCTTGTGTTGTTTGCTCTCACTTCAGAAAGCCTATCATGTGGCACCTTTTGGAAAATCTCACGCTCCGCTTTATCGTCCTAACGCTTTCGTTCATGGTGTTGAGTTTTTTTAATAGGCTGAACTGGGAAGGTATCGGCGGCATCATCACTTCATGACATGTTATTTGTATCGGCGGCATCATCACTTCGTAACCTGTTGAACGTGAAACTCCGCTGTGGAGTAAGTGGTGCACTTCCGTGACGTCACTCCTTTTGCTCACCCTTCAAAATTTCCTTTTTGAAAATCTCGCGCTCCGCGCGCTCATAATGCTGCAAAAAATTGAGATTGTAATCGATTAATCGATTTTTCCCATTACAATCGATTTAAATCGGACACAAAACCTCGACTGCAAAGAAGGAAAAGTAAAATGTGACTATTGAAATTATCTAGTTTATAAAATCGAAAAATGTGGATCAAAACAATATTAAATATTGGATTAAATTAATTTAATTTAATCCAATTCAGTCAATAAAATTATTTTTTCAACAAACGAGTAGGTACAAAATATTGTTACCTATTCAAAATACTTTTCTTTCTTTGTTTTTTAAATTTTTTATTTGTCAACTGGTTTTCACAATTGGGGCAGGAGCCGACCCCGCACTGTACTTGAAAAAGCTTTAGAAATTCTTGCTCCACATAAACTTGCGTTCAGAGGTGAATTGTCTGCCGACAAGACAGGTATACAGCAAGTGATTGACTTATGGTCAAACATTGGTGTTCGTCCCCGGTGAGTTTGGTTAGGGAGAGAGAACGACTCCTCTGCTGAATACTAAATTGTTTATTCAGGTAAACAATTTAGTATTCAGCAGAGAAGTCGTTCTCTCTCCCTAACCAAACTCATTGGATTAGACCTCTGCACCATCGGCAAACAACCACTTCGTCCCCGGATTCGAACCAGGCTAATCAGCGCTCCGACTGATTTGTAAATAGACGTTTGTTGGTTTGGAAAATGTTTACATTTGTGTAAAAAAAAAAAAAAAAAAAAAAACCCACGTTATCTGGTAGAAGGCAGCTCCGTCGATTTTGACTGGTTTATCCAGTCGAGCTGAAAATCCTTATTTTTCGAAACCTTTACATTTATTGATTCGATTTTTTGCCCGAAGTAATCAAATAATCGAAAAGTTGAAAACATGGATTTTTTGCAGCATAAACCTGAGTTGAGTCCGGGAAAATTGAATGAGGCAGGGTAGAGTACGAGTTGGGTCCGCTGTTTTCTCCCCTTCAGTTCGAATTAGGTCCCCGGTATACAGAGTTGCAAGATTCCTAGGTGCGATGATCGGTTCCAGATAGGTATTGAAATTGAGGCTTGATTGATACCTTTTTTTTTTTCTTTTAATGGAGACTCGTGAGAAAGGGAAACTGTCATGGTGGATGTTGGATACAAGTTTCCATTCCAATGATTGATAAGTTAATCAATTATTGATAAGTTCACCTATTACTATTTCACCTCTGCTCACCCCCACATTTTTGCGCTCAAAGAAACGTGGGTGGGGTTTCAAAGTGACACATCCATGGTCTCACATGATGTGAGACCATGATGTTGATGTGAGTCACATCAACACCCCACATCGTCATTTTTGAAGTTTTTCAGGAGAGCCCGAAAACCACAAAAAGCCTAAAAAGGCCTACCCCACAACTAACTCCGAGACATGCTAGCGAGTAGTAAACAAAGGACATGGTGGGATGACAAGGTGGGTGGGGTCATTACTGGTGAAAATGACGTAGTAACGATTACCATGCTCCTTTTTTTTTTTTTAAACTCATCAAGAGCGAAGAGGAGGGACCGCACTCCTCAACAGTGTTGGATTCTCCCATGACTGGGCCTACCAACTAAAACCACCACTCCCTTTCTTCTTATAGAGAACTACCTGTTCAGCATTACTTCGGAGTAGCTCCCTTTTTTGGCCTTTTCCGGCTCTTCGTCTCCTTACCTCTTTATTTTTTATTTATTTATTTATTTTTATTTTATTTATTTTATTTTATTATTATTATTATTATTTTTTAATCGTTTGCTCCCACATCGGGAACCCCTCATGTGGCACCTTTTTGAAAATCTCACGCTCCGCTTCATCATTTAAAACGTTTTCGTTCATCCTACCTCTTTTTTTTTTTCTGAACAGGGAACATCATTCCCTGACGGAGAAGACTTCGTGACGTGTATTCCTTGTCAATGTACCGCTCGCCACAGTCGGTATTTCCTTTTTCACGGGAATTGATATTTTTCACAAACGAATGAGGTTTTTGAATGACTTCCTAATTTGGTATTTGGTTCAAGTAGCCTTTGAACGTGAAACGCCGTGTGACGTCACTCCGTTTGCTCACACTTCAAAATCTCCTCACGCGGCTCCTTTTTGAAAACCTCACCCCCGCTGTATGATCGTGGATAACGACCTAATCCTGAGCTTGCTCGTGTTTTCAATGGCGTTGTTTCCACCAATAAAGTTCATTCAGCTCTGAGACCTCGTTGACGTTAACTTTTGCCTTTTCGGGGGAGTCGTCAATCCCTTCCATCGATTTCCCCGTCAGGCGAAGGGAGGTTGTTTAATCAGAGTCGGAAAAGTTCGATCGATCCCAGAAACGGCCTCGAGCGGAACGCCCAACTCCTTTTTGCCGCTCAACGCAGTGAGCCACCAGTTTGACTATTTGGATTTTGATGACAAACTGTTTGATGATTTTGATGGCATCTTCTTGTCTTCTCATAATCTACCGCCTTTTTCCTGATTCTCCCGAAAGAATAGAAAAAAGCTGCAAATTTAACATTATTCTTTGTTGTAGGTAAATAATATAAAAATTAATTTTATTTCAATAAAAAATTATTCAAAAAACAAAGTTAGCAATTTTCTGCGTTGGACTGATTTGGGACTCCAAAAAATTGTTTATGCTTAAACGATTTTAATGAGGTGGTTAGGGTGAGAAATGACTCCTCTGCTGAGTACTAAATTGTTTATTGGAATAAACAATTGTAGCGTGGGGACCGGTTTCGAGCAACTAAGCTCATCTACAGCCCAGAGTGACTTGAGGTGGTTGAACGTACAATTAGTTCTGAACAATTTACGTATTGGAATAAACAATTGTACGTTCAACCACCTCAAGTCACTCTGGGCTGTAGATGAGCTTAGTTGCTCGAAACCGGTCCCCACGCTACAATTGTTTATTCCAATAAACAATTTAGTACTCAGCAGAGGAGTCATTTCTCACCCTAACCACCTCATTGGATTAGACCTCTGCACCGTCGGCAAACACCACACTGTAAACGATTTTATATTTTTTAAATACCTATATATTTATTTTATTGATTTATTGATAGGTACTGATGATTTTTTATTTTTATGTATTTTATTGATTTGGGTTTTTTAAATACTTTTTTCGAAATAATATTATTTTCTTCTAAAAATGAATTTATTTTATTGATTTAATGCATAATTGATGCAGGTAAATGGTGCAAAAATTGATTTTATAATATAAAATCGATAATAAATAATTTATTATCGATAATAATTATCGATTGGACAATAATAATTATTATTATTGTCCAACTGGTTGCTTCAGGAGTTCTAAGAGGGAGTGACTAATTTCCTTTGAGGAAACCAAACATCCAGTTGTTTCCTGCTCTTTTATTGGTGTTCCAAGAGCTTGGAAATTTCTTCTTGTTGGCCACAGCACATTCATAGGCGAATTTACTCTGCAATTTTTTGGTCATACCTTACAGCTACCATACCAGGTCATACCATACAGCTTATAAAATTTAATGTACCCACTCAAAGCACGCTCCTCTGGTAAAGAAAATATTTGGTTGACCGTAATACGGTCCAGAAGAGAATGTCTCAACAAAATGATATAGTATACTTAGTATACTATACTTGTTTCCAAAGCTTCGTTCTCCCTGTAGCCCTCGTTGTTCATTCTTGACTTACCAGTCAAGTGTAGACTTTGGCACACCGAAGTTTTTATTCAATAAGTTTGTGACACTTGATATTAATCTAGGACAGTAGTCAGGGACATTGATGGGATCTTTGGACACTATCCGTAGCATCCCTCCCACCCTGTTTCCCAAACATCCCACGCCAATGAAAAATTGTTCTAATTCAACCCCATCATAATGCGTGCAGATTTATATAAAATCATTATGGGCTTACTTGGATGTCAGATGGTGCAGGGAAATCAAAACTAATTGAAAAATGTGCACCAGTTCCATACACAACATGAAAAAGTACCATGAAAAAGTATGCCCACAGGGTGAAAGAACAACAGTTGCTTAGTTAGGGACTAACGGTGATCTGAGGGGGACAGGGTAGCCCCGTGGACTAAGGCGTCAGCGAGACGTCTGTTTACAATCAGTCGGAGCGCTGATCAGCCTGGTTCGAATCCGGGGAAGAACACCAATGTTTGACCAAAAGTCAATTATGTGTTGTAATACCTGTCTTGTCGGTTGACAATTCACCTCTGAACGTTGGAACGTTTATGTGAATCCTAGCAGAGGCTCCCGTGACGAAGGCGGCCGAGACATCCGTCTTCAACACACAAGATCGAGGGATCGCATGAACGAACCTCTCTTGGGACCTCGAACCGGGATCAAAATCTGGTGGACCGGTAAAAAAAACATTGTCTTCGTTTGCTGAGAACGTTAAACTAGCCACAGCAATCTACGACTGAGGGGGGAGAGCTGGGGGCCGCCGACCCGGCTTGTTGATGGACCTACAGTCGTAGTGATAAGTCTTGTATTAGGGATTGGACCTCGACCACCAGAAGGCAAATAGAGTCATCGGTACCATATCAGTGAACAATGTGCCGTCCGGGCGTAGGTTCAAGGTGAGACTCCGTTGATTACCTGATAGGTAAACATCGTAGTCTCTCCTCTGGTTGGTAGCCGTTCCCACAAATCTAGCACAAATCTAACGGTGATCTGAAGGAGATTTATCTCCTATTAGAAAGCTTGGAAAACACGACAAAGGTTCGTTTTGAATACAAGCAACTTTTGTGGTCCTCAACTGCTTCAGGATCCACATCCTTTCACTGTCCCAAACATCCCCTGTTTCAAGAATCCCGATTTCCTACCAATTTTTGTCCCATTGTACAAATTTTCTTCACCCAGGCTACCAAAAAACGTATAATAAGTTGGCAACGCTGTTCGTAACCTTCCCAGTTCTAATTTTCAATTTTTCCTTTTGTTCCAGGCATTCCCCTCCTTCAGGACAGCCCGACGCACCAGCACGTGTTTTCATTGCAAGATTACTAAGAGAAAAGCGCACGTCAACTCTTCAGGAAAGCCATCCAACCCTAGAAGGGTCATTTCTAGAGGGACCTAATCCATTTCTAGAAGCACTACATCATTCTGCACTTAGAATAAATTTCTTCTAGAAAGCACGCTTGAAATTTTAAAAAATCGAGAAAAAATTATTCTACAAAACCGATAATGTAAATAGCGTACTGCTGCCTATTTTCATCTACAAGACAATACTGCCAACTTTGGAGGGGAACGCGTCTAATTGAACTTTTTACTATTTAAATCCAAGACTGAATTTTCTGTTGTCCAGTTCATGAAATGACTTCCATTTTGTGATTGTACAAAAATGTCGCTTGGCTGAGCTGAGCGTTTATTTTGGAATTTGTGTTACGCTGAACTTTAGTGCGGAATTTTTTGTATACGCTCAATTTAAGTTAGTGCCATGAACTTTAATTGAAAACGCTGGGGCCTTAAAGCTTTTTTTCGAAAGTTTGCTTTTTTCTGGTGGAAAAGTGATTGAAAGATTGAAAATGAGCAAAGAAGAGGGGCTGACGTTGCACACCATCGTCAAGAAGTTGATGTCCAACATTGACATCGAGGGGTTGAAAGTGAAGACGAAGTTTTACGTGTCGTTGGGGGCTGGGACGACGGCCATTTTGTCGGTGTTCGCGTTCCTGTTTCTGATCCCGTTCGTTGTGGATCCCGCCATATCGACCATTTTGGCGGACTACGAAGACAAACCTGTTACCTGTGTGGCTGTGGAGCACGTCTACGCGGAAGGGCTAAGCAACTGTTCATGGAGCAGCTGTCGCGAAGGGTGTACCAACGCTCCGCTCAGGTGTCACCAGATCTTCGTCAATTACACCAAACTTCCCTTTGAAGAGTGGCAGAAGGTGAGCTTTTCATCAGGCGTGTGTTGTGTAGTTGGATTCCTCAAATCCTTTAAAGCTCTTCGAACCTCATTAGCACGAGGAACCCTTGGAACAACCCCCCAAACCTCGAGCACTTCTGACTTTGGGTGTCATTTGACTTGCTAGCGATGTTGGTTGTTTCCATAAAGACTTCGAGTGTTGTGCAAGTAATCCTCAGGACTTGGAACTATCCTCCAAGCCTTGAACTATTTCAACTATGGATGCCTTTAAATGACACACAACCCTACATGGCTTGCAAGTCAAATTTAGACTTGCAAGCCATGTAGGGTTGTGTTGGGTCCTTCAAAGACCCATGGAGCTCAACCGCAAGGGTTTCCCGGGGCCAAAGTTCCTGCAGCAACACTTTCCTAAGGAATTCTGGCCTCCAAATGTGGATGGCATTCAACTGCTAGCTGACAGGATCTATGGAGCCCAACCGGGAGGGTTTGCCCTGGCCTGTCCTGCAGCAACTCTCAAGATCCATCCATCCACTCCCAAGTACCCCCAACAATGCAGATCATTTGCCCCTGCAAGCTCCTTACATTGTTCCTCCTATTTAGTTACCTACGTCACACCCTTTCAGCTGGAGCTTGGGCCTTATGTGCTTTCCTTAATAAGGAAAGCACATAAGGCATAATATACTCCTCTTTGTTTGTATCTCAACATTGTCGTCATTTCAGGGAGGAATCGACCTCGAATCCCTGGAGTGGGACGTTGGCGAGACGAAATTCTACATCAACACCGAAGGATGCGGCTACCCGCCGCGAGTCAACTGCTCGGAGTTCGCCAAAAAATTCGGCTACAGCAACATGGGCAAACCATTTCCCTGCTACTACAGCAAAACCTACCCCGACATGGTGGTGGCCCGATACTCCTGGGATGACAACCTCAAATACCTGGTGCTCTCCCTCGTCATCCCCAACGTCCTTTTTGCCGTGTCCATCGGCATCCTCATCTACTGGTACTGTCCAGGCTGCAACAGGTCCAGAACGCCCATCGACACGTCGTCCTACGTCGAGAGCTTCCACTCCAAGAACGAGTAAGCCTCCTTCAAGTAGCCCTCCGTAGTCCTCATACCGCCATTGTTCTCATCCATAGGTATACTATCCAAATTCATTCATGCCATACAGCGTACCTACTGGCTTCTTCACGTCAACACCGCTTCAATTTAAGAATTACTGCTTCATCAAATCATCCAAGTATCACTTTCTTCAATCAGTTTCATCATTTCAACATCAGTGTTTTCACCTAATTTGTCATTTTCATAAATAATGCACAACTATTTTATCATAAGATTCGCGACACCCTTATGAGCAATGAAGAAGATTGGGTTCTGTTGACAATCATTTCTTCATTTTCATCTCATTTTGTTCCAACATTTGAATATACGAATACCTCTTGAGTATTTGAATGGAGACGATCAAGTTCAAAGATGAAGGTGAAAACCCTACGGTGTAGCTTCAGAGCCTCTTAAATTGGCTCAAAGCCCTTTTGAATCAGTTATAATTCAGTTCTAACTTTTTAGCATGAAACATGCTTTAACCATGACCTAACTGCCTGACAACGTTACGCAGGAAGGGAGGCGAGAGGGTAATGTGGGAGGGGAACACGGGTGTGTCCCATTCATGTATTACGTTATATATTGCGTAACGTCGGGAAACCAGAAGTTCATTTTATTGACCGAACCTCAAGAACCTAAACAACCAAACTATTACGTAATATATATATAATACGCTGAAGGTTATATATAGGTTATATCAAATAACCTAAATTTTAGTTTATATTTGGTTATATAACCCATGCTGGAGGGTATATAGGTTAAGTGGTAATTGTGTGCTATTGGTCATTCACCTGCGATTTTTATGTTACTGAAATATCTTACTCTGACATGGAATGGTGGTGGAATGATAAAATAGATTAAATAAAAAGTCGGAATGGCAAACAGATTGACATATTTTTCCTAATTTGTTGAAATCATAGTATTTTTAAGTTTCGAGGCAAGTACGTCCACCACTCAGGTGCCGTGACACCACAGGTTGTGACGTGAGCGCACCTATGATCGTTGTGTAGATAGTTACAACATGGAAACGAGAGACAGGACGTAGTCATCTGAACACTAGCAGCTAGCACGGCCATCCAGTTTGAGGTGGCCTCATCAGAGGACTTTTATTGCAATTGCTTTTTCGTTGCTATTGGCCAGTTATACAACCAAAACAATGCAACAAACCCCATAGTTCTCGACTTCAGTCCTCAACAACCCGATACTTCGGACGACGTTAGTTTTTTTATTCTCGATTTTTATGCCTTTCCAACTTTTTATTTCGTCTATTTTGTCATTCCAACCACCGTCAGAGTAAGATATTTCAATGACATAACAATCGCAGGTGAATGATGAATAGTACACAATTACTGGTTATATAACCTATGCTGGAGGTTATACAGGTTATATAATCTATATAACCTATATGTAACCTCTATATAATATTGGTATAAGTTATATTAGTGAAAATGGAAATCCTCGTATGCTGGGCAACACAAATTTTTTCTTATTTTCGAAAGAATCTAGATTTGCATACAGGATCCTATACTAAATAAAGGATAATATTATCACTATATAATAGGATGATATTATAGGATATAATATAATATTATACAATTTCGCCACTTAAGTTGTAACACCACGTAATTGACATTCACGCAACTTTACAGGAGAGGCAAAACTGTTTTATCAATTACGCGCTATAGTAATTTTCGCGTTTTCTCGGTTTTATGTTTCTAGGTGACCTTGGCATGGTTACCATGCCTTCGGCTATGTTAGTACCTCTCAAATGGAATGAATAACTCATTTTGTCAAAATGTCAATTACGTCGTGTTAGAACTTGAGTGACGATAATAATATATATTATATATATATATATAATATTATGTGATATTATTATATTATATTGTATCCTATTATATATTATATTATAAGGGATATAGAATATGGATCCTATTTGTGGATATAGGATGCAGGATCCTATGTACATATATTTATTTAGGCTTATAAGATATTATATTCGGTTAATAAAGTATGTTCCATGTTTCTTGAATTTTAGCCGTACGCTCCAAGTAAAATCTTTTTTTTTTCTTTTCATAAGTTTTTAACTACATACTTCCAATAAGGCTTCCACGCTAATTTCAACAGACTTGCCTGTTCATGTTCACCCTGGGTTAATTTCAGTGTCGTGTATCTGCTCAGTTCGCATAATCCACATTTAATCCGCACTTAACGAAGAGTCAGTTATATATTTACATCTTCATTGAGCTGTTCAGCACTTGACATTATCATAGTTATATACAGATGTACGGAATTGGGCGTTTGCACATAACTCATTCAGTTATACAGCTTGAATATGAGGCTTTTCTCCTACGGTTTCCTCTGGCATCTTTTGCTTTTTTAACACTTTGTTGGTATCTTTCCCACTTCAAGTTAAAGGAGTGGATGAGCGGAAAACGTACAAAACATGCAGTAAGTTTTTCATTTGGCAGACCCAGTCAAATATCCAACTAGAATAGGAAGAACGGGGCGAAAGATGCAATCCACGGTCTTGTATTAGATAGTCCCCAACATGGCCTGAACCATACTTGAAGGCCTCTACCACACACCCAACAACTAGAGCATTCACACGCAGAATAGTCACCTCAGATTTACTAGAGTGAGGAATTGTTATGATCACGATTATGGTTATGGTTGTTTTCAAAGTTGATAGAAATCAATTTACTTTTTGAAAGTTTGGTAGAGAATTCTGTCCTCAGTCAGACCCCATGAAACCTCAATGAGAAGAACATCAGATGTTCTTCTATGAGACATTCATAATAATATCCATGATTGAGAGTAGGCCACAATTTTTTGTAATCATCTACTCTACATACCCTATCAGGTGAATTTCTTCATTTCCATTCATTTTCAGCGTTCATAATTTTCACGTCTCAAATAAGTGATCGCTTTTATTACACGTAACATGTGGGAACAGGGGAACTAAAAAGAGCAAATCAAAAAGATCTGAATTGTTGCATTTTTGTTAAGTCTGATTTGCATCTTGTCAGGATCTTTTTCTGAGGTCAAATTGACCACAACAATGTAAATTCTTTTAAAGTTCTTCCTGAAATCACGCTGCTGCTTGTTGTTTGAGAAATTAAAATGGGTTGGACCAGTTAGTTTTACCAGAGGTCAGGTCTGGGTTTACTGGGCAGGCATTGAAGTAGAGGCGTGTTGGGCTAGCAGTGAATTTTCCCTGGAGATGTCAAGATACGATAAACATTCCGGCTCCACTGCCTCAATGCTGCCTCAGATTCTCTCTTACCTTTGCATGGAGGTCATAACTGCTCACACCGAGGGTGTATTGTCCGCGGCGGCCCTGCAGGGGTATTCTACTCTTTAATAAAATTTATTTAATTTAATTTAATCCTGACGTGATGGCAGACTCATGTTCAGCACCCTTCAAACATGGACAACCCTTCAAATCTTGTGGTGCCTTTTATTGTTACCCTGTGTTAATCCTGAATATTCATTGTCGTTCTTGAGCACCCCACTTGATCACTGTGGACGTTTTTCCTATCATCAACCGCTCACGAACAGCGGATTTGTCTCCTCGATTAATACACCAAACATCAATGATTTTAAAACTAAAAACCGCACACTACTTCAAGAAATCGGCACCGAACCTGTTTGAATGTCTAATTTTTTGTTTTCCACTTGTGAAATCACCAAAAGCACAAATCACAAAGTGACATTTTGGCTGAGCCGGTCGAAAATATTTGGTGCCTGTCCGATTTCTAGGCGGAGGAACAAATACGTCCAGGACGACAATGAAGGATTCGAGGAAGTGCGTGAACAACAAAACGGTGGGCCGAACCTCAACGGTGGGTTCGTCCACGATGAATAGCAGTGTTGCTAGCGCTGTGTTGCCTCCAGACAATTTGGCATCACTCCTGACGGTATGATTTGAGTCGGACAGTTTGTTGTGTTTGTTGAGCATTTTAATCTGCACAACTTGACCCTTTTGACGAGGCCGTACATGATACGGGCCGTATATGACATTTTTGACCATTTTTACCCTTCCTATATTCTCCCTACTTTATAATAATGACAATTTCACCATCACGTACAAATTTGGGTCTTTTCAAAATTACTGGCTGTGAATATTGAAGGAGTGCTGCTTTCTTCCGTTAATTGGTTACAGTGTGGCACGAACTAGCTTTGCCCACACTGACAAAAAGCTGACAGAGAATGTTGGAAGGTCACCCAAATTCGACCTTATGTAAGGCGCTATAGTCTGTCTGCAATGACGTTGGGCTCCAAACCCGATCCTAGCGAACGTCCGACGAGAGAACCAAAAACCGGGGAATTTCCCCGATTTGAGACATTTTTTGGGTGATTTTATCTCTTTGAAGCGGCACACATTGGAGTAGTTTCTCCCCCCAATCCAAGCGTCTCTTCTGCAGTTTATCCTATCGATTTCACTGATATTTACAGTTTACTATAATATATTTCGAAAATGAAATATTTTCGCAATGAGGTTGGAAAAACAGAATGAACGTAATTTTCTTACAACTTCATTTACCTTGATTTCAGACCATCATAATAAGAGAGGATTACAAAGGAAACCAAATTGTGAAATAGGACGTTGACTGATCAACAATTAAATTGTTTAATTGAAAAAAAAAAAGTACAAAATTTCCTTACATTTAATGTTGAAGGAGAAGAGTTGAAAAGCGTCATCGCTGCTGTCACATACAGACGAGCTGTCTTCTGAGCTCCCTGTGACAGTTTTGGCGATTACCTATCACTCAAAACGTGCACGGCTGTGAACAACCGGACGGGAGATGTTACCAACACACCGCAGCAGCAAACTTCCTGAATTCTGCTCGTAGTTCATGCGTCAGCCGCTGGGGAGCGGGTCAGGAGCCCAACGTCATTGCAGACAGACTATTATAGTCTATTAGTGGTATAGATATATAGACCTGTCCACTCCAAAGTTTGATTCAAAATTTTCAAACTTCTTGCCACACGTCATACGCCTGCTGAGATTTCTGGACTGTTCAAACAATTTTGAACTAATTCAAAAAATCTTGAACCGCTTTGAAACCCTTAAAATTGGGTTTCATACCTTCTAACTCTCTGTCTACCATTTTAAATTTTTAACGAGTTATAAATCGCTGGGGGAATGGCGTTTAACTAGTTCTATAACTGTTTAATTAGACTTGCATCCTTCCAAATATCAGAAGCCGTTATTAAACCACATACAACTTTCTCAATCCCTCTTCAGGCAGTTCTGAACCATCAAAACAGTCTTCAAAACCTTGAGCCTTATATAGTTTTTCAAACTGCTTTGAACTGATCTGATCAAAACTGTTTGAAACAGCCTCGTACTTGTTTTTATGTCTTCAATCCAGTTTTTAGAGTTCTTCAAACTTATTTGGACACCTCTATGTTAGTTGTGATCCCTTCAAACAGGCGTATATCCCTTCGCGCGGAAGGGACACAGGCATATAATTTAGTGTGCGTTCACGTTAAATACAATTTTTTCTTTATATCACGCTCATCAATCGGGTTCCAGGAGGTGGAAATGGGCGTTTTCGACCTTTTCGCCAAAGAGCCGAAAATCCGCTGTTTTTCAAAACGCTGTATCCCCACGACCACTTGTTCAAACATCAATTTTGACCACTGCTTTTTGAAGGAAATTTTGTCTACCTTAATTTTGTATATAGTGGTAATCTTCGAAAAACGCTTAGTTTCAGGTAGGTAGGTATTGCTAGGTGGGTGTAAGCGAAAAACTGAAAAAAGTGCTAACATTTCAAGATTGAAGATTCAAGATTATTTATTGTCGCCAAACAACAGTATGGTTTATGACAAACGTCGGTAACAAAAATGTTGAGGTTCTTTGCATTTTTTGATGTGAAACCGACCTCGGAGGAGGTAGCAAATTTCATGTTCGGATTCAGCACCCCAAAAAACATATAGATCCTTTGAGAAAAAACTTCCCCAATTTTGTTACGGACTCGGCACTTTTGAACATCGAATGACTGGACTATAGCCCATTTTCGATTTGACGACGTAAAAATGTCGACTATTACTGACTGGTTCTGTTCTGTTTTTCTCGACAGCGACGAAGACGAGGAGGACTTCGAGGACGAGTCGGAATACTGACAATGAATATCGCGGAGGCGCGCAGCCTCCAGATCGCCATTTTACTCCGACGACAGCTCCATCTACTGATATCGACTCGTAAAAAATCAACGGGCCCCAACGGCCCCACAACCTTCGGAAAAGTTCTTTTCCTTTTTTATTCTTTTTTCAATTTATAGCGATTAAGTCTACACAACGTTAAAATAAGTGACAACAGGATCCTAAAAAGATCTTGTTGGTAAATACCGAAGTTTGTTAAAGCGGGGCACTTCGTGATGATTGCCTTGCTATTTCCCGTTTTCTTTTCACACCAAATGAGTTTGATTCGGTGATAAGAAATTCCACAATGGGTTACTTGAAAACGTTAATTTTATTCACGGTGCTTTTGTCAATGGGGTAAACCAGTTTGGCCACCTTAACAACGCTTATAGTTCACCCCGTTCAAGTAGCCCACTCGTGTGGTTTAAATGTACAGAACCAAAATCTCCAGTTTTGCGCCTTCGCATTCGAAAATTTAAAACGCTGAAACGGCGCCGCCAACTCAAACCGCCGTTCCACCGTTAAGTCTCCATTCATTATATACGTACCGGATTTAATTAGGTATAATGCGTAATTATTAACTACTCTAAGTGTGATTGAGATTTACTTATATGGGGAAGGGTTCGGACGACAATACTTATTAAGTCATATCATCGCTTATTCCATTCGCATTTTTCCGTTTCATAGTCCATTTTTCGTCCTTTTTCGCTCCCTCTTTTCGACGGGTTTATCCTCATTTCGTCGAATATCAACTTTCTATGCTCAAAATCTCTTCGGCTTGTAGGATAAACCGTAGGAGTTGAAATTATTGACAATGTGATAGAGGTTATTAAACTCATTAAAAAGTTCAAATTTCAATTATTCATCACGCGGTACATTAGTCTACCTAACCTTAGGAAATAAGGAGTTTAGATAGGTAGTCGTTGTGTTTCTACGCTTACATTTCTACATCTTCCTTGAAAATTTGCTGAAAGCCTTGATGAATGTCCAATTGTTGAAGTTTTGTTTTGTATTGTTCTTGTTGAAATTTCGCTGTTTATCTAAAATGTGTTGTATGTTAATGAAAGGATACATTTCATCACGAAATACATCATTCAAGGCTGTATTCAAAGGTAGAATAGGTAATCGTATTATAAACACTATAATATTTCGATTGTTTCAAGTTTGTTAGTCGAGAGGCTTATTGCAAGTTTATCTGAAATTGTTTAAATATTGATAGTTTGAAAAGTTGATGTTTTATTTGTTGATAATTTTGTAAAGTACGTTTTAAGGTAGTCGAGTTTAGTGAATATGATGATGATGAGCGTTAGTGTGTATAGTTTTGGAGGCTGTATATTTTGGGAGTGGGGAGACTGTTGAGGTTTGGGTGGAGTGTGGGTTGTTTCACGTAGGCTTTGGTGGAGTAAACCAGGACGGGCTTCAATGATGGACTAGGGGGCCATCCCCTGCTGGCAGCCGCGTCGCCTTCAGACGCCCCTTGACCCTCCACCATCCCAACATCCTGTCAACCTACTCCAGCCCTTTTTGGACCACTTTTGGAGCAACTTTTTGGTGGTTTCAGATTTTTCTCATCATATAGGTACTCGCCAACACTTTTTGATTTATTTATTTTTTTATTTTTTATTTTTTTTCAAATTAAAAAAGTTTGAAGTCCTGTATCTATTAAATAGAAAAATTAATTTTATTTACCAACCTTTGAAGCTTAGATGTGTCACGTGGAGCAACTTTTTGATGGTTTCAGACTTTTCTAGTTCTATGCTCATCGAGCTGAACTTTTTAAGACCAATTTCAGATTTTTTCTACTGCTAGAAGTGCCCTAAAATAAAAATGATTAGCCTCCTCCTCCTCCTCCTTGGGCTGGAGCTCCAATATAATAGACTAGGACGTAATAGACTAGGAGTTTGGTGGTGCACGTTGGGACAAAGTGATCCGAAGAAACACTAGGAGAGGCCTTTTTTTTAATGGGAAGTGGGGAAACTCGTTTAGACCGAAGAGCAGGGACCGCACTCCTCAACAGTGTTGGATTCTCCCATGACTGGGCCTACCAACTAAAACCACCACTCCCTTTCTTCTTATAGAGAACTACCGTGGAACTTCCTGTTCAGCATTACTTCGGGGTAGCTCCCTTTTTTGGCCATTTCCGGCTCTTCGTCTCCTTACCTCTTTATTTATTTTTTTACTAGGAGAGGCTTTGGTGGAGCGAAACAGGACAGAAGGTGCACCTGACATAGTCTTAGAACAAGCTAGCCATAAATTTTAAGGCTAGAGCTAGAGCGAGAACCAAGTTTGCTCACTTGTGTCCACAATTTGAGTCTGTCTTATGCTACACGTAGACGTTTGCTCAATATTTTATTTATTCAGTTATATCCTTGTTGGTTTTCTAGTCATGTTTCGACAACTGTCATGTTGATTGCGACTCTGCTGTACATCCCACAAGCTCCGTAACAGTCTCCCCTAATTCTTACTGTCTTGATATGTCTTACACAGTACAAACTAGGCTTTTGTCGCCAGCCCCAGTAGTTACAATTGTGTTATTCACATAGCATGTTTTCTATTTCGTATGAAATGGCTGCCAGTCCCATCTGTGGATGGTTATCACAAGTTTGTACGTGTGGATTGGCCGGGGAGTAAATTAGAATATTTACAGACTTTGTACAGTTTGGTAGTTTCACACAGTGCATAGGTCGGCCACTTTCTAACAATGGAAAGTGAAGTTGTGGCCGTTGGCTGACACGCTTTCACTGTGAAATTTCCAAGATTTAATAGGTGAGTTCACAGAGTAATTCTGGCCAGTGAGATGTTGCGTGCGCACTTCATATTATCCGTCTTTGATCTCATGGTGGTCACTTCGTGGAACTAAAATTTGTCATTCGTCGTGGTAGGTTATGAAAGTGTTGATACCTAGAAGCGTTCCAGTTCTTATTTGATACTGAATGGCGAGAACTGCTCTGCCTCACCTAATACTGGTGGGTCCTCCTTGTGATACTTGTCAGTGGAGCACTCAGTAAGAACCCTTTGCATCAATTAGAATAAGATCATCAAAATTACCACCAATTAGCAAAATCACGGATAAACGTGATAAATGCGACACATCATGAATGATACGAGTATATTCAATAGTCTGACGTCACGTGTAGAAGGCTGTGGAAAATAAGTTTTGAAAACATTTTCACTCAAACGTCGAATTCGAACTGGATGGGATGGGATATTCGTAAACCACTGGTTTCAGACGATGCAAAATCGAAAATTGCCATCTCCACTACTGAAGGTTGGCGATCACTTTAGCATTTCGTTTGATACCCGTCCAGTGTGTTTGACAGCCTAGACGCACGTTTCCTTCCAACTCCACGTCTGGTGGATGTTTCCCATCATAGTAGTACGTAGACTTGGAACCACGTTTGACATGTCCCAAGTAAGCCACCTTGCGTCTTTTTACCCCATCTTCTTTTTTCCTTTTCTATGACCTTCTTGTGCAGGTGAAGTCATTGTGAATGGAACCCAAACCGGTGTTTGTAGTGTCATGTATGCCTGGACATCCTTGTTCTTCAGCAAACGTCGATGCTCCATCATTTAGAGAATTTCTTCTGTCATCCACCTCTTAGCCTTGTTATCCTCGAACTAATGGCAGCCGCGTTTATTGTAGTTTTAAACTCCATCCATGCGCATTAGATATCTTGAGAGTTCAGTTAGGTCCTCTACCTCCACAGCCTTATTCATCTGGTCACTAGCTGTCTCAGCTATACTCACAGTATTGAATGATCTCAAGTTGACCTTCCTTGCGATTCTTGGTATCCACTCGCTTACAAACTTCAAAGACACTTTTATAAAGAACTAAATTTGCAACAATTTGAGGCTAACCGGAGCTCCATAGGTCAATTAGGGACCGATCTGAGGCTCTTCAAAAATCGGCCAATTAAAAAAATAAAATAGAACAAAAATTTTAACTTTTCTCCTTCTTTACACCGATTTGGCTGTCTACTATATCCTACGAGCAAAAGTGATGGAGTAGAAGTTTTAGGTAATTTAGTTGGCTTTCATTTAAACGCAAAACCGGGTCTGTAGCCTGATCAATCCCAATCTCTTAAAGACCAAAATAAGGAGGATTTTGCTTGCCAAAAAAAACACCAGACAATAGGTTTTCTCAATTTTCTGAGCTCTCTTCAAGCTGTTCGAAGATTATGACTTGAAACTTCATCACAGCCTTCCTCACAGGTGACGTCACTTAGGAGTTTTCTCCTGGAAAAGTTAAATTTGAACAAACGTACAATTCTGCCACTTACGGTTGTTATCGTCAAATATCGAAATGTTAACCCTGGTGGCACTGTCCGGTGGCCTTTTTTTCGTGTAAGCAAATATAGATTTTCTTCAGGAGACAAGATAGAATAGACGAAGTGTTAGAATTGAATAAACACTACAGCTCCTTTGAGGGTGAAACCGAGCACAATTGAGCACCCGGTACCACCCTGGGAGGGTTCTTCGTAGAGCAGTTTCATACGTTCCATTCCAGGGTGTACTCCCAATCTCAGAATTCTAATTATAACACTAGAATAACGAAGCTAGATTTTCAGCAATATCCTGTACAAACTATTCGTAGTCCTATTGCAGTCACAGTGTGCTTCTCTGCCTTCATCTCCTCCAATGTGATTTTTTTTCTCATTTCGCCGTTTCCCGGTTCAGAATTTTAAAGTGTAAAATTCCGCTAATTTAGTAAACGTAAATTCACGTGTTTCGTTTACGGTTTTCGGTTGTTGAATGGGAGCATGCAGTTTGAAAACCGCTGAGGTTTTCAGACGAAAAAAAAAAAAAAAATTGCAAGCCTGTCAAATTCTTCAAAGCTGTAATTTTAATAAAATGATTCTTTTTTATGTTGTTTATCATTTGCCTTCAACTCTAAAAGCTGGTTTACGGGTGGGTATGAAAACCGTGTAAAGTCCACAAAGAATGCCGAAAGCAGAAGCCCACCTTCCTGCCTCACGGTGTCTATTTTCTTTTCGCTCTCGACGTAGAGCGCAAAAGTATCGATATTTTGAAGTAGCGAAAGTATCGAAAAGTATTTTTCCTTCAAAATATCGATACTTTTGCACTCTACGGCCCTGTAAAGGGCCTTTGATATGGTTAACTGTGCAAAAATTAAGGGGAGTATTATGAATTATGCAGTATTAAAAAAAATAATTTTTTTTTTGTCATTTTTGGGTGGACTCCTCCCCTTAATTCCATGTCATAATATTTTTGAAAAAATTAACAACTATGTACAATGTTTGGACTGATCAGTGGGACCTCGAAAAATGGATCATGCGTCCAAACTTACTCGGAAAATGACACCTTACTAAGTAAGGTCAAGTCTTGACCTCCTGGGATCCTTCAAAAATCCCAGTAGATCCCCACGCTGAAATCGGATTGTTCTGGGACGGGATCAGTATCACGATAGGGTGGTGGCACCTATTATCGACATGCTCCTATAATAGGAGCATGTCAATGTCAATAATTATTAAACAGTTCACCTTAAATATTATTTAAGGCGAACTGTCAATAATAGGTGCCACCTACAAATACATTAAATGTAAACATTTTTAATTTTTTTTTTTTAACCTGTATTAGACCCAATACTTTTCTTCCGATGATTTTCCTTTCTAATAAATTTTGTCGAAAATTATTTACCTAATCATCCACGAGGTCGGCTGTGAAAAGTTGAAATAAGCGATTTATAGTAAAATCTCCCTGGTCATGATAATATCATGACCAGGGAGATTTTACCTAAAATATTATTTTACCTAAAATATTATTTTGCCTAAAATATTATTTTAGGCCTTAAAATTTAGGGTCGCTACCTAGTAAAAAATCACCCCCAATATAATAGTTTACAGATTCAAAATATCACCCAAGAAAGATTACAATAATTGAACAAAATTATTTTGTTCAGTCCAATGCTTTTTGAAAAGTATCGATGTATAAAGATATTGATACCTTTTGAAAATATCGACATCGTTTTAGTATCGATTTTATCGAGTATTTTATCGTATCGATAGTTTAAAAATATCGATACATTTAGTATCACATCCCTACCCTTGTGCAGCAGTAAGTAATTAATTAATTAGCGAGATTACTTGCAAATTTTGCAGGGTTTCAAAATATGGCTGAGTGCGGTGAGATTTATTAAATTTTATTTATTTTATTAAATCGCACTGCCACTGATAGCCAACCCGCCAAACGAGATCTTCCTCCCTAATTACTGCTGTTGTTGTTAATACTTTATCTGTTCTGGTATCATTTCGATGCATCGTTTCGTCGAAAAAGGACACCAATTCATAGTAAACATGACACCCAAAGAGATTAAATCACAGAGTAACAGAGAACAATTAATGGAGTAAATTAACTTTATTAATTTTTATTAACTTCAGTGGGACAGTTTAAATTACTGGACTATAGTGTGTTCTCGGCCCACAAAAAAAGTTGGATTCTGTAACAGAGAGGGTTTTGTCGAATGTTGCAACGGGCTGGTATCATAAAAATAACCTATGGAATAAGAAGTTCGGTCGTCTCTGGCAACACTGGATGGGCTCCGTTGTTTATCAATTATCTTTTCAGTTGATTGTTTATTTACTCGCATTGACAATGAGCAGAGATTTTGCATGCGTTTGCACAGTTCCATCTTTGTAGGTAAGCAATTTCGGAGGTTCCTCGAAGTAAGAGCTCCCATTGTGCTTATTTTCAAGTTCGTCTTTGTGTCGCAGATCTCTCCTAAAATATGCCATTATGGCAGCTGTTTACGGCTAGTATTTGCTTCACGGCGCTTTTGGGTGACAAACTCCTCGAGATCGTCAACAAGCCAGAGTTGAGAGCCGTCGTCGACAGTTGCACGCACGGGCTCGTCGGAAGTTTCTCTTGGGCGGCGACTTTGTCGTACCTGAAGACAAAAAAATTCACTTTGACGGGAAACAGGACAGTTGACGTGATCCTCTGCGGTGTCGTCGCTAGTTTGATTGATTTGGATCATTTCTACGCTGCTGGGTCCCTTTCGTTGAAGGTGAGTGAGTTGGTGGAGATGTATGAAAAAGTCTAGGGTGAGTCCGGCGAACATGTGCCCGAAGGAGGTTGGCCGTAGGTATTTAACTTAGGTACTAGCTGAATATTTCTTTTAAAAGACCACCTAGTAGCTCCTCATTAGCCCACTGTGCGCTCAGATAGGTGTGGAACCCTGATTAACCAATTCGGCCTCCGAAATACTACGAAAACGACACCTCACTCTACTCACTTGCCAAAATTCTTCTTAAACCCCTGCTGTAGCTTCTCTCAAGCCCTTCATCGTGGTTGGAGAGGCCTGGGAACCCCTTCAATCGATGTTAAATACAAAATTTCATCTAAAACGACAACTCACTCGACCCCCTGGTCAAAACCCTTCAAAAAAACCCCATTTGTAGTCCCTTAAATGCCCCAAAGACACTTGAGGTGATGTCTGACACGTTTGAGACCCTTGTTAATCGACTGTACGTCCAAAATAACTTCGTAAACCGCTCTTCACATGATTTCCTGGTCCCACATTTAATCCCTTAAAAGCACCCCAACAGCCTTGTGGTGAAGTCCTCAGGTTTGATACATATGTATATAAATCGATTATCCGCCCAAAATAACCACGAAACCTCACCTCACTCTAACTCCTGCCAAAACCCTTCGAAAGCCCCAAAGAGACTTGTGACAAATTTCTGACTTGTTTGAAACCCCTATAAATCGATTCCACGTCAAAAATAACATCGAAACCCACACTTCACGTTATCTCTGGCCAAAACCCTTGAAAAGTCCCACTTTTAATCATCTAAAAGCTCCACAGAGCGTTGAGGTGAAGTCTGACGCGTTCGTGACTACACTTAATCGATTTTACATTCAAAATTGCATTGAGTTTGACATCTCACATGATCTCCTGATCAAAACCCTTCAAAAGCCCCACTTTTGGTCTCTTGGAAGCTCCTCAACAGCCTTATGGTGAGGTCTGACGGGTTTGGGAAACCCATCAATCGATTCCACGTACCAAGTAACGTCGAAAACGACACCTCGCTCGACCTCCTGGTTAAAACCAGTCAAAAGTCCCCTTTTAATCCCCTAAAAACCCCACAGTACCTTGAGGTGAAGTCTGACTGGTTTTATTTATATTTATATAGACTCCTAGAATTCGATTCCACGTTCAGAATAACATCGAATTAGACACCTCACATGATCTCCTGGCCAAAACCATTCAAAGGTCTCACTTGTAGCCTCTAAAAGCCCCAAAGAGCCTTAAGTCTGACAGGTTTGAGACCGTTGTAAATCGATTGTACGACGTTCAGAATATGTAACCTCGAAAACCACACCTCAAGTGATCTCCTGGTCAAAACCCTCAAAACCCCCACTTTTAGTCCCTTTGAAGCCCCGAAGAGCCTTTAGGTGACCTCTGACGGGGTGTAGACCCCATAAATCGATTCCACGTCCCAAATAACGTCGAAAACGACACCTCAACCGACCTTCTGGCCAAAACCCTTCAAAAGTCCCACTTTTAATCCCCTAAAAGCCCCTCAACAGCCTGTTGGTGAAGTCCTCAGGATGGAGATTCCTATAAATCGATTCTAAGCCCTAAATAACGTCGAATTTGACACCTCACGTGAGCTCCTGATAGTAACGCTTCAAAGCCCCCATTTTAGTCCCTTGGAAGCCCCAAAGAGCCTTGTGGTGAAGTCTGACAGGTTTGAGACCCTTGTAAATCGATTCACGTCCTAAATACATTCATAAACGGCCATACTGGTGACCCGAACGAGACTAATTGTCCTTAACGTTCTTCACTGTTGCAGGCTGCCCTCTCACTGGACCAACGCCCTCCTCTTCATTGCACCTCCTTGTGGATTTTAGTTGTGTCCGTCGCTCTACTCATTTCAGTGGTAAATACAATTACGTTCAAATATCCAGGGTTCAACAGCAAACCAGACTGTCATTTAGCCAAAGTCTCAAGACTGCCTAATGAGAGTGGTTTCGATTAATCCAACCCAAAAGTTTTCCTTTTCTCCTCCCTCTAGTTAGGGATGGATTGATAAAATTGATAAAACAAGTTTAAAACTAAAATATCAATGGGCTTCTTGAAGAGGTCGGAATTTCGCATTTGTAACAACCTATTCCGACAGGGGGCGGTGCGATCGACTCTCGTCGGACGAGAAAAGAGAAGGGGATTAGATCACCGCTAAAAGGTCTGTGCGATACGCTCCTGAAGTGGTTAACCACTCGGCTCCCATTTATCCTACTCCGCCTCCACTCTTGTCAGGATGGAAATTCCCAAACGGCCCCCGTATCGAACGTGGGAGATAGCGTTGTTGTGGTGTTTCATAAAGTGCAACATTCAGACACTTATTGTGAATGCCACAGGAAGACGTCGGTTTTGCTGCTTAGTGTTTAGTGAAGTTATCAATACCAGTTCGCTGAAGACGCTCTTTCTACCGTATTTTGCAGAGCCGACTTCCATTATGTCCAACCTGGAAGACATGTTCCTCGGCGACGATGACGGCGAAGACGATGACGTCTTGACCGCCAAGTCCGTCCTCGACACCATCACGGAGGCCTGGATCAACGAAAAACTGTGCCCGGACCTCCTCCCGAACAAGGCCGACTTCGTCGAGGTGATGATGGAGCAGATCGACCAGATGGAAGAGAACGTGATGCAACTCCAAAAGACGGATTTGAGGTCGACGATACACCGCCAGGAGCTCGAAAGGATCCGCTACCTCGTCCGGTCTTACCTTCGAACCCGTCTGGACAAAATCGAGCTTCACTCTTTGTGGCTGTTTCAAAACCAGTCGGCTCTCTCTCCTCAAGAACTCGCTTACCTCAAAGACTATCTCGCTCTGTCCGTCGCCCCGCTCAAATCTCTCTGCGAACGCCTCCCTGGCCCCAACAGTAACATCAACCCCCGTCAAATGGAAATCCCTCCCGACATGGAAACCCATGTTTTTGCCAAAAGCAAAGTCGATCTCCCCGACACGATTATCGTCAACGACGGCCCCCGCGAAGAGGAAATCACGATTCGGAAAGACTCTCAGCACATCGTGCCTTACTCGAGCATTCGAGAATATGTGAAGAACAATCAAATGAAATTAATTTAGTTAACGCTTAGAATCCATAGTTTAGCCCAATGTCCTTTTTCTAAAATAATGACGGCAATAAACGGTTTATTGTTGCTGTATTGTAGTTTTTGATTTGGCTTAAATTTTCACCTGAGTCTGGCTGAATGAGCTCCTTGACTGATTTTTTTTTTTTTTTTTTCCTGGAACGGTAGTGCTTCAAAAGTTACAAAAATGGGCAACATTGCAGAGTACGTGTCTCTATTATTTATAGGGCCTTAGGAGAAAATTAATACCTATTAAATAGGTATTCAAATTTTGAATTCCGAGTTCTGGAGGTGGTACATGACGTAGGCTGCTTGGTCATCTTCTGATTGACCGAGAGATCTCCCTCTCTCTCGCATCTCTGCAAGTTAGCCAACTTCGCTGTGCAAAAAGCCAACCCCGAAAGTCATAAATCGGGATAATCATCAGAGAAGGTCATTCAAAACTCGAGTATCGAGTTATCATCAAGAAGGTTATTCAAAATCGACCCAGGTCGATTGTTTTTTTTTGTTTTTTTTTTTTTTTCAGCTTCCGTTCAAATTTAGTATTCACCGCTCTGGCGGCTCTGTGCCCAACTACTTGGTGACGTCACGTCCCCCCCCCCCTCGCTTTAATTTCAAAATCTCCAACATTTCTAAAACAGTTCTGCACGTAATTATACGGATTTTCGAACTAAACATTTGTGTAGGGGGGTTTTAAAGGGTACTGAATATGTTGTTGGACAATTTCCAATTCTAAATTTAATGATGAATTCCGACCTTTTCAAGGAGGATTTAACGATAGTTTAAAGGCCAGTTTTTACCAAACAGTCAAAGCTGCGCTTAAACTAAAGCTCTTGGCTTAAGTTATTTTAAAAGTGGCTCTTAAGATCCTCTCAGGTTCCGAATTTAGGCAGATTCATTCCTAATTTGCCATCAAACCGCAAATTAAGAATGGAAAAGCACTCGAATTTCGGTTTAAATCATCCTGTACCATATTGTTAGTATTCAAAAAGGGGAAAATACATCATTTTTGTGACAAAAGTCTTTCACATAGTTTATAATCATCTTAAGTTGTTCTGGCTGATTCTAAAACCGCTATGGGATCGAGTTAGGTGTCGTTTTCGAAGTATTTTTGAACGTAGAATCCATTTTTTAGGGTCCCGGAACGATCCGATTTCACTGTTGCGATCACAGAGTAACGGAGGTTGCGATCTATAGGGCTTTCATGGGGCTAAAAATGGGATTTTTGAAGGAGGTCAAATATTTTTCGAGTACCTACTAAAAAAAAAATTTATTTTTTTCTAAAAATTTTTTCGTTGACAGAATTAAATTTGCACAAGTAACCTAAATCAAAAAATAATAAACCCTAGTGTAAAATTTGCAGCGTTTTTAGAACCGGAGTTATGAATTGACATAGATAATATCCTTCTCCCCATATTATGCCTTTAGGTGAGGGGGTCAGTCCAGATCTGGGGTATAAAAAAAAATGTCACGCTGTTTGTAATCAACCATAGTTACCGTCAATGTTTGGTTATAATGTTGTTAAGATGGTTACCGCTATAGGAATTACTGAAGAATAAGACTAATAGTCTTATTTGTATTAGTGAAAATGAAGTTGGAAACACTATAGGTAGCTACCGTTGTCCTACAATCTGATATTTCATTTGTAGCTTCTTCGGGCCATCTGAACCATACCGAGATGAACATTACAAGACATAATATAAGAAAACGTGCTACAGATTCAACATGTGGAGTTAGAGCAGCGAAGGTTATTAACCACTCCACATGTTGAATCTGTAGCACGTTTTCTTTCGAATCAATTATATTACTTATCTGTTGACTGTACAGTACCTACAAATAAAATAGTGCCATTTATACTGCCTAGTCTGAGTGATGGGAGTATGGTGTTCTGCAAGACCCCACATGTGATTCAGGTTGCATGATTTCATCTGAGCCCTGAGGATGGTTTATAAATAAACCGAAACGTTGGCCTAGACGAAGAGTTACCTTTGTTGACTGAACCTCAAGATCCCACAACGTATTTCTGAACCTAGCAGTCGAGTAACCCAGCCTTGTGTCACTTTAATCTCCACACCACTGCCATCTTTTGACTAAGGCAGGGCCGCATCGATAGGAGACTTTACGACCGCAAAAGGTGTTTTCCTTAATGTTTTTCATTTAAATAATATTAGAGAATTATCAAGAAAACAAGCTCCAAACTGATTCAGAACACTGTTCAAGAAAGGGCCTCTAAGTTATCCATTCCATCTCCTCTCTATAATGACAGTCGGGAGGTGGGATAACTTAAGGTTTCTTTTCTGCGGATCGACCTTGTCATGATTTTCTTCATTTTAGAGCTTTTAATAGATCAAACATATTTTCAGGCCGATTTCCATGTAAAGATCGATAGTTTGTGCTTCAGAGTCAATATTAACCCAAAATCGATTTATTTATTTTTTATTTTTTTCGAAAAAGCTTTCCTGAAAAATTTGGTTTTATAACTTAGGTTCCCTTTTCACATGGACAGTCGTTATTATCTTGTTGTGTTCCCCTTAGGCGCTGAAGGCGCAATGGTTGGCAACGCTATCTTGGATCACTGTAGTGGCCGTCCTCAGTCACCACGTCCGCGACGCCACCCGACGAGGTCTCTGGTTGTGGCCAGTGGGCTCGACACCGCCGATCCCCTATTTGGGCTACATCGCCCTCCTCGCCGTCATCCCTCTCGGTGCCGCTTACGTCTCTCAACCTTCGCCATACTCCGAGCTGGTCAACGTTGTCTGATAACTCCGCCACTCGTGCTACTCAAAAAACCATGACTGTCACCTCGTACCAACCCATAATATTTGCTTTATACTGACATTTCATTGAATATCTTTGCATAATAAATATTTTTGAAAGTCTATTTTGTTCTGAAAGAAATCTTCACTCGAGCAAAATGATGAGGCCGGGTCACACAAAGGACGTCCAGAATCTGAACGAGGGCAAGCAGCAACTCAATCAGTGGGTACCCAATTTGCGAAAATTGTCGTTATTGCAAAAATAGGTAAACACTTTGAAAAATCGTAGCTCCCTTGTTATGGGAGGTACAGTTCACGTTTGGTCTCATTCGACGCAGGAACAATTTAGCCGTAAGACTTCATTGAAATAAAATATAATATTACGATCTTGCATTGCCAAATTATCGGCATGATGTTTGAGAAATGTTTTATTATTAACATTTACAATATTTCAGTCAATATTTCCTTGTCATGAACAAGGAGAGTCCTCTGTTGGCACATTAAACAACTAGGTACGAAGGTATTTTACGTGATGGGGAAACATTCCTCGATTGACATCACAGTAGCGTAGAGCATCTCCACTTCTTCCAAGAGTGCTGCAACCTCTTCGGCAAAATCGTCATTTTCCTCAACGCCATCGTCAAACTCCGGAGGGCAACTGAAAGAAACTGAAAATTATTGCTTGTTCTGTAATTATCTGTCTGGTCATCATTTTCATTGTACCTGGGGTTTTCAGGGTTGGGGTGTTCTGAGGTGACATTACTCTCCGGGGGGCCGAGATAGAAACGGTCCAGAAGTGAAGTGGCCAGTGGATGTGGCCGGGAACCCTGCAGAATTCAATTTGTCAGTTGTTTTAATCAGTGGAATACGAAGGTAGCTCAGTGATGGACTCACTTTGAGTGAAGCATAACGGATCATAGGGTGGGATACATGGTAGCCAATGTGCTCGCAGTCAAAACACAGGTCGTAGTCTCTGCAAGTGAAGCATTTGTACCTGAAGCCAACGATGGGAGTTTTGCATGCGTCACATGTCACGCCTTGATGGACCACTTCGCAGTCTGGGCGTCGAGCTGATTTTCTCGGTTCAACACTCACCTGAAAATGTGTTCCCCAATAACGTGGGTTTCTCTGAGTTTTGCAACCTTTTCAGGGTTGTCGACTCACCTGGACTGCAAAGGAATAGCGGACCACAACGTGTTGGAAGTGAAGGCCTCCATGCTCGCAGTCGAAGCAAAGGTTGTAGTGGTAACAGGTGAGGCACTTGTAGCGGCAGCCAACGATGGGGAAGCTGCAGCCATCACAAATAACTCCTTGCTCTGTAGTTCGAGCACCTTCTGCAGATACCTGAGTGGAAATTATTCACTTTACATCAAATGGGTCAAAAGAGCAAGAGAACGCAAAAAAAAAAAAAAAAAAAAAAAAAAATTAATCTGGAAAATCGCCGCATAATGTTCACTTATCTCAATTTACGATTCGAATTTCTTTTCTTCTCTCTCTCTCTCTCTCTCCCCCCCCCCCCCCCCCCCGACACCAATCGATGAAGATGCAGGAACAGTAACAGGTAGCCAAACCAGACGCAGAGGAAGATTGGGCGCAAAGTCCGAGAAGGTGATGTTTCGGTGTTCATAATCAGATTATGAATTATGAACAGATTCTGTTTCCCTTAACAAGGTCCCTTCCCATGGAAGCAAAAAGATAAGCGGAAGGGAGTAGTGGGGTCAGGCTGGTCAATCAAGGTCATTAGCTCGAACTAGGGGCCCACCCCCGGCAGGCTTTAGCCAGGCAAACCAAAAGTTTGAGTATATGTAATCAAATGAGTATTTTTTCAAGTTTGTAATATTGTATTTTTGTGACAATTAAGAGAATTTCAAGCGGTTTTTTTGTTGTTGCATATTTTACATTTGTACCTCAAAAGCCGCAGTGCCACAAACACCAAAGCACTCTGGTGTGCTCAGTCATCGGGATACAGGCTCCTGAGATGAAAAAGGTTTTACTCACATTCAGCGGGAATGGGAAGCGAACCATATCGTGATAGGAATGTTGGCCCTTCTTTTCGCACCCAGAACACAAGTCATAGTTTGGACAGATGAGACACGAGTAGCGGTAACCGACGACGGGAAGGAAGCAGCAATTACAGCTCACACCAACGTGAACTGCTCTGGTACACACGTCCATTCCACCTGGCAGAGGATTCACACCTGACGAAAGACTCAACGAATGATCTGCCCACAACTGAAAAACAAAAGTCCCGTAAAAATTGACAATTTTCCTTTGTGAAGGCGTTGAGAGGATGTTGGAATATCGAGTGACTCGCCTTGATGGGTGATGGAAAGCGGATGGCAGCGTGATCCGAATGGCTGCCTCGCCTTTCGCAGGCAGAGCACAAGTCAAAGTCTTTGCAGATGAGGCACTTGTACCGATAGCCAGAGATGGTGACCCTGCAGCAATCGCATCGATGTCCCATACCTGGTTGAGCACTGTCAAGTGATTCTTTAGGCATCTGTATAAAGACGAGGTTAACCGTACATTTTTGGCGACCATTTGTACTTGCATAACTTTACTCACCTTGAAGGGGAAGGGAAAGCGGAACACGACGTGGAAAGCATGTAAGCCCTGACGTTCGCAGTTGAAGCAAAGATCGTAGTCTTCACAGTTGAGGCACTTGTAGCGATAGCCAACGATAGGGGATGAGCAGCCATCACAAATCACTCCGCTGTGTGTCGCTTTGGGGTTTTGCCCTGAGAGAGCCAGTTGAGAATCTGTAGACTGAACAAACGTGGACACAGTTGGCGAGAGTGTGAATGCGCTGTAACGCTCCCCAACCTCCTATCCCTGGATGCCGGGAGAAGTTACCACTACTCAATTTCCCTTATCAAAGGTATATTAATTTTCTTCACAAAACTGTTCACTGTTTTCCTCTGACGTACAATTCACGACTCCCCCTAGAGCTCCGTCATCGGGTCTTCCCACTCGCCCCCTCTTCGCTGCCAATGCTCCACTTTTGTCGTCCCGTCTGTCCTGATGCAGCACACAATAACCTTCGCTCAATCTGTTACCCACTTTGTGCACTTAACAGCGCCATACCATGCTGAATAATGCCGGACAGCTCAAGCCTCAATCGATTGTGGTAATCATGGTTTGATATGGCGTGAACAATGTTGTTGGCAAGATTCAGCAGGTCATGAAGGTTGAAGAACACGACCATACTAGTTCGCCATGAGCTGAGGGGAAAGCTGAACGAGTACGGACGCATCGGCCTTCCTGCCTAGCTTGAACAGACCTCATTCGGCATAATGGACAAAGGCATTAGATCTGTACTTACTCTGGGTGGATACGGATATCGAACCACTTCGTGAAAGTAGTGACGTCCTCGGTGCTCGCAGGTGAAGCACACATAGTAGTTGTGGCAGGTGAGGCATTTATAACGGCAACCAACAATGTGGGAGCAGCAGACACCACATATCTCTCCGTCACGCAGTGAAAATCGAGAAGCTCGTCCTGGATAGAAGAATGAGCAAGTAAGTCTGTTTGTTTCAAGTATTTTTCGACGCAGAATCCATTTTAGGGGGTCTCACACCCATCCGAGTACACCTTGGAGATCAATGGGGCTTCTATGGAACTACAAACGTGGCTTTTAAAGGATTTAGGCTAGCAGGTCTAGTGAAGTCGTTTTCAAAGTATTTTAGGATGTAGAATCCGTTTATGGGGGTATCTGACCCATTGGGGAACATCTTGCGGATCAATGATGCTTCAATGGGGCAAGAATGGGGGGGTTTGAAGGATTTGGATAACAGGTCGAGTAGGGTGTTGTTTTCGAAGTATTTTTGGACGTAGAATTCATTTATGGCGGTGTCATACCCATCCGAGTCCACCTTGGGGATCAATGGGGCTACAGATGGGGCTTTTGAAGGATTTTGGCTAGCAGGTCCAGAGGGTGTGGTTTTCGAAGTACCTACCTATTTTCAGACGCCGAATCCATTTATGGGGAGTCTCTAACCTATCAGAGTCCACTTTGAGGCTCAATTGGGCTTCTATGGGGCTACAAACGTTTTAATTTAAAATTGTTGTAAATCTATTTTTGACATACCTACCTAATAATTATTAAGTTTAATTATTGGATAAATGTTGCATATTAATCCAATAAATCGAGGGTCCAACAGCAACACCACGTACTGCGTTTTTAGCTACTTTTCAGGAGAGCCAAAAGAGTCTTATTGAAAATGAAGACAGTCCGTGGTGTTGCATCGAGTTCTGGTTTGACATTTTTGTGATTTCTGCGCTATCTATTGAGAAATCATCCCAACTTATATTTTTACCTGATCCGCCGGGAGAATACGCTTCTAATGGTATCCTCAACTCATTTTGGCCAAAAATGACAGTCCGTGGTGTTGCTGTTGGACCCTCGAAATAACCCTTGTATAAAACATTTTTTCTTGAACCTAATAGACGAATTCTGAACCAAATAAAAATTGTTTGTTTTTCTACATTTCCCAGATGTAAATCCTGAATTCATGAAAACTCACCACGGCCTCGATCCGACATTTCCACGGGTCAAAGCACAAACTGTGATACCCGTTCATTTTCCCAATAAGTCTGAAACTGGACGACTATCAAAAGAAGATAAGATAAGCGCGGTTTTTTCCCCCTTTGCTCTTTGTCTGAACTCAACAAGTTAAGCAATCCGGTCGGAGGTGCAGCATATTCTTTCAAGTGTTATGGTCGAGGGGGGGGGGGGGGGGGGGGAAGAGGTTTGATTGTCCTCAAAATTTATCAAGTAGGTATGTAGTGCGTCAGTATGTGACATTCGACAAATTTGTCGAATGTCACATACTGACGCACTACATTTATGCATTCTCATCGAAGAAAAGATAGATCTGAATAAAAATACACAGCCAAGGGGACATGGTACCTACATAGGAAAAAGAGTAGACCTCCATTTTACAAAAAAAAAGGATCTCGCTGTATCATCAACCCACTTTCATCCAAACACGACCTCTGAACGAGAACCCACTAATTGATTACCCATCCTACCAATAATTGGTACAATGAGCTCCTTTAATGATTTTTTAAAATGATTTTCCTGCAAAGGTCGTGCTTCAAAAGTTACGAAAACGGGTTCATATGAACCAATATATATATCCTACCAAAATATATATTGCAGAAAAACTGTTTCAATTATTTATAGGGCCTTAGGAAAAATATGATATTTGAATTCCGATGTATGGAGAGGGTACATGACGTGGGCTGCTTCGTCGTCTTTTGATTGGCCGGGAGATCCCTCTCTCTCTCATCTACCCAAGTCAGCCAACTTTACTACGCGAAAAGTCGACCCCAAAAATCCAAAATCGGGTTAATCTTTATAGAAGGTCATTTGAAAATTGAGCATTGAGGTTATTATCAAAGAAGGTTATTCAAAAATCAACCCGGGCCGAGTGTTTTTATTCCGATTCTGTTCAGATTTATTATTTAGCGCTCTGGCGGCCCAGTGCCCAACTACTCGACACCCAGCCTGGCGAGGTGTGACGTCAAATTTGCCCGGCAATCATTTCAAAATCTCTAACATTTCGAAAACAGCTCAGCACATGCCTATACGGATTTTCGAACTAAAAATTGGGGTTTATGGGTTTTAAAGGGTGCTGAATCCGAATATGTTGTCAGAAATGCTGAATTCTGACCTTTTCAAGAAGCCCATTATTGTAAATGAGTTACAAACTATTTCGTCCACTTTGAACAAGAACATGTGAATAGCCGTTGAATTTCTGTACTAACTACTGAACTCCCCAATTCAACCTATCGATTCAACTTATACTTCGTCCATTCATACAACTGAGGCAGTAATCAGAGGCTTTTTGACTTTGTATTCTTCGTTTCCTTAATTCCAAACGTTTCTGAAGTATCTCCATTTCAATCGTATCTTCCTCAGAGAGTTCAGGTACAAAAAAAAACAAAAAAAACACTCCGAATCGTTAACTTTCCTTTTAATTTGACTTGATTCTTCAAATAAATAAAATAGGTACATAATTGTATGAACATTAGGATATAGGTATAATAATTGATGTTTCACACATCTTCAAAAATCAGGAAAATAAAAACAAAAGGTCAACCCTGATAACAAGCAGGGTGTACTGATTGGACATTCAAACTCCCAACAGAGGGGTTTTTTGTGCTTAAGGTTAATACGATTAACATTGTACTGAACAGTCATCAGGATAGTCAGGAATACATAAATGAATTTAAAACCCCTACATAATAAGGTATTGTCAGGTATTGTGTGGCGTAAGAAGTAAGGGTAGTGTTTTCGTGACTATTTCTAACGGCGGCAACTTTGCATAGACGAGATGATCGAAAAAGTGGGACAGTGACGGATCCCAAATGAAACATGCTGGGATATAAGATAGCTGGTGTGTTAAGTGTTTAAGGCTGCTCATTCAATGAAGCTGCTGCTGTCTCACTTTTCAGGAGACAAAATAGACTCAACTAGTGTCTTAAATGGTATGGGTGTTGTAATCACATGATTGATTGCAGTTGTCCGCTATAAACGATGTCTGGTATAGTCGATTTCATACGCATTATTCCCTTTACACTCGGAGGGACCGGGTGTTTTGTCTGCTACATGAGATTGTCTGGTACATGAGATTGTCTGTTATAACCGGATCCGTTATAAACGATTTTCACTGTATTTCGAGTTTAGGTTGGTATGACTGGAATGGTTTTGATTTTTCTTATTTCTTCTTTTGTCAGTCATTTGGTTTGATTATGGTGATACTTGAAGTTGATTCCTATCATCTAGTTACTTCCTGTTTAGGTTGGTTCGTTTGTGGTGTTAAGTCTTATCCTCTTTAGTTTGGTTAGTAAGTTAGTTGTAATACTTTTTGGTTTGGGTTCTTTTTGGTAAGTTAGTTGTAATAATTTGGTTACTGTCTGGTTTAGTTCTCTAGTTGGTATATTTGGATGTTGCAGTGAGCTATTCCCTGTTCAGGTTAAGTCTGTCTGGATTGACTGTGGTTTTAGTATGGGTTTTTCTTTCTTCTTTTGTCAGTTTGTTAGAGTCAGTTGTCATTTTGTCCACGTTGTCATTTTAGTTTTGTTATGTTCACGTTTAGGTTGTTTCCTGTCATCTGGTTGCATCCTGTTTAGGTTGGTTCGTTTGTGGTTTTTGGTCACATCCTCCTTACTTTGGTTAGGTAGTGAGTTGCACTAGTTTCTGGTTGCCACTAGCTATTTCTCTGTCTATTAAATAGACTATCTATTAATAGAGCAAATTTTGCTCTAGTAGGTGTATTTAGTTGCTGCAGTGGGTTTGTTGAGGTTAGTCTGTCTGAATTGGGTGTGGTTTTTCTTCTTTCCTCAGTTTGTTTGAGTTGGTCAGAGACATGATATCATTTTGGAGTTGATCGTGGTTTTCGTAATTTTAAGGTTCTCTAGTAGGTACATTTGGTTGCAACAGTGCATTTATGCCTGTTTAGGTTAGTTCGTCAGTGTTGGTTGTGGATTCTTGTTATTTCCTCTTTTGATGGTTGGTTTTAGTTGTGTGAACCTTAAGGTTGTTTCCTGTTGCCTTGACCATGTAAATTTCGTTTGTGTTAGTTATGGGTTTTGTTATTTCTGGTTATAGTCATGAAATCGATTTGGTTATGTGATACTCTGTTGGTTTATAGTGCCAATGTATTATTGCTCGTTATCCTGGTTGCATGGTCGTTTTGGTTATCTTACTGTCTGTTCTAGCCTGGTTACCAATTTGGTTCCGATATCAATTTCAGTCCTCTCTTCTTCAGTTTATTTAGTTAGTTAGTAGTGGTAGTAGCGGTTGGTTCACCTTTGATCCGTTGTGCTACTGATTGGGCCCACAACTGTCTCATTATTCAAGTTTATTCTGGTTTGGTTTGGCGGCAAAATCGTTCAGGTTTGTAAGTGAGTGTAGTCGGTTTGTTTGGATTGTTTTATTTAGGTCAATTACTAGGCCTATTACTTTCTTTCAAACTAGTTTAATTCAGTATCTTGTTAATTTCCTGTTCGTTATGGTTCATACGGTTTTGGAAGATCACTTATTTCCTGGTTAGGTTTGTAGATCTTGGTTGTGGTCGTGTTTCATTTGTTTTCATATCATTGGCCTCTGACCCATTTGAACAGCCTTAATTCCCCTACCAACTGTACCTATATAACATTTGATCAGATTAGAGAAATGGCTCAGTCCAGTATTTGACAGTTGGTCCAACAACCTGAGGTGGGATGCAGCGTTCAATGACTCCGGCAGTTTTCACTTTGCTGCGCAGTTTGATGTCTTTGGGTCTGGTGACGTTTCTGTGGTTGGTCATCATCCGGCTTGGGGTGATGATGGATTTCTGGCTGAGGCCCGTCGCCTCGAGGAAGTTGTCGTAGCTGACGCTGCTCGGCGAACCCTCTTTGGGAGATTTTGCCGGGCTGGTGTCTGCAGCGTCGCGAGCGTCGTCTTCTTTTTTCTGAGTGCCGATCTCTTCGAACCGCTTGACCATTTGGGATACGCTCGGCGACAGATCCTCTTTAGCGGCGGCTTCTTCGGCGCTTCCCGACGTCAACAGCGTTGCTACGGGAGACGCAACTTTTATCATGTTGGGCATCCCGACTTTGGGAGGCGACATGAAACCAAACGCTGATCTTTTAGGACTTTCTTGCAAGTTCACCTTCAAAACTTTATTCGGTGGAGTGCGGGGTGGCGTGAAAAGCGCGTTGTTGGATTCAAAATCTGGCGACACCGATGGAGATTTCGGGCGAGGGTTATGATTTGGGTGGAGCAACCCCGTTGGCACATTGCTATGCTGATTTCTGTCATTATTCATCCGTTGTGGTTTGATGTGTAGACCTGACACGTTTAGTGTTCGCCCTCTGAGCTGCTTCACTATGTCGTCGTCCAACGCTGAATTCGATATTACATACAGGTCTTTATCTTCGAGCGGTTCCAGTATGGACATGGACAGATCGAACTGCTGCACATCTGATGACGGTGTGATGACTGGCATCGATGGATTGTGAAACTCCACGCTAGGGGCAAACTCTACTTTTTTATTTCCAGCAATTTTCGGTTTTGGAGGAAGCGGTGGGTTCAACCTGGAGATTCTATCGTTGTTCAAGTCATTCAAGGAAACGGATTTTTTGGGCAAGACAGCAACTTCAAGCGTGGTGTGCTGCAAGCTGTCTGATACATCACCTTCGATTGGTGATTCTTCTTCGTCGAGCCAATCTCTTGCTCTCATTTCAGCAGGGTGGGGTTCTTCAAAATCATCTTGATCCTTGAGCAAGATTTGGTTCACACACTGGAGAACTGGGTTGTCCAAATATTTGTCTGGCCCATCACCGATGCTGATTTCTTGGATCAGAGTGCTCGGTTTGAGACTGTCATCGGGAGAGCCTTTTGACACGTCAGGAGCACTTTGCGAGAATGGCGAAAACACCATTTTCCGGTCTGTTTTGGTTTTGGTGATGGGCGAGAAGGCGCTGCGGTTGTGTACGTTTAGCACTCCTTTCACTTGGGGCGCTGCGATCACTGTGTAGTCGCTCTCGTCCCCCATGCAGGACCTGGTGCTGTCTGATGAGAGCGAATCCGGACCGTCCTTACCTCCGTCTGGAATCCCCAGAGAGGATATGAGATCCGGCTTGGCGTACACTTCCATCCTAACAGGTTCTTTCGGCGGTTCCACCAACTCCACGATGGAATCGTCCGACCCATTCATTTCCGGCTCAGCCTGTTTGATTTCCGATTTCAACCGCTCAATCTCCAACTTCTGGTTGTTGATGAGGTTGTCTTTTTCGGCGAGAAGCTCCTTGATGCTTTTCTGCTCCCGCCTCAGTCTCGCCTCCAACACCAGAAGAGCCCGGAGGAGGCCGCTCAGCTGTTTTTCTCTCTGCTGACGGCAAGCTTTCAGTTCGGCGTCTCTTTCGGCCAGTTTTCTCGTGAACGCTGTGACGAGGTGGCGACATCTGGCGGCCTGCACCTTCAACGCATGTTTCGTCGTCTCCAACTCCTTTCTCGTCAGTTTCAGCTCTCCCTCCATCTACGAACAAAGAAAAAAAAACACGAGAATTAAACAACTTTATCAAAAGTGACAAAATCAAACATAAAATCGATGGAATCCCCTGATAACCTCCTATCTCAAAATCCCAAATTTTTCAGGAGAGACAAACTGTTGGTTACGTCAAAAAACTTGATTTTAATCGCCTGAAGCCTCCAATTTTTTTTCTTATTAAGTCTTCTTAAGTCCATTTCACTTATGTCAACTTCTATGAAATGTTAAGCATAAGAATAAGCACCCAGATACCTAGTTTAGTTTAACATGATTTGCCGTTGAGCCTTGCTCACAGTAGGAACAGAGTTTAATTACCTAACAATTAAATGTCTTGCAAAATATCACTCAGGGAGACCTGAATACAAAATTTTTGGTCATGAAATCACCACCGTAATCTACTCGTAAATAGTAGGAGCCACCGAACAAAACAGAAAACAAAAATAAGAAAACGAACATTATGAGGTCTTATCGAGAAAATTTTTTTAGTTAGATTGAATCAGTCATACAGTATGACTCATACTAGATATTTCTATCTATCTTATTGCATATAAGCAGGCTTAAAAAACGACGGCAGGGCCAAGCCAACCCCCGACCTTTCCCATCTAGCCTCAATACCAACAACTCGCTTTCCAATAATGCATGGTCCCCCCCCCCCCCCCCCCCCCCAGGAAGAAATACATGATGAAATTGAAGGGATTCATTTGGAAAGAAAAATCCAATTTTGAGATTGAATGTCAAAATGTTTTTGAACTATTTTTGATTTTCGGAACAACTTTTTGGTGGTTTCAAATTTTTGTCGTCGTCTGCTCTCAGAAGAGAATTTTTGGAATTTGAAAATTTTTTCAAATTTTTTTGAACTTTTTTTGGGCCAACTTTCAGCGCTCAAATACGCCACATGGAGCCACAGAATTTTTGGTGGTTTACACCATTCGGTGGTTTCAGAATTTTCATCTACTGGCCAAACAGAATAATTATTTTTCAAGATTGTCTTTCAAAAACGTTCGACTTGTAGAACTACTCTAGATTAAATATGGCTCCCATCGTTCTTCCTCCTCGTATTGCAGCTTTTATGTTATAGACTAAGGGGCCACCCCTGCTGGCTGAAGCCAGCCATCCCCCTACCTCTCCCATCTGGCCAAAGACCTCTTCTTTTAGCCTTTTGACAGTGAATAGTTTTCTTCTTAATTCTTATTAAAGAAATAGGATGAGAGTTAAAGGATTCATTTGGACCATTATTTGTACACCTTATTTGTTACACCTCTCAGCCAAAGATCAGCGTATTTCCCCCTCGCTTCCCACTTCCACTAAGAAGTTTCTGCAGAATGATCAAGAGGGCGACCATCGAGGCTGAGCTCTACACATCCCACGAGTTCTTGAGCAGCCAGTGGCCTGCAGTTGTTGATGCGGGAGGGTTGGCTTCCCGGTAAAGTGTTTTCGTGGATCCTTTGTGTGGTGATCCTCTCCAGTGTGTATTGTTGCTTATGTGTTTCCAAGACTTTCAGTATTGAGCGTTGCCCGAATTTCTTAATTTCATTCGTACGTTAGGTTTTGGCTAATAAAACCTTAACTCAAAAGGTTTTATCATTTCACTTTGTATGTTTATTTGTACAACTATGTGTGCTTTGACGATTGTACTGCCTTGCACTAGGCAACACAACAAATAAAAAATGATTGATTGATTGGAAACGGTCGTCGGGGTGAAGGAATCCATTTGCCGGTTCGTTTGCAAACAGCAGAAATTGTCCTCCGCCCCCGCCCGACATTCTTTCCAAAATCCTGTAAAATGGTCCAGCCAGTTTTTTTTTTAACACTGAGCCATTTTGAGCGAACCTTTTGTTGTTTTCTGACTTTTCTTGTACTATGCTCGCCACGCTTTTTTTTTTCAAAATTTTCCGACATCTAGAAGTGCCCTAGAATAAAGATGAGCATCCTCCTCGTGTTCGAGCTCCAATATAATAGATGCTGTTGAAAAAATTCTCATGGGGAGGAGTGACGAATAGCGGAATCAATGCAGCTATCACGAATAATTCTAATTAATTTATTATTATTATTATTATTATTATTATTATTATTATTATTATTATTATTATTATTGCAATAGAATGCCTTCAAACCCCCCACATATCTCTGTACAAGTCCCATTTCATGTGAATGTTAATGTAAAAACGCCGAACATGTCAAAATCTCCACTCCGAATTTCCCCAATAATAATTATTCTGATCCTCGTTCGGATTCCGCTTACACAACTCGTTCGGAATGTATCGAAATGCAATCCGCCTTCTTCGGTACACCGTGCCTCTTCCCTTTCGACAAAGCGAGATGATCGAAAATCACGAGCTCGCACGCACGGAGCACCCAAAGACGAAAACGTGACTGAGCCGATTCGACATGATGAACAGGGAAAACAACTATAACGAATCCGGTACTTTCTAATCAATGCTGATGGAGCTGCTGGGGTCATCACCAGTGAGAGTCTCCGTGGAAAATCGCGGGTGACGAAATAAAAGATGGTATCAGGCAAGATCTCTGAGAATAGTCTCAAACGGCTCTGACAACACTATTCGTACCTATAGGTGCGAACGTGTGAGGTGTCATTTTGGATTGAATTCAAAGAGGTTGATTTGATTAGCGGTTTATTTATTGCCGCAAATTTTCGCCTTCTGGCCACTCTCCCAAAGAGCAACAAATAGGTACTAATGTAAAATGTACCTAATGTAAAACAAAAAACTAGGTAATATTTGAACAGTTATTTTTCCCTTAAAGGTGTGCGTTTATGCTCTACTACATCATGTAGTAGTCTACATGTTCCTTGTTCATCCTCCTATACATCTTAGCGCAAGCAAGTGCCATTTTTTTTGGACGTTACTGGACTTTGAACGAGACCTTGGACAAAAATTAACAAATAGCAAGGTTGGTTTTGATTCGAGGTTGGGTCAAGTTGGCGAATATTTCTGACTCGCCTTGAACTGATTTCTCCGATTCTGAGCCCCCCCCCCCCCCACAACAAAATGAAGAAGAAAAAATTCTTGGGCGAAGTACCGTTTGAGATCCAAACCTTCGGCGGTGTTCCGAACGTACGTTCACTCCGGAGGGAACTTGAGAGGGTTCTGATTAGCATCAAGAACTCGAAGAATTCAGGCTAAACAGGGGAGCCCGTCCAGAGGACCATAAATATTCTATTACCGGGCGTTCCCATCTGGGCATTTGACCGTCGTAGGTCTCCACGTGCGGTTCTGAACCTGCTGAGAACAGGCCCCAATAACAGGAGGTGGACAGAGAACGTAGAAATCGACGGTTAGTAGTCCGTGTAGGAACCTGAACCCACCACAAGAGAGGACAATCTAGCAAACAATTATCAACTATATACCAACGTGACTAAATCATTTAGTATTCACGTTAGTTGTCACGTTTTGACTTGTTTGAGATTAAGCCAATCTGGACGGGTTTTAGAGGGTAAAACCAATGTGAGAAGGGTCGAGATGGCATGCCGACGCTAGTTTGAACTGGTTGTGATTGTGACGCCAGTTTGAAGGCGAGGAGAGTGTGTGATGGAACTCAGTGATCACTCTATAAAGTTATAATAACAAGACATGTTGTGTGTGATATACTAAAATATAGTTACAATAATTAAGTATTTAAAAAAAAAAACCACAGGTAGCTTCAAGCCTTTGGCTAAAATTCAAGAAACATGGAACATGCTTTGCCTAGTAACGCTGCCAAGCAAAATTTCGTCACCCATCCATGTAACGTTTTTCGGTTAGTTAGTCCAAGGCTAAAGCATGTTCCATGCTAAAAACCGGACGGTACACAGGACGGTTCCTATGGTTCTACAGTCAGATCATTTAATAATGATTAATTTTACACCAACCCTCTACTTGTAATCAACCGCTAAACTTCCTTAGAGACCAATCATGCGATTATAGTTTTCGCGATCATGTTGCGCTCAAAATCCCCCGTGACGTGACGAAAACAAATGGAAACGTCCTGTTAATCATGATAAAAGGCTTCTCTGGTTGAAACCAGTTTGAAGGTGATGCGATTGTGGCACCAGTTTGAAGGCGTTGGGATTGTAACACCATGTTTCTTGGGATTGTGTTCATCAGTTTGAAGCAGTTAAAATTGTAGGTTTGTTCCAGGTTTTAAGGCGTCGTCGACAGCTCCCAACCACACTCATTCGAGCTGTCGGTTCCCGGCCAACTGCTGACAACATACAGATCGACCTGGAACAGCAGTTATCTCAACTGTTCAAGTCTCCGTCAATTTCTGTTAACAGTCCATCGAACCTGGAAAAACCTTGTAACACCAGTTTGAAGGGGTTGCGAGTGTGACAGCATACAGAAGCCTTTGATAACACAATTGAGTGTTAAGCTGGTTTGAAGTGGTTGCAGACCTGGTTGAGGGTACCTAGTACTGGGTTTAGGTCAATAGACCCATCACACTAGCTAGGTCCTTGGGCTTCAGTTCCGCTGGAGGCGACATTGCGTCCGTCTGGTTGCGGGGAACTGAAAACGGTGATCGAGTTTCTAAATGTGGCTCACTGACGTGCGATAAGCCGACGTTGACGGGAGTGAAGGCGGCAGATATCGGCGACACAAAAGCTAGGAAACCGAGGAGGACTTTGTCGAAGGTGTTGTGGCGAGGTGGCATTGTTTCATGAGAGTTATCTCTAGTTCGGTCCCACCTTCACCGGGACTGTCGCCAGGTCTCCATTTCACCGACTATTGAAACTGGAGCGATTTTGATGTTTTCAGTGGTTTTAGCGTCTTCGGGTGTCGCGGATCGAATGCCATTTAGATAAAACAAAAGGAAGTGTGCCATTTTATACCTACATTGAAAATTGTGAGAGTGAGAGGCTATGGCAGAGTCTCCCAGACATTGCCCATTGTGCTGCCCTCCCCAGTCAGATATGTGTAGACGTCCTCACGCTCCTTCTTCCCTCCGGATCACTCCCATATATTGGAGCATATTTTACAACCGCGTCCCCCATTGTGTCCCAGACGACCACGACAGCTTTCATCTGCCGATTTGGAGCCGAATACTTTCAGTTGTCCGACTGGAGAACAAAAAACCGCTTTTGAATGCTCCGAGGAATGTAATTCGATATTCCCACTGTAGTAGTGACAGCCCTTAATGTCTCCCCACGTACGGATGATAATGATTCCAACATCCGTCGACCAAGTGAAGTTGGTAGCGTCAAACGACTGAAGGATGGAGAGTAAAAAAAAAAAAAAAAACGCTTTCCCCCAAATTATTACGGAATGAAGACAACCAATTAACCAATTTAAAAAAAAAAAAAAAAAAAATCAGAAAACACAATACCTAACCTCATTCCAGGACGTTAGCCTTGCCGGCCCGGAGTTACTCGCGGCTGGTTTCCCTCCTAACGGCAGGTTACTTTGGTTATCTCCCACTCGTCTTTCATGATGTTTTTTAAGTTATTTTCGGCGGTTGAGCAGGCTTGCTGAGGGATTTTATTAAATAAATTTAAAAAATTATTAAATAAATAAGATTTTATTAAATAAATAAAAATTTGTAACTGCGGATTTTTTGTATGTTGCTGGGTTCCCTTAGAGGAGTTCATATAGGTTTGCAACCACCTAGGTACCGAAGTTTGCAACCCTGACCTTCGTTTCTGACCTTACATCTGTTGACATAATAACCGTGGATTCGAAGCAAAATTTACATCCGATACAAATTTTCACTTAATTTTGGGAAAATCACATGAATGATCAGATCAGCAATCAGATCGCCGAACGCACACGTTACGCACGAGTTTTTACGCCATGTGAACCCAGCTAAGTATCCAGCACTCGTTACAACATACTGCCTACATAGTCTTTAAAGTTCAAACTAAAGCCCTCGTCTAATAAAATTTATTACATTTAATGTAATCCATTCCTTTAAAACGGAGAACTTTACACCATTGACCCAGGTCGTACCGGTTTGATCTGACTTTGGAGTCACTGATACCGAACGTCAAATTAACCATTTTCTTCACTGACAAAATAATATCCCTTCAATGAGTGAAACACGCGTTAGCCGAAGGAAGTAGGAACCTAACCTGATTCCGGGGTAACCTAATGTCACTGCAGCGAACTGACGGAAAGGCTGGGCATGAGAAAAGTTCCGGGGGAGGATCCTCACTGACGTTCGGCACGTGACCGACCCGGTGTCAGCTCTGTATGGTACGAGGAACTGGAATGAACTTGCGTTTCTTGGGCACATATCAAGTCCCACATAGGCGAGAACTGGCTGTAGGTTGGACAGTTACAGGAACAGGCGAGGCTGAAGGGGTCACCAATGGCAAAGACTTCAACCAGATGGAGCGAACTCAAATTGGCACAGCGGGCGAAAAAAAAAAAAAAAAAAAAAAAACAACCGTTAAACCAGTCTGAAGGGCGTGGAAAATGATGGTATTGATTCCGAAGCGGTGTCTGGAACACAGTACCTACTGGGGGGTCAGAGGCTGAATGGTTTCATATTAAGAGTTTTTGCAGAAACCAATAAAATGGTTTTAAAATCGTCGACAAATCCAGGCGCACAAGGGTACTATGTATCCCCCTGTCATAGATTGTGTGTGTGTGTGGGGGGGGGGGGGGTGTTACTACAGGACAGGGGGCCCTGTTAGCAGGGCCGTGGAGAGAAAATCCGGGCCCGGGGGCAAAATTCATCGGGCCCCCTAAAAAAAAAAAGGTTGTATGAAAATTCATCGGGCCCCCTAAAAAAAAACGCTGCAAATTTTACACAAGGGTTTATTATTCTTTGATATACATTACTTGTGCAGAAATTTAATTCTGTCAATGAAAAAATTAAAAAAAATTTTTTTTTTTGGATTTTTATCTCAAAAATTTTTTTTTTGGATTTTTTTGTTCAAAAATGTGTTTTTTTCAAAAATTCCGTATTTTTTACTCGAAAAATATTTAACATCCTGGGATCCTTCAAAAATCCCATTTTTAGCCCCATGAGAGCCCTATAGATCGGCACAGTGAAATCGGATCGTTCCGGGACCCCAAAAAATAGATTCTACGTCCAAAAATACTTCGAAAACGACACCTAACTCGATCCCATAGCTAAAATCCTTCAAAAAAACCCTCCCGTAGCCCCATTATAGCCCCATAGCGCCCCACGGGTTTGGGCGATCGGACTGAAAACCTTGCGGGCACAACTAGATGGTAAACCAAGTATTTTGCCGAAATTTCAGATTTTTTAAAAAATTCCTACTGCCCAAAACGGCCTGGACGGCGTACGGCGTACGGCGGACGGACATTTCGGATTTAGAATGTAGACCACTTGAAACGGATAATGTCAAATTTTGAGCCCGATCGGAGTCGTCGACCCCCGTCGCGAAAACATAGGTGTATTATTCCAAGAATAATAAACCAAAAAAAGGTATGAAAATTTTTCCTATATTATTGATCGGTCCCTTTTCCCATTTTGCCTCTCCTACCCCCTTTTTTTACAAAAAAAAAAAAAAAAAATTCTCAAGAAAATCCGGGCCCCCCTACGAAGGCCGGGCCCGGGGGCAACGGGTCCAGTGCCCCCCCCCCCCCCTCTCTCTACGGGGCTGCCTGTTAGTACTATGTCATTCTCATTTCTCTCTCAACTCCTTTAACTCGTTTAATACCTTCAAACCAGTTCTACATTCTCAACCCCTTCGAACCGGGTTTCCACTCTCAACCGAATTCTCAACGGGGCTCTGTGGGGCTAAAAAGGGGCTACGGGAGGGCTTTTTTTTTGGAAGGATATCGGCTATGAGGTCTAGTTAAGTGTCGTTTTCGAAGTATTTTTGGACGTAGAATCCATTTTGGGTGTCCCAGAACGAATTGATTTCACTGTGAGGCTTTCATGGTGCTACAAATGGGATTTTTGAAGGATCCCTGGAGGTCAAATGCGGTGACGTTTTCCGAGTGGTTCTGGGCGCAAAATCATTTTTTCGACGTCCCACATCTGTCCAAACATTGTACCTACAGATTTTTTTTTTTTTTTTTTCAAAAAATTTAATATTTTCTTTATGATGCATGGGAAATGTGCCTGGACATGAAATAGTACCATTAAATGGGAAATTTTCCGATGAATGACCCATTAGTTCTTGAACGATCACTGAATAGTAAAAATCATTTTCAATTACGAAAAAATAAATTCCCGGGAGCGGAATATTCCCGGAAATATTTCCCTAACATAAATTCCGGGAATTTCCCCATTCACCGATTGTCCCCAACATTTTCCTTTATCTACTATATTAAATTTGTAAGTCAAGATTAACATTCTACGAGTCATTTTGTGTTTATTACATCAGGCCCTAATAAATCTCCAGAAACGTCGGCATATCACTCGATCGAGGAATAACTCGAGTTATTCGACCGACCCTCAACAACTCACCACCTACATTCATTCAAAATATTTAAAATCCTTATGTCAATAAGTCAAAAGGTTGTCTCAACACACAAATTGGGTTGACATCTTGTGAAGTGAATTAAAGCTGATTGGAAATGGTTTACATGCTTGCGGGTGGTTTCGAACGAACTAAAACTGGTTTGCAATAGTAGGAAAAAAAAGACGATTTAAGACGAAGTAGGCTATTTCCACGCTAAAAATATAAATATAGTAACTAGTAGACGCGTTTCGGTTGATTAGGCCATCATTAGTACAATAAAGATTTCTGAATTGTACTGATGATGGTCTAATCAACCGAAACGCGTCTACAAGTTGTATTTTTATTTTTATCGAGGAAGTAGACTACTTCTTTCTCTTCTTTTTTAAGATGGTTTCCCTTTATTATATCGCCGCATCCACATTACATTAGCAGTAGTAGGTCCTACACCTTTGTATGGTTATCATTTCTTGGCCAAAAATAACACGCGGCAATTTAGGGAGTTTTAGAGAAATTTTTCTTTCTATACGTTGTAATAATAATTATTACAAATTATTTGTAATTATTACAAATTAGAAATGTTGTAATAATTACAAACTCACAAATTAGAAACGTTTTAATAATTACAAACTCACTCTAATTATTAGAGTGAGTTACCAGGTCAAAGGACCCATCAGTTTAGTCGTCTCGAGGGGGTAATCACTTTCGCTCATCATCCCACGCGAATTGTCCATTTTCCGGCTCACTGGCCAGGCTATTATTAGCAGTTAAATCCGCGAAGGGGGCTCTTAGGGGGAGTCGAACCCAACAGAGTAAAAGCCCGTCAAACAGGTTGTGCGCACCTTCGCCGTGTAATGCTGCGATCTCGCGGAGGTGACGGGCAAGAAGGTGGGGAAGGGCGAGGAAGACGAGGGTGAGGAGAAATTCCGTGACCCGGCTCAAGGTCGTAGGCAATAAACGACGAAAATGATCCGGAGAGAAATTCAGTGGAATTGATCCGAGGCCGGGGATGAGCTCGGGAGCATCAAAAGCGCCGGATTTTGAAAACACCTCCACTTGGTAAAACGTGACGAGGAAAACTGGGATTTGAACGTCGAATTTAAGGTCAAAGGGACCACGCAGCTCAAATGTCAGTTCCCGAGGTCATACCGCGTGCAGAAAGAGAACAAACGTGATGTAAAGTCCGGAGGAGACCTTCCCACAACTCGACCTGAGCATGGACATGGACGTCAAAATGTGGACTGCAATTCGAGAACCACTCGGTCGATTCTACCGGAAAAATACTTTTAGCTTTTCAAATATAGATTCATAAAAATCTTCACACCTGTGAAACGGGCTGATTTTGCCTTTGCGTTTGGGGATGAGAACCAGTATTGCGACTTGGGTCATTCTTCAGAAATGGAACTATTTCATGTCCAGCCACGTTTCAAATTTTGAGGCCGATCCGATTCGTCGACCTCCGTCGCGATCACATAGGTGTATTATTCCAAGAATAGTAAACCAAAACTTGGTTGGCTTAAAATCAGAGAGAAGAAACCCCTCTCTCACTCACTCTCAACTCTCTCAATTGTTGGACTCAAGCTCAAGGACACCCCGTGGAAAGTGTATCAGGCGCCAGACATGAGAAACCATTGTATTTAAATCCGTTATGAGAAACAGTGTCAGAGTTATTATACCGGTATCGTGAATATGTGATCATTCCCTCCAACTACCTACACGGAGACGCCTGAAGGAGCGGCCAGCCAGGAAAGGTCATTTAACCGGCTAATTACCGCATGAGAACCCTTTTGAACGAAACAAAGATCAAACAACAATAGTCATGGAAACTACCGTTTTTCCTGTTATCCCGCCGGATCTCAAGACTTTCTACAATGTGGACGATCTCCGTCTGACCCAGTTCTCGAGGTAATTGATAAATGAGCGCACACGTACGTTTCAGTTGTACAAATATCACGTTACAAGTAACTATTCTGGGTGAGTGTAGATCCTAATTAGACTTTTTCAGAACGGCAGGAACAAAAGACAGGGGTGTCAGAATTCGGGGTCCAGTCTATTGCGCCGCTTTTGATGTCAATTGCGCCGGAAGGGGGTATGTCAGTTGTGCCGCCTAAACTTTACCTACCAGTAGGCGCAACTGACATCGACCATTATCAATACCATGTCAATTGCGCCTATGCACCACAACTAAAAACTGACTGGTCACCTACCGTTCTATGTTTTCCTTCTACCTTTCCTAAAGTTGATGTAATTTGACCCCCAAAATTGTAATTTTTCAAATTTAGTCTGCCAGGGTATGGCGACCGCTTTGGGATGGCAACATCAATAAATCTCTTATCAACACCAACCCCAAACTCTGTGTAAAATTTTAAGTTTCCTAAAGTTGATGAAATTGAGGAGGTAACATGCAAAAGTGCACAAGTCACAAAATGGAGAAAATTGAGTTAAGGTTAGTTTCTGGTTCCGTTCCGTCATTCAAATAGCTTGGAATAGTCAGAATCGAGCAAAACATCATAAGTTCCCGTAAAAACCATTGGCAATGTAGGCAGTTCTGAGCAAAATCGCACAGGTCCAAGACGGGGTGCAGGGCAAAGAGACACAAGTCCATTTCGACCAATCAGATTCCACTAACGAGTCACGTGACTGAGGCAATTTTCAGAATTTTTGGTCCGATTTAAAATTGCTGCCAATTTTGAATCCGGCGGCTTTGGAATCGCAAACATAGCTCTTTTCACTCAGAATGAACGATATTTTGATTAAATTGCGATGGAGAGGACTAACAAACAAAACATGGAATTGCGCCGACCTGAGCCTCCATGCGCAGTTGACATTACGTACACACCTTGCCCTCGAACGAACCTCATTAGTGCTTCGTAGATCGGCTTAGTCATAATCCTATTACTCAGGCGCAACTGACCTGTACCCCAGAATTCTCCGCAAAAGGAAAGCAGAGTCCAACCCACAGAGAACGGACAGAGCGGAAACTCCCTATACTTCCTGTGTTGGCAAAGTTTGGCCGTGACGGTCCAACCCAAAACCATTTCCACTTTTTTCTGGTAATCGTTTCTTACTGGCCAACGTTCAAAAGTTATACCTAACAATCTTACTTAAAAAAATTAATAAATAAAAATAAAATAAAAATAAAAATACATTTATAACAATATAAAATGAAAAACGCTGCAAATATTACACAAGGGTTCATTACCAATTCTTTGATTGCTATCATTTTGAATAAAAAACATTTTTTTGAATATTTTTTTAATGACAAAATTAAAAAAAAAATTAAAATTAAAAAAAGGTCTTTTGTACCATGTTCGGACTGATGCACAGTGGGCTAGAATGGATGCGTAGGTAGCGCGAAAAAATTCAAAACGTGTTCTGAATCGGATCATACTTACATTCTCTATGTTTTGCCGTGTGCTGAGTCGAATGCAACAGTTGGAATAGTTACTATTCCCGAGTCGCTAAAACCTACCGTTTTTGTAAAATTTACAAATGTATGTCATACAAATGGACGAAATCAAATTTTCTGAGTCATGTTATGTTTGGAATCATTCTGAAGGTTTTTAGAATGAAATTAAACCAGGTTTGTGCCAAATATAATATAATTATTTCATAATATGAAATAAATTAAAAATATTATTTTTTAACCTTTTTTTTTTTGTATTCTTCATATATTTTTTTTAATCTTAAAAAAATCAATCGCTCGAGCTCGGGGTAACTTCCAAAGGTAACAATGTAATTTCTTCTTGGTCGCTTTCTGCTGATGCCGTAATTTGCGGCTCCTTAATAGCCAGCCGTACTTCACCACACCGGAGCTTCCTGTACATAAATCATTACTTGAGACTGTTCTCCCTGCTTTTGCAAACTTTTTTTTTTTTCAGCAAACCACACCTGAATACATGTAAGTACATCACATTTTTGGATGGGAGAAACCCTGCATTTACCTGCGTTTTTTTAAATACCTTTTTGAATAACGATATTTGGCTATTTTTCATAAATTACTGGAAAAACATGCAAAATACAGGGCGTTTATACTAACCTTGAGAATGGGATTCCATGGCGGAAGACGAACTGGAAAAATACCGGGCTCTTTCCGCAATCGAACACGTAATGAGGTGATAAATAACAAGAGCAATAGGCGGTGTAGGTGAGTCCTGTCTCATCTTGCGGCCCAGACATAATATTGGAGCTTCCTCTTCCAGGTTCAAGTTCCACAACAATACCTCTTTGAACCCCATGTATTAGGTACCTAAATCTTAAAATCAACGACTTTCAAATTTGGACTTTTTTCGCGCTACGCATCCATTCTAGCCCACTGTGTGATGTAGGACCTCGAAAAATGGACAATGCACCCAAAACTACTCCGAAAACAACAACTTATTTGACCTCCTGGGATCCCTCAAAAGTTCCCTCTCTAGCCCCATAATAGCCCCATAGATTCCCACGGTGAAATCGGATCGTTCCGAGACCCCCCCCCCCCAATGGATTTTACGTCCAAAAATACTTCGAAAACGACACCCCACGCGATTTCGTAGCCGAAAACCATCAAAAACCCCTCCCATAACCCATTTTTAGATCGGGCTGAAACCTTGCGGGCACAACTAGACGGTAGACCGAGTAACATAGTGATGGTATTTAGTAAAAATTTCAGATTTAAAAAAACCTAATTTAAAAAAATCAAAACTTACAATAAGGAAAGTTATGAAAAATTTGAAAGAATGTAGATTAAAATGAATTGACAATTTTTAATACAAATTTGGGAGGTTGAGTATCCAGCGAGCGCTCAGTGGAAAAAAAGTCAAACCCCGAAAATTCATGTTTTCACTAGGAAAAAAAGTCAAGATACGAGGGAAAGTCAACATTAGGTCAACTATTAGGTGCAGCCGTCCTATTGAAGATAGAAACAAACGTGATATTATATTCTTGGAGGAAATTTTGTATTTAGTGGTATTTTTGTTCAAACGCACTATTTTCGGGATAAATGCAGGAGACTGAAAATCTTTGATATAGGTACGTTACTTGTGCAGAAATTTAATTCTGTCAATGAAAAAATTAAAAAAAAATTTTTTTTTGGATTTTTATCTCAAAAAAAATTTTTTTTTGGATTTTTTTGTTCAAAAATGTGTTTTTTCAAAAATTCTGTATTTTGTACTCGAAAAATATTTAACATCCTGGGATCCTTCAAAAATCCCATTTTTAGCCCCATGAAAGCCCTAAAGATCGCCCCAGTGAAATAGGATCGTTCCGGGACCCCAAAAAATGGATTCTTCGAAAACGACACCTAACTCGATCCCATAGCTAAAAGCCTTCAAAAAACCCTCCTGTAGCCCCATTTTAGCCCCATAGCGCCCCACGGGTTTGGGCGATCGGACTGAAAACCTTGCGGGCACAACTAGATGGTAAACCAAGTATTTTGTCAAAATTTCAGATTTTTTTAAATAATTCCTACTGCCCAAAACGGCCTGGACGGCGGACGGCGTACGGCGTACGGCGGACGGATATTTCGGATTTAGAATGTAGACCTCTTGAAACGGATAATGTCACATTTTGAGCCCGATCGGAGTCGTCGACCCCCGTCGCGAAAACATAGGTGTATTATTCCAAGAATAATAAACCAAAAGTCCGAAATGATGATCATGTTTTTGGCGTTTCCTGAAAAACCTACCTATACATTTTGTCTTGGAAAATCCTAGTTTTCCTAGACTAAAAGCTGCCCATAGGTGCACACTCCACACCACAGCATGACTTTTTTTTTCGACCTCCTCGCATCTCATTGACCTTTTTTCCCTTGGCTATTCACCCATGACCTTTGATCTTTTGATTTTTATGTCCGCAAATCATTTATTCGAGGCTTGGGAAAAAATGGAGGGTCTCACCCAACATCGTCATTTTTGGAGTTTTTTGGGAGAGCCCGAAACCCGCAGAAGCAATAGGCACCCCACAACTAAGACTAGCTGAGTGAATAGTAAACAAAGGACTTGAGATGACAATGTGGGGTATTAATGATGACAAGACGATATTTATTTATTTATTCAAAAACAGGACAAGCCCAGTTACAAGAAAATAAATCAAGATAATATCTTGAATGCCATATTATGGTGGTATTCACTCAGTATTGATATGGCGAATCGATCAAACTTGATAGTTTAAAAGAAAATCGGTAGGGAGCATGGTAATTGATCGATTCGCCACGAAAGACGCGTCGAACGGTATGCCTATCTCATTTCCGCCAAAAATGACGATGTGGGGTGTCGACGTGAGACCCTCGAAATACCCAGTTTTTAAAATAGGTACTCTACCCACATACGCGTAAAGTGGGGGGGGGGGGGGGGGGGGGGGGGCTGAAGATACGAAAAATATATAGGTGTACACTTTCGGATCAAAAGAAAGAAAATTAAATAGAGGAAGTAGTGATTGAAAAAATTTGCTACGAACCCGAGGCGGCTATTTGCCTCCTTTAGGTACATCACTGGGGAGCTACCGCTCTTTCCGCACCGGTTCAAAATCTCGAAATTCAGATGATAGTTCAGACGCGAAAACAGGTTATTTTGAGAATAATAAAAGTTCATCACCAGCGTCAATAAAGTCATCTACCGGGTTGCCCGGTTTTCGGGATATTCTGTTTTCTCTTTAAATCCCATCAGGGTTCGCCTACATCCCGAGGCTGTTGTGAATTTAAGTTCTGAGAGAGAGGTTGAAACCTGGACGGAATGTAGGACGAAGAGCTGGGGGGCACCCATCACGAATCTCCTACCCAGAAAGTTCCTTCCAAAGACTTTCTCGGATCAAGTCCACACAGACCTGCCAACTGTTCTGCACGGTCCGAAGACTCCCCGAGGGGTGATGTACCAGTTTTCCTCCCTGTCTTCTCCTCTGTGATTCCTACAGGCCTTCGAGGATTGTGATTTCCTCCCGGCCTTTCAAAGGAGCCCGAGGAAAAAAAAAGTTTACAATTGACGAAGAAAACTCCCACCTGACAAGAGCAGTCACTTTTTGTATTGTTAACGATGTCAGTTGGGTGAAGAGTTAAAGGATAGAATTATTTTTATAAAGGAGCAGGATTGTTCAAAACACAAAGAAAATAGTCGGTCAGCTGATCAGCAGCTCACGTAAAACTAAACACGCGACAAATTGGAATACGCATAGGCCCCAGAGAGTTGTTGGAAGGGTCCGATAATAATATTATCAGATATAATATAAATTAATAAATTTATTCATGATATTATCGTGAATAAATTTATTATGTGGCCATAATTACTCCGAAAAAGACACCTCACTCGACACCATAGCCAAATCTTTGAATAATAAATTTATTATTCAAAGTAATAAATTAGCCAAAAATTAATTCTTTTTCAATTAAAAACGCTAGAAATTTTATACAAGAGTTTATTATTCTTTAATATTAATTATTAATTCTGTGACAATAAGAAAATATTTTTGAAAAAAAAAAAAAAAAAAAAACTTGTTTCCCATTTTCTGTACAATGTTTGGACAGATGAGGGACCTCGAAAAACAGAATTTGCGTCCAAAATTACTCGGAAAACGACACCTTAAATGATTCTTGGGATCCTTCAGAAACCCCATGAAAACCCCACAGATTCCCACGGTGAAATCGGAGCGTTCTGGGACCCCGAAAAATGGATTCTGCGTCCAAAAATACTTCGAAAACGCCATCAAACTCGACCCCATAACGGAAACCGTTCAAAAAGCCCTCCCGTAGCTCCTTTTTAGCCCCACAGGGCTAATACGTCCACGGGTTGGAGCGATCGGGCTGAAAACCTTGCGGGCACAACTAGATGGTAAACCGAGGTAAACCCACCTCTTTAGGCAAAATTTCAGATTTAAAAAAAAAATCTTACTGCCCAAACCGGCTCGGACGGTGTACAGACATGTCGTTTTTGGAACCTACGCGCCTTTAATACCCCCTCAGAGTCTGTCCCCAGGGGGCAACTATGGGGCTTTGAGGCCCTATAGTGAAATGTGACGGTGAAATCGATGCTTCGTGTAAAAGTTGGTAGGCACGTCACTAGTCCGACACTTCACTCGGTCCGTCGGGCCGAAGCCCTTCAAAAACCCCACGTACATCACTTTAATAGCCCCTCAGACCCCCACAGTGAAATGTGACGGGTCTAGGCCTCCCTTAAAGCGATTCTGCGTTCAAAAGTACGTCTCACGCGACCCATCTGGCCAAAACACTTCTAGAACCCCACGGCTGGCCAAAACACTGGTATCCAACCAGCCGTGGAAAACCCCAACTACATCCCCTACAGCCCCTCAGACCTTCACGGTGAGATCCGACGGCTCTTAAACTGCTCCACATCCCAAAAATACTCCCAATCTAGACCCAACTCTTCAAAATTCCCACCCTCCGAGTAAAAACTGGGGATTTTCCAGGCCAAACTCACCGCGATCGCCAACGACTTCCACCGTCCGTTGCGACCGAACGTACTTTTCCCGTTTCTGATACAAATTTAATAACAAACCCGTTTTGAGTACCTATGAATACCGAGTTGGATGCCCTCCGATTTCATTTGCGGATGTCACATCCGCACCTGAGGTCAGCCGTCAGCTATAACTTTGGAGAGCGACTTCTTCCCGCTACTATGTTAATTGTTTATATCAAATTTGAATGCTTTGGGACATGTGATATGCACTACAAACTAGGCCACTCATTTCGTTTCTAGCAAAAATAACACCGAATTAATGAGGTTCATAAATTACCTGTTGCGTCAAGTTGTAGCCATCGATGTCCACGTCCAACTGTACAATATTAAATATGAAATGTTTGAAATTTTCAAACTTCCTAAACTCATTGGTACAAAATCAGTCCGTAATTTATCCACTCATACGACAGTAGGTAAAGTAGTATACGTGTAGGTACCTATAATATAGGTACGAACTACCTTGACTTCCTCCATTTACTTGAACCTTTTCATTCAACCGACACGAAACGTACAGAATAAATTTGTGAACTTGATCAATTTTTACGACTGTGAATATGCTTATAAGCTATAGATAAATCATAACATAATATGTTATGCAGCATAATATTATCATGCTTCAAAGGATAGACAAATCTAGCCGTAATCAAATAAAAGGCTAGACCTTTGCTCTAGGGATGTTGAAAAAGTATCGATACTTAAAAGTATCGATACTTTTCAAAAAAAGTATCGATACATATCGATACTTTTTGTCCCCGATACATATCGTAGTATCGATACTTTTTTCCGGTATCGGCGCCGATACTTTTTTTATCCCTCACATTTCATCAGATTCAAAACTTACGGCATATAGGCAGTTGACAGTACCTCTAACTTGACCAGCAATTTAAGAAAGTAGGTACCTACCACCACCACCTGGAGCTGCACCAGCTCTCATATCAGAAGAGTCAGCCGTCCTCGATCAAGGGCGGACCACCAAAATGTTGGCCCAACCAACCAACCCAACTCACTCATCACAGTAGAAATTAGTGTGGCCACAGCTTCACCAAATGAGGGAATGTTCCCCTTTTTTCTACCTGTACCTACCCCCCCCCCCCCCCCCCCCCCCAAAGGCTTGGAGCAAGGTTTTCAGTCCGATCGTCCAAACCCGTGGGGCGCTATGGGGCTAAAATGGGGCAACTGAAAGTTTTTTTAAAAGGCGTTTGGCTATGGGTTCGAGTTGGGTGTCGTTTTCGAAGTATTTTTGGACGTAGAGTATATTTTTGGGGGTCCCAGAAGGATCCAATTTCACTTTGGGGATGTAAAGGGCTTTCATGGGGCTACAAAAGGGATTTTTGAAGGATCTCAGGAGGTCAAATATTTTGAGTAAAAAAAAAAAAAAAAATTAAAAGAAACTTTTTTTCAAAAATTTTTCATTGAGACAGAATTAATTTTTGCACAATTAACCCATATCAAAGAATAATAAACCCTTGACCAAAAATTTGCAGGCGTTTTTGAAAAGTATCGATACTTCGATACCGATACTTTATTGAAAGTATCGTATCGATACTTTTAGATACTGTCTGGATGTATCGATACGATACTGTATCGATACTTTAGAAGTATCAAACATCCCTACTTTGCTCTCTGTTACTCAGTAACAACAAGTGGTTCTGAGAAAACGCGAAAGATCGAAGTAAACTGTCTAGCAACACTGAAAAGTAATCCCGATTGTGTCATGCCACAAATATCGATGCCACTATTATTATTAAATAATAATAATATTTCAAAAACCCGCTTGCCGACCTATGTACTCATATAGGTATTATACCTAGTATAATTCCTATAAGTATAATTCCTATAATTATAATTAATAGGTATAATTCCTATAGGTATTATACCTAGTATAACTCCTATTACACGCAAGGAACATCAAGCTAATAGGTAGACCTTTTAGGCTTCCCGCTCTTACGAATTTCATTAAAATCGGCATGGTATTAGGGAAGACATGAATGAAAAAGGCTGAATTATTATTCTAGTAATTATTAGGTACCTACTTCAGCCTTTTTCAATAATTACTAGAATTATTCTAGTACTTATTACTTCAGCTTTTTTTCATTATTTAGGAGAATAATTAGGTATTATTCTCCTTCCTTATCTCGGTCTGGCGCATTGTTCTCTATTACGCTGTGGTCTGGCGGTTTTGGTGGTGCCAAAGGGCGGTTTACCTACTTGCCAGTGACTCGGCAGCTCTGACTCCAAATTTGTAAACTTTTCAGAGTAAAGAGTCCAGTTTGTTAAAGGGCTTTCTGCCACAAAGTTTGTGGTTTCGTTCAGGGTTTGTGTAAGTAAATAAATAGTACCTACGCTGAGGGGCCGAACACTGTTTACTGAACTTGTTTGTGTAAGGGGTGGTGGATACAGTGGATGATTTGTTATGAACAGTTATAGGTATGTACATAAAAAGTGTGTCAAATTTTGACTGTCGCAAATATAGGTTCGTATTGATGTCAATATCGAGTTTTATAGCCCAGTCATAGTACATTCACATAATATGTGTACCTATGTAGGTAGGTTATATTATAACTGTGCCGAATTGGCCAATGTTTTGCCTAATTCGTTTGTGAATGTAGGCCTACCTACTGACTGGCTGTGGGTGCACGCTATGAAATAATTTCAATTATTGTATTCAATACAACAATCTGCCCTGATGTGACTGGTGCAGAATCACGGTTTTCAAGTTAAGGCTGCTTTACCCTTATAATGTCTCATAGAAGATTGTTGCAGGGACACGGAGTCGTCATTGGGTTCTGAAGGAGTAATGAACTCTCGACACGAGTCTTATTAGGCGGTCGTCACGCGAGATCTCCTTCGGCGAAGCCTTCTGGATCTGGTTGACTTCCGATCGTCCAACAGTTGTTGACCCCGCGAACCGATTACCGCATTCTTCGGATCATCAGCTGCTCCCTCGTTGGGATAACAGGCAGGTAGGCTTCATCATAGACGTTTAAGTGTTGGATTTGACCCAACTGAGCTTGGGATTAGCCGGCGGTTGTATTCACGTTGTGCTCACGTTGGAATGTCTTGTTATTACAAGCCCGACGAGAATAGACTTGCTTTCATTATAGTGGTCTCAGATGATCTGCTCCAGCCTGTCAAGGTCGCTCCAAGATCTTCCTCGTCACTCAGATGAAAATTTCATCTGACATTTTATGTCAGGCAGACAACGCTAAAATTGGATTATATTCGTGTCCGCCGTCCGAGCCGTTTCGGGCAGGAGGATTTTTTTTTAAAATCTGACCTTTTGACAAAATACCTACTCGGTTTACCATCTGGTTGTGTGCCCAAGGTTTTCATTCCGATCGCCCAAACCCGTGGGGCGTTATGGGGCTAAAATGGGGCTACGAGAGGGGTTTTCGGCTTGGGGTCGAGTTAGGTGTCGTTTTCGAAGTATTTTTGGACTTATAATCCATTTTTAAGGGTCTCAGAACGATCCGATTCCACCGTGGCGATCTATGAGGCTTTCATGGGGCTACAAATGGGATTAATAAAGGATCCCAGGAGGTCAAATAAGGTATCGTTTTCCGAGTAATTTTGGACGCAAAATAAATTTTTTCGAGGTCCCACACCTGTCCAAAGATTGCAGCTATATATAGAAAATGTTCCTTCGTCGCGATAAATAGGTGTATTATTCCAAGAATAATAAACCAAAACAAAAACGCTGCAAATTTTACACAAGGGTTTATTATTCTTTGATATACATTACTTGTGCAGAAATTTAATTCTGTCAATGAAAAAAATTGAAAAAATTTTTTTTTGGATTTTTATCTCAAAAAAATTTTTTTTGGATTTTTTTGTTCAAAATTGTGTTTTTTTTTTTCAAAAATTCCGTATTTTTTACTCGAAAAATATTTAACATCCTGGGATCCTTCAAAAATCCCATTTTTAGCCCCATGAGAGCTCTATAGATCGGCACAGTGAAATCGGATCGTTCCGGGACCCCAAAAAATGGATTCTACGTCCAAAAATACTTCGAAAACGACACCTAACTCGATCCCATAGCTAAAAGCCTTCAAAAAACTCCTCCCTTAGCCCCATTATAGCCCCATAGCGCCCCACGGGTTTGGGCGATCGGACTGAAAACCTTGCGGGCACAACTAGATGGTAAACCAAGTATTTTGCCGAAATTTCAGATTTTTAAAAAAATTCCTACTGCCCAAAACGGCCTGGACGGCGGACGGCGTACGGCGGACGGCGGACGGCGTACGGCGTACGGCGGACGGACATTTCGGATTTAGAATGTAGACCACTTGAAACGGATAATGTCAAATTTTGAGCCCGATCGGAGTCGTCGACCCCCGTCGCGAAAACATAGGTGTATTATTCCAAGAATAATAAACCAAAATCAGCTCTGAATCAATAATATCACATTTTATCATCGAATTGCTAATCGCTTGTTGCTTACAATAATCAACAAGGAATAATTCCAGCCGCAAATTCAAATTTCGACTTTTTCATTAATTATTAAGGCCATGCGATCAGAGTGTGTCCATTCCTCATAGCAAAATTTTCTGTTTAACAAGATTTAAGTAATGTTTCTGGGCATTTTCTTTGCGGCCGGTGCTACTCCCTCGCGGACGTTTTCTGCATCATCAACGATCGCAAAAAAGAAATGATTTAGCAATTCGAGCGTTTCTCAGTCGACCGTGATTCCCTCTTGAATCTAAATTAGTAAACTCAAACCTTTTGCAGAAGCCTAATCCCCTAGGATGCTACTGTATTCTTCAAAAATAAACAACTGGAAGTCTCATCGTTGCCGGATTTCCTTTTTTTCTGGGCGAGAAACCGCGAGAATCCGGCCAGGGAAAAAAAGAAGACAACGAAATATACAATAACGGAGGACTGACCTCCTCTTCGAGCTCTTCTGCATCACCCTCGCATTGTTATCTCCCAGGTAGGAATCTGACTATCTGACTACCTAAAGTTGGCCTTTTCCTGACTCCTCCCGCCTTCCAATTATGTTCGTCATGTGCCCCTCCCCCAAGAGATAAAACTTTCTCCGAAAATACGATTGGGACCTTCACGAACGCCTGATTCCACTTTTGTCTTCCACGTCCGGGTTTTGGAGGCGAGTTTGACTGTCCAGTAGACAGAGTAGCCAAAGTCACTGTTAGACCTGGTAGGTTTCGCGTAAGGTACTGCGGGGCAAGTGCGACCGCCTGTGATTCCTACCCTCTAGAAATATGAACGCAATATTGAACCACAGGCCTCCTACCACCTCAAAATACGTGCCTTTTCCTGACATACTTGGTTGTTGCAGTAATCCTGTAATTTAGCACGGACTCATGTAGGCACGAACTTATAGCCCCCAAAATTCAATCGTAATGTAAAGCAGGTCCACTATTTAATAAACATTTTACGATCAGCTTATTAACAAATCAAGATTCACGGCCCAATAATCTGACCTATGTTAAATGTGGCTGCCACATTGTGGCACTCAGTGTGGTTAGTGTCTCCCGTTCATTCTTGTATGCCCCGGCTTCATGGTGACTGACAACAGGGAACAGCCTCAGTGTTCCAGACAGATGCTCCTCTTGCGAGCCTGTTTTTTTAAATATATTTTTTTAGTCGTTGATAAGCTGTGATAATGTGCTTAACAGAAGAAATGTGCAAAATGCATCCTAGCTTGAAGCACTATTTTGTCTGTATTGACGGTACCAACCAAATCACATACCAAACGCCACTTTGATTTTTTTCTAAATTTAGGCGCTGGTATTTTTCTCTTTCACTTAAGTATTTGGTACACCTAGGTATTGTGTAATAACAAGGCCCCGGACGACGGCCCCTAAGTAATAAAGTGTTTTCTCGTTCCTATTCATGTGATTGTTTTTCCAAAATATGAAAAGCCCGTGCCCGTCCTTTGTTGGTATTTGGAATAGGTAAGTTTTGGGGGGGGGGGGGGGGGGGGCTCAAATTGAATCGCCGGGGCCTGTCAACCGCCTGGACTTATATCCGGCAAAATGAAGTTGATAAAAGCTATCTTGTGTCCAGAAGTCAAATTCCAGCAAAAAAAAGTGACAACTTCCATAAGGGATTGTTGTGAGCTTGAACCAACCTGCGATGCTCCTTCATTCAACAAGAAAGAAAATATCACCTTTCGTGTCTCGTTCTATTTGTTGCATAGCCATTTTAACATTGACATAGAATAAAAAGACGATTTAAGACGAAGTAGGTGGAAATAGACTACTTCGTCTTTTTATAAGATGGATTCTCGCCGCATCCACCTTACATTATTGACACAGAATAATTCTCGTAGAATTAACCTATGTCAAAGAATAACAAATCCTTGTAAAATTTGCAGCGTTTTCAATGTAGAAATCCGAAAACTTGGTGGTTGATCCTAATGCTATTATATCAGTGAGCGGCCCTTCAACCGTTTCTCTGGTTGCTCACCAGAGCGCTTTTATGCGACAGCTGCACACAAAGTCCTCATGTTATCTCGAGTTATTTCTCCATGACGCCTTTTGAGGTCGGCATAAGCATCGCTCTGGTTGTTACAACCTTCAGGCGCTGGGTGATATTTCTCAGAACAAAATTTACTTCATCCGCTGGTCTGATTTACGTTCCGTCATAGCGGAGTGATTTGTTACAAACTCACGTCTAATTAACCTTGGATTCAGTCAACCTTTGGTAGGCTGCTCAAGGAATTGTTTTGGGTTTGGACCGTAAAAAGTCCCTTTCTTCTCCTCTATGCAACTTGGAGATCGGCGTGGGCGCACAAGGCCAGAACCTCAACGTACGAAGTTCCATTAAATTTTTTCCATTCCCCCCCCCCCCCCCCTCCACTACCCCTGTGTCTAATCTCCTTTCTTCAAGGTCACAGACGAATGGGATGCCGATCTTGATCTCCCCGGGCAAACCCACCTTTTGTGGCGCCGGATCCAAAAAGACGCTGCGGCATTCCGATCCGCTACGGGGTCAAGCCCCTCAGGGTGGATGGCAAGTTGAAGACAGAAATTGATCTTTTTGTGGTTTATATAAAATTACTGAAATATATAATAGATGAAAAAAGACCTATCGCCGAATCTCATGGTGGACCCATCAAGTCAATTTGACAGCTCAAGTGCTTTTGTCATGGATATCTTTCATGAGGGGACATTTGGAAAACACTTTTCCTATAAAAAGGCAAGGATTAGTCAAGAACAGTTCGCAGTTACAGTAACTGCAGTAACAGCAGTAACTGCTGCGAACATCGAATGTCCGTGATCTTTGTTTTGTTTGTGTAACAAACAATAACGTGAACTAGTAGGAACCCAATATTGTCAACTCAACAGATTAAACTTCAGTTAGGTATCATTTGAGATGATAAACGCACATTTTAGGGTTCTGATCAGTGAAACTGCTCTCTGCTTCCTCAAAACTGATTTCTGCACTCTAAATCTGCTGTCTTCTTCCTCAAAACTGGTGTCTGCTTTCTAAATCTGCTGTCTTCTTCCTCAAAACCGGTGTCTGCTCCCTAACCCTGATGTCCGCTGCTTCAGACCTGGCTTCCGCTCTCTACATCCGGTGTCTGCTTCCAGTTTCTGGATGTTAACAATTATTATTAACTAATTCATTTCAAAGGCTAATATTTAACCCTAATACAATTATTGTATTTTGAATAACCATAAATGATTGCCAATATTTCGTACCTACTCGTTTGTTGAAATAATTTCTTCAAATTTTTATTAACTGAATTGGATCGAATTTGTATTGTTTTGATCCCAATTCTTCGCCGATATAAACTAGATCAATTTGAAGATGAAGATGAAGTCACATTTCATTTTTCCTCCTTTGCAGGAGTCGAGGTTTTTTGACTGATTTAAATAGACTTTAATGGATAATTAATCGATTACGATCTCGATTTTTTGCAGCACTGGGCATTGCTCGCTGGGTGTTTCCGACAGTGTGATAACCCCATAAGGGGTTTTGCTCTAGTTGATTCACTCAGTGTGGCTAATAATGTCAAGGCCGCCGCTCGTGAATTAATTGGTCATCGCTGTGAGCCCGTCACGCGTCGAGGGCTTAAGGGGAGTTCGATCGAGTACGGAAATTAGCTGAGGTTGAGGTGTTGAACTAACTAGAAAGAACCTGTTGGGCGAATTTTCGCTGCTGTTGATTTGCTGCGTGACATTGTTTTGGCTTACAGGGAAAAAACTGGCAAGGAAACTTCCTTATGACGACCAAAACAGCCAGCATCTTCAACAGTAGAGACTTTCTGTGAACAGTATAAATAACAAGTTGCGGATTTGGCGCCTGTTCTCGTTGGAAAGCTACTTCAGTTATTAGAGTGTTTGGTCAGATGTGGGACCTCGAAAAATGGATTATGCGTCCAAAATGACTCGGAAAACGACTCCTATTTGACTTCCTGGGATCCTTCAAAATTATCATTTGTAGCCCCATAGATCCTCACAGTGAAATCGGATCATTCTGTGAAAGGAATGTCAAATTTTAAGGCTGACAGGCCTTCGTCGCGATTAGGTACATAGATAGGTGAATTATTCCAAGAATAATAAATCAAAAACATAGGTGTGACAATGGCAATTGTCATTAATGCTCGTCTGCCAGAGTTTGCATTTCAGTAATTATTATTCTTTCATTTTTGTTAAGATTATTACGAACATTTGATGTTGGCTAATTAGCAGCGCTGCTCTACTTATTTTTTTAAAAAAGAACGGTGGGATTGGCAATGTTTCTAATTGAGGAGATTACTTTCCAAAGAGCACAAATCCAGTTTCAAACCTATTCATCAGTAGTGATGAATTTAGCCTTGATTTTGGTTTATCATTCAGGGAGTACACCGATGTATTGGTGTCACTAACTGTAACTCGAACCCATGGCCAGAAACTTCCGAATAGCCCTTCCGTAGCCCCACAGAACCCCACGGGTTTGAGCGGGCGGGTTGAAAAGCTTGCGGGACACAACTGGATCGTAAACTTTTTTTTCGAAAGATCGTTTGAAAAATTTCCAACGGCCAAAATTGGACAATCAAAATGTTTGACTGTCGCGAATGCCTAGGTGTATTTTTCCGTAATAAACCAAACCCGAATGGGCCGAGTCAAATTAGAACTATGTTCGTAAGAACCAAACGGAATGTTGACAAGAGTGACTACAAGTTGACTCAACTAACATGGTTATTAGCAAGACTTGCTAATAACCATGTTAGTTGAGTCAACTACACTACACTTAGTGTAAAACGTACGAAGAAGGAGTCTATTAAGCGATTAACTTAGGTATGTGTATTCAGAGCTACTGTAAAAATTGAGCCCAGAGGGATTAGTCAGTTTTTTTTTTTTTTTTTTTTTTTTTTTTCAAAAATGCATTTCGTGAGTTGAACTTTACTTGGTCGATCCATATTTCGTCAAATTTCCAAATCTTCGTAACCTGCCTGATCACCCCGTCATTTACGTCCGAGCGGTTTTCACGTCGTGACGTCCACCTTCGCACTCTTTGGCAACGTTGACGGTGGGATTGAAGATAAAAGAATAGGTCAGCCCTTTCACTCTGCGTGGTTCACCAGGTGTGCCAATACCTACTCGGGTTTCGATACCGAAAGGCGTCCAGGTCTAGGTCGGCCGAGGCGCGCCGAAAGCAAACAAACCGAATCGGACGCATTTTCGACTCGGGGGAGGTCGATTATGACTTGGCCCGAAAGCCGTTTTTGGTAGAGCCGTCCGGACCAGACAGCATCACTGGTAGACTTTCATGTACTTTGCTCGTAGCGCCTCTAGCAGCCCCTTGTATTTACGTATGTTTGGTGTGTCACTCCTAAAGCCCAACTTTCTTATTTTAAATGGGAACCCCTAATTTTTTTTTTTTGCAAATTAGGATTCCCTGGCCAATTTTTTACGTTCGATAAGTGCTATTTTTGTTGTTTACAGTCCGATTGAAGCGTTTCCTCTGTACCCTACCTGGAGATCCAAATTTTAATACTAAATCCCGAAAGAACGAATTACAACAATCAGCGAATTTAGGCGGCGAGTTTTATTTGATCGAGCTTTAGAGATCGCGCGTGGGCCTGTGAAGGTCTCTTCTCTACTGGCGCATTTGTGCCCAACTTTCTTATTTGAAACACGTTCTGAATTAGTAGGTAGTATAGATGTCCAAAGGTTGATGAATCTTGCACTGATATTAAGCTCATAAAGCACATGCAAGTCTTTCATGCACCAGGCTATCAAACAGAGTGTGGACTCTCCCAAAGGCCGATCATCAGCCAATGAAATAAACTAAACGGTTACAAAATGGTGTAAACATCTTCCTGTGTTTCTTGCAAGCGTTTCCTAAATGTTTTAAGTGTGGCCCTCATGAGGGCCTGATCAGGCCAAAATCCCGTGAAACGTTAATGCCTGGGTGCATGAGGACAATCTTAATCTTCGGTGTTGTGTGATTCGAGCGTCTGCTTTGTCCTTACGTAAGTAATTGGAGGACAAAGTGTGACGTGATGCATGACTTGCATTCGAATTCAACGGAGCAGTTCTACAGCGTTTTAAGGATTCGACAAAAGAAAATAATTTTGAATGGTTGTCTTCCTTGTGGCACCTGGAAGCTCCCTTCGTCGTCTTGGATGTCGTGATGGAGTTCGATTCCCTGCTGAAAATCAGGCGATTACGTGAAGCTTATCGGTTCCGGTCTCAAACTGTTGGGAGTGATCCGAGTGTAAAAACGCGTCACGGTTCGGGTCTTGTGCGTCATCATTTCCCTCAAAGTATTCGATTACACTCCAGTCCAGGAGGATCCGCCATCTGATGTGTTGACAAGCTCGTGGTCCCTAACAAAAAAGGTCTCGTCGCGAGGTCAGGAAGGATTTTTTTCTCTTCACGGTGTTGGCCCTATTATGAGGCTTATAGGGAGTCTTGTGAACTAAAACGGCTGCGCCGCTCCGTGTATTATACTGACATAGTAGAGCGAGGTGAAGGTCTCGGCCTCAACAGGATCCGGCTTCCCATATGGACCGACAATCGAACAGCATGCAGGACCGCCTATTTCGAACCTTAAAAATGCACGGCATGACCACATGGGAGACCAAATGAGGCTGTGTAGGGATATTTGTGACACTTGTGCGCTCACCACTCTCTACATCCAAAATAAGTTAAAAAACCTGTCGAAGCCCCGCAGAACCTCACAGTTTGATTGGACAGGCGCAAGACCCCTAAAATTGGGTCTGCTCCCCTCCCGTAGCCCCTTTTTAGCCCCCATAGAGCCCCACGAGGTTGGGAGATCGGGCTGAAAACCTTGCGGGCACAACTAGATGGTAAACGGAGTCTTTTGTCAAAATTTCAGATAAAAAAAAAGGAAGAAATCCTACTGCCCAAAACGACTCGGACGGCGGACGAACATTTAGTTTTTGGAATCTACCCACCTTGAAACGTATAATGAGAAATTTTGAGGCATTTTGGTCGAGGGGGGGGGGGGATCGATCCACTTTCACCACGGAGATCTCTGGGGCTACAAACGGGACTTCTGAAGGACACCAGTTTTGGAAGGGTGGGGTGTCGTTTTCAAAGTATTTTTGGGCTTAGAATTCATTTTTGGGGGTCCCAGAACGATCCGATTCCACCGTGAGGATCTATGGGGCTTTCGTGGGGGCTAAAAATGGGATTTTCTTTTTGACACAGAATGAGCTCCTTGAGAAGGTCGGAATTCAGCATTTCTAACAACATATTCGAATTCAGCACCCTTTAAAACGCCCGGACACAAATTTTTAGTTCGAAAATCCGTAGAGTTACTTGCAGAACTGTTTAACAAATGTTGCAGATTTTGAACTGAAAGCAGAGGGCACATGATGTCACACCTCAGCTCGCTGGGAATCGAGTAGTTGGCCTCGGAGCCACTAGGGCGCTGAATAATAAAATAATTTTATTATTAAATTATTTAATTTGAACGGAATCAGAATAAAACTACCTGGCCCGGGTCGATTTTCAAATAACCTTCCTTCACGATAACGTCGACGCTGGATTTTTGAATGAGTCTTGAGAGGGTGACGAATTCCTCGACGGTAGCAGCCAGTTGGACGAAAATTCAGGGTGAAATTCCCTTGTTTCATTTCGTTTCGAATGACCTTCTCTGATGATTACCTCGATGCTCAATTTGCGGAGTCAGCTTTTCGCGTGGCAAAGTTGGCTAACTTGCATAGATGCAAGAGAGAGACATCTCTCGGCCAATCAAAATACTTATGACGAAGCAGTCATGCACCCACTTCAGGCCTCGGAATTCAAATACCTATTATATTTTTCTTGATCGGCCTATCAATCCCTGAGATCCCTCAGAAACGATAATTTGTCTTAAGGCCCTATAATAATTGAGACGGGTTTTCGGCAATGTGTACCCGTAACTTTGGAAACATTACCTTTCTTGAGAAAAATTGTTGTGCACAATTAACCAATATCAAAGAACAATAACCCCTTGTGTAAAATTTGCTGCGTTTTTTAGAGGCTGGCAGCACCGTTTTTTTGGGAGTCTTGAGATGGATCGTTTGGGCTCTTTTATTTTGTATCCTCTTAAATGTATTAGTTATAATATAATACATTTAAGAGGAGAATATTATTCTCCAAATCATGAATGTAGGATGGTTTTAACTAATACTTTAACTCAGAATATGGCTTTGGATTTCAACGCATTCTCACGAACGCTTCATCATCTCAGACTTTCAAAAATAAAACGCCTAAGTAGCCCCTCGTGTCCGGCTCTTCAATAGAACAATAGAAGTACCTATCTTTCAATGAGGGAATACAATCACCAGACCTCAACGTGTTCGTTCATGCGACTATGCGGGTGCCGATAAGACATTTTCGGTTACGCTTTTCCTCTTGAAGGCTTATCTGAAAGGAAACGTTGAAAAAGATAACTCAGGCAGGCGAACTTTATGGCTGCTTTTTTTCGCATGTGTGTTATCTAGGTCCAGATAAGGCGTTGTAGTCCGGTAATTAACCTTTCATGGTGACCAGCCGTGGGGGGAAATTCCGTTAAAACTGCGAAACACTTGATGAAACGTCAGTAGAAATTTGGCGGGGAAAACTTTATCCGCAAAAATAAATATGGGCTAACGCTAAAAGATTGCTCCGTCGCGATTATAATATAATATTATGTATTCACCTATGTAATACATAGGTGAATACATAATATTATATTATAATCGCGACGGAGCAATCTTAGTATGTATAGGCCTATCATTCGAAGAATGATAAACCAAAATGGAAACAACGATGTCTCGATACATCGTTATCCAAACATCGATGGTCCACAAAACATCGGCACCAACCTCCGAACATTTCAGAGTGTGCTGTTACCAACTCGATACAATACATCGAGGAGACCCTCGTTTGATTCGGTACACCACCAAAGAATCAATCTATATATAACTTCAAAATTGTTTTGGAGGACAAATGGGTGACAAACATCGATCTATTAATATATCGATTGCCCACAAAACATCGGCACCCAACCATTGATGGAAAAAACATCGTTGTCTTTCCCAAAACATCGATGTATCGCAACGGTTGCCATCCCTAGACATTACATCCTAGGTCGTTACAGTAATCGACAATAGTGGTCTCCAGAAAATCTTTAACACTGTAACCATCCTGGTGTCCGATGAACCGTAGCAGTAAGTGAGCGTTTTTTGCCGTGACTACTTTTGGGGTCGTTAATTACGTCACGCTAAATTTAGGATTATTCGTCATTTTTCACGGTTCATTCGAAGAGTCCGGTCTAACCACCGATTGTTTACTTGAACATAACAACCAGGTAGGTACCTATCCCCCTACGGATTTTTTCCCAGTTCGAAGAGCATCCAGAGCGTTGACCTGCTCTCAGTCCTTGGAAACTTCCGTCGCTATGATTTTTCACCTCTCGAGAAAAAATGGGTCGGCAATCAATATCAGCTCCACGTCTGCCCGGTGTGGCACCACCCAATAATTAAGGGGTTCGGTCGATTTCCTCGCCACGAAATGTTCTCTTTGTTAATGAAACGGGAAAGGTGTGAACGATATAACTTTTCACTAGATGGTTTGCATTGGAGCTGACTTTCTGCAGGTTTGTCAATAAGGAGGTGAATTTGTCAACAGATTCGGACATTTACAAACAGGTTTTAGCTCACTCTCACCATATTATAAGAGTAAAAGATATTATAGGGGCCCAGGTTTTAGCTCACTCTCACCAGTCGGAAGACTTGGACAGCTCCAATGCGTTTTTGCCATCCGTCCCCGAAAAAGTGAAGTGTGCAATTAGCTCATCCGTGGGGAGTGCAGAGGAGGATTCTGTCGTTTCATCTATCCGTCCCGGTAAACGTAAATGCCGCGGGGCTCCACACCCCACTTATGTTGACAAAATGGTGAAGATTCGTATCTTACTTTCCGCAGCTTTCCAGACCTGTCCAAGGCTTGCTAAGCTGGTCCCAAGCTGACTAAAGGTTTCCAAGGTAGTTAGGTACACTTGCTTGGAAACCTTTAGTCAGCTTGGGACCAGCTTAGCAAACCTTGGGCACCGTACGGTGCCAAGCTGGATTAGGGTTTCCAAGGCATGCCAAGATGATCCCATGATGGGGATGAATTGAGAACCAGAGAGACTTCGTCTGGTGATGGATTGCCTAAACCGGGACGGATCCTAGCCATCGAAGATGACGTAAGGCCTGTCGCTGGTTTCATTGGCCATGTCAATTTGAAACTCGTGATGAAACTCATTCACTCGTGATGATTTGAAACTCATTCATTTCTAAAGTACCATGGTGCATTGACAACGATGATTAATATATTGTTTTGGAGTGTCTGGATGAGCTCTCTATTTGATTGAGCTGTACAGCCACAGCTGGGCCACAGCTGGGCTCCAAGTCCACACTGGTTTGAAGACTTGGTTTACAGGGTAAGCTTATTCTGTAAGTAGGTATCGACAGTTTTGACCGTTAGCCAGTTTGACCTCATTAGCCAGAACACCTTTCTGAATTTTTGCAGAAGTTCTTCGTTCTCTGTCTTGACGTCAGCTTTCCATCGGAGCCGAGCATAATAATGTACGGTGATGAATTGATAGCCAAGCGTCATAATGTACCTACGGTGGATGTGGCGAGATAGTGGGGGAATCCATCTTATAAAAAGACGATTTAAGTCGAAATAAGACTACTTCGTCTTAAATCGTCTTTTATATCAAGCGTCATACTGAAATACTTCGCTTCATTCAAGTAAGGGATCACATTCTGATTGTAATTTTTTGGTTGGTAAAATCGTGAACTGACGTTTTGCGCAGCTTGATTTTCCATTTTGCTGTCCAACATGAGCGCATGTTTGATTGAGAAATCCACCAAATGTATACTTTTGATGACTTAAAAATCCAATTTGGCCGTCGGGGTAGTCTTGAACGCGAGGAAGCTTGTGTACCATGTCCCCCTTGGCGGTGTATTTAAAAGTTGGACTCATGATTGTCACAAAACGGAACCCAATGAGAATCTCACTTGGTTGATTTAGCCGTAACATAACTGCCCTAAAACCTTTCGCGGGTGTTTCACGTTTATATATTATGTAATAAATAAATTTATATTTTACGTAATTTATATGTATTATACACTTGAGGTTATAATAATATTATAACTTATAACCAATAGGTGTGCACCTACACTGGAGAGGAATGCAGAAAAAAGTCTGCGGAAAAAAGTCTCCGGAAAAAAATCTCCATTTTCGCACTGACCTGGAAAAAAGTCCACGAGGTTTCGGAAAAAAAATCCCCGATCTCAAAGTGGAGAACGGACAAGTAGGAAAAAAAATCCCTAAAGGTACAGTGAATGAAGGCTGGCATTTTTATATTAAAAATGGGGGGCAATAAAATGTATTAGGTACCTATATTTTATTATAACCCCCTCCCCCTTTTTTAAAAATTGTACGTTGTGGTTGAAAACTGCAAAACGTCAGACCCACCTCTATCACATTTCTGGAAGAAAACATAGCTGATGGTTGGCCCTTAACCATTGAGGAGGACTAGCAGTTCCTCGATTACCAAAAGAGGTGCTTTTGTGGAGCGCTGTCTTATCCTACCTTTTAACATACTTATCAAAACTTCAAATCTACCCGTTAGTTTTGGATTTCATTACAGGTATGCCTACATCAGCCTGGCCTGCATTCCAATTATCTAAGAGAGGAAAACTTAGAAGAGTTCACTAACATTCGTCTTTCTTGGAGCAGGTCTACCTTTATACAATCGATTGCACAATCTTGAAATTTAACCGTAGGCTCCAAGCGAAAAGCATCCTGGGGTTCAGGGGGCTTGCCCCCTAGGGAGGCTCAAAGGTCCACTTTTTTTTTAAAAGGGAGAACGTTATTGGAAAACGGTGTGAAGGAAGAAGACGGAAGAGAGTTCCACATTGGACGTTGGTTCAAAATTGGGTGACCTCTTCTATTACCTATATTTTTGGCGTTGGGATAAATGTAGGTCTACAAGTGACCACACTTTCTTTTTACAGGATGGTTCGTGTATGTGTTGAGCCTTGGAGCTTCATCGTCGTCTCATTATGAGGGGGAATGAGGCCTTCCCAACATCCAGACGAACATCACAAGGTCTGAAGGTCTCTCACCTAATAAAAGTTCAATCAAGGTGCCTAACGATGTTTTGAAGGACCCGTCCTGGCCGACATTCCATTCGGAGAAAGAAGTCGAACCCGAGAGGCTGGAAACACCCCTCGCCTTCTTCTCTCCTCTGAAAAAAATCTCACCGGGTACATCACTTGATCAGTAATCATCTCCAGAAGCGTCACGAACCTCCGATCGGGCCCTGAAGTGAGTACTTTTCATGATTGTGGAAAGCGGGAACTTTCGGTGAGTCTCCCTCGATCAAATGTCTCCAGCGGATCTTCCTGGAGAGAAAAACTGATAGTACAGGAGGAGACCAGTATTGCCAGATTTAAACGTGCCACATGATTTGTTCGTTTTTACGATATAAAACATCCTAATAACTAGGTGGATGTTAGCCGAAGGTGCAGAGGTCCAATCCAATATGGGAATTAGGGATTAGATTTTCTTTTTCAACGTGGTTTCCTATTTATCAATTAACCATGTCAAAATCTTCCATTTTAATACAGTTTAATCTTGATCTAGTTACAATCAGTTAAGTTGTCAATTAGTTGGCAAATGAGTTAAGGCTAATGCAATACTTTTCTTGTTAGTGCTGTAGATGAGCTTAGCAGCTCGAAAGTGGTCTCGACTCTAAATTTATTCCCCGAACAAACAATTTGGACCATCAGCAGAGGAGTCATCTGTCTCCCTGTTTCCCATACTTCCACGTAACACTAAAAAGTGAAGACTTGACTCCAGTTGCGAGTACCTACATGTGAATTTAAAGAATTTATTGGGGAGTACAGCAAGCTTCCTCAAAACCACTTTCTTCTCCCTCAAGCCAGTGGCAGCTGCTTCAAAACTGGTATCAGATACTGCTCTCTCTATAGGTGTTATAACAAGTGTCTGTTGCCTCAAAACCGGTGTTTGGTTTATTGGAGTACTAGTGCACCTATTCGTGTCGGAGGTCGACTATTCTGATCAGCCTCAAAATTTGACATTGGTTATCCTTTTCTTGACGTTTGAGGCTCCAAAAACCAAATGTCCTTCCGCCGATTGGGCAGTTGTTTGAGAGAATTTTTTTTTAATCTGAAATTTTGACAAAATACTAGGTTTGCCACCTAATTGTGCCTACCAGGTTTTCAGCCCGATCGCCAAAACCTGTGGGGTTCTGTGGGGCTAAAACGGGGCTACGGGAGGGTTTTTTGAAGGTTTTCGCTATGGAGTCGAGTTATGTGGCGTTTTCGGAGTATTTTTGGACGTAGAATCCATTTTTGGAGGTCTCAGAACGATCTGGGTTCACCGTAAGCATCTATGGGGCTTTCATGGGGCTACAAATGGGATTTTTGAAGAATCCCAGGAGGTCCAATAAGGTGTCGTTTTCCGAGTAATTTTGGATGCATAATCCATAATAAACCCTTGTGTTAACTTTGCTGCGTTTTCATAACTTATAACCAGTTTCTGCTCCGTCAAGCAAGTGTCTACTGCCTGAAACTGGTTTCTTCTCACTTAGGCATAACCAGTTTCTGCTCCCTTAAACAAGTGTCTGCCCCTCAAAACCAGTTTCTGCTCCTTCAAACAATATTATCCCTACGCCCGAATTGTTATTTCACTGTCTTTTCCAATAGCCGTTATAACGAATAATATGGATTACGATTCGTTAACAAAATTTAAAAACATTAAATAAATTTGACGTTATAACGTAAGGTATAATAGGTATCTACCTACCAACTTGAGAACAGCCCAACAAATCTAATACTTCGGATTATGCGTCCACACCCCGCACGGTAGGCATTCATGACTCAATTCCTCCAACTGGTGGCAAACCTTTTGGTTGTTCTAAAATAAATAAATAGCCTCCTTTTGAACCATCAGTAGTGGATATAGTGGCCTTGTTGGCGACCTCGGGATGGTATCACGATAAGTCGAAGCCCACCAGCTTGCGCCAGAGTTATAAATGACGATTTCGCGTGAGTCAGTTGGGCCTGACGGAATCTCGATTTTGAACGAGTGGGTTTTACAACGGGAGACAACAAACTTTGTATTATCCGAGCTGCAGGCCGGTGAAAATTGGATATAAGCTGTGTGGCTGTATTTTAGGTCTCTCAGGCCTTCGTTGTTTCCGCGGTTATTGAGGCCGTTTGAGACCCAAAGAATGTCCGGACTCTGCGGAATCGACCGGAGTCGCCCTAAAAAGGCTCGTCAGACGTGCTGAGAATCCGTTTGAGGGAGTTGCAAAACCCTTGAGCTGCACCGCCGAGCAGTTTGACGCGGGGGATTTCAAAAAATCTGCAGCCGCGAGGCGAATACGACCACCGTGAGAAACTGCTACGCCCAAGAAAGTCCCCCAAATGTAGGAGTCCTACGCGCAGGAGTCAACGGAAAGTTGGCAATCAAGACGACAAAGCGTTGCTCAACTCCTGTTTCTGCCCGAAGTCGTTTTCGTTTCCTTAAAGAAATTCTCAGGGGAAACCAGATACCCCCTCAAAGTCCCCTCCCGCAAGACTTCCAGCTGATCTTGACAAAAGGCGATGCGTCCGCGGACCCCACCAGGTTCTCCCTTTTGTGCCGCTCAGCAGCTGATGTTATTGTTCGACTGACTCGGCTTGCACCTTCGAAACCCTCTCGGGGGAGACTTTCATTTCCAAAGCATATCATTAAAACAAATTACCGGCGATATGGCGCACGTCGAACTCTTGTAGCCTGATTTATCATGCTCGATGACTGTACACATTAGGCTGAAATCTTGCCAACCGTGAACATTGTCTGGTCTCTATTTAATCAACATGACATGTTTAATTGTCCTTAAAAGTTGTCTGCACCTATTCCAAAAAGAATGTATATTCCATTTCATGACGTCCGAGCCGTTCTGGGCTGAAGGAAAGTTTTTTGAATCTGAAATTTTGACAATCTACTCAGTTAACCATCATAATGAAACTTTTACAATTGTTGTAGTACATATTCCAAGAACAGGTAGGTAATAAACCAAAATGACATGCCACGTGGTTTTCTGAGTGGATTCATACCTATGCTTACACATTGTATGGTAAGATTTTATATGACATGGAATTTCATTACCTTTATTATAACTGTTGACATATTTTGCCCTTTTGAAATGACCATCCTGCTTTACCTATACTAATTAATTTACCTAACTATAGGTTTTTCAAGCCGAATTGAGAACTTTCCATTTCAATTTGAGAATTTTCTATTTCAATTTGAACAGGAAAATTCTTAATTAATTTCGAAAATTCTCAATTGAGCTTGGAAAACCTATATATATGTAGTACATGCACCAGAATACTAGTTGTAGTCATAATTTAGTCAATTTTTGCATTGAACCGAAAATTCTAAATTTCGACCTAATAGGTATATATAGATAGCCTATAGGCTGTAGGTATCACACACTTGTCATAAAGCATCACAACAGTATGACATCGTCCTAACAAAGCGTGTCTTACAGACACCAACCAGCACACTGAACATTTCAGTGATGACGCTATGATGATGAACCGTTGCATCACTGATCTATGAGGTCACTAGTAATTGCAGAAGAAAATCGGTACTGACGTTAAGGCAGTGCAAACAGTTGTCATAACGAGATTTTTCTCCTTACGTTGTTCTACACTCCTCGAATAAAATACTGATAGTGGAGCTAAGAAAGGCGATCGTTATGAGCAGTATCGTTCAATTAGGCAATAAACATCAAGAATTTACGAGCAAACGTTTTACAGTTTATATCATAAAGATATCAAATATAAATTTTTTGGTTTATTATAGATAGAATAGTAGTTTTATTCGTACTGGGGAACGAAAATATTGACTCACCTCAAAATTTGTCCTTTGCAATATCAAAAATATGTAAAATTATTATTTTTTTAACTAAATACTCCTGTTTTGGTTTATTATTCTTGGAATAATACACCTATGTTTTCGCGACGCGGGTCGACGACTCCGATCGGCCTCAAAATTTGACATTATCCGTTTCAAGAGGTCTACATTCAAAATCCGAAATGTCCGTCCGCCGTCCGCCGTCCGCCGTCCAGGCCGTTTTGGGCAGTAGGAATTTTTTTAAAAATCTGAAATTTTGACAAAATACTTGGTTTACCATCTAGTTGTGCCCGCAAGGTTTTCAGTCCGATCGCCCAAACCCGTGGGTCGCTCTGGGGCTATAATGGGGCTACGGGAGGGGTTTTTTGAAGGCTTTTAGCTATGGGATCGAGTTAGGTGTCGTTTTCGAAGTATTTTTGGACGTAGAATCCATTTTTTGGGGTCCCGGAACGATCCGATTTCACTGGGGGGATCTTTAGGGCTTTCATGGGGCTAAAAATGGGATTTTTGAAGGATCCCAGGATGTTAAATATTTTTTTGAGTAAAAAATACAGAATTTTTGAAAAAACACATTTTTGAACAAAAAATCCAAAAAAAAAATTTTTGAAATAAAAATCCAAAAAAAATTTTTTTTTAAATTTTTTCATTGACAGAATTTAATTTCTGCACAAGTAACCTATATCAAAGAATAATAAACCCTTGTGTAAAATTTGCAGCGTTTTTGTTTAATAATCTTGTTATAGTACACTTGTGTAATCTCGACGGAGGTCGAAGACTCTGATGGGCCTCAAAATTTGACATTTTCCGTTTCAATATGTCTGGTTTCCAAAAACGAAATGTCTGTCCGCCTTCCGAGCCGTTTTGGGCAGTAGGATTTTTTTTTTTTAATCTGAAATTTTGACAAAATACTCGGTTTAGTATCCAGTTGTGCGCTCAAGGTTTTCACCCCGATCGCTTCAACCCGTGGGCGTTATGGGACTAAATTGGGGCTACGGGAGGGTTTTTAAGGTTTTCGGCTAGGTATGGGGTCGCGTTAGGTGTCGTCTCGAAGAATTTTTGAACATAGAATCCATTTTTGGGCGTCCCAGAACGATCCAGTTTCATCGTAGGGATCTGTGAGCTTTCATGGGGCTACAAATGGGATTTTTGAAGGATCCCAGGATGTCAAATAAAGTAGGTATTGTTTGTTGAGTAATCTTGGTCGCATAGTCCATTTTTCAAGGTCCTACATCTGCCCATACAGTCACATTTTTTATTATTTTTATTTTTACCCTAAAATAAGCGTTTTTCTTATAGTTGTGCCCGCCAAGTTGTAAGCCCATCAGAATCTATTGTAACATCTGATGTAACATGTGGAGCTATAAGGGGCTACTTATGAGCGTTGAATAAATGTTTTAAAAAACCTTAAACGTTAAAAAACCTTTTTTTAAATAAAATTTAATGTTTTACTGACAATAAATTCTTGCACAAATTTTACAAATTTGCAACGCTTTTAAAAAATTGTCTTATACGCTGGTTTCAACAGCCTTAATTTTCTTAATGCTGTGCTTACAAGGCTTGCGAAAATATGAGTTTTTTTTCGGATTTGTCGATTCGTAAACCTATCTGTTGACTTAATTTTTGGCACAATTTTTATTTTATTTTTTCAGTTCTGACCTTTTTATGGTTATCCGCCTGATGAATGGGAGGCAGTTGGGCGTTGGCGGTCTTCATATTCGGAAGCCGCTCTGCGACGGACGAGACGGCCGATGAATCCGAACTATTTGGTTTGTTTCTCCCCGTCGACGAACTACCGGAACCGAACCGGACGGCGAGCTGAGACCGAACTGACGCGAGGAATGTACCGGTGGGAAGGTTGGAAAAGGTAAAAAGGCACGGCGGGGACGACGAGGAGAGAGGCGTGAGCAGGCTGCGCGGACAGGTTGTGAAGGCCTGACGTCATTGAGGTGCGATTGGACTGAGGAGTTGCTGTTGTTCGGCGTTCAGCGTCTGGCCGACGCACAGTGGTCCCAAAGTAGCGGACCAAGAGCGAAAAAGCGGCAATAAATGGTTACCTACTCCTTCACAGTACCAATTTAAAAACGGATTTTTGACTGTAGATCCTTACAGACGGTATGGAAGTGGGTTCCTGAAGGGCACCCCACTTCCCGCACCTAGGCCTGTAGCCCCTTTGTGCTGCCTCTCGGAGTTACTATGAGAGGAATTCTGTGACCTTGAAGAGGTTCAATAGTCCTCCTACCAGGTTCTGTTGCGCCAGTATCTCTCCCCAGTCCGTTGATCCCAGAGCAAGATATATCTTCTGCTCTCCAGGGCCTCACACTCGAAGATAAGGTGATCCGCTGTCTCCTCCGCATCTCCGCAGAACCATCAGGCGGATTCGTCATTTCATTTAACTTCAGGTTGTGATGTTATCTGTAACAGTGTGTAGGGTAGGTCTGAGACCCCGTAAATCCATTCTTCTTACCTAAATTACTTCCAAAACGACACCTCATTCGACAACAGAGCCAAATCCTTCAAAACCACCTGTAGCTCCTTCAACCCCCCCACAGAGCCTCACGGTGAACGCCTGAACGAACAATGACGTCACCGGCTGCAGGCCGCCACCTTTACATCGTCGCACCACCAGCGTCTGCCCCTCCATTGCCGTCACTGCCAGTCAGGTAGATTTGCCGGTACAGCCGCACCTGGCCGCACCAGCCTCCACGCAAAAGGTTCTTCAGAACCTCTCAGAAGACGTCCGGAGGCTACTATACCATTTCCATATAATTGAAACCGCTACCATTCACATTCGCCGAATGATTTTCTCAGAAAACGACCACCAACACGAAATTTTCTTGTAGGTACTTACCTTGTACAATAGTGCCACTGCCACCAAAATGTCATAACGTGGAGGGTAAAAAGACAGAAATGATGCAGAGCTCTGAGATTTTGACAAGACTTTTCGTTTTCACTTCACTCTTCATACCCCCATCTTCAGCTGAAAATCTCGTCGATAGGTTTACTATTCTCAGCATAATACACCTATGTTTTCTCGAAGGAAGTCAAAAATGTGATGATCCCCTCGCATGTTACCCACCGCTCAGTAGTCCACAGGTGAAAAAAAAAAAACCCAACGAACATTTTTAAATCCCTCATTCAGTAGCAGTATTCAATTCAGTATTGTTAGTTGATATCAAAAGTTTTCAGACAAAAAAGTTGTCAACCCGACTCTTAAAGGTAGGATCAACAGGTTTTGAGAAAACAGCAAAATTACGGGAGCTGTTTTTGACCGTTGATGTAATCGCGGCGGAGGTCGTATCGAAACGTCACGTTACAATTTCAAGAAGGCTCTTTCACGGTCATTTCGGGCAATTTTCACCAGTGACTCTTTTGAACCCGCCGGGCCAGTTCAGAACATTTTTACGGGGTCCAGCGGCATTCCGTACCGCCCACAACGCCCGTCCAGACTTTCTCCGCAACCGCCTGACGCTATTTATAACCGAAATGAACGTCGGGTTTTAACGATTACGGTGACCACTTGGAGGATGAAAGGCCTGTTGGGAGCACGCGGTAAGGAATTTGCATGGGTTTGGTTATCTTCAGTGACGACAGCTGGAAGTTCGTACCGCAGATACTGCGCAACTTGCTCGGCTTTTGAGCAGGTAACAAATGCTGGCCGAGGAGCACTGCTTTTTTGGGGAGAAAACCCAATTTTTCCATCGACTCCTTTTTCTTCCTGGTTTTTCTCGAAACCCCTTTCTTTATGTTCTCAATTATTAAATTGAAGAAATTAGAAAAAAAAAACTCCTTTCAAACGTCTATTAAGTAGTCCTTTTTTCGAGACGCCAGCGACCGTGAATTTGCAACCTTCCCTGTGTCAGGTTAGTGGGTTCCCTGTGTGACAAGCGGTGTGTCAAGATTGTTGTGAGTTGGTTAACCAATTGGTTATACAATTGTAGTACCTATCGTACTTGTTAATATTTCCGGAGCTCTTTTTTTTCCATTTTCCTCTCAAAAGAAAAGAAACAAGTGTGCAGGGTCTACAATACCCAAAAGGCCCAGCAAGTGCCATTTCGTGAAATTCACTTGACAGAGGAAGACGTGACAGGAACAAAACTTCCTCATCCCGAACTAAGTGAAGCGCTTCTAGCGAGTACGTTTCCTGGCAATTCGAGCAAAAAGGACGTTGAATGGGTTAGTACGCCGTTTTTCTAAAGAATCTACAGATTCTGCTCTGATTATTGAGCCCTACCAACTGGACGGACATAGGTACTTGAAAAATCCATAAATCGATTCTGTGTTCTGAAACTCGTCAAAACCGACAAATTACTCGACCTCGACCGAAAAAGTCAAAACCTATAGGCCTTTTGCCGAATGGCGGACGGGGAGGTGTAACCGCGACTGGTATAACCTCAAGCGCAAGGTTATGCGATTGACTGTTTTGACCCGTCCCTATTGTCAACGTGTTTATGGAAGTTTTTTGATTTGGCGCAGACTCTCCAACCGGCTTTTTTGCTTAGTGACTGTGGTGGGTGAGGGTCATGGCTGTGCAGATACCCTTGAAAAAAGTGAAACTCGATGAAGGTGATGTAGCAGGCGCCAGACTACCAAACTGAGTGGTGAGTGACACAACTCAGTGCTCTCGCTGAGAAGGTTTCTGCTGGTTTGGAATTAGGTAGTGGTTTAGACTAGCACTCAGACAGAAGGGGGGGGTTGTCGCTTCGTTCGCCCGTTTGAATAATACCTAGGTCAAGTGATGGGGTAGGATACAGAGGAAAATCCGACTCTACCATACACCTGGCAGTTTTTTCGTGGAAACCAGCGTCAGTGGTCTATAATTGGTTTATAATATTCTAGCACTTAGCTATACTCTTATTATAATATTGTTTATTATTGCTATTTATTACGAACATAAATAGGTAAAAAATTTTATACCGATAGTTTTATTGAGTTCCTTTTGGTTTATTGTTCTTGGAATAATCGCGACGGAGGTCGATGACCGGATCGGCCTCAAAATTTGACATTATCCGTTTCAAGAGGTCTAGATTCCAAAACTGAAATGTCCGTCCGAGCCATTTTAGGCAGTAGGAATTTTTTTTTAAATCTGAAACTTTGACAGTATACCTACTTGGTTTACCATCTAGTTGTGCCCGCATGGTTTTCAGCCCGATCGCCCAAACCAGTAATGCGCTATGGGGCGAAAAAGGGGCTACGGATCAGGCTTTTTGAAGGCTTCCGACTATGGAATCAGTTGGGTGTCGTTTTCGAAGTATTTTTGAACGTAGAATCCATTTTTTGGGGTCCCGGAACGATCAAATTTCACTGTGGAGATCTATAGGGCTTTCATGGGGCTACAAATTGGATTTTTGAAAAATCCCAGGAGGTCAAATATTTTCCGATTAAAAAAAAAATTGTTTTGAAAAAAAAGTTGACAAAAAAAATTTAAAAAATTTTTGTTGACAGAATTAATATTCGGACTTGTAAGCTATATCAAAGAATAATAAACCCTTGTGTAAAATTTGCATGCAAAATTTGTGTGCAATTTAAAAGGAAGATCGATTGATTTTCCATCGATCGATTTTTGAGAACGAATATTTTCGATGATTCAATCCACTCATGAGTGATGATCAAGTGTATTCTTCTCGCGGCGCGTCGCCTTGGTCTCTGGCATGTGGGACCAGGGATGCCGCCGGTTTGGCTATCAACTTTGGCATGAGATTGCACACTCACAACCGAGTTTTTCAGTGGCCGACGACAGTCCGGAAACCCGCGCCCCTGGCGTGCTGGAAAAACTAAGGGGTTTTCCTGACTGCCGGGAGTATCCATTAGTGTCCGACGACGGACGAGAAACCCGTGCGCCAGGACGGTCAGAAAACCCGCGCACCGGGACTGCGGGTCAGGCCTCTAAAAAAAACCGGCCCGTGTATGGCCTGCTAATCAGACAATGAAGAACGAAGATTTTACGATTTTACAAACACACAACGTAATAGTTACTTTACAACGTAGAATTATTCTTTATGGAAGTGGGTACCCACTGAAGCTTACATTTGCGTACCCACAACAACATTGTAGTTAGGAGCCTACCTGTCATCTTTTCTTCTGCAACGAACCATCCTCCTTTGAACGATTTTGCACTGTTCACATTAAGATTGCACTTACTCACATGTAGGGATTCTACCGAATTAGTCCAAGTGAGAATTCCGCAGTAATAAACACGGTTGAGGGAATCTGTAGAACTTGGTTGTTGGGTCATATCCAGGAGCTGTTGCAGATTCCAAAACAGCAAAACTTTTTCCCCGAGACATTTTTTGAGGTAGTGATAACGGCTGATTCGAAAAATTATTCACGAAACTAGACAAGAGAGTATTTGGATGAGGAGTAAACTATTTGGAAGACTGTATTCAACAGGAATTCCAAGTAAACAAAAACCGTAAGTCGCATAACCTTCTCACACGATAACCTAAACGTTAGCGTCACCGCGGCGCGAAAATCCATTCGGCAAAAGGCCTATTAAGAACACACTTCTTCAGAACCCTACAACACCATAAAACACGCCGATACTTCAGCTTGATGTTTCAGTGAGCCCATTAAGCTGCTTCTACGACAACCAAACGTAACCTTCCCAAGAAGTCGAAAAATGTCCATTACGCAAGAGGTATTTTAGCTAGACGTATTTTAGGCTCAATGGGGAATTGTAGGATTTTAAATTTAAATTAAATTTAATTAATTAATTAATTAATTTTAAATTTAACCCTACCTTTGTATTGTAGGACCGAAGCATATGTTATAGAAACACTGAAATCAGTTTTTTTTTTTTTTAATTGTTGGAGGAGAGAAGAGCAAAAAACGAGTAGTGCAGTTCGAACTTTCGCGGGTCTGTCCTCGAGGCTGACTTAAGGGCGACTTGTGGCGCTAGTGTCTACAGCTTGTAGAAGGATTTTACAAGGATCGTTCAGGGACCCCCAAAAATAGATTCCAAGTCCAAAAATGCTCGTTCTTTTCAAAACTTTTTGATTTCAACACGTAGGTTTTTGCAGTCATTGAGGAACAAAAGTCGGTCCAGGAGATCTCGAGGAGTGACTGCGTTGTGAACTCTTTTCGGCGGTGGATTATGACTTACGGCCTTGAGGACTCCAATTAGACGGACCACCTGTGCAGAACTTGAGAACGAGACTGTAGGAGTTACCTGGACACACCTCAGCTAACACCCTAATTTCAACCAGACACAGAGAGAAGTCAAGTGCCAGTCTCATCAAAAAGGTTTGATTTTGAACGTTGTAATAATTATTGCTCATTCCTGGGTGACTTTCACGCAGCGAAATTGTTATGTTTTATTTTTTATTAATGTAATTTTTTGCTGGCATTTCACGTTTCAGATCCTCCTCAACGGTTTGTCTTCGTGTCCGATTGGCCTGTACTGGTGATACTGATGGGATCAGTGGCGACACGCTACAGTACATAAGGACGGGCGCCAGCTGCCCGCGCGTGCCGCAGCGGCTCGTACCGCACGGCTGAACCTCCGCCAACGGCCAAAGATTTGAATTCCAAATGGCCTCTTCATTACCATAAGGCACCGAGCCGGAATAGCCGGATAATTGTTACACCTTATGGCGTCCAGGTAACATTTGACCTTCCCCTCCCATCAGTTGCCATCGTAGTGCGTTATTTGAGGAAAATCATAGCATCTAAGCGAGTCGACATGTGGGGCTGAAAATCGGTATGTTTATGTGTTTGGATGTGTAGAAACCAAAAATGAGGTCAAAAAGAAATCATGAGACAATTTAGTACATGTTTTGACTCGTTATTGGTTTTACAATTTGCATTTCTGACTCAATAGGTAGACTCTGTTTTGTCATCTTAGTATCAAAGTGCTCTTTAGCACTTTGATAGCCTTAGCAAGTGCGTAGGCGAGCAAAGCGAGCCGGAGCAGCTAGTCTATTATATATTTGAGTAATATGATATAAATCCGAACCCTACTCTTGTTTTCATCCTTCAGAGGCGATGTAGGCTGTAAGCTGTGAAGTGTTTTGTAGCCCTAACATGAGGCCCACCTCACACGCCCTGAGTAATTTTAGACGCATAATCCACTTTGCGAATAATAAACCCTTGTGTCAAATTTGAAGCGTATTTGGTTTATTATTCACCGAATTTTACAACTAATATTTTCGACGGAGGTAGACAATTTTGATCGGCTTCAAACTTGGACATTAATGTGGACATTAAGGTCCTAATTAGGACCTATTCGTTTCATGCCGCATTGATTTCAGCAGGAATTTTTTTTTTAATCTAAAATTTTGACAAATTACTCGGTTCATCATCTAGTTGAGCCCGCAAACGTTTCAGCCCGATCGCCCAAACCTTAGGGCTTCTTGTGGAGAGGTTTTCGACTAAGGGGTTTCGAGTTAGGTGTCGTTTTCGTAGTATTTTGGTACGTGTAATCTGAAACGTCGGGACTATGACATGTTGTTAATGAAGAAGTAAGCTGTTTTCGGCCTGGTTAAAATCACCCAAAGGAGTTCCTTGTACCGTTAATCTAAATAATTTAAAGTTTGGTGTTCGGCCCCGGATTTGAACCAGGCTGATCAGCGCTCTGACTGATTTGTAAAAAGCTCTGTCGCCTTAGTTTTTTTAGTTCACGGCGGAAGGCAGGAAGATTATAAGTCCTGCTTCTGCTATTAGATTTGCAAGAATTTTTTTCTTCACTGGAATATTTGTCCTACTAAGTACCACAGTTTGAGTGGAAATATTTTTTCAGCAACATGTTTTTAGCGCAACCTTTTTCCAAACAATGGAAAGGTGCGCTCACCTCCTCGACATGTATGTTTTTTAGCGCAACCTTTTTCCAAAAAATGGAAAGGTGCACTCACCTCTTCGACATGTATGTTTTTTTTTTTTTTTTTTTTTTGTGTACAGAGCATCACGCCCGAGCGGCTCAACAGATTTTCATGAGGGTGGTCTCATTGTCATCAGCGAGTTCGGGGGGTGGTTATAGGCTACCTTGATTTTTCCTCCCTCGTCCCCTTCATCGGTTTTCGGGAGGTCCTTCACGACGAAAGTTGTTTATCTCTGATGTGTAACTAAGGAGGCCTCAAAAGCGGGACGAAAGTTTATGTCCGATTTCGTTGGTACAAGGGTCTATGGAATGAGCTTTTCAGGCTGATTCCAACGACTCCAAAACGATTTTTGCAGCCTGAGCCGTTCGTTACCTCTGATCGGCATAAGGTTTTATTACCTACGCATCGGTCGTTAGGGTGCAGTTGTTTACGTAATGAGCATCACGTGGATGATGTGTTGTGTGGCATAGTTTGGTCGCTAGATACCTACTGTTTCTTAGTTTCTCTCGCTCATTAAATATATCGTAATAACAAAAAGGTTGCGCTCATCTATTCAATTCAATTGATGGCTTGTTTTTGTTTGTGTACAGAGCATCACGCCCGAGCGGCTCAACAGATTTTCATGAGGGTGGTCTCATTGTGATCAGCGAGTTCGTGGGGTGGTTATAGGCTATCTTGATTTTTCCTCCCTCATCCCTTTCATCGGTTTTCGGGAGGTACTTCACGACGAAAGTTGTTTATCTCTGATGTGTAACTAAGGAGGCCTCAATAGGGGGACGAAAGTTTTTGTCCGATTTCGTTGGTACAAGGGTCTATGGAATGAGCTTTTTAGGCTGATTCCAACGACTCCAAAACGATTTTTGCAGCCTGAGCCGTTCGTTACCTCTGATCGGCATAAGGTTTTATTACGCATCGGTTGTTAGGGTGCAGTTGTTTACGTAATGAGCATCACGTGGATGATGTGTTGTGTTGCATAGTTTGGTCGCTAGATACCTACTGTTTCTTAGTTTCTCTCGCTCATTAAATATATCGTAATAACAAAAAGGTTGCGCTCATCTATTCAATTCAATTGATGGCTTGTTTACATTCATTTTTTTTTTTTTTTTTTTTTGCATCGTTACTTCGAGGGGTTTCATTCGTTTATCGTCTGAAATTACCCGTAAAGTCTTGAAACTTTCAAAATCGGTTTTATTCATTTTCCAGACAAGCTGCCTCTTATATTTCTTGGAGTGGAATTATCATAATTATGTTTGAGGCTCCCTTCAATGACCACCTTGTTGAATTCGAAACCCCCTGAAGCCGCTCATTTCTAACGTTCGCTTAAATTATTTACGTCGGTAGGTTTGTGGCTCGTGCCATGCCATGTGGGCGCCTCTATTGCTGTTGACCTCTTCTGAATAATTTGTTATGCGGGCTCACTCACCTCCATAACCAGGTGGTGCAAGTCGGCTCGTGTAACCGTTCAGGCACTTCGGGCCGTTAAAGCTGACCTCGATAGTTTGGTTGATATCAAGAGTTCAATTTGCTGACGACCTCTTCACAAGAAAGCCCAATAGATCCCCACAATGAAATCAGATCTTTCTGGGACACCAAAAACTGGATTCTACGTCCAAAAATACTTCGAAAACGACACCTAACTCAAGGTGTTGCAAATAAGGTGTTGTTTTCCGAGTAATTTTGGAAGCAAATACCGTTTTTCGAGGTCCCACATCTGTCCAAACATCGTACAGAACAAAATTTTCATCGTTTTATTTTTTCAAAATTTTCTTTTCTTTACGGCACAAAATTAATTTTTGCGCAATTAACCTATATCAAAGAATACTGTGTAAAATTTGCATCGTTTTTATGAATTGTTTGCATTCTATCTATCTTCTAGGTATCACATGATTAGAGTGATTGACTCACGTTGAGAGGAGTCGTAGGAGGGAATCACGTTTTTCATGGGTTGAGATTCCGCGTCCCGCTCTGGTACGCCCCCTAAAAACGTTCGGGTAACTAACCGCCTTGAAATTTCAAGAAAAACTCTTCGGGCCTCGGAAGTTCTCACGAGGAAGGGCTACCTGTCACATTCCACTGACCATTTCTTTAGGTAGTCGCATTTCTTCTGTCGTCTATCGTAGGCTACATCAGGTTGGTGAGGAGAAGCGAGATGCGATCGATGGCCCTTTATGATGTACGTAGGTACCTACGTAAATAGTATCCGTTAAAAGGAAGCCCCCAAAGGAAAACAAAAACCTTTATTGGCCATTCTACAAAAATGGGCAAATTTTAGTAAGTCGTAAGTGTTCGTTTTCAAGACTTGGGGGTTCCCAAGTTGAGGATCAAGTTCTTCACCATTATTGGTCATTTTCACCACCACAAGGATCGGATCGGGGGAGGAGCGCCTCACAGTTGGGACTACAAAACCGCTTGACAGCTTGGCGTGTTTGCCTACATCGCCACTGAAGGATGTCCAAAAACCACGAAAGAACCCTGAAAACCAAGAGTAGGGCCCTAATGAGTTGGGCTCGGATTTATAGGGTGCATTCCACGTCAAAGGTCGACCTAAAAAAAAAAAATAAATAAAATTAAAAAAAAAAAAAAAAATATCTCCGAATTTAATCATTTTGAATCTGTTGTACACGCAGGGGAGAAAAAAATTTCCCACCAGTTTGCAGACCGACTACACAGGCAATCAGTTTGCGAAATTGGCATATTTGGGTTCACTTCGCCGCCTGCTACTGCAGAGACCATGGAAAAATCGTTAAAATTAAAAAAATCTGTGTCGATGGAAAAAAATTTGGAAAAAAAAAATTTTTAAATTTTTTTTTCAACAAAATCTTTTTTTCAAAAATTCTTTATTTTTTGCTCGAAAAATATTTACCTCCTGGGATCCTTCAAAAATCCCATTTTTAGCCCCATGAAAGTCCTATATCGCCATATAAAGCCCTATATCGCCACAGTGAAATCGGACCATTCCGGGACCCCAGAAAATGGATTCTACGTCCAAAAATACTTCGAATACGACACCTAACTCGATCCCATAGCTCAAAGCCTTCAAAAAAGCCCTCCTATAGCCCCATAGCGCCCCACGCGATCGTACTGAAAACCTTGCGGTCACAACTAGATGGTAAACCAAGTATTTTGTATTTCAAATTATTTTCAATGTGTTTAAAAAAAATTCCTACTGCCCAAGACGGCGGGGACGGACATTTCGGATTTAGAATGTAGACCTCTTGAAACGGATAATGTCAAATTTTGAGGCCGATCGGAGTCGTCGAACCCCGTCGCGAAGACATATTAATAATATTAATAATAATACACTTATTAAGTGTATTATTCCAAGAATAATATACCAAACGTGTTTTTCCTCATAAATCAGTGATATCTTTTTTTTCCTGACCCTTGGTATCCCATGATAGCGTTTTAACTGGATGTAGGTGTATGCTTTGAATCCAAAATAAAAACCGCTGCAAATTTTACTCAAGGGTTGATTTTTCTTTGATATAGATACTTGTTCTAAAATTAGTCAATTTTGTTTCAATTAAAAATAATAGTTATAATATTTTCTTTTTTTATAAATATTATTTATAAATAAAGAAAATTTCTGAACTTACATTGTTCGAGCAGATGTGGAACCTCAAAAAATGTATTATGCGTTCAAAATTACTAGGAAAATATTTGACCTCCTGGAATAATGCTCTATAAAAGCTCCAAATATACTCGAAAAACAACTTAAAGAGTACCTACAGGAGTAAAACCAACTAACTTGAATTTTGGTCGAGAATGAGTTGGCAGTTGCTCCTTATGTATTTTGTGGCGCCATATCCGATGGTCAGAACAGGGGAAAACCCAGTCCAAACGTTTCGAACAGCGACTGAGTGAACGGCGTCCAGGGGGAAAAACCAGCAAATCCAAGCTCTCAAACAAGCTAACCCGATTTCTTAAGAGGGGGCTGCCAAAACAGCGCCATGTCCTGCGGCGTGAAACGCTTCAACTAGCCAAGTTTGACTAGGTGGGCAACTGAAAAAAAATCTGGTAACGTTGTCTGTATGTTGGGGGGATTGAGCTCCCATTGCGAAACCGTCTCATCAGACCGTCTTTGAATACCTACCTGGTACCTGTAAGCGACCCTCGTCATTGTGCAATAAACGGGACTACAAAGAGAGATTCGGTATGCACCGCTCGATAGCCAAAAACCTATGTGCCGTCTTGCTGAAAACCTTGCGTGCACAGCTAGAAAGAATGGCTGCAAATTTTGCTAAAGTATTTATTATTAAATGTTATTTGTGATAACAATTAATTTTGTGTCAATAAGAAAATATTTTTGAAAAAATTAAAATAAAATTTCCTCCTGTATAACGTTTGGACAAATGTGGGACCGCAAAAAATGCATTATGCGTCCAAAACTAGGAGAAAAGAAACCTTATTTGACCTTCTGGGATCCTTCAAAAACCCCATTTGTAGCCCCATGAAAGCCCCAGAGATTCCTAATTAACCTATATCAAAGAATAATAAACCCTTGTGTAATATTTGCAGCGTTTTTACCTACACGGAGAAAAAAAAGTGCGGTTTTTGTTCGGTAAACCGCTTTGGCGGCCATTTTATAGTATAAAAAACCGCGTGAGCGGTGAAAATCTACCGAACAATTTCATTTTTACCGCCCAATTACCCTTGGTTACCTTACAACTCGATGATCTTACCGAACATTTCTTCTCTGCTACCGAACAATTCAAGAAATCTTACCTTGCCAGAACTAACCGAACAAACGGAGAGCTACATTCACCGAACAACTCGATTATCAACCGCACAAGGAAGCCAGTTCGGTACAAACATACCTCACATGCGAAAAAGTGAAGTAAACGTGTACCGCCCAACTTCTCCATCTACATAGAGAGGTTAATAATTACCGAACATAACACGTGGGCAGTCAAATTTACATTAAATGTCTACCGCCTGCCAAAGGCTGTAAGGTAGATTTCAACCTCACATCGTCAACAGTTTACCGCCCAAGCTCCCTTCCTTTGAGGAGAGGTGATACTTTACCGGTCTATGAAGCTATCGAATATGTTGGGTCAGATTTTCACCTAACATAACACCTTGTCGGTAACTTTCTACCGCCTACCAAAGGCGGTAAGATTAATTTCTACCGCACATCACCAACGTTTTACCGCCCAACTTTACCTTCTTCATAGAAACGTTGATAATTACCGAACATAACACGTGGGCAGTAAAATTTACATTTAATGTCTACTGCCTACCAAAGGCCGTATGGTTAATTTCTACCTCACATCACCAACGTTTTCCCGCCCAACTTTACCCCCTTCACAGAAAGGTTCATAATTACCGAACATACCTAAGACGTGGGCAGTAAATTTCCACCGTACACAAAAGTAAGTGCGGTAAATGTCTACCGTACAGTAGTACCTGAGATAGGCGCTTGGAAGCGCTTGCGTTGGGGCTTTGCTGGGGTTTTCGGCCGAGTGGCGGCCATTAGTATTGATGTGTTTGTCGTTGGTGATGGTTATAAATCGGTCTAGTGAATTTACTGTTTGGAACATCCGAAAAAGGTAATTATCTTTTGTCAGTTTCGTAGATTTTCAGCTTGTGAGGTATGTATGATGATAACATAATGGAGTGCTTGTAATTTTGTTTTTTCGTGTTCTCGCATGTTCGACCCAAGGCCCAATTCGATCGTAGACAATGGAATTCCTGTTTCTCTCGTAAAAGACTGAAAGCAATTTAAAGCATTCAAGAAAATTCAGTTACTGGACACTACTGAAAAGGTACATGTATGAACATTTTGCATGCTTATTCGTCGATACTTAACATCAATGCAAATCAATTGTGATTACAGTTACTCGATACATTTTCAAAATTGGGAAAATGCCTCGGACTACGCGTCGATCGACTCATTTCATCGGTGGGTGTTGACAAAATGTCGCTGCAGTGTCGTCCCTATATCGTTCCCATCTAAAGTACCTACCTACGTGTAAGCATTATTCCATGCGTCATTGGTGTATTGCATGAAATTTTTGATGTTTTCCCCTAAGCTGATCTCATGTTTTTATGCCTTCTTAAATCAGATTCACGCAGACCCTTTTCGGATGGTTTGGGGTGGAGGAGCCTCTCCTGAGTTCCAAGCTCGACGAATAAGGTCCCAGAATTGTGGAATTCGTCCGATCATCGAGGTGGAATACCCTTCTATCAGAAGAACCGCTACATCGGGTAAGCTTCAGAGCACACTTCAGTTAGGTATAGTCCCTCAAAAAGTGTTTTTTAATTGGTAGTGTGTCAAGTCCAGAAATCACAAAACAGAATTGTCGGCAATTATTAACAGCATTCCATTTCCACTTGCAGATGTTCATCTGAAACGAAGAGCTCTCTTATGTTTGCTGCCTTACGTCTTCGGCCTGATATGCAAAAAAGCCACCGTCCAGGACCGCCAAGTTGGCCGGGCTGTATCGAAGAAAACCGTCGCACGTGCCTATACCTTTGCACCGCGTATCTGTACCTCAAAGGTAAACCATCATAATATGCAAAATAATATTATATCAACTGTTCAGCAGAGCCAAAAGAAGTTTACGAAATTCATTTATCTTGTCGTGAAGTCCTATGTATCCAAATAACGGTCATGAGCCATCATTTTCAATCTGTTTACTGTTCTCTCATTATGAACATAAGTACAAGTACTTTATGTCCTCCCCAATTTAATGGCTTCTCCCTGTTTTTGTAGCATGTACCTACGACATTAAACCAAAATTTTTGGTTTTTTAATCTTGGCCGTTTTGTGCAGTGGAAATGTCTAAAAACACTGCAAATTTTACACAAATGTTCAATGTTCTTTGATTTATCTAGGTTAGGTAAAATTTAATTCTATATCAATGAGAAAATAATTAAAATTAAAATGGGATCGTTCCGGGACCCCCAAAAATAGATTCTACTTCTAAAAATATTTCGAAAACGACACCTGGACTCGACCCCATAGCCAAGAGCCTTAAAAAAAAAACCTCCCGTAGCCCCATTTTAGCCCCTTAGCGCCCCACGGGTTTGGGCGATTGGACTGAAAACCTTGCGGGCACAACTAGATGGTAAGTCAAGTTGTTTGTCAAAATGTCAGATTAAAAAAAAATTCCTACTGCCCAAAACGGCTCGGGCGGCGGACGGACATATCGGATTCAGAATGTAGACCTCTTGAAACGGATAATGTCAAATTTTGTGGCCGATCGGAGTCGTCGACCCCCGTCGCGATTCCATAGGGGTATATTATTCCCGGGATGGTTTATTATATTATCCCGTTGGGCTTATAAAGGGCTACGGGAGGGTTCTTGAAGACTTTCGGCTATTGTGTCGTTTTGGTAGTATTTTTTTAGTATAACGTTTATTTAGTTTATTTAATAAACCCTTGTGGACAATTTGCAGCGTTTTTTCCAAAACGAATTTGGCAATCTCTAGTCAGTTTCGGTTTATGATTCTTGGAAGAATACACCTATGTTTAAGCGACGGAGGTCGACGACTCCGATCGGCCTCAAAATTTGACATTACCTATCCGTTTCAAGAGGTCTAGATTCAAAAACCGAAATGTCCGTCCGCCGTACGCCGTCGGGGCCGTTTTGGGCAGTTGGATGATTTTTTTTTTTTTTAAATCTGAAATATTGAAAAAATATATTTTACTTATTAAATTTACTATCTAGTTGTGCTCGCAAGAGGCCGATTGCCCAAACCTGTGGAGCTCTATTGGGCTAAAAAAGGGCTACGGGGGGTTCATGTTTTTGGGTATGATGTCGAGTGGGGTGTCGTTTTCTAAGTCTTTTTGTACGTACAATCCTCTTTTTGGGGTCCCACAAAACCCTAGCAATTTACTTTCTGACTTAAGAACGTTACTTGAGAAAGTAAAATCGACCCCATGGCTAGGGCATTGTACCTACCTACTTCATAAAATAATTGTATTTATATCAGATATATTTATATCTCCCTACTAGATTGAACAAGAACAGATTCTGCTCTGGTTTAATCTAGTTGGTAGGCGTGTACGAATACGTTGGATCATGTCAATAGACGTACACGTGTTTATTTGATAATATCAATGATTTGATAATAATATATTATATTATATCCTTAACAGTTGAGAAATAGAATGTCCCCGGTTCGGCATTGAATATGATAAATTATCATATTCATCATATCATTGATAACTTATCGACTTTCCCCATTTTTTAATGTAAAATCGAACCCATGGTTAATAGCATTGTACCTACTTGATAAAATAATGATAGGTACTTGATAAATAATTTTAGTTCTTGACAAATCTAGTGGGGTGTCGTGCACCTACTTAAAATTTAAATTATTTGTACTTTAAATGATTTAATAATGTTGGATCATGCCTAAGTTTTAATTTACTGTATCCTTTATCCTTTAATTTACAGTTAATTATAATTGTATACGTTATATTAAGTTGTGTATCGTTCTGCGTTGTAATAAACATGGTTTGTATTCATAACCGAATTATTTTTCTTCCTTAGGTATCCTATCCGTTCGACTCGTGGTTTGATTACTTCACAAATGGGAAGAGGTGCCTCTCAACGTAATTTGAGAGGTAATCGTACCCAAAAAGTGAGGTAATCCCTTGTTGGTGTGGGCGGTAAGTGTACATCAATGAAAGGTAACTCATTGATGTTCATTTACCGCCCAAACCAACAAGGGATTACCTCACTTTTTGAGTACGATTACCTCTCAAACTACGTTGAGAGGTACTTCTTGCCATTTGTTCGGTGATTAGTTACCGCGCATTTTAGGTGTGGAAGGTAACGTTTACCGAACGATATTTGAAATTAGGGAGGTGAATACTGGCCGCACAATTGCGTGTGGGAGGTAATTTTTTACCGCACAATGTTTCTCGAAATTTAAAATGAGAGGTGAATATTCACCGCACATCCGAGTTGTGGGAGGTGATTCTTTCTGCACATTTGAAGTAGGGGAGGTAATTTTACAACCTCACATTAATTATGGAAGGTGAAAATTCACCGCGCACTTTAACTTCGAGAGGTTATAATTTACCGCTCATAATCGAAAAGGTTTGAGGTTGGAAGGTTAAAATTCACTTTACATTTTGGTATGTTCGGTAAGTTGGCGGGACGAAATGAGCGGTAAACATTGCGGGACAGAGGGATTACCGAACAATTTAAGTAAAAATGTTCGGTAACATCTCCGATTTTTGAGCGGTAAAACAGTTTTGGTGTTCGGTAGAAAGATGAATGAAAATGTTCGGTAATCGGTGGTCAACCGCGCAAATTCAACACTTTACCTTACATTTTTTGCGTTTTTACCTCTCCATTTTTCGAAAAATCGTTCGGTTGACCACCGATTACCGAACATTTTCGTCTAAAATACCGCCATTTTTTTTCTCCGTGTAGCAATAGCATGGGCACTCATAGATGGGCGTAGATGATGGGTCACTCATATATTATGATAATATATAATGGGGGTATTGCTAGGAAAAAAATGCAAATTTTCAATTGTTTTTGCGCTTTATTTTCGCTTTTAGAATCTACACATCTTGAAACGTATAATGACATTTTGCGGCCGATCAAAAGTCTCCACCTCCGACACGAATTACACCGATCACAAACTACCTACACCGAGACACGAAAAAAACCACCGATCTACACAATGTACCTGTGCACAATTTGGACCTTGAAGGAGTTGTCTCTTCTACTCATAAGCTCAGAACCAGAATTTTAATACTTGCTACTTTCCACTTTTTGAGCATAATTCGATTGGCCCACAACAGGTCAAACATTGGCCTGTAGGTACAGTCAATTATGGACCACAGGCACTATGATATCCTATGAAATTTTGTAGGTACAATCGCTTGAAATTGCCAGCTTCATATGTCTCATATTGGAGTTGAATTATAGTGAGAAAGAATGAGTTGGTGGGTCAATTGACCCATTTGAATTGGGTCAGAGTGACCCCATAGACTGCATCGCATGCTTAGCTTGACCACGTGTGCTTTTTTCAGATTTTTAAATGTATCAGTAGAGTTTTTAAAGGTTTTTGGTTTGGGAAGCCGAATGCGATGTCGTTTTCCGAGTAATTTTGGCACATAATCCATTCATCGGGGTCCCACATCCCTCCACAAACTTTACAAGAAAAAAATCGAATAATTGATTTTTTTTTATTGATATCAATTTATAAATTGATAATATCAATTAAAAAAATAATTCAATTATTAAATAAATATAGTAATATAACAACGTATTATATTACCTATTATACGATTATACCTATTAAATAATATAATATTATTATATTACCTGTTTATTACTTTTTTAAATAATTTATATAAAAAAATGATGAACTCTTGTGTAAAATTTGCAGCTTTTTTTTCCGAAAAACACCCGTTTTACCCCACTGTGTGCCGGTAAAAACATTTAGCTCTAAAAATTTCCTGATACCTACCTGGTTGCATATAGGTAACTGAAATTTTGGGCTTAGGCTAGAAACAATGAAAAGGAGAGTTCTCCGTTGTCAAGGAAAAATAAAACATCATTGACAACAGTCAACCCTTAATGGTAAGGTTGCCGAGGGTGGTTGAGGTTGGTGGCCTCTAGCGTAGAACCCCCAGAACTTCCTCGACGCCCGCTACTCTTCGGACATTCGAAAACCCATCAAATTGCGCATGCATCATCCCGCTCACAGAACTTCGCGAAAAATCAACGGATTTTATCGTTTGAACACTTGAATTAAAGCTTGAAATGTAAGGAAGACAACGGTCGAGGCGGATTTTCGATAACTCATCTTCCAACCAAGCAATGGTCACTTGAAGAGAGCAACACCCTTAGACGTGACTTTGTTGATGAATTGCAGCTTCCAGTGACATTTCGCTCCAAAAATGCCTCGACGGATCGCTAGACACTAGTCTCACTTGAAGATTAAAAAAAAAATCATGAAAATCGGTGCATAATTCGAGGATTTATGATGGCGGGAGAATAACGTTGATTCCTTATGGGAGCAGGAAACATGGCCGACACGGGAGCCCGCTCTTAAAAGACTAAAATCCTCCTGGACGCTGTTACTACTTTATGCTGAATTGATAGGTAAAGGAAAAGACTATTAAACTCACAGAAAGGAACGTGAAACGAAAAACGCTGCTGGGATTCAATCTTTGATAGGTAGGTATAGGATATCCTGCTGAATTAAAAAAAAACGTTGCTCATTGTACACAAAGCTTTATTATTAACTGTCGTGAAAGGCCCTGACACATCCCCATCAACAATGCACGCTCCTGCCACCATAGCGTTCTCTTTCATCCCACAAAGAATCCCAAAACAAATTCAAAGGCTTCAAAGAAACTCAAAATCACTGGTTTAAAACTTCTTTATTCAAACTTTATATCCAAACATTATAAAAATTTTCAAAATATCAACAAATTGACAAAATACAACTAATTAGATGAACAAAAGGAACACGGACGTAACTGTACGTTAGTTATTTGTATCGTATGTAATTAGTAAATAGTGTGGATTACAGAGAATAGTATAAATTTACTGTAATAGATTTTTTTACACAGGTAATAGTTTTTTATTAATGCAAATTTTCCCGAGTTGTTCACAATTACTTACAATCATAGTTTCCCATGAATAGCAAACAAGATTGGTCAGTGTTGCCACACTTTTAGGAGTCTACAAGATGGCCGCCGTACCAAAATTGCCCACACTGTTTTGATCTTGTTCAACATTTACGGAAATTTTGTTAGTAAGTACGATTTAGGCAGGTTGAAAAGGTCGTGGAAAAAAGTCGAAAAAATTACCAAACTAAAAAAAAACTAACCTTAAAGCACGATTCGTTATCAATACAAAGTCTCTTCGGAAAAAATTCAACAGCTTCCAAGTTCAACGCCAGCAAAAATATTATCTTCCTAAAACATCAACAGGCTCAACTATTTAGGTGAATGACACAAAAAATATAAACGATGCTCAATATTTTTCGTAATACATTTTTACCCGTAACGCTAACACCCAATGCAGTTAGAATTTTTGACAATACTGACAAATACCAGACGGGGGTTTGACGCTAAATTTGTAAAAATATACGCAGGATTATCACATTCAAGGTACATGAACTCTATGATGGTAACTCCAAAGGTAACAGGGAGACTTTTTTCGAAAAATTTGGTTTACGACATTGACCTACGCTAGTGAATTTTGCGGGAGAGCTACAACTTTACGGTATTCTACTGACCGTGTTTTGTTTGTTATATCTGTCATAAAAATAAATATAAATCTAAAGTAGTAAAAATACATTTATCCTATAAAAGATTGGGTTGGGGCTACTTCGAAGAGGAGTTGACACCAGACGGTGAATTTCTCTGAAAAGAAAAGAAAAAAAAAGTTAGAAAGCAAGTTGAAATTGAATGAGGGAATGAGACGTTAAGAGTGTTCAAACCGAACAAGAGGGCACTCCAACCCAAAATGGGTCGGAAATGGCAGAAACAAAAGGGATCTTCACGGACTGTAGTCTAGGCAACGCAACGAACGCTCAAAAATGGGGGGGGGGGGGGTATTTACACATTAAAAGTCCCCGACCCTATGAGTAGGGGGGGTGGAAGAGGCCAAAAATGGTCAGTTTTTAGCGCAACCTTTTTCCAAAAAATGGAAAGGTGCGCTCACCTCTTCGACATGTATGTTTTTAGCGCAACCTTTTTCCAAAAAATGGAAAGGTGCGCTCACCTCCTCGACATGTATGTTTTTAGCGCAACCTTTTTCCAAAAAATGGAAAGGTGCGCTCACCTCTTCGACATGTATGTTTTTTTTTTTTTTTTGTTTGTTTGTTTGTGTACAGAGCATCACGCCCGAGCGGCTCAACAGATTTTCATGAGGGTGGTCTCATTGTCATCAGCGAGTTCCGGGGGTGGTTATAGGCTACCTTGATTTTCCCTCCCTCATCTTCTTCATCGGTTTTCGGGAGGTCCTTCACGACGAAAGTTGTTTATCTCTGATGTGTAACTAAGGAGGCCTCAAAAGGGGGACGGAAGTTTTTGTCCGATTTCGTTGGTACAAGGGTCTATGGAATGAGCTTTTCAGGCTGATTCCAACGACTCCAAAACGATTTTTGCAGCCTGAGCCGTTCGTTACCTCTGATCGGCATAAGGTTTTATTACGCATCGGTCGTTAGGGTGCAGTTGTTTACGTAATGAGCATCACGTGGATGATGTGTTGTGTGGCATAGTTTGGTCGCTAGATACCTACTGTTTCTTAGTTTCTCTCGCTCATTAAATATATCGTAATAACAAAAAGGTTGCGCTCATCTATTCAATTCAATTGATGGCTTGTTTTTTTTTTTTTTTTTTTTTTTTGTTTGTGTACAGAGCATCACGCCCGAGCGGCTCAACAGATTTTCATGAGGGTGGTCTCATTGTCATCAGCGAGTTCGGGGGGTGGTTATAGGCTACCTTGATTTTTCCTCCCTCATCCCCTTCATCGGTTTTCGGGAGGTCCTTCACGACGAAGGTTGTTTATCTCTGATGTGTAACTAAGGAGGCCTCAAAAGGGGGACGAAAGTTTTTGTCCGATTTCGTTGGTACAAGGGTCTATGGAATGAGCTTTTTGGGCTGATTCCAACGACTCCAAAACGATTTTTGCAGCCTGAGCCGTTCGTTACCTCTGATCGGCATAAGGTTTTCTTATGCATCGGTCGTTAGGGTGCAGTTGTTTACGTAATGAGCATCACGTGGATGATGTGTTGTGTGGCATAGTTTGGTCGCTAGATACCTACTGTTTCTTAGTTTCTCTTGCTCATTAACAAATGTAAAGGTAATAACAAAAAGGTTGCGCTCATCTATTCAATTCAATTGATGGCTTGTTTTGTTTGTTTGTTTGTTTGTGTACAGAGCATCACGCCCGAGCGGCTCAACAGATTTTCATGAGGGTGGTCTCATTGTGATCAGCGAGTTCGGGGGGTGGTTATAGGCTACCTTGATTTTTCCTCCCTCATCCTCTTCATCGGTTTTCGGGAGGTCCTTCACGACGAAAGTTGTTTATCTCTGATGTGTAACTAAGGAGGCCTCAAAAGGGGGACGAAAGTTTTTGTCCGATTTCGTTGGTACAAGGGTCTATGGAATGAGCTCTTCAGGCTGATTCCAACGACTTCAAAACGATTTTTGCAGCCTGAGCCGTTCGTTACCCCTGATTGGCATAAGGTTTTCTTACGCATCGGTCGTTAGGGTGCAGTTGTTTACGTAATGAGCATCACGTGGATATTTTGATGTGTTTGGTCGCTAGATACCTACTGTTTCTTAGTTTCTCTCGCTTTTAAATATAACGTAATAACAGAAAGGTTGCGCTCATCTATTCAATTCAATTGATGGCTTGTTTCGTATGATCGCTCCTAACTTGAAAACGAAAGGTCATCCAGAAAAATCATCTATGTGAATGATGAAGCTCACAATATTTGCTAGGTACCAAAGTTTCCATATTCATTTTTCGCGTATCTACAACAGTTGAGGAGATATTCGACGAGGGGAGCAGGTGGCCCTACCAGCCGTGCGAACCCCTCTTCTACTTCCAGTATGTCAGCCTTCCCCTTCAAAGATGGGCATAATTAGCCGCATTAAATTGCCTTTTACTGTGTATAAATATTTAGCGAATCATGTCTAATCACAGTGATTATTCAGGGATCAAACCCGCTAACCAGGCCTCCAGACACTTCGCTTAGGGAAGCTGAATCAGCAGGAATGGGTGGGTTAGGTAGTCTTTGAAAGCGAGGAAGATATGTGCCATGTCCCACTTGGCAGTGTTTTTTTTCTCATTCCCAAGAACAAGGTCTTCCACAAGATACAATAATAATTATTGTATCTTGTGGAAGACCTTTATTATTGTAATTGGAAGACAATTATTGTAACCTTATCTTGCATAGATTATCGGTAGAGAGAAGGGCAACAGAAGACTGGGCGCTAATCCAAGGGGACCACTGGAAAATTGGGCGCAAACCTTCACCCCGCCCCTTGTAACAACTAGAAAACTCGCCACAATAAAAAAATTACCTGCGGCGAAGGAAAAAGAGAGTGGAAAATTGGGTAAAAAATATTTATTTCTGGAGTGGGGGATCGGGCTGAAAACCTTGCGGTAAAACGAGTATTTTGTCAAAATGTCAGCTTTAAAAACAAAATTCTTACTGCTTTAAACGGCTCGGACTCTTGTTTGGGTCTGAGGCCAGTTGGAAGAGAGGACGGGGGTTGGCTGGCTTTAGCCAGCAAGGGTTGGCCCCCTAGTTTGTACTAATGGCCTTGATTGACAGGCCTGCGCCAAACATTCCCTTCCACTTATCTATTTGCGCCCAAGGGAAGGGACCTTGCGTACAAATTAGGAACACTGAAACATGACCTCCTGGCATGAAATCTCCCCAAGTGATGGGTTGCAACGCTAGAAAACACTGTTGAGGTACTCACCCATCCAAGGGGAAGTATAGCCGTAGTGTACGAAAGGTACGTAGAAAATCAAGCCGCCCAAAATGAAAAAAGTAGCATAGAGATACTCAATTTGCGGGGCGTCTATGACGGGAGCTACAATCAGGTACAGCGAGATACCCAGAACCAATATTGGAATGATGATCGGCACCTGCAATCAAAATTATGTTACACAAGGACATTCGGCTCGAGCGTGAACGTAAAAAGAAAAGCTCGACTTGCCTTGTAGGGCCGGGGGAAATTTGGTCGGGTGAACCTCATAACAATCAATGCTAGCATAGCTCCTCCATAGAATATCCACACCGTGAAACTGAAGAAATCAATAAGGGAATCGATGGTTCCGGAACAAACCATCGCTACGGCAATCAAGGACTGCAACAAAACAAAAACAATAATAATCCGATGAGAAATAGGCTAATGCGGCTAAACAGGACGCTATAAGATGCGTCCAAAATATGAAATATTTTGTATGTGGGTCACCCCATACAGCGGGTGTTGGGCGTGTTCCTACATGAGTTCGTGTACCTAAATTTGATTTATGTTCATTAATTGATTTGTGATGTGTGTGGGGGAAGGCCAATAGCGTCATATTATGATATTATCATATAACATGATAAGCAGTACGTACTGAAACATTTGTAATTGCCGTTGGCGGCATTTGGCAGCAATGAGCCTACTTTTTGGTACACTTGGCCTTTGATTTTGATCGTTGAATTGAATTGGTGATCATTTGCCGCAGTATGGTGCACTTCATTTTGCGTACAATCACTACCAACCGTAATAACAAAAGACTAAGTCTTTTGTCGTCAATTATTGACGTAGACTCACATGAAAAATAAGTCCTGGTGCGGGAGTGAGCCGCCTGACGTGCACGTAAGACAAAATATTCAACAAGTGGCCCTCTCGACTTGCAGCAAAACACAGCCTGAAAAAAGAAAGAAGAAAAAAAAAAAATTATCACCAGAGTCTTTTTGGTTGTGGCGTAACTGAATGTTACCAACCTTCCAGCAGCGAAGAGGGTCCCGTGAGCAGAACCAAACGTTGATATAGTAACAGACAGGGGTATCAGCCAAGCCATCACCCCAAGTACCCTATTTCCAAAAGTCTGAAGAAAAAAATCAAAAGTCATTTTAAAGGTTACTATCTTAAAAAATACTTTGTCTATTTCTTCAGCAACAACGTAGTGAAATACAACGAAACCAAAGCGAAGACAAAACGCTTATACGAGTCTGCAAGACATTGAGACAATTTATGTCTGTCTCAGGGAGGCTCGGCAATTTCCTGCCCAATGGCCTGCCAGCTCTTCCAAACTGGATTGCTCCACTTCATTGAATGCAGAGTTTTCCCAGAGTCGAGGCATTTTTCCTATACCATTCATTCAATGATATTAAGATCAACTACCTCTCAACCACTTACCACAGCAACAGCCTCTGATACAGCCATTTCAGCGGGAGACATCACAGCCAGATATGATACGTTCATTAGGACATAACAAATCGTCACCAGAGGTATAGCAATCGCTATTGACCTCGGTAAATTCCTGAAAAAAAAAAAAAAATCAAATTTAATCCATTTTAGAGCAGCTTAAACGAGTAAGTCGTTTATTTCGATATCACTCACTTCGATGGATTCTTAATTTCTTCGGTCACGTAGTTGAGGTTGTTCCATCCATCGTAGGCCCACAGACCGGTGTAAAATGCAGTTGCTATGTTTCCAACGGAGTACGTAGTGCCTTCGAACGGCCGTTCCAGGTATTTGGTGTTACCTGGAAATGATAAGTGGTTATCAGTGGCTCAGTGGTTTGAGCGTTGGACTGCTGAGACAATCCCAGCAGCCACTAGGACATCTTCTTTATACTGAAAATCAACTATTGGAAGGCAACGGCAAACCACCGAGAGTATATTGCCTAGGAAAACCTCTCACTTTTGCCGTTTGGAGCCAGCGTTAAAAAGTAGGTCTGTTACAGACCTACTATTTAACGCTGGCTCCATCCATTACAGTAATAACTGGTTAAGACCCGGTTTCACCAACCTCATGTTAAAGTTCAAGTTAGCTATTTTGAGGTCAGAGCTCAAGTTAGGGTAATGATGTTGCAACAAAACGAAACTTCAAGTTAACGAGATAACTTCCGAAAATCCGCAAGTTATAAAAGTGGAAGTTACCGTCCTGGTACCTAACTAAGAGACAACTGCAGGTGAAACGCAATTTTTTCGCTAAATCGTGGGTTAGCCTAACTCGAGGTGGTGAAACCGGCCCTATCACGCTCAAAAGAAGTTGGTAGCGAGAGGTCGCTAATGCCCATTTGCGGGAATGGCACTCAAAGACGGAAATGGAAATCTTACTGATAAAAGAATGGTGTGTGGCAGCACGAGTCATTGCAGTGGTGGTACCAATTGAGCTCATTAGCCAGTGGTAGGAGGATTGGGCCATCAAGCCCGCTGGAAGATTCACGTTTGGGTTTTTCTCTTCAGAGATGTCATGGGAGGTTCCCAAATATAATATCATATTATGACCTCCAAGTTCCTAACATGGGGACAAGGCCACGGGGATTTCCCCACCTTCACCAGCTGGTGCTGGCCAGTAACCCTGGCTCCACTTGATGTGGTGACCCGCCGGGCTCTGAGGGACAGATACTGTAGAGTTGCATGGCATTTGTGGGGGAAAGAGCCGTCTAGGAGGCAGAATCGTTCCCTGGTGGTATGAGGTATGACTGAAGCCCATCCTGCAACAGGGCTTTTGTAGGGTGCCAGGAAGGCCCTGGCAGCAGACCAGGGGTGTGTACTAGGATGGAAGCTAGTCTAACAATGGCTCCTGAAAGTCATCCCTTTGGGCCCAAGGGGGCAGTTGAGCAGTGACTTCTGCCCAGGACTGAAGGTCCTGCACGGTTTGTTCCAGCCTTCACTTTTTCCCAGGCTTAAAAGTCTAGCTTTGCTAGCATCTCAGTAAAAAAGTAATGAGCATTCCGAAAGAGCAGTTAAAGTATGATAGAACTTCCACAGCTGCTTCCACTAGCGTTTTGAGTTTTCCTCAAACGGGAGCCAGTATTCGTCATCCCCATCAACGTAATTAGGATCGAGGGTGGGTGCTACTGACTGCCTCATGAGGCAGAGCTCTGTGTTCCGCGTTGACGAGAAACTCTTCAGTGCAGCAGCATCCCAGTCCAGGTTGATGGAACACCAGCAGGAAGGGCAGCAGTCTTTGGTAGCATAGGCAGCACAATTTTAGGCCCTTGGTATCAAGCAGACTCTGGAGTGGAATCAGCGGGTCCTGTCAATGCAGGTTGTTCTGCCTTTGGGGCATCTCACCACTTCCAATTGCAAAGCTTAGTTGCTCAATGATAGCTTAATGAGAGCATCGATCGACTTCTTGTCAATTGAATGGTAAAAAAATTCCTCAAAACGGAACCACCAAAACAAACACTTGCCTTCAAAAATCTTGTACATCCCGGCGCATATGATGATGGCTATGGCCAGCAGTTTGGCAGCCGTAAACAAATTCATCACGCTCGTCGACAAGTCAACACTGTAGCAGTTGATGGCCAGAATGATCACTGTAAAGAAAAAACCAAATTAGAGATGACGTTCAGGGGGTAAAATGGACGGCTAATTTTGCAAACTCGGGAAGCTTTTGATGATATTTGGCCACCCTGAAATAAATCGTGCAGTAAGTACCTCATGAGTTTGGCTTAAAAGTCAAATTCCACTTGGCTGGATTGTTGAGGGTGCGGCAAGGAAACTTGATGTACTAAATTACTACTCTATGGATTTGGACTTATTCATCGTTTATTTCAAGAAACATAAAGTATACAAAGAAGTGATAATGTAACAAGTGAGATCTGGTAACACTGAAGATAACCAGGAGGAGTTCTTCTCTAGTTTTGATTTGAGCTTATTTCTAGCGTTGGATTCGGCGCTCATTACGGAAATATTTGAATGTTGTTCGAACGGGAGAGAATGGACATGAAAGACTGTCAGGAAAAAGGGAGATCTTGGAGTAAAATGTATAGACTTGAACGGTGTTTTACGGGTGCGTCAGAAGTGGGATAAGAAATTGTGGAGTTTGCGCTACTGAGTAAAGGAGGAAGATAATAAGCAATGATGATAGCGGTGTTAAAAGTCCTCCTTAGTTTGAAAACGGCGTCATGTGGTGTCTATTGTCGACGGGTCGAGCTTCTGGTGTCTTGAGCTCTTCAGACTTGATTCAGATGACAGGTGTAGGTACGGAGAGTTTTAGCCGATCTGATCCCAACAGCCAATTATGAATGCCGAGGCCTTTGTCAAGCGAGCTTTTCTCGTTACGTTGCTTGCAACCATCCATCATCAGGCTTGTGTTATCGACCTGGTGTCTATTTCTGGAAAGCCTTTGGCAAAATGTGGCACTAAGGGGCTTCCACACTATGCCGAAAGAGGCACAGCGCGTTTATCCAGGAAAGGTTCGAAATGAAGTCCATACTGGTTTGTAGTGTGTCCCGGAAAGAAGCCGAGCAGGTGATTCGTGACCCCAAATCACCTTTTTAAGCTCAAATGGAGCACATTAACGTTTACTTCAATTCGGTTCGGCTTTCTCTGAACCGCTCGACCTAAGCCAAACCTTGCTGTTAACTGTGGAATCGCATATGGAACCATTCACCCTTCATTCGCAGTGAAGAGCCAATTCTCCATTTCCCTCAATCAATAAACGACACCATATCCGCAGCAAAGTTCACGGACAACCAATTAAACCTATTTCAGGCTGGCCACCTACTAGCAATTTAATGGAGGTCACACTATTTTCGGATTCAACTTTTCAAATTATAAACCACCTTTCTATTTTCGCTCTGACTTCGAAATTGGAGAACGCTATACTACACGAGAGGTTACGTAAGCCCTGCTAAATTATTATGAAGCCATAGCTCATAATGTTATTTTCAATACTGATATAAGCCCAGCAGAATGACTGGTAGCCTCGAGACTGTGTTGGGTTGCAATCAAATTAGGTCGCTTTTGACTCGGAGGATCATTGGTCGAAATCGTTCTCAAGGTCTTATTGATTTGATCCTTCATTGATTTGTATGGCGTACGTATGATATTGAATAAATGAGAATGCGGGTTAAGAGCTGTCACGAATGTAAAGCTTTTGACTAAGACACCTTCAATGATGAACGACCGGAGTAGATCGTTTCAAATTGACTATTTTTAAAATTGGCGGGAAGACGCGCCGGCGAGACAAACCAACGGGAAAAATATTAGTTTCTTTCGTCACGACAATACTGAAAAGAGACCTTTGAACCTTTGAGATTCCCACCAGACATTTTTTGGATAATATAATTCAACCCTGCTGAATGAAAAATCACCATATTGAGTCATCTGTTCTTAAATGGGTGATCCTACGAAAGTCCTCTTTTTCAGTCCGCACCCAGTAGGTATCTTTGCCGTTATAATCAAGAAAAGATTACCTATCTAGTTTTTGAAAAATTAATTTATTTTGATTAATTTTTTAATTTTTAATTTTTTTAATGAAATTTTTCTTTAAAACTTTTTCCCTGCAATAACTATTTTTATTTTGAAAAAATTATTTTCATAAGTCAAAAGAGCTTTCAGTCGTTCATCCGGTCTCTCAAGACCATGTTTGTACGACCCTATTTCAAGAGCAGGGTTCGCACCTGATCTTCAAGGTTCAACATTAAGGCTCAAAATTTTTCTATTGGGAGGCTTTAACAGAAGACGCTATACACTCCTTTCTGTTGTTTACTTGGCAATTGTTTACAATCCGAGATCGCAGACATATTGGTGGTGAGCGAAGTGGCTACGTTGGCATAATAAGGACCCAGGCATTAGTTGTGAGCCGTTGTTGCTGCGTAATATTTGACAGTTGCACTTTGCCATCCCCAGTTTTATGACGCGTGCTGTGGAGTGAATGATTTTTCGGGCAGGAGCCTCGCGATGGCGGTCACTTGTTTTATAAGTAGTGATTGTGTAAAAGAAGATGATTTAGGCCAGTAAGATGAGAAAAGATGGCCATCACACTTGGTGTCAAAATTACGACCCCTTTTGAGCTTTTGTGTGTATCTATGTGTAGGAATGAACGAATTTCGAAATTCAAGAGCTCCTCTTAAAAGAAATTTCGTGCCCTAAAACTTTAATTTTTTTTATTTTTTATTAGTAGCCATTTTCTGATCACAGTCGTTTGAACATGAGCATAGCCCACATTTTGTCGAAGTTGGTAAAAATTTACGATTTTTGACAATCTACGATTAAATAATATAATATATTATATGATTAAATTCCTTGACCGAATTTGACGTTTTTGAAATCTTTCGAAAAGAAATTTAGTGCTCTTTAATTGGGTAAATAGTGAAGTTTTCCGGAGAACAAACCGATTTTGAGTTATAAGCCGAAAACTGAAAAAAGGTGCCAAAATATCGCGGTTTTTGGCTCCCTAAGCTCCACTCAGAAACCGGCACAAAAATTAACCCATATTTGGGATGCTCAACGTGATTTAAAATCATTTTCAGCTTTACGATTTTTGTTTTTGTTTTTGTTTTTGTTTTTAAGGGAGGTAGGTCTTTTATTGGTCTAATATGCCTGGGCTAGTGAAAATTACAAGATCTTTATCCATCCCAAAGTTCAAATTGCGGCTTACTCTTATAAATAAGAGTTTCCCGTTTTCAGATTGAAAATAATCTTGACTAGATCCTGAAATAAATAGGAAAAACTTATGGTGCGCCATCTATCACTATTAACTGTTCATTCACGCCAAAATGACGTCACACGCTCCTCTAGTCAACGTCGTTTCATTACCATGATGACGTCATGGTCCTTATTACTGTAATGGCATCATTTTCAATCGCGCAATAACAATTCAAAAACTTTGAAAAATCCCATCAGAGGTTTCCTTGCGTTCTCAGCCATTGTCCACAGCAGATGTCGCTGAAGTTCCTCCTCCACCTCTAAATTACACGTCCGTCATAGATGGTGAAATAGCCAAATAAATTAAAAAATAAAATGTGACTTGGACAATCATGTTCGAATGCGGGAAAAAGACTTTTGTTCATTTTGGTCATCATTCAAAGAAAAGACGAGAAAAAAAGTATTAACTTAGTGCTATCTTCTCTCACCGATGGCGGTTTGGAAGCCGTTGGCCCCATTTTCTACTTCAACTCAGTTGTTGTAGAGCCTGCAACACATACAACCCCTATCGTGGCCTGACTCGACTAAAAATGCACTCAAACAGAATGTGATTCTTTTCAAAAAACAAAAAACTGTGAGGAAAGTAATGAAAATAAATTTAAAAAAGTCTGCCGAAGTGATCCTAACCTGAAAAGTTGTGACAACGTTGACGAAAATGGCGGGAAAGCCAGCGAATTTTCCGTGCCAGATTCTGGTTTATTTTGATGGCGAAAACTGTGAGTAGTGAGAAAAGATTGAGGATACGATGCGGAAAAACTGGGGAAACCCCGCATTTCGGGGTGGAGTCGAAAGAGAGAATAAACTTAGCGAAAATGCTGAACTTTTAATGACAAAGAGTGTCGCTCCTCGTTCAGGGAAATATGCCGACTCCCCAGTTTTTCCTTACAATCCACCCCATCAACATCAACGACACGTTCAGGTGTAACAACACAACGATGGCCACACCTGGAGATGCTCGAAACGCGAAAGTACCTATTCCCCAAAATGGGACATGCCCCTTTAACCTCCAATACAGTGTCGCCACTATCAAGAAAAAAAAAGGCACAATAAGGAATGGATTCAATCAGGTTAAACGGTTGAGAAAAATCACTTCGACAAAAATGTTCATGTAAGTAGTTGATCAAAAGAAAATTTGAGTTTGACAGCTAGCTTCAAACCTTCTGAACCTTCTAAGCTTCAAACTACCTTCAGAACCTTCTGATGATAAATGACTTTACAAAAATAATCTAATTAAATCGAATAGTTTCTTTCTAATAACAAACCAAGGGTATTGGTTGTCTTGTCAAAAATGTTCCTTCAAAATGAAAGGATCAGGCCGATTCTCGAAATTTTGAATCGATTCTCCGATACGTTTCCGATAAGTTTCGATTTATTTTTCTTCCAAGAATCGACACTTTTTGAAATCCCTAGGAGGAACGCGAATGGCGTTTGTTTTTGTTGTGGATGTTGCATTGTATCACTTAAGCAATTTTCAATTTGAAAATATGAAAGGGAATGAGGGTTTTGTGGAACTTCTGAATCACAACTTCCACACTGAGAATCCTGAGTTAATAGGCAGTGGATTTGAAGAGCCTGAAGTTTGAGATAAAATCATCTCAAACACACCACTAAGAAGCCTTCTTTCATTTAGGTATACGAGTATCTAATTGGGTATATCACCCGGAAAGTGAATTTACTTATAAAGTGATACTATAATAGTTTAGTCAAGTCAAATCGGCCTTCAGGAACCTCAGAAATTGATATTGATTGCTTGTTCCCGCCGCGAATTCAAATTTCGACTTCAGCATTAATTACAAAAAGTACTTGTGATCAGAGTTCAATGTTATTTGAGACCCTTCAATCCATTAAGAACCAATCTATAAGCATGTCCATTCCTTATTACTGCCAAGATATTGGTCAACGTCTGAGTCCCCAAAATTAAAAACATTAGGTTTGTTCCAGGTTTGACGGAATGTTAACAGAAATCGCCGGAGACATGCGCAGTTTAGAAACTGCTGTTCCAGGTCGATCGTAAGTTGGACGGAAACCGATAGCTCGAGCATGTGCGCTCGGGTTCTGTCGACAGCTGTCCAACGTCTGTCGACAGACGCAGTCACACCTGGAACAAACCTATTGAATCTTTGCTAATGGGCAGCGTACTTTTGTTCCAGTGCTGCAGACTCTAGCCCCACAACGTGGGGAAAAAGTACGCATTAGAAGGGTTTGGAAAAATTGATATCCCTTGCATGCTAATGATACCATGCAGTTCTCGTAAAATGCGCACTTTTACCCCCAGCTACCCTAATGATAATTAGCGTATGCTGACGAACGAATTCGACTTTTAGGTTCAGTTCTTGATGTTTTTTGAAAAAAAAAAAAAAAAAAAAAAAAAAAAAAAACCTGAACCGATTTGGGGCCATTGGGACCCACTGAGCTTGTTATCACAATAATTGAACGACAAAAACGTCCAGAAATTTTCAACGTGACTCGCATGCCTTACCTCCACTCACAAAATTGTGTTCAAAACTTATCATAAGTGGTATCATACTATGCTGGTTAGGCGAAACCCCAGTAATCGCTTCGGTTGAGTTCCATGTGATGAATCAGCGTTGACAGCGATAATGTTCATAGGATGGTCATGGAAGGATCAAATGCGAACCAATTGCAGATTGCTGGAGCTTCTGCCGCAAATCGAGCAGGGAAAATTCGCCAAGCACCGCAGTTTGTGCATAAACCTATACGAAATGAAATTGTTGAATTGAAATGCCAACTGTACAATTCAGGGTTACCATTTGTCGTCAGGAAGGTTGGGTTGTCGTTTGGTGATTAGTTCCCACATTTTGGATCGTAAGTTGGTCGGTATGGACCAGAGACGTCCAACATATTCCAGTGCTCGCATGATTGGATCTATGGGATTACATGCGTTGAAATCACAACCTTTAAACGGTTTTAAACCTATATAACTGGTTATGAGATCTTTGAACCATCTATAAACCCCTTTAAAGCAGTTCCACTTCAAACCATTTCAAGGCGGGTCAGGTTTACCCCTTCAACAGTTCCTAAGGACATTCAAACCATTCATACCCTTTATATCTGGAATAAGCCCCTTAAAACTGGTTATACCCCACGAATCATACCCAATCCAATCATACCCCTTAAATCCTGTTCTAAGCCCTTACAAATGGGTTCAAAAACCCTTTAACCAAATACGCCCCTATCGGTCGAGAACCCACTCAAACTGGTTATAACCCCCTTCAAACCAGTTCTAATTCCTATCAAACCAGATACGATGTCTGATCAAAAAGTTCCGGACTGATCAATGACTTCCCGATGGTCTCATCTGTTAGCGCTAAGTGACCTTCATGAGTTACCTTCATTTGTCACGTGCATTTTGTTTTATCATGATAACTTCTTAGTTTTCAAGTTATTGCATTCGGGTCATGCCAGGAAAAATTGTGTCCCAGAAATAGGGGATGAGAAGGGTCACAGCAAAGTTCGTTCCGAGTCAGCTGACCAAAAACAACACCGTCTTGCAGTTTGCCAGGAGCTCTTGGAAATGGACAATTCCAGTGAAAACTTCATGAAAACGATCATAACCGGCGAAGAAACTGGGTTTATGGATACGAATTTGAAACCAAGGTGCCAAAAAACGTTGAAAGTAAAAATTGCCTCACACCAAAATCGCGCGTGAGAACTAAGAAGGTTATCGCGATAAAACAACACAAGAGACTCATGAAGAGTACAGATGAAATCATCGGAAAGTTTTTGCGTGACTAAAAAGTTCTGGAACTTTTTGTTCAGATCTCGTATATCCCATCATTCCAGTTCCATTCCTCTCCAAACTAGTTGTAAGGCATTCAAACCGGTTCTAAGCCCCGTTTAACACAACCCATCATAACTAGTCAGAAAGTCGCTTAAACTGATCTGAATACCCTTCAAACCAGTTGTACCACATCAAGTACTCTTAAAGCCCTCCAAACTGCTCCTAACTCCCTTCAAACCAATTAAAAGGCCCTAAAAATTCTTTTTAAACCTCTTCAAGCTCATGAAGCGCCCCTCAAGCTTTACTGATTCAAATAAATTCCAAACCAATCTTACTTATACCCCAGTTAAATTCCCGGGGATAGCTGCGAAAACTGCTTTCATCCCTGCCTTCCATTTTGAAAAAGACGCCTGCCAAGGCCAGTAACGAAAAAAAAGGAAATCAACTCAATCCGGCATGGTGGAGAATTAAACAACTGTGCGTATCCCAAAGTTTTACGAAATTGGGAGCCAGTTGTCAAAATAAGAAGTCCTCAAATTTGTTGTCCTTGTAAAATGAATGGTCCCGTTTCTCACATTGGTTGTCCTTCTTCCATGTAAATTGCATGGTAACCCTGATATAATTAACTCTTATGTTGCTTTTCAGCAGCAACCGAAGCATTTGAAAATGAATTGAGCAATAGAGCTAAAAAAAAGTAAAATGAAAATGATGGATCTAATAAAATAAATTGGATATTGCTTATGATGGAGGCTATAAAACATCTTCGATCGTCCCCCGTCGAACGCCGGCAAAACACTGAAAGGCATTCATCAAACATACAAAAGCCAAAATTGGGCAAACACGAAATTAAAACTTAGTTTCGACCGTAATTTTGACGTCTTACTTATCGCCAGTACGGCCGCCATCTTGACGACGACGGGCGGAGGCTCGCAGTCGATGGTGAAAAAGGCTTCGACTGAATATTTGGCCAGACTGAGGCAGATGATGGCCATTTGAGAAGGTTTGAGGACGAGAGTTGACACCCAGGAAAACAAGAAGGCCGGCAACGGTCCAAACGCGTCCATGAAGTAGGCGTACTCCGCCCCTGAGCTTGTGTTCATGGTTCCTAACTCGGCATACGCCAAGGCCCCTGTTAACAAGAAGTCGTACAGTGATACTTGACGAAATTTCAATCAGTGCAGACTGCAAAAATAGGAAAACGAAAATACAGATTAGGTATGACAACGCAGGCCGAGGAGCGCCGTGGACCCCCAAAAATGAGGAAAAAAGAAGCCATGACAAAGAAACAAAACAAATTAAGGAGGTAGCCATAAACGAAACCTAGTTCATGTATTATTGTAAGCACCTCGTTCGTGGCAAACTTCAAACGCACTTGAATAAAATCAAAAACTCTCTGTCTGGTCGGGCTCGGGAAAGAACAACATTTAATGTAGTTCACACAAGTTACTGTATTACACGAATTTAAGGAACAAACGTGCTGGCGCACCACTCACTTCAAAAAAATATAATCCAATTAACGAAAACGCCGAAAAATACTGTAAAACTGCAAGAAAATGGGGGGGGGGGGGGAACTTTGAATACCTATTCGTACTGAGACGTCTGACGTGCTGAGGGTGGCCAAGCAGAACCTAGTAAGTAGTATGAATAAGTAAGGCAATAATTGTTATGACAGTCATAATTATTATGACTGTCGTTACCCCGGAGCGATGAAACTTCTCTGAGGAGTCGTTCTGGCTATGGATGTAGTTGCATCCTGGGTTCCTGAGTCTGGACAGTCGGCGGAAAGGGGGCGCGTGACCCAAGTTAAGAGAAGTGTTCTCTGAGTGCCTTGGAAGGCTGGACGTATCGACGGCATGGTCGATAGTCGATACCTTCGAGGGCCTTCCGAGGCCCTCTGTGAACCGCCAGCTGGTTGTATCTGGATACGATAGATCGTGCTGATACGGCTCAAGAGCACGTTCAACACAAGGCGAGCGTTGATTCGTGCCAAAAAGTACATTTGATATCAACAATCATGGTGGGCAGAGAAACAACTGTTACGATTAAAAAGAAAAGCAACTTAACTAGCTGGAGCTAATTAGGACTGACATCCCCTCCCCACGCCCAGACGGGTCGGTGAGGCCCCTTCCAGGTGAGGGCGGTGGGCTGGTCATAGAATAGCCCGTAAACTGCCGTTCTCGCCAGTGTTGGCCGCCCGCTTACGCATTATCGTAACTAAAAAACACGATTTTCCTAAACGTAATAATCTTAAAATCACAGAGCTACCTATTCCTATCAAAATTTGCAAAAAATATTTAATATTGCAACTACCAAATTAAGCGATCGTGTTAAGGACTTAGGTGTTGCCAACACGACTAGTAAACTCTTCAGCCCTTCATGAGAGATTCGAAATACACAACCGCAGTCTACACCTGGATTATGAAAAAATATTGAGCAACTTTTTTTAAAATTTCTTTAAAAAACTCGTTAAATAATTAAAATAAGTAGGTATTTTATAATTAAATAATTATTTTAATAAATTTTTTCATTTTATTCAATAACAGTAAAAATAAGTAAAATAAATGAAGGTGTAGGTAGGCCCTTTGTTGAGGTTTGGTCAAAGAAAAACATAATATGCCGACGTTTCAGAAGGTATATTCTCCTATCATCACTCAAAAAAGGAATAACAAAAATACGGAAATTAGGCACGAAAGAAAGAATTGTCGTAAAACAATTTTATAATGCTGGCTACTTATGTAACACATATAATATATGTTATATATTATATAATTGAGGCCGTTGTTACAGAATTCATATGAACCTAAAATTGTATTTACAGAATAAATTCTTGATTTTCCAATTTTAGGTCTATAACTCTATAGGCCGTAACATTCTAAATGTCTGATACAAACTCCCCCATATTATGTTGAAATATTTTATCCACAACTAGTGGGCAAAGACCCGGCTGTGCCCGGGTATGATTTTAAAACCTTACCCATGTCATTTTGAGTACGTGTACCATATTTCACGAAATTTGGTTGTCTGGATCTTGAGTTATAAAGGAACAGAAAGACAACAGACGCATTTAATGCGTCTTAGAGAGAGATAATGTTGTTCATTCCATTATGCCCGAATGATAGGGGAATATATCTTTTGAAACGTCGGCTGTTCAGAGTTCTTCCTTGACGAAACATCAGTAAATTCATGCTCATGAACTCAAACAGTTAATAATTGAATAATATCTGTTATAAAATATTAGATTATTATTCAAATATATTATACTTGAATAATAATATAAAAGCATTGCCTAAACATTCAGTTTCACTGTATTCGATTAATCGATTTTAGCAGTGAACATTTATGTAACAAAATTTGTTACATAAATACATTTTCTTTACGATGTCGTAGAATCGGGTTGATCAGGACAATAATGTGAAGAAAAAAAATTACCCATTTGCAAAATTTCTGTAAAATTACCCTAGTTCCTGGAATTGCTAGAAGAATTCTTCTTTTTCTTCTTCTTTATTAAAATTTTTTAATCAAAATTCATGTAATTAAAAATCATTTGATTTTTACTCAGTCACCCAATTTGAACGTACAGAACTCCCTTCAAGTTCTTCTAGCAGTGAAGGTACATACAAAATTTATCTTCATGGAAACATCTCCAGCTCGATGAAAGAATTCGCTTAACAGGCCGAACTGTCGAGGACTAGATAGGAGAGATGGGGGGACTCCCTTCAAGAGCGCTATCTATATGCTAAACGGGTCACCCGCATCGTCACTTTTATTCGCTTGAGAGGAAATTCAACATTGGACGTCCATGTAAATACATTTAGGGCTACCATCTGAGGGCTGTACAAAGTCTTGCAGGAATAGTATGAAGGCGTGAAATTTATTGAAAGTTGGATCGAGTTAGTTGAAACTGTGTTAGCTATCGATACGGCGTGTATTTTCCGATCCTAGTACAACAGTGTTTCCTTTCAGGCCACGAAGAGCCGCACTTGAATGAGCAGCAAATCCCCGTTTGAACCATACTGCAGTAAACCATAGTCATAAACAGGGGCGGATAGGCGGTTTTGATCGGCCTGGGCGATTCAATTTGACCGGTACTTTATCACAGCTTAACAACGAAAAGAAAGAAGGCTCGCGAGAGGAGCATCTGGCTGGAGCTCTGAGCCGAGAGGCTTTGGGAGTTTCCGGCCTTCCACACCATTTTCGCGTAGGTGTTATGTTCCCCCCTTGTTCATTTATTTCGAATTCTAGGCTCAAACTCAGGCCCATGGTAAATGTATATGTGTTTTAACTTACCTTTTATATCTGTCTAAATTTAATTACTTATTTAAAAGAAATCGTTTTTTAAAATCTCATGTTAGGATTGACTAAGTGTTTGGACGGATGAAGGACCCCGAAAAATGAATGATCAAGATTACTCGGAAAACGAGTCCTTATTCGACTTCCTGGCATCCTTCAAAAGCCCCATGGATCCCCACGGTGAAATCGGATGCTTTTGGTACCCCAAAAATGGATTTTATTTCCAAAAATACTTTGAAAACCACACCTAACTCTTCAAAACAGGTTTTATGCGATCGGGCTGAACACCTAGCGGGTACAATTAAAAAGACCACTGGTGGGTTCTTGGTCAAGAATTTTGTCAATAATTTCACATTTTTAAAATAAATTGCTACTGCTCAAAAGTAGTTGTGGACGGCTGAAATGTCCATTTCAGTTTTGGAATCCACACGTGTTGAAACGTAGATATAATAACAAATTTTGAGGACGATCAAAATTTTTGACCACAGTTGCAATTACCAAAGTGTATTCCAAGAATATTGGATATAGAAAGATAATATTATGATACATATTATTTCAGGATACTATGGAGATGCAGAGTCTTTGGAAGGGAACCGAGGGGAAGACGATACCCTACACGATATGTCGCGGCCAATATTGTTTCGCCTTGTGCTCGCAGTTTTACCGGGAACAGCTGCAACAGCTACCTTCACAAAGTGTCGTAAAAAGTGGCCTGGCCAGCAGACCCGGTCTTCTACGGAGCCGATCTCCCGGCTTCCAGTGAATTGTCGCTAATGGAATCCTGAGCAACAAACCCATGCGTCGGGATAATTCCTGCTGATTCAGCTTCCACAAGTAAAGTGTCACTAAGGGAGGCTTGGTCAATACAATGGGTTTGACCCCTGAAAAAGCACTGTGATTAGACATTTATAGAATGACTAATTATGAACAGTTAAATGGCAATTTGAGATAGTGAATTGTACCCGTCTTAGAACGGGAAGTCTGACATACCGGTAGGAGAAGAGGGGTTTGCACGGCCGCGCCATCACCGCAGCGCGACCCGCTCCTCCCGCTGGTACCACCTCTGGCGGGTAGGCGATATTGCCAGTGAACGTGGAGTAAATTCCTCACGTGCCCCCATTGAACTGGTTCTACACCCTTTCAAACTTGTTTCAAAGACCTTCAAACTGTTTCAAAAACCCTTCCAACCAGTTGTACCACGATAAACCTCATGCGAGGAAGTTTGATTGAGTTTTTAGAAACTGCATTAGGTATTGATACAGTGCACACTTCCCACTTCTTGTGCTTTCCTTCCAGATCACGCACAGCAGCACTCAAATGTTCTCTAGACGTCAGTTAATTTTATATTTAGGGTTGGTTAGATGGGAAATTTATCGGCTCCGGCCAGCGTTCCTACTCAGTTGGCATCACCGATTTTGACAGAGCGGCGGCTCATCTCCGACCCCACGAGAATATCCTGCAACAACTTCGATGTCGAAATGTCTGCCTTCTGAGAAAACCGAACAATACGTTACGAGGTGAAACATGGCATATTCCCAAAGGGGTCATTCTCGTGGTTTCATGTAAATCATCCACTTTGAGCTGATCTCCTGCACTTGGCACAAATTCATGTTTTCTCTGGCTCGTCGCACATAAAAAGAGGTTGATTAAGTGCATTTACAGAGGATGAGCGAGTTTACGTTTAGTCGAGCGAATTTTTCAGGTGATTCTGCAGACTTTATCAAATCAACAGTCGTATTTGAGTATCCTCTTAAATTGGAGCCCCAACCCGATGAGCAGGAGGAGGAGGATAACAGAGATGCGTATTCCGTGGTGATTACATACGATAAGTAATCGAAAAAAATTGGGGGAAAAGCTGCATATTTTACACAAGGGTTTATTATTCTCTGTTATTGGTTAATTGTGCAAAAATTAATTCTTGGTCTTAAGAAAATAATTTTGAAAAAAAAAATTCCTGTCCTGTGTTTGGGCAGATGTGGAACCTCGAAAGTGGATAATGCGTCAAAAATTGCTTGGAAAACGACACCTTATCTGACCTCCTGGGATCCTTAAAAATCCCATTTTTAGCCCCATGAAAGCCCAATACATCCCCACAGCGAAATCGGATCGTTCTGGGGCCCCCAAAAATGGATTCTTCGTTCAAAAATACTTCGAAAACGACACCCCACTCAACCACATAGCACCTGTAGCCCCATAGCGCCCCACGGGTATGAGCGATCGGGCTGAAAGCCTTACGGGCCTAACTAGATGGTAAACCAAGTATTTTTCAAAATTCCGGATTAAAAAAAATCCTACTGCCTAAAACGGCTCGGACGACGTACGGACATTTCGATTTTGGAATCTAGACATCTTGAAACGTATATATGGGTCATTCTAAAATTATGGGACTTTTCATGTCACAAAGCCTTCACGCCTATACCGTTCGAGCTAGAATTTTTTTTCTTTTTCTGGGGGGTGTAACATTACAGCTTCTACATGAATATTCTCAATTTTGTATCAATAGGTGATCACACATTTAATCAGGATAAGCTGAATACCCCAATTCTCACGACCTACAACTGTCACAAGGTATAGGTTGTCTAATTCTAAAATTATTTTGAGCCCGTTAAACCCCGTTGTAAACAACAGCAAAAATATTTTAGACTCAGGTTACTTTCCTCTTCAATATTAAGTGAAGGTTGAAGATAAAATCCGTCTCTGGACTGTACTTTCATACCGGTTTTCGTCTGTCACATGGTTTTGATCTCACGACCTACAATTTTTTTAAATCTCCCCCCAAAACCAGGAAAAGTGAAATTTCGCAATGAAATTAGGAGGATCCAACACTGTTACATCATGGCTTCACAAGCACCCACTTGATGATCAGATTAGTCGTGGCCTGTCTGCAGCAAAAATCGGCTAATCCTCAATTTCATGAGCGTGGTTTTATACTTTCTCACAACCTACAACGACCAAATTAATTTATTAATTAGTTTAAATTGATAATTACAGTTAGTTACTATAGATATTGATGTATCATTTGCATGTAAATTTTTCCTGTCCAAAATATCCCCTCTTGTGGACAGCACGCCATGAAAACATGATAAATCTCACGCCCTACAACCCTCACGCCCTACAAAAGTGGGGAAAGTCGAGATTGTAGGTTGTGAGAATAATTGTAGGGTGTGAGAAGTAGAATTTTCCGAATGCGATCACACTCGTTTTCATTGTAAATGCTGGCTTTTGAGTCATTATTCTTGGAATCATACACCTATGTAATCGCGACAGAGGTCGAAAATTCAGATCGGCCTCAAAATTTAACATTACACGTTTCAAGATGTCAAGATTTCAAAAACGAAATGTCCGCCCGCCGTCCGAGCCGTTTTGGGCAGAAGGATTTTTTTGAACATCAGAAAATTTGACAAAATACTCGGATTACCATCTAGTTGTGCCCGCAAGGTTTTCAGCCCGATCGCCCAAACCCGTGGGGCTCAATGGGGCTATGAGAAGTTTTTTTTTTTAGGTTTCTGGCTATGGGGTCGAGTTAGGTGTAGTTTTCGATGTATCTTTGGACGTAGAATCCATTTTCTGGGGTCTCAGAACGATTCGATTTCACCGCGGGGATCTATTCGGTTCTCATGGGGCGACAAATGGGATTTTTGAAGGATCCCAGGAGGTCAAATATTTTTCGAGTAATTTTGGACGCATAATCCATTTTTCTAGCCCTAGTTTGAACAATAATTGTTACAGTATTTTTTAGTACCTAGTAGTAATTATTATAGTTTTTTTTTTCTTTTCAAAAATATATTTTTATTGACCGTGTGAGTTAATTTTCACACAAGCAACCCATATCAATTTATAATTCTGCTTAACCCTTGTGTAAAATTTGCAGCGTTTTCATGTTCAAAATTGATGTAGAGTTACTCCATATTGTAACTAGACTGTCTCGGAATTAGTTTGTTTGATTCCATATCAGACATAGAACAGATTCTGTTCTAAATGTGCGAGTTCTCCACTTTTTAACGGACAGCCCTATCCCACAATATCGAAATAAAACAATATTTTACCTTCTGGCAAAGTCGCTTCAATAGTCAATAATTGACTGCAATTATTGCAGTGGAAATCACATCGTGGCATTACAATGCAATTATTTCACAGAATCTGGACACGGGAAGGGACCTCCTGACGGAGTCGGGGCTGCCTAAAAAGAACGGCAGATCAAATGTTTGCTCTTGTTGGGGACACAGACTACTTTTGTCGCTTTATCAAAGTTATTAGGGATAACGTTAGAAATGTCACCATCAGTCTCCTGGGTCGTTGCTAAATGACTGCTGGAATGGGATCCACTTCAATGTATCCTCCATATGGCCTATGGGACCCATCTCAACATGAGCCTAGTTACAGTCGGGACCCACCTCAATGTTTCCCTAGTCGTACGGATAGGTCGTAAAAAACATTAACATGTTATGCCTCCAACCATTCCAGCATTTCAGGCACAAGTGGTTTACAGGAGGCAGGATCCCAGCTTATCCATACTAGGACCAATTATTGGTCCTTAGTAAGGTCCTTACCAAGCGCGGCGGATATATTATAGTCACTAAGAATTTCCGAAAATCGGTATGCTAGTTGTTATTGACACTCCTTTGTGATCAACATGCTCAAAAGGATGTATTTTTCATACTTTTGATATTGTTACACTGTTGAAAATAAAACGGGTTAAAAGAAAGAAAAAAAGGATTTGGAGTTTATCTCACAACCTACAAATTATTCTCACGCCCTACAAAATGGTAAAATAGACAAAATATTTAAAATTCAATAGTTCAAAAACTACGAGGTAAAGTGTGGTCCCACTTCAGGGTATTACTGAGGAGACCCTACAGAAACTCTAGGAACCAACAAAATGTTAAAAATCAACTTTTCATTTTCACTTTTTTCGTCACCTCAAAAAGGCCCATAATTTTAGAATGACCCATATACGTATTATACCCATTATACCCATATATAATATATGGGGCATTCCACGTCAAAGGTTGAACTCAAAAAAATAAAGTTCTTCGAAATCAACCATTTTTGGGTATGTTGTACCCCTAGGTGAGAAAAAATTTCCCAGAAATTTGGAGACCGATTCGTCGCATTTTCGTCGCTCCACATATGTCCAAACATTGTAAAGAAAAAAATAAAAAATTTTACTTTATTTTTTAAATGACACAATAATTGTGTCATTTAATTATTGATTTTCGGATAAGTGAAATCAAAGAATAATAAGTCCTTGTGTAAATTTTGCGGGGCGTCTCACCCCGTCGGCCCATCGACCTATCCAGAATTTTCCTCCTGCAGGTACGTTCCTTCCCACAATTCCACCGAACACCATAGCAATAAACGTAATTCGAAATGATTCAGTAGAAACGAAGTCAGGACATGAACATCGAAACCGCTTCGAGAAATCCGCTATTGCAACCAGTGATGGGAACTTGGCAATATGTCGACACATAAACTGGTCGACACCTCCTGTCGCCATATTTCCACACCAGGTGTTGAAGAACGTCGATAACGCACATCTTTAAAACTGGTCGACTGATTTATGTCGAAAACTTGAGATCCGTTTTTCGCTGAATTTCAACATCAGAGTGGAAAATGAGCTAAAAACACCGCTCTTGAAACTGGTCGACTGCTGAACGACGACAAAAGGGTTGTTTGGCCACTACCTGTCCTCAGCCCTTGTCCCGTGGGGTCTTGGGAAGTGGGTCATTGACACTGCCTTGCCAACTGTAGCCCTCAACCTAACTCAAAACAATTAGGAAGATTCAGGAAATGTAGGCCTGGATTCAGATTCCTGCCCATCTTTTTTTAACATAGATATGCTTTTGGGCTGGGGGTCATTCTAAAATTTTCGTAACGACACCAAAATTTGTTACGGAACATAATCGCGAAAACTATAATCACATGATTGGTCTGTAAGGAAGTTTGGCGGTTGGTTACTAGAAACTGTTTCTACTCGACAAGTACAAAAATTTGATTGAAGCAATATTGGATGCAGAGAAAGCCTACTCTATCGACTGCATCACGATAAAGAATGGCCGGGGGAAGGTGATCCTGTGAATGAAATGAGTTCTGATTTGCGTACATCCCTTGTACATGAAGACCCAGTTACTTGTTGCTTGTATGTTGACAAATTAGTTGACACGATAATGTTTTGCTGCAGTCGTCGCGTTACAGTCCATTTGGTTCATACCGCGTCATAGAGTACTTTAAACGTATACGTTTACATAGAGTTTCAGCAAAGAGGCAGTCCACACGCACACATTTTACTTTGGTTAAAAAGTGACCCAAAAGAACAGGTAGATGAGAACATGCCCGAGACAATTCGTCTTGTTTAGCAATGAGACGGACAAATAAGCGTCAGCGCGATTTGATTCTGGAAGCGATACATCGTATAATATATTATGTACATACATGTACAAAGATGATGAGAAGACTCCGCTTCAAATCTTTCTCACCGGTCCAGCTGGTTGTGGCAAAACTTTCACAATGAAGTTGATGATGGAGACCTATAATCGATTTTCTCAAGCTCATAATGTAGCGTTCAATGCTTACGTAGCTACAGCTTCAACTGGTATGGCCGCAGCCGCGATCAATGGTACTACGGTTCACGCTGCTTTTCGAATTGGAAACTCGCAACGTGAAACTGGTCTCTCTGTTGAATCACTTAATTCATTCAGAACTGCCTTCAACAATGTGAGGATAGTGTTTATCGACGAGTGCAGTATGATCGGCTCAGGTTTACTTGGACAAATAAATTCTCGTTTGCAGCATATTCTTCACGATCATGAACGTCCCTTCGCTGGTATGAATATGGTTTTCTGCGGTGATCTACGACAATTACCCCCTCTATGTCAAACTCCAATCTATAAACGCAGTAAACAAAACTTTTGTTGCGAGATTGTGTGTATTATTCACTCAGTATTATCCACTTGTCCAAGTAATGCGTCAAGCTGATGTTACTTTCTCGTCTACCTATATTAACGAAAATTGGAGATGTTCAGCATTTACTACCTGAAGAAAAGGAACTAATTGAGAGTAGATTTGTAACACGAGAATATGTGGACGAGCATTACCCTGAATCGATACGACTGTTCTTTCGTACCCTAGAATCTAGGGTGAATGCATCTGATGTGGATGCATTCAACGCTGCTTCCATTCGTGGTGAAGGAGTAATTGAGTACGTTGCCCAGGATGAATATATTGGAGCTCGTAATGATGACCAAGTCAAACATGCTCGCGAAAAGGTGCCCCCAGATCCCATTCCAAGTACATCTTATAAATTCCTTGGGCTTAGGTCAATACAGTTAGGTACAGGTGAAAATCTGGTTTCCAAAGTTAACCGATTTTCTGAGGCGTACCTAGGTACCTATATCTCGAAAACGGTTCGGAATTTGGAAAAAGTTTTTATAATCAAAGTTGTGCAGAATCATATCATCTTTCATTAAAAAAAACATCTTTTTTAAATGAAATTTTACTATAGGGCATGATTTATCGAAAAAGGCACAGTTTCCGAGATATGAATATTTTAGTGAATTCACTAAAATCCTGAAAAAGGGACCTTTGGAGATACTCCAGGCAAATTAGAAAAGTTAGCAGAAAGTTTAGTAATACTCGTAATCACCACGTTCCTATACGTTTTTTGGGTCGCTGAACACGAATCATTTAATGCTACTAGTGCATTTTGGAGAAAATCTTATGTACTTCCATGTTGTATAGAGTGGTCATGTCGTTAGAACGCATAGTTAGGGAGATATGAGCAAAAAACCGGAAAAAGTGCCAACAAACTTCAGAGTCGTGTTCAGCGACCCAAAAAACATAAAGGAATGTGGTGATTACGACTATTACTAAACTTTCAGCTAACTGCCTTTTATTTTCCTAATTTGCCTGGCCTAAGACCCCCCTCATAACGCAGCACCCCCACCCCCCAGAACTTTTAGTATGTTACTTGCTTTGTATGTTGCTTTAGTTGTTACTTGAACTTTGTATGTTGTTTTTTATCTTTCTTTTTTTTCTACCTCAAGACCTTTTTTCGTCTCTGTTGCCTGGACTATATGCATTCTGCAACTATTCATGATAATAATTATCATGAATATAATCTGATTTACTTAAACCATCGGTAAAAGTACGCAAAACTAACTTTCTTTTTTTTAGGGGTTTTCCAGTTTCCTGTGCAATAGCCATAATTCCTTCCTTTTTAAAAATGACTTTAATAGAATAATGAAATAATGTAATAACAATAAACTAAAAACAAATTTTCATTTCATAGGTATTTCATCAAAATAATTTTGCAATTCATTAAGGCACCACCAGGGGAGGGTGAGTTTGTTGGTCGCTAAGTCATAAGCCGATGAGTCATGAGAAGTCACTTTCAATAATTGAATTGAATTGAATTGAATTATTCCGGGAGGGGAAGCCTGATGAGGTGAACTCCAACGTAAATACTTACGACCAAATTACGCGAAAAGGGTAGTGCAACGTGTTAGGATAGGGATAGGGGCCATCTACCTGCTTTTGTTAACTGTAACTCTTCAACAGGCCTACTTTCGTAACTTCGTAGGTAACTTCGTAGGCCTACAGTAAGTCATCCGGCTTTGTTGATCTATAATTGGCCAGGTAGAGTGTCTGCCATTTCCCTTCGAGACTTCGCAGGTATACGAAGGATGTCGATGGAAATCTGTCGTCGTATCCCCTTGTTTGACTTGGACGACCTTTTTCAACAAGGGGTGTTGAAACTTGTCGACTTGTCGCTGTATTTTTATGTCGCCGTATTTCCAATGCCAGTGAAGTCGACTTAGTTCAACTCTTGGTGTTGAAAGATGTCGACACGGCTTCTGGGCCGTTTGTCGACCAGTTTATGTGTCGACATATTGCCCCCCATCCCCAGTGATGACTGTGACGAGTCCGTCATTGACAGAGGCCTTGAAGAAAAATTCCCACTCTCTTCAAATATCCCTACATTTCCCTCATTTCTGTCTCCGCCACATCAACTGCATGGGAGGACTGCACCTACATACAATAATAAAATGTACCTACCCACAATAACATGCAATTTTAACAATAAATGAAAAGTTTAGGAGAAAAACGGTCTGGATGGGATAATGACGAACCGTTTCGTAGCACAGTTTCAAACTCAAGACGCTCCACTCCACCCTTTCAATCCGCATTAAAAGGTAAGTACCTCCTGAATCGATATTTGGCGTTCTGTTTCATTTCAGTTATTGCCAAAGTGAGGCCGAGTTGCGTCATCCCCGAAGAGAATCGTCTTTCCCAACATGATCTCCGGGGTTGGTCTGGTGGTCTGCCAAACCCTTCGGGAAATCAAGTAACTTTTGCCAGTGGTGTATTTTATTTACTCACCGGTTCGGTAAATTCGGTTTGGAGGAGCTAAGTGAGAAGAGAAGGCGCCAAGGGAGGGGAGGAGAACGTCTATTTGGGGATAAGAAGGCAGAAAAAGTAGATCCCGAAAATAGCAACCTGTCTATTGTCGGCCCCGCTGACAGCTGACACAATATCAGTAAGCCACGAGATCCGCTCCGCTTCCCAAGAAGAATTGCTTGTACTCGTTTCAAACTGCGCACTTGACGGTCTTAAGAGGAGAAAAAAAATTCCCCTCCGTCTTTGTCGGCGTTTCTTTTGATGTCTTTATTTCTCGCAGAAGAGATATCGCTTTTATCTCGCGTTCTTTGCAGACTCCCTTATCGGGTATTCCGTTTCAAAACTTGTACCGGCATAATTTAAAATTGCTTACCCAATAGTGAGAGTACTCCGCAGGATATCCAAATGACAAAACTCATGCCAACCGATCCAGTTCGCACTAGCAAGCCAGACGGCGAGACGAAAATTCCAGACCCTGAAATCAAAATCGCCAATCAGTCATTTTACAGGAGATTATCGTGTTATTGATTTACTTCATCACGATCAAGTTGGAAATGATGATTCTTCGTCGAGATAATAACAAAAATAGCCCATCAAATTAAACCTAAAAGGCAGTTCCTCCAGTGGCTACTATGTGTTTGCGCCAGTTTGGGAAGGCAAGAAGCATACATTTGCGCCAATCGGATAAAGGGAAAAGTGGAAAAATGTCCCTACATTGGCGCCAGTCCTAAAACTAAGACTAGGGGGCCACCCCCTGTAGGCTAAAGCCAGCCAACCCCCGACCCACCTGGCCTCATACTCCTTCTACTAGCTTTTCGGTGAGAGAGAAACAGCCTTTTTATTTTGTTAACAACTTCATAGTTTTTCGATTTATTATTCCTTGAATAATGCACCTATTTAATCGCGACAGAGGTCTAAAATTGTTATTTGCTTCAAAATTTGGTTTCATCTGTTTCAAAATGTCCAGATTTCAAAAACCAACTGTCCGTGCGCCGTACGCCATTTTGGGCAGGATTTTTTTTTTTTTTTTTTTTTTAATCTGAAATTTTGATAAAATACTCGGTTTACTGTCGTCTGTATCGGAGATGTGAAGACCACTGCAGTGAGACCCAATTCGGGTTTAGATCTTGTTTAGGTACTCGTGAGGCAGTATTCAGTCTCCAAGTCCTCACGCAAAACTGTCTGGAATACCGTAAAGATAATATCTTATGTGGCTGTGTTATTTGGACTATGAAAAGGCCTTTGATAGTGTCCAGCATGGCAGAATGGCACCAGAGGACAGCGGTGAAGCACCCAGATGGTTCAGTGACGGATGAATTCGACATTCAGAAAGGGGTCCGACAGGGCTGCATCCAATCTCAGCTGCTGTACCATATTTACATGGAGCATGCTATTGGTTCCCTCCCTGAAGTGGAGCTTCGCATTGGGACATCCGGAGATGAAGGTGGATCCACAACTTCGCCACTCTGAAGACTGGAGCGATTGAGAGGCCCCTGCAAGTGTGTGTAGGGGAAAAAGAAGGATTGCCAACGAAGGTTTTCGGCAATGGGGTCGATTTAGGTGTCGTGTTGCGAGTAATCTTGGACGCAAAATCAATTTTTTCGAGGTCCCACATCTGTCCAAACATCGTATAAAATTTATATATATATATAGAAAAAATTTAAATTAAATATAATATATTTAATTGATCTTTTCATTACTAACAATATATATTATATCAGGGTTCAATTGATCTTTTCATTACTAACAATATATATTATATATTGTTAGTAATAAAAAGATCAATTGAACCCTGGCGCAAATTTAGGTTTTTGGAGCGGCGCAAACGAAGGGTTCTCGACTAGCGCAAAGGTAGAGGAATTTTTCGGCTTATTTTCACCCTTATGGCGCAAAAGTAATCTACCGCCTCCAATAAAACAGCGGGAATGAGCTCGCTAGAGGGGAATCTTCAATTCGGTCGACGTTAGTGACATTCGCTAACCGATTTCCTCCTCTGCTCAAATGCATATTCATCAGAACGTGAATATTCATATCTGCCGAGATAAGCTGAGTTTTCATATCCGAAAGCGTTTGACCAAATTGAACACGAATCTAAAGCTTGTGGGAAGCCCTTGATTACACAGAGATGAAAAAAATGTCCATGTCATTACTAAGTAGTTTGAGGTTATATGGGACATCAACATTATCTAATCAAACACCGACTGGAGAACATTATGTCATCACCAAATGAGATTAACAATTTGACTAGTGACGAGTAGGTACAGAAGCAAGTTTCGTAACGCGAATAGCTTTGCGTTGATAGAGTTATCGATAAATTGATTTAGTGGTCGAAAAACTTCAAATACACACATGTATAACAGTCGAAAATGATTTGGAGCTCAAGACTGAATATCGGTACATGTTTTAAATGTCTTGCTTTGCTAAGACTGACAGCAAAACATCAATTAATCAAAACTGGAAATTAAATGATCATAATGTAAGGTGGATGCGGCGAGATAGTGGGCATCGTCTTTCTTTTTTTTCTTTTTTTTAATTAAATGATCGCCTCTCTATGTGTATGGTGGTCACGATTAGTTCACCCATACACCACTAGCTGCCGCTCCCCCCACCACAGGAGCTTCCCCCACCTCCATAGCGACACAGAGAGATCAGAAAAGCTTTAAATGTTGCCTCACGCTGGCCAGCATTTGCAAGGGAAAGGGCCATCCAGGAGTGTGCTGTTTTCCCTGACAGGGTGAGGGACGACTGGAGTAGGCACGTTTCCGGATCTAGATATAATTTGGCATATGCAGCCTGAAGGCCCTGGTGGAAACAAGTCCCTGACAGGCAGCAAACGGCCCGTTTGGGGACGACAGCCAGTTGAGGTGATTGGGAAGTTCTATTGCAACCTGAACATCGGTGAGAGCGCAGGGTCCCACTCTTGTTGCAAATTCGCCAGCCCGCCACAAGTGGTCCCGAGATGGGCCTAAGGAAGCGCTGCAGTCGACGGTGAGATTTGGCGGTCCCGCTTCTCCCATGAGCAGCCTCACCACCTGCGACCCACACCGTCCCAAATCTCGCCGCCAATTTATTAGGCGCATACCGTTTAAATGCACAATGTTTAATCGCATTGAACTGTTGATTGGTCGCCCCGACCGGGACTCCTCTGATGATACTTAACCTGAGGATGTCAGGTGGGGCTCTTCTAATACGCGGCCACCCTGCCTGTCTTCTCTTCTAATACTTGGCCACCCAGTCTCCCTACTGTGTGCGGCCACCAGTGTGGGTCTACACACTTTCTGTTTAGACTGGTGTATATCTTTGGAATACCTACATCCTAGATAACACGTAATGTTATTGCCAGTTGTTCAGGTCTGGTACACGTCGGCAAAGACTCATCCAACAGCCATAATGCTCCTTAAAGAGTTCTATTCCCAATTGATGAAGCGTCTTGCATGGAAATTATTTCAACCCTACTACCACTCACGCTCATACACAGGGAGTTGAATGATCATGGTTAGACGCCAAAATAACGTCAATATGTATACCGCCAATCTGGATCCTGACTGTAACAACGCATCAACGATGCTGCAAATCATTTCAAAATGGCATTGGTGTCAATTTTCTGATTTTTGCGACCTTGACCTTACTTTGGTTTATTGTCAATACCGAATACACGGTTATAACAGGGTGGCCGCACGTTGGGCCCAAGGAGGCCGCGTATTAGAAGAGCACCTGCCAGGGCAGCAGAATCAATTATTTCGCACTGGTCCGTTGCACAGGCCCCTCTTGGCCACAACTTGCATGTAAGAGCTGGGAGATCGGTCCTTCGTAGGACTGAGTCAGCTGACCAGGACTCTTTTGGTGACATCTCACTTATGGAAGCAAGCCAGCTGATTTCCTTTAAAACTGCGAGCTGTGGGAGAACTGATACCAATCACGACACTTTGTGTTTGATATCAGATTCCCCTCAGCCCCATTGAGGATCTACGCACTCAACTAAACGTCCCAACCTGGAGCTTGCGAATCCTCTGAAACTGTATTGATACCACCATTCTAAGTCTGCAGATCGCGACACTTCACTATCCCTAGATAGGGATATTCCTGCACTCCCTTCCTCTTCATCCTAAGACACTTGGCGGCGTAATCCTAGATATGACGCTTGAGGCATTCCGCCACCCACACAACACAATAAATAGATATGTACCTAATAAACGATTAGGAACAAAATTTGGGTGTGTACCTTCATGATCATTTAATGATCATGAAGGTACACACCCAACATTCGTAGTATGCGGTGTCCCACAACCGCAAGAGCCCTTGTGTTCTGTGATGCCAGACATTGTTGCTGGAGGTGAGGACATTCGACAATCCATTTTCACACCTCACACGGAGTCCTTGCAACGCTTGCATTACACAAATTCGTCACTTACCTATCATAGTTCCGACAATTAGAGCCACCCCACTGAAGAGTCCCACCCGTCTCTGGAGGTGAAGAGCGTCACCCGGAGCTGCGCCGGGCCTCTCCAGCTGGTCTCCGTCCCCAACGCCACAGACCAGCTCATCACTGCCCTCTCCTTCACTGATTCCTTCACACGTTCCGTTCTCCTTCCCAACATTGTTTCCTGAAAACAGAATAAAATAAAATGAGCGAGTGAACACAGTGGAAGCTGATGATTGGCCAGACCGAAATTTGAGTTCATGACCGTCCTCTTCAGTTCAGTCTCAAAGTAGTTATTACCTATCAGTCATTTTGTTGAGCTTATCACCTTAAAAAAACGGTCCTCACGGCGTACGGGGGACGGACATTTCGGTTTTTGAATCCAGACCCCTTGAAACGGATAATGTTCAACATGCTCGGCAGAAGTTAGTTGCGAGAGGTCGCCAAGGCCTGGGTATGCCACCCAGAGAAGTAGAAGAAAATTCCTAGACATTTCGCTTTTGGAATCTAGACATCTTGAAACGTATAATGTCAAATTTTGAGGCCGATCGGAGTCGTCGACCTCCGGCGCGATTACGTAGGTGTATTATTCCAAGAATAATAAACCAAAAAAGCTTCTACGCCATCTCTTGCGTCCGGCGATTGGCCAAAAATTCCCAAATCATTTTTACATTTTATGTCTTTGCTATGGCACGCGGTCCATGCTCAGGGTCCGGATCAGCTGAGTGGCTCTTAGTTAATTTAATTAAAGTTAATTTCTATGCTTTACACTCAATTGTAATTCGTAGATAGAGGGGAGTACAGAAGAGGGAAAGAATAGGGGAGGAAATGTGGGGGTGTGGGAACTAAAGACATAAAATGTCCCAATGTGTTGCAGACTCGTATGCAAGCGTTTCTTGCTCAAATTAATCGCTTAGTCCATCAGGTTTCTTTACATTCGGTTTTTTGTTCGTTGTTTATCTCGTGTCAAAAACGTTCACGCATACGTGAACGTTTACTCAAAGGGGCAAAAATTAAGTGAGAACAATTACACCTCAATTAACCAACAATCAATTATTGAGGTGGTTAGGGTGAGAAATGACTCCTCTGCTGAGTACTCGGTAAAGTAAAAAAACCCCGGAGCCTCGGGGAAGAAACGTGAAAGCGATCTTTCATTTCGGGGTCGTCGAGTTTACTGACGGAAAAATCGACCATCGGCCCTTCAAGACGGTCATCGCCCTCGTTAAATCAAACACCCCCTCCCGCTTGATCGCATCCCAGAAAAAACCCTTTTTTCTGCGACTCACCATCAAAACCGGGCCCCCTTCGTTATCGCAGACCTTCGGAGAGAATGAAACCCCCGAAACACACTCGGGCCTGATTGCCGCTCTACAAATAGATTTGGATAACTTGGCTCAGACACGACAAACTGAAATGAGGTCGAATTTCGTAACGGGAGTCCACTGACTTCAATACAAACAGTCTACTGACCTCCAACACAACTGATGTACGAGGAAATGATTATCAACATGATTCTCATAGGTACTAACCGACAAAATTTAATGATTGATGAAGTACCTACCGAATGATAACTGATGGTGAAAACTGAACAATGTTGCACGCCATGCAACTTTGCTTTTAGTCCTTCCTCAGTTTCCCAACGACGACGTTTTCTTCTTCTGATCCTTAGATGCACATTTAACTACGTTGCTTACTATTATAATCATTACCTACTTGAGCAATTCATTGGAAAACAAGCCACACAATGTGTTGTCATGTCATGATAACCCGATATTCCTCAGAGGAATTTCCTCTCTGTTACTCTGTGCGATAAACACTTGAAGTTGAAGTCTCGAACGATCAGACTTCAAAATAGGGATGCTAAAAAAGAGTCGATTATCAATGATAATCGCTTGAAAAAAATCGATTATCTAAGTGAAACTTTTATTACATCGTCCCAAATTTTTTGGTCTGTGTGTCATTAAAATCAACGGTAGCGTGACGGGACAAGAAATTTTCTTGTCCCGTCACGCTACCGTTGATTTTCGCTTACAACCGATTCGTTGCTACGGAACTTCATCTTCGCCAGTTATCATCGTACAAAAATCGTTCACCATTCGTTGGAAAGCTCTCGATTTATCACACATTTCTTTCGTACTTGTTCTTTGTCATTATGTCCCCATTTTATATTTATTGATGTTATTAATGGATGCAGTAAACAATGCCGCTTGTTTTGTTGTTATCAGCTGTCACGTTAGAAATCAATTTGAGAAAACGCCAAAATGAAGCCGTGGGTAGAGATACAAGGGTAGGTGAATGAGTAGGAAATGGGGGGGGGGGGGGGGACTAGACATAAAAAACGTGTCCATCGATGCTACGTACCCCACTAGGGGAGCGAGCGAAGCGAGCCGGAGAGACTAGTGGGAAATAAGTTTCACTTTTACCGTGGTTTCATAAAACCACACCCCAGTTTTTTTTAGATTCTTTTTTTGACGAATCGGCTCGATTCGATTTTAAATTTCCAGAATCGAAAACCGATTCTTTTGCTCTTAACAAGTATTTTTTGTATTCAGTTGCTCTGTAAACCAGATCCATGTTTAAAAGAATCAATATTATTTTTAAATTGAGTCACTGCGACGACCACCATAGGTTACAGCTGAACAATTATTGTTAACAATATTTTTTATAGTTATAAGGGTTGTTGAGGGTCGGTCAATGAAGTGGATGTATCTGATTCGCCAACGTTTCCGACAATTTATTTGTCCATCATCAGGGCACTATGGGTACAAAGAAAAAACAACCACAAATCAGACTTAGGGCCCACGTAACTTAATATGGAGTGTGCAATTTTTTTAATTATTGCTAGAAGATAATTAATAATAATAATTGTAAAGACTTACATATTGGCTGGAGCAAATTGAGGTCCAGATGCTCCAGCCAATATGTAAGTCTTTACAATTATTAATTATCTTCTAGCAAGTGCCCTGATGATGGACAAATAAATTGTCGGAAACGTTGGCGAATCAGATACATCCACTTCATTGACCGACCCTCAACAACCCTTATAACTATCTATTTGACGGTCAACAATTATTGTTGTATTATACCCCACACCGAAATATTTTTTATTCTTTCCTACCTTAATAGTGCTGGCTAGCAGTTGGATGTATTAGTAATTATTACTGGAATTCAGGTTTCATTATGTAATAATGCTTCTACTTCTGATAAATTTGAAATTTAATAAATAATTTGCTAAAAGAATCGATTCTCAGATGTATCGATTCTTTTTGAAAAAGTAATCGCGATTGTTTTATACTTTTCTAAATAATCGAGTCGATTTAAATCGATTCATTTTTGAGAATCTGACATCCCTACTTCAAAATACGGCCCAATGAATCGAAAAAACCTAATCTTTAAAAATCGATCGGCAGCTGTTTCAACAACTGGTTGCTCACTATAGGGATGTAAACTGATTTTAGATTAAATTTTTTAGGTACCTCCGATTTTAGATTTTTTTGCAATCGATTGATTGTTCCAATTTTAATTCCAAATCGACTTTGGTTTATTATTCCACAGTATATTATTTCTCAGTCGCGATTACATATTTTATATTGTCGACGGAGGTCGAAAATTTTGAATGGCCTCAAAATTTGACATTATCGGTTTCTGGATCCCAAAAATGAAATGTCTGTTCGCCGTCCGGGCCAATATGAACAGTGGGAATTTGTTCACAAATTTGTAAACATTTATCTGAATCTATGACAAAATACTCGGTTAACCAAGTAGTTGAGGCCGCAACGGTTTACTGAAATACGATTTTACGAAATACAGACAACTACTTATATCGATTGGTCAAATTTTTACGTTTTGGTATCCAATCCATGCAGAATTTTATGGTCTTCAATTATGTAGATTTCAGAGCTCTTATGGGGCTACAAACGGGATTCTTGAAGGACCCCAGGATGTCAAATATTTTCCGAGTAATTTTGGACGCATAACCCTTTTTTGGACCCATTTTCGAGGTCTCACATCCCCCCCCCCCCCCCCCTACCCCCACACTCAAATATTCTGTTAATGACACAGAATTAATTTTTGCACTAACTAGTTAGTGCAAGTTTATTATTATTTGATATAGGGTACAAGCTTGTACCCTATATCAAATAATAATAAATTTAATTTAATTTAGGTTAAACCTTGTGTAAAATTTGCAGCGTTTTTTCTCCGGCTGCCTGATTCATTGAAACCGCTCATTACGTTCGTCAGAGATAATGATAATGCGGTATTGAGTCAGAGTGGACGAAAACATCGCGTGATGGACAAACATGACGAATAACTCGAGGCAAACTGCCAATTTGTCTGAATGTTCGACTAAATGGGCTTCAATAACCTTTTTCGATTGAAAGCTCTTGTTCTTGTTCCATCGTCCTTTTTTTTCAAACCGCAATATTTAAGCAAAGTTTGCTATTTAATAATAGGTGTCATCCAATTTGCAGCCTTTTCTTCCCCCTTCGCAGGAAGTGCCTAAAGAAAAAAGCTGACTCGACTGAGTTAGTTCTCATCTTCAATTCTCTCAGTATATTTACATTTTCTCTCCGTCTCATCACTTTTCATGAAGAGCTTATTCTGTGAGCTGAGAAGCTCTTTTGCGGTTTTGAACGAGGCTTTTGGACATAAATATTCGCCGCTTTCAGGCACTCAACCATATTAGCATCAAGCACGTTCTTCAGACTCCAAAAAGAAAAGAAAAAAGTCAAGCCAATCTGAATATGAGACACAAAGCACTAGGAACCAACTCTGGGTTGATGAGTGAATCAGCTACGAGTGGAACAAGTCCCTGGTAGAAATAACATGGAAGCCACCCAAAAAATTGAATCGTCGAAAATAATTTGGCGCAGTGACCTTCGACTCCAACTTGTTGGAAAATGTTCGCGGGGTCAAAACTCCCAACGCTATTAAAGTGACGTCACTGACATCAACTACGCAGTTTCTCCGCCATTGTCGGATATTCGAGATGGGAGGACTCAACGTGGACGACAATGGACGGCGATGGCAGCTGACGCTTTTTTTTTTTTTTTGTGACGGCTGATTAGTTTGTCGTCGCATTCTGCCTCGTCTATAGCTTCAGACTAATTTGGACGCCAGCGTGATGTGCGTGATCTCATCAGAAGAGGGATGACATCATCGGACTTACTTATCTCAAGTTTTGAGGGCTAGTTGTGTGACTGACCGTACAGCTCGTTTCAACTAATCTTCCACCACGATAGTACACAGATTTTACATTTTGATATGTCTGCAAAATTGGCCAGTCGCCAGAGGGTTTGAATCGTGCAAGAAATTGTGTAGAAGGGGTTTTTTTTTTTTTGGAAGTCGGACAAAATTATAATTTTATAATAGGTATACCTATTTTTGACGCTTGATTGTGGCTAAACTGCTGGACCGATTGTAATGTGTGAGGATATCTTTCTACGGAGAATGTTATGCTCTTCTACTTTGCTTTCAAAATGTTTTCTCTTCGATGCTTAGTTTTCGAGCTTTAGGAGAAAAACTGGAAAATGTTCGAAAAAATCGAGGTTTTTTGGCCGCCAAAAGTTCTCCCAGCAAAAATTTCGCTACCATTTTTGATATTTCGTTGTTCGAACCCATAACAACAATTGTAAAAAGCTTCATCATTTCTTGCATGAGTTCCTCCCTCCCCCTCCCACCATCAATTATCTTTCGACTGGCCTATAAAAATTTAATGGGAATTTTTCCATATTATTATTATTTTTTGGTGTTGTGGGTTTATACTACAACCTACAATGCACGTGAGTCGTGATGGTGAGGTATAACCGGGTGAGGCTGCCCCCCCCCCCCCCCCCCAACAGATTTTTCGCTTTTTGCGACGTTATTGAGTTGTCTGCGGCGCGGAGTCGAAATCAGCTGATTGGGGTTTTCCGCAGGCGGCGAAGGTTCATGAAATGTGTATGCGGGAAAGGTCTTGAGGGTGGACGGAGAGGTGGCTGACTTGAATGAACTGTCTCAGTTCAGGGGTTAGGGGAGGGGGGCATGATCTTGTTCGGTGTCAGTTACCTAATTTTTCTCAACTCAAGACGTTTGAAAAAAAAAAGAAGGTGTGAGATCGGTTAGAAGTACCGCAACCCCATTCCTCACCCCCACCTCGTGGATCGAGTTTCTTTAGGAAAAACTATTCATTCTACTAGCTCCAAAAGGTAGTAGAGGGGGTCTGAGGCCAGATGGGTCGGGGGTTGGCTGGCTTTAGTCAGCAGGGGCTGGCCCCTAGTCGTAGTTCTGCAATCTGAAATTGGTCTTAAAAAAATTCAAATCGTCGAGTATTGTACGAGAAAAGTCTGAAACCGCCAAAACGTTGTTCCACGTGGCGTACCTATCAGTTGCTCCAAAATTGGTTTAAAAAATAGAAAAAAAGGGGGGGGGGGGGTTGGAGTAGTAGAATAATACACTTACTATGTAATCGCTACGGAGGACGAAAATTCTCATCGGCCTCGAACTTTGACATTATCTTTTTCAAAGTGTCAAAATTCCAAAAACGATACATTTAATGTCCGTCTTCTATACACCGTCCGCCATCCGAGCCGTTTTGGGTCGTAGGAATTTTTTTAAAATCTGAAATTTTGACAAAATACTCGGTTTACCGTCTAGTTGTGCCCGCACGGTTTTCAGCCCAATCGCCCAAACCGGAGGGGCTCTGTGTGGGTAAAAAGGGGCTACAGGAGGGCTTAAAAAAAGAATTTCGACTATGGGGTCGAGTTAGGTGTCGTATTCGAAGAATTTTTGGACGACTAATCCATTTTTCGAGGTATCACTTTTTTTCCAAAAATATTCTTTTATTGACAGAGCCAGATCATCTTCTAGTTACTAGAGGAGTTCAATGACATTTTTTGACTCAACGTCCCAAAATTCATCTTTGCTTAACCAGTTTCACCAAGCGATAAAACCCGGATTTAACGCTAAAACGACGGCCCCCCATTTTCCCATTTCCTCCCCGCCACGCGACCACGTGCGCCAATTGCATCATCCCAACCACAAACCTTCACATCAAATTTAACACATCAAAATCACTACTTATAAACAATCTGACACCAATTATTATTAATTTGCCGGTTTAATCAGATCATCAAATCGTGTTGGTACGTTCTCAAAGTAATGAAAGGGGCGGAGTTGACCCGCCTCGCGACGTGCACACTATTTTCGACAGATACGGAACAGCTCAGCTAACACGACAAACCTTGAAATACACGAGGTATAAATAGGCTCGTTGCACATAGTTTGGTGAGGTAGAAAAAATGAAAATTTGATGAAAGCGAGTATTTTTGTTTTGTTTGAAAAGCGGAAATTTTTTATTTTTTATTTTTTATTTTGGTAGTTTTTTGGTGGTACCTTGCGATAGTTTTGGACCGGCAGTGGTAGATTTGGACTCAGCGTTGAACGTGCAGAAGATGTCGCGAAGCTTGCCTCTCATGATCCGCCGCTCGCGGCCGTGTCAGAAATACTGGGCGGGTCCGCCGGCCGCAGGCGCGTCGGGAAGCCCCCTGGCCCCGTTCAATATCGATACCCTCCCGGCTGAGCCATAGACGGCAAACCCCCGGACGACAGTTACCAACCGATGAGCCTCCCAGGTGACGACGGGTCCACGCCGTTCAAGTCTATGCCCGCCTCCGCAGTCCTGGGTCTACCCCAACTTGGGTCGCGCTCCCCGGGGAGGCAGGAAAGCCTTTATTTTGGGTCAGTGGCGTGAAAGGGGGTGGACCTGAGTCAATATTCAACGCGGAAGAGGATTTCCTAGATTGAAATGCCCCGCAGCCTCGCTAATAGCCCCAATGTAGCCCCGCCCAAGTAGTTTCCTGACCTGGTGCACCTCATTAACATTATATATATAAATTCATCCCAAATAATTTAATTAGGCATTTATTTGCTCATTAATAAATGAATAAATTTGTTTGACGGTTTTTGCTTTAGGAGGACCAAGTGAAACTCGCTTCGATCATCAATTTATTCTCCCCTTTTATCCCCATCGAGGTTCGAAGCAAAGTCCTCTTTTCCCTCTCGAGAGGCTTTTTTCTCGAGAGAGAGAAGGACTAGTGTTGAACCCACATTGTTCAGCGTTGGGTGGGGGGGGGGGGGGGAGAGTGACGTCCTTGGAGCGTCAGAAATAACCGGCTAAACACCTCTTGTCATCTCTGCTACATAAAACATGAACCCCCCCCCCCCCCCCCCACACACCGGTTGGGGGGCTTATGCCGGCCAAAACCAATAAATATGCGAGGATGTTGGCTGACCAAACACGGAACGGATGACGTCGGCTTATTGAAATTTGCAAAAGGGGGATATTTCGCCCTGCATCGGAATGTCGGTGGAGGAGCTCCTCGGAAAGGCTCAAAACGGTTGAATCTACAGAGAGTGAGTGAAATGGGGGTTTGTGGCTAGGCATGGTCGTGTAGAGCCTAACTCAGGGAACCCGCAGATAGGCATGGTCATTTAGGCTCTAACTAAAGGGATTCGTGGCTAGGCATGGTCAAGTAGAACCCAGGAAGAAAGCTAGGCATGGTCATGACCATGCAAATAGACCCCAACTCAAGGAATTTGTGGATGGGCATGGCCATGTAGAGCCTGACTCAGGAAACCCATAGATAGTAACTATCTGTTATGGTCAAATAGACCGTATTTCAAGTAAATGTTGGTAGGCATGGTCGTGTAGAGCCTAACTCAGGGAACCCGCAGCTAGGTTTGGTCATGTAGGCTCTAACTAAAGGGATTCGTGGCTAGGCATGGTCAAATAGACCTCAACTCAAGGAATTTGTGAATGGGCACGGCCATGTAGAGCCTGACTCACGAAACCCACAGCTAGGTACGGTCAAATAGTCCCTTACTCAAGGAATTTGAGGCTATTCATGGTCTAGCCCAAGCAAATCTCTGGCCAGGAAGGTCAAATAGAGTCTAATCCATAAATAGAACCTAACTTACTGAGTTAAGCTTTACCTCACCATGCGCAGCTACAAGTTCCCTGGCAATCAGTGAATATGTAGCTCATAATGGTTGAATAGAGTCTAACCCAAGAAATCTTGGCTCGGCATGGTCAAGCAGAGCCTAACCCAGGTAACCCACTGATTGGTATGGTCAGACCAGCGAGCCTGACCCAGGAAACCAACAGCAAGCCATGAGGAAGTTAATTCTAAATCAGGGAGCCCATGATCGAAACTGTAAAGAGAGTGGGTGAAATACACCTTAAACAAGGAACCGCTTGTATTTTGGAATCCATAGAGAGTTGAGACACTTTAGTATGATCTAAACCAAAGATTTAGAGCTTGAAGAAACAGGAAAGCTGAGGCGTGGCATGGTCAATGACCATTGGTCATGTTGTTGGGGGAGGGAAGGAACCCGTCGTTGTGTATGGTCAAATTAAAGCCAAAATAGGGATGCCCCTTTCCAACCCTGGGAAGATGGTCAAAGCATGGTTAGTTCCACAGAAGCTTCAGTCAGTAAAAACACTCCCCGGAGAATCTAGGAAAGTATCGTTGAATTTGAAGAGCCTTAAGGCAGTTTAGAAGCCGCAATGCATGGTAGCTATGGTCTAATCAGTGAAGAGTGGTTGAATGGGTAGACTCTGAAGGAAAACTGCCAATGGGGGGGTCTGCGACAAGACAATGCTGGGCATGTAATATCTAAAGAGAATCCGCAATGCAAATCCGTTTCAACTAGGTATAACCTTACATACCAACTCAGGGATCCCTGAATGGTCAAAACCGTGGAGAGTGAGTGTGTCATGTACACCTAAATCGTGGGAATCTCTGCACATGATCAGTATTTCCATAGTGTCGGTAAAGAGAGCGCAATTTGGAAATATGGCGTATTTTATCTTATGGGCAGAGAGTTGAGCCATAACCAACGAAACCTAGGGCTAGGCGTGGCCAATACTTCAGAGGGTGTGGATGAATTGAGGCGAACCTGGGAACTATTCGGTATGGTTAGTTCCATTCAGACCACAACTTGGATAATCGGTGGTAATGTTGCGTTGAATCCGTAGAGAGTGGAGATGGTTTAGAAGTCACAAAACTGGCGTAGGTGGAAGGTTAACTGCTTCATAACTGCCAGCACCTACAGGTGTGATGAACAAGAATGTTTCCTTATCTCAGTTATCCACCTTCTTGAAATAACCTAATGAAAGAAAGACATTACCTTTATTTATTGGCACTTTCCATAGGAAGTGCCAATAAACGTAAAAGTAAACGTATTACGTTTTATTGCGTTTTCTTCTGGCAAAGTGGCCCCAAAGCCGCAGACACCGCAGACGGTAAACTCCGGAGGTTGGAAACCTCAGGCTGTCGAAACACGATCGTAGGGTCTAACAATACAAACCTCAGCCAAAAGAGGCTTGAGCCAATAAGGTCTCCAAATCAAAGGGAAAACGAGCCCCCGCAGTTCGTCAGGATTCGCCTCATCACAACACCACAAATAGACTTGCGGGCCCTGAACTGATTTGAAACAATGGAATCTCTTCAGCGCGAGTAGAAATACCTCAAGGAATACTTAGCCAAAAGAACCTTCCGCGTAGTGCAGCTTTCCGTTGTTTCTTTTGATAATCAAATTCATGACCTGTTCGGTTTTGACACGAGATGAACGTGAGGAAGGCTAGCAGATATGGGTCCACTTGCTGATACAGCCATGCCTATCAACGGACATTTTTTCAGTCTGTGCATTGACTCAATTCTGTGAAGAGTTGACCACGCCTAGCCGGTAGCTTCCTATTGCAGCGAATATTTCACTAATTAGAATATGTGCAGCGACTATTTCACTAATTAGAATATGTGCACTTTTGGGTCATACCTAGCCAAATCTCTGATTTCGGCTTTATTTAATCAGTTCGGCAATCAGTTGTTCTAAATGGCTAGCCTCGGGATCCCCCTTTTTCAGCATGCGAATTGACTTTATTTCCGAAGTTTCGACCGAACTGAATTCTTTGAAGATTGGGCCATTCCCGTTATTGGGTCTGTCATCTCGAATCTGAGGTATGCAGATGATACCGTTCTCATTGATAGAGTGAAGGCAGCGTGCCGCCAGTAGGTATGGCCAGCGGATCAATGTGACAAAGACAAAGGTCATGACGGAATCCAAGTACGGTCTAAAAGAGTTTGACTGTTCATTGCATGGGGAGTTGAGGGCTTGGATTGAGATTGCTTGTGCAGCATTCATGAGACGCTTTTTGTGCAGCCGAGATGTGCGTTTCTCCTTGTGCTGGAGGACGGTAATACGTGACTTCCTTTCTATTTTGATGGATAGTAACGAGTCGTGAATGCTGAAGAATGTGGACAACAACCGGCGGTGTGGTCGATCCGAAGAACGGTGAAGATTCTATTTTATCGATGTATTTTCTTCATAGTCGTCCCCTCTCCCCCTCCAATCCATTGCCACCACGTCTATGCCTTCCAATTCACTTTCGCTTTTCAAGGTTTGATGGCTATCAGGAACCCCCAAAAACTTCCATTCGGAGCCAAATGGTCAGGACAGCCCCCACTAGTTTCATATTGACCCTCATTTTGTTCAATGTTGGGGTTGGACGGCCTGTTTGGGATCGTGTATTACACGCCCTTATTGACCGCCTTGCAAATCTTGGCAACCTCTCACAATGCGGGCCAATTTCTTTCAACAAAATACACAAATCACGCTTTCAAACACCACAACGCGAAAACGCCCCTTTTCCTCCCTCACTGCTAACGTTAACAATATATCAGATTCTATTCAATGTTTAGTCCAACCTCTGTTTCATAGCTATGTGTGTTCATAGTGGGTTGTTGACAAACTTTACACGGTTTCCATTTGTCGCGAAAAGTTGGAATCATCCCAGCTGATCACGATCCGTTCTACCCCATAATTTACTCATCAAGACGGATCAAACGGAAGCAAAAATAATCTTCAAGTTCAGCAAACAAACAGTCGTCTCGAGGAATTGCGACAATCGACCTCAATTGGAAAAGTTGCTTGATGATTGAGGGGAAATCACACATGCGGGCTCTCACAGTTCCGAGCCAGACCCGAAATCGGCTTGGGAAGATCATGGTATATGTTGTAGGTACTGTCTTATGACTTACCTGGGAGAGACCTCAAGACCCCCGGATTATCTCAGTTTTTATCAAGGATCATAGCAAGGAAACATGGTAGATACGTATTTTTCAGATAGGTAAGTAGAAGGAGACGCTTGATTATGTCTCCTTCTTTCCTTGCAAGGATACCGCCCGTCCATAATCTGTCAATTACATAATAATATTACATATTATGTAACTCTTAATAACAACGAAACTCACAACAGAACCATCAGGAGCCGTCTCGAGAACGATGTGGAAGGGGCTGGGCTTTGAGGGCCCACCAGTGAATGGTCGGTGGCTGGGACAATCTCTAAAGGATCTCTATATACCTTATATATATAAGGTTCTCTATAAGGTAGAGCTATCAATGCCGCCATGATTGGAAAAGCAATTCAATTCAATAACCTTCATTTTACATTGCTATTCAACACAATACAATGGTTTGAAAAACAATTGCTTGCTTTAAAAGCACTTTTCCTCGCTGGAAACGACCAGATCTAGATCTTGATATTCATCACGGACCTCAAATCTGCAGAGTTTGGTTGGTGACAGAAGAAAGAAGAAAACAGGCGATTATTTAACAAACATTTAATGTTCGTATATCTACAGATTCCTGGATTTGGGGGTTCGGTGTGTCAATCTGACTGCTAAAACTCAGAAGGGCCTCAATGTTCGTGTTGCGTGGGGTGCTAAGAGTTTGTGGCGACCTGTTGAGGCTCAACAGCCAACCTCATACGCTACACGAGGAGGATCAGTGCTCTGAGCTCTGCACACTCTGCAACATGGGGGTACCCACAGAAGTCGTAGGGACCTACCTACTGTTTTACGCCGGCAAATGAATGTTTTCCTGGGCGAGATTCTGTCGGTGGTTCGCCATTGCCTTCCGAGGGGTGATTATCAGTCTAGCAGCTGCTGGGATCGAAGTAGCAACCTTCGACTCAGCAGTCCGACGCTTAAACCATTGAGCCACTGATAACCACCAATAAATTGCTTAATTAATAAAATTTATTAGTTTAAACTCTGGCAGACGGGCGTAGCCCTTTGTCAAACTTATGTGTTTTTCTTCTGAAATATTTTGCAGACACATGTTCAAATCCATTAAATTAAATAAGAAATTTACGTAAACCGACAATGGCGACTCACTCGTTGGGAGAAGTAACGTCAAACTTTGATATTCACTCGTGTTGGCTGCTGGAAATATCAACTAAGAACTAACACACTGCCACCACACACGCGACGAAAACGGAAAAAACTAGTCAGCTAATTGGCACATTCACACCCGCTCAACGGCTGGACCGAACTGAACTTGTTCCGCGCCAGACGCCTGCTTCCCCCACCGGGTTTGCTCGCACCTCCGGAAATTTTAGCTCCGCTCCTCAGAATAGATCCCCTCACGTGAAATACGGACGGCAATAAACGTTAGTCTGAATAAATCACAACCGGGGGAGGTTTTCATCGCCGGAACAAAACGAAAAGAACGTTAGACGCCGTGAGACGTGGGAAATGGTCCATTCGGCGGGTACTTGGTTAAGGCTGTTCGAACCGGAGAACCCGAGTGTATCACAGGAGGACGAAAAATGATGGGCTGTCTTGTTTATTGATTCAGCGACAATACCGGCAGTCAACCTTTCCCTTTTTAAGGCCCTTAATAATTTATCCACGTAATACTTTTGACAAAGTGAGGGGAAAATCTCTCACAAGGGAACTCTGGATCCAGCCGTAGTGCACAACCGATCTGAATAAAAAACGCTGCAAATACACAAGGTATTGCACAAGGTTATCATTCTTTGCTTTAAGTTAATTGTGCGTCAAAAATTAATTCTGTGTCATTAAGAAAATATTTTTGAAAAAATAAACAGTAAATTATTTTCTTCTAAAGAATGTTTGGACAGATGTGAGACCCCCAAAAATGGATTATCCGTCCAAAATTACTCGGAAAACGACTCCGTATATGACCATCTGGGATCCTTCAAAAATCCCATTTGGAGCCCCATAAATCCCCACAGTGCATTCGTATCGTTCTGGAACCCCCCAAAAATGGATTCTACGTCCAAAAATACTTCGAAAACGACACCTAACTCGATCCCATAGCTGAAACCCTTCAAAAACTCCTCCCGTAGATTTTAGCCCCACCGGTTCGGGCGACCGGGCTGAAACCCTTGCGGGCACAACTACACCAAGTATTTTGACGAAGTTTCAGATTTAAAAAAAATTACTGCCCAAAACAATCTGGACGGCTGAGCTGACGGACATTTCTTTTTTTTTCTTCTTTTTTTCAATCCACACATCTTGAAACGATCATAACAAATTTTGTCATTATCGCTTCAAGATGTGTAGATTCCAAAAAACGACGGGATACGTAGATTCCATATTTTCGACGAATAATATATATATATATATATACCCTCGATGAATAAAATAATATAATAATATTTAAAAAAAAGGAAATGGTGGTTGCTAGTCGATCATTGAATTAGAATCGCCAATAATGAAGCAGAATCCAAAAGATGGTACAAAATGCTTCGCTACAAAATGGTACAAGATGCTTCTTTTGTATTGAATTCTGCTTCATTACTTCAAATTCCTTGTACTATAGGACGTTTTAACTTAGGACGTCAGAGGGAGCCAGGATACAAGCTCAGAGGTTACTCTGGCTTTGAGAGACGATAACTCGGTCTGCCGGTTATCATGTTAATGATAATCTCCCACATAACTCCTAATGAACCGGAATTAGCCGAGTTAACTCGCACAATTAACAAGGCAAACAACCCGTGAAATTGGTCGTCAAAAGAGGGACTTTTTTCTCCTCGCCTCGCTGCCTATAAAATCGATCCGGGCTGACCAGTTTCCTCCGTGCCTGGTGAGGTTCTTCGAAGCTTTCAAAACTTCCAAAGTCTTTTTCTTTCTAGTTGAGGTGACCTGAGGGCGGGGTTTTCTCTTACACGGTTATAAATTTACTACCATCCTTAGTTTTTCTCATCAGTCACCCCTACAGGGCGCTTCAGCACAGAGCGTCTGGTTACTAGAAGGTTTGAGGGTTTCTTTCTTGTAAGAATAATGATTGATCACCTCCTCGTCTCCCTTTTGTTTCCAGGGATTTCCTCTGCCGTTGAAATGAAGCTCTTCAAACAGATTTTAAAATTCTCTTGTGCAAGAATATTCCGCCGTGGAGCATTTGAGCGAAACCCTTTGGTTGAATAATGAATGGAAACCCCCATCTCGTATATTCCTAAAAAGGGACGTTCCAGTAATATTTGTTCTCTTGTCTCTAACATGATGTTCCCAGGTATTTTTCATTTCCAGTGAGGTAAACATTACATCCAAATTCCGGTAGCTATTTGGCGTACATTGTCGTATTAGAAATTTTGTTCAAAAAACTACCTGACAGAAGTGGATGCGGATATTGAAACGGTTCATGAAGATGATCAGACTTCTGAGAAACTGTACGTTCTTGAGATCAATGTAAACATTTTGGTAACTGCTTCCATAGAAAGAGAGGAATCGGTAACAGCGTTCAAGTTCCTGGAATCTAGGATCATAGATTTGAAGGGTTCAACTGAATTCCTAGGTGTCAATAATTGAAATCACATCAAATGCCATTTACTGTTCATACATGGTCATTAGATACCTAATGTCTATTCGCACGGATCACACCCACTGACCAGGACTCCATTAGTGACACTTTGCTTATGGAAGCCGGGAGATTAGGGCGATGTAAGACCGGGTCAGCTGGCCAGGCCACCTTTGACGACATTTCGTCTAAGGTACCTAGCTGTAGCAGCTGGTCCCGGTAAAACTGCAAGCCCAGGGCGAAATGATACCAGCCGCAACATATCGTGTAGGGTATCGTCTTCCCCTTGTTCCCTTCCAAAGACTCGGTATCTCCACAGTATCCTGACTTATCAAGTAAGCCTGGAGTATGCGAGTCTTCCTTTTCTATGGCTGCATCTTCCCCCAGGTCAGCAGATCATGACAACTCACGTTATGCTCTGAATGGAAATGTTTTCATACACCCTAGGGTGTTGTGGAGGAAGAGGGAGCTCCCTCTTCCTCCACAACAAACAACGGCAAAACCACCTGTTGTATGGGGTCACCCACACAAAGCATTCAATAATTGAATTATCCTGGATTCAGCTTTCCAAGCCAGGATCTAACCTGGTAGTGACTACCTAGGAAAGGAACAAAGTACTCGTGTCATAATGGATTTTCACTTCAACCCTGATTGCAGAATCCATAATTTCCAAGGCTGCTGGTCCCTGCTACCTTTGCTTACCTAACATTCCTTCGTTTTCCAGGTTCCTACTCGATGGGACGGCAACGCGGTGGCTTTCAGCAACATGCTGTATTTCTGAGGTACAAACATAAAACTTTTTTCATAAAGGTCATTCCTGACTGCTGAACACAGAGCAGTATCTTTTTAAGATAATCAACAACCATTTTTTGACTACTGGTCGACCATTTCAGGATGGATGCTACAAAGTTTGCTTCAAAAGACAAAGAGACGCGGGCAGGCTGCATAGAAAGCATTCCCATTTGTATGAGGGACCCCTGCGCCTTGGATGCCAAAATCGGGCAACCACGAGTGGTCATCATTGGAGCAGGAATGGCCGGGCTGTCTGCTGCTCAAAGACTCTCAAGCTGTGGACTGAACAATTTTGTAGTTTTGGAAGGCACGGATAGGTAATTTGAATGGTTCCAGTAAGCCCGACTGGTCTTTTTGATATTTCCAAAAACCACGTTTGATTTCAGGCCGGGAGGGCGAATCCATTCTTGCTGGTTTGGAGACGTGGTGGGGGAGCTTGGAGCGCAATGGGTGTCAGGTGGTAGTTCTGCCAATCCGATTTTCACGCTTGCTGCAGTGGAAGGCCTCTTGAAACGACCTCTCCCTACTCGAGTCCCGATGGAGCACAAGCTTCTGGCTCTGACCAGCGACGGACGAGCGATTGACACGTCTGTCTCAGGATTGGGGTACACGCTGTTTTCAAGCATTAAAAACGACGCTTTCTCCCTCTTCAGTATTGACACAGACAAAGGACACGGGACTCTGAAAAATTTTCTCAACAAAAAAGTCAAAGAGGTAGTTGCCACAGTGGATGAATCCGTCCGGTACGACATTTCAAGGATTCTTTCAGGACTGAACAACACTATAAAGACTAGATGGGGAGACGAATTGTGTATGATGTCAGCAGACAATTACGGAAGTTTTATTAAAATGCCCGGAGATCCCGTCAGAGTTCCTTTGGGTTACGTCGGGGTTTTGGGCCCGATTCTTCAAGGCATCCCCAAAGGCGCCATCAAATACTGTCAAGACGTCAAGTCGATACTATGGGACAAAGGATCACCTCGGGCCCTGGTGAAGACCTCTGGAGGTCAGGAGTACCCAGCAGACTACGTCCTGGTGACGGTATCTTTGGGCGTCCTGAAAAAATCCATGGACGAACTCTTCAACCCACCGCTGCCTCAATCCAAACAAGACGCAATAGAAAAATTAGGGTTTGGCAATTTGAATCGTCTCATCATTGAATACTCCAGAGCATTTTGGGCCCCGAACGAAGGTATGATGCTCCTAGCTTGGACACCGGATGAACTGGAAAACGCCAAGACTTGGGCAACTGGGATGTCAGTCATCGAAGAAATGCCTGGATCCAGAAACATGCTGATGACCACTGTGGCAGGCAACCAGGCGGTGGCGATGGAATCTTGTTCAGAAGATGATATAGCTGAAGAATTCACAAACACCATACGAAGGTATTTAGCGGCTAAAAACATTTTTAGCACATAGCAAACCAGGATGGCACCGATTCAACCAAATTGCCACATCCAGTTCAGGATTTGTTGCAGCATTTCAAAATCACAAGCTGGGGTTCTTGAGCTACAAGCCAGGGCCCCTGGAGCCTGGTTTCAAAGGTTCTAGCGTTGATTCCTGGGTATCTAGCCCAGAGTATCAGATTTGAAGCCAGGTTTCCAAAGCTCAGAAGGTGCCAATCCAAAAGAGCACTCTACGGTTCAACACTTGGGCTCTTAGATTCCAACACTGAATTAATATTGCGCTCATTGAGATCTTACAACCTCTTTCAACCGACCCTTGCCCGCAGATTCACCGGAGACTCTTCTCTACCCTACCCCATCAACATCACCAGGTCCAAATGGACCAGCGACAAGTTCTTCCGCGGGGCCGGCACGTACATGGGGATCGAGTCCAGCGTCCACCTCCAATGCGACTTGGGCTCTCCGGCAGTCGACCCGTGCAAAGGTGGAATCCCGGTGCTCCTGTTCGCCGGCGAAGCGACAACTCCAGGTCTCCACTCCACCGTCCAGGGCGCCCGTCTAAGCGGAGTTAGGGAAGCTGACAGAATTATCAAATTGACACAGAAGTACAAAGGACCCCCAAGATCCTAAATGAGCTTATAAAATTGTTCGCGTAATCAAAATAAAAATATCACCCCTCAAAAATATCCTTCACTTTTCAAATCCAAGTCACAAACTCTTCATAACGAAAATTTCTTTTCAAGTCGGATCCCATTCAAACGACAAAACAGACTTGTGAGAGGAAAATCCATCTTGTTAAACACCTCAGCGACTCATTTCAGTCCAGGTTTATTATCCATCTAAACACAAATTGCCGTCAAGCTGGGATTTGCATTTCCAGGGTGGTAGTTTATTTTGTCGTTAGAGGAAGAGTTTCTGATGAATGACAGAAAACAAAAAGATCTGCTCAGACGCTAAAAAAAACTTCATTTCACGGACTTCTTTGTGGTGATTACACGATTCGTTTCAAGCTGTTTTTTTTTTTCCGCCAAAAAATGAATACCGGAGTGATAGATTCAGATTTCGTTTTTAAGTAGTAAATAGTCTTACCGAAGATGTTGAATGTGACATAGCAGTAAGATTTTACCTGATGGTTAGGATTTTGAATGAAGTGGCATAGAGTAGACTAGTAGGTACCTATAGTAGGTTGGTATACCAACCTAGCGTAGGTACTACACTACCACCTACGCCAAGCAAGCCAACCCGCAACCGTATCCCACCAACTGGCCTCAGACCCAACAACAGGGGGGGGGGGGGGGGGCAGCTGTGGAGTCTATTATCGTCAGGGAATAGGTCTGATTTGAAAAAGAACCTCTTCTGCTATTAATCATCCTTAATGGTTAAGAGTGACATCACGCAGCTTCGAGTTAGGGAAAGTGCGCGGGTGACGAAAACTCGTCGCCTAACGGATCTACAAAACGAAACCTGAAAACGGAGGTCAAGGGTGCTGATTCGCCGTGAAACAAAGCAAAGAAATACCAACTCTTCAAAGAAACCAGTTGAGGTACAAGACGGGTTGCCAACCCATTGACGGTCCCACCTTGGTCTCCTTCTGCCGAGTTTTGGTGAAGTGGCAAATCCGACTGATTTGCGAGACCGTCTTAATTGAAAAGTTCCGAGAAGCCTTTTGACGCGGCCGGCGAGTTTTTCCACTCTAATCAACCAGTTTGTTGGGAGAACTCAATGGCCTCTAATTCTACGCCTGCTTGATCCCCCTTTCATTCCAACCAAACAAACCGCTGTGGTCCAGGGCACCACGGCATAAACTGGCTTAAACAAAAAATTAAAATGCTACTTAAACTGCAGCATAAAACTGTAACTCAAACCGCTGCATAAAATGGAAACTGCAACTTAAACCGCGGCATAAACTGCTGCATAATCCAGCAACTGCAACTTAAACCGCGCCGTAAATCTGCATAAGCTGCTGCTTAAACCGCGGCATAAACTGCTGCAAACTGGCCCATTAAAAAACAAACTTATGCAGGAACCTGCTTAAACTGCCGCATAAACCGCTTTCAAGACTTAAACTGGCTTGATGTTATCTTTTACAAGGGGGATATTAAATGCGAGAAATAGGTAGGTACGTGATCACCTATTTTCAGTTTCTGCTATTGAACTGCTATTCAACTAGGGGCCATTCCCTACTGGCTACGCCAGCCAACCCCCAACCGTATCCCGCCTGGCCTCAGCCCCAACAACTCGTTTTCCCATATTGTGTAATTTTTTTCTAGAGAAATACAGATTTTTGTGATTTTTTTGTGGGGTGGGTTGAGGGGGGGGGGGGGGGAGAGGTAGCGGCGTAGCCTTTGGTCACTCCTTGGCCCACCACCATCCCAATTCCCTGTCAACTGCTCCAAACTCTGATTTCCACTTTAGGAGCTCAGATACGCCACATGGAGCTACGTTTTGGTGGTTTCAGACTTTTCGCGCACTATGCTCGCCAAAATGGATTTTTCAAGACCAATTTCAGATTTTTCCGACCGCTAGAAGTGCCCTAGAATAAAGATGACCAACATCGTGTCACCCTCCTCCTCCTCCTCGGGTTGCAGCTTTAATATATTAGATTGCGATACCGTTGAAGAGGGTGCGGATTCAGTTCACGGACCAAATCCTACAGACGTTTTTCATTGGGAGACTGCGTGACTCGAATCTAACCCGACGCTTTCATATCGGTTTTAAAGGAGGTATGCGGTGGAAGACGATTTTATCCACGCGGATTATTTTTTTCTTGGAAGCGGAATTATGATGACAAATGCTAACACCCGCAGAGCTCGGATGTTTTACCGGTTGGTATCTCAAAACAAACTTCACCAAACCCCCTGAAGCGGGCAAATACCATAAAGAAATTATAAGTTAGGACGTTTGTTTATTTCATTACTTGGTGGCGTCAAAATTTGAGCCTTTCATTTAGCAGGAAGTCAAGTGAAGTGTCGTCATCGGAATTTGAGGCTGCTGAAGAGCAGAAGAGGTTTTCTGAAAGGCTTTGACCAAACAGTGTGGTGTCGTTTTCAAAGTAATTTTGAATCTTGATTTATGAAATTGTGACGGATTGTGTCATCTACTATATTGCAGCTCCAATCTGAGGAGGAGGATGTTCATTTTGGTTTATTATTCTTGGAATAATACACCTATGTATCGACGACTCCGATCGGTCGTCAAAATTTTACATTATCCGTTTCAAGAGGTCTAGATTCCAAAACCGAAATGTCCGTCCGCCGTCCCTCTGTACAGAGCTTCTTAAGAGATATCTTAAGTTTATAAACTATAAATAGATATCCTAATATCTTCAATGTTTTTCAATATCCGTTTTAAATTCGGTTCCAATGTCCTTCAGTTATTTTCCTGATTGCTGTCATTTTGTTGAGAGGAGAATATATCTCTTGAAAAATCTGCTCATTCTTAAGAATTGTATTATTTTACTGACCCTCAACAACTTTCCACCTACAGTCATAAAATTTAAATGATTTAATAATTAATATGAAATAATTTAAAGAAAAAAGTTAAATTGTTAAGTTTTTCAAGTAGAATTATATTTGACTTAGGCCCGATTTCACCAACCTCATGTTAAAGTTCAAGACTTGAAATTAGTTACCTAGCTACCTATTTTGAGGTTAGAGCTCAAGTTAGGGTAATGATGTTGCAAAAAAAAAAAAAAAAAAAAAAAAAAAACAACGTAAGTTCAAGTTAACGAGATAACTTCCGAAAATCCGCAAGTTGAAGAAGTGGAAGCCACCGTCCTGGTAACTAAGAGACAACAGCTGGTGAAACGCAATTTATTCGCTAACTCGTGTGTTAGCCTAACTCGAGGTGTTGAAACCGGCCCTTAGAGGTACATATAAAATTAACTTCATCATAAAATTAATCATAACGAAATCGAGGTAAAGTGCCTCGGATTCTAACGAAAATTCTCTTTAAATAAAAAGCAAGATTATATAAATGACACCCTTGCTGCCCCCTTTCTACGGGGCTACAGATGGGGTTTAAAACGCAGGCGGAGTGCAGGGAATTTGAGGGGATGAAGATGCCCGCCAAAATCCGAATGCCTAAAGGCTTAATGCCAGGCCGAATACATGTAAGTGCGGGATTCCGCGAGAGACTTCAAAAAGAGTACGGAGGCACGACCCTCGTGTATTTTAACGAACGTCTTAGCAGTTTTTTTTTTGTTTTTTTTTTTGTCATTTTAAGCAAATCGATGGGAAAACGGTGCTATACGAGGGGTCTCCGACGAAGCGATATTCGTGACCATGTCGGCTTTCAATATGTCATTCCGAACGGTAATGGTTATGGTTTATTTTTATCAGTACCTTTGACAGAATCATGTTGTGGCATATCTCTGAGGCTGTCGGGTTGCAAGCAGCTGTGTGGTTCATGTCACAAGAGGAACTGAAACTGGGGGGGCAGGTCCTCCGCAGCTCGAAAACTCCTCCCGCCTCTGCCGCCTCCCAAACTTCCTCCTCCCGCTGGTATAGCCTATAACTATGCTCACCCCCATCTCTACCACCCCCGACACAAAAGCCACCCCCTTTCAAGGACGTGTTGAGAACTGCGACGGCCAGATATCTATCTGTTGTCAGTTCACTACGCCACCAAATATACTACACCGCCAGAAATGGATTCTACGTTCAAAAGTACTTCGAAAACGACACCTAACTCGATCCCAGGGCTGAAAACCTTCAAAAAACCCTCCCGTAGCCCCATAGCGCCCCACAGGTTGGGGCGATCTGGCTGAAAACCTTGCAGGCACAACTGGATGGCAAATTAAGTGTTTTGTCAAAATTTCAGTTAAAAAAAAAAAACTCCTACTGCTCAAAACGGCTCGGACGGCGTACGGCCATTTCGTTTTTGGAAAACGACACCATATTTGACCTCCTGGGATGCTTCAAAAATCCCATTTGTAGCTCCACGAAAGTCCCATAGATTCCCGAGGTGAAAACGGATCGTTCTGGGACCCCACAAAACGGATTCAATCTCCAAAAACATCTAACTCGACCCCATAGCCGAAAACTTTCAAACCCCCTCCCGTCGCCCAACAGAGCCCCACGGGTTTGGGCGATCGGGCTGAAACCCTTGAGGGCACAACAAGATGGTAAACCATGTATTTGGTCATTTCCGAAAAAAAAAAAAAAATCATCACGGCTCGGACGGCGGCGAGTCAAACGAGTCAAAGCAGGGAGGTTGCTCACGTTGTCCCCCAAGATCAGTGGGATGAGTCATCTCGTCAAATTCGTTAAAAAAAAGAAGAAAAAAAATGAAATCGCTCGGGGTGTAGGTACTCATGAGCCAGAGATAACGTATACATAAAATTTATGTTATTTAATACCGTAAGGCGAATGACAAGATCCAGGTTCCACAACCGTTTCCGAACGATTATCTACTGATATATTTCAGTCCCAACAAATACCAACCAACAGTCCCATGGAGGCGCCCGCCTAACACTCGTACCTGCTCAAAGGAAGAGGGACCCTCAACTCATTGAGTCTCCTATGCCTCCACCAGTTAACCACCACTACAAACAACTTAGTCGTGTTCTTTGATCTCTTCAAACTCGACGAGCTTCCTACCATCTTCGACCGAACTGCTCTCTGCCTTCTCTTTTACCCTTTGGTCCAGCTTCTTCCTCGAGCTCCTGCCCTCGTTCACATTTTTCTTCTGTCGACAGAGACGCCTCCGGATCTGCCATGTTTGAGCCTCCAATCACTGGAGAAGTGGTGACTCCAATGTGATACAATTAAGGGAATTGAACCCGAACTCATGCCAATTTCTGTAAAATGTGAAAATAATGAGAAAAGAATCAAACTATTTGCCCTCGCATTTATACAAGTTGTAAAAAGGGGTTTCCCTCATGTGACCTCCTCCTAACACCCCACTAGGGGGGGGTCATACCCGAAAGATGCCAAGCGGCTGAACTGTGACCTCAGAGATCGACTGAACTGAAGACAATCAGCACATGTGTTTACATTATGACCTTAACTTCTATTTTTTCGGCTTTTGCCCAAGAACCAAAAAATTCGAACAACGCGTCCACACTTCAGCTTTGCCGCTCAGCATTGTGTGGACGCTCCTTTAGGACCTGATGACTCAATTTAAATACTTAACGCTCACTAATCCTGTCGGAACGTTTTCACGTCACTTCAACTTTTCCAGATCGACCATCCCCACAATCTTCATGGCTCGACTCACCCTTCCAACCTCCTAAACTACCCCCCACTTCATTCATTCCCGCAAGGTCAAACATGGCCCCATTCAACCCTCCACTGGCTCTCAGCTAATACTGACACACCCCACAACAAACACTTTCCCGCCTCACTCTAACGGCTTTCTTACCATTCCGAGTAAAATTTCAAGCTTCTCTTGAGTGTATATTACGACGGTCGATTCAAAAGAAATTGGCGCTTTGGTTCCGCAACTACACCGAAAAATGGTGATTATATGGAAAGTTAACTAGTTCATAACCTGAGGACGCCAATTAAAATGATTTTTCATTTTATTTTTTCAATTTTTGATTGAATTTTAAAGAAATGGCCAATATGAGACACTTTGAGTATTCCAATATTGCATTTGTCATGTTGGCTGTAGCAATGTTCCACGATGCTGCTAAGCATGAACTCCTGCTGGATTTCCCTGTGAACAAGGTGTTGTTTAATTAGAACGTAAATTATAAAATTAATCTTTTTGATGAAGCTGTTTTTACCTCTGGAGATTTTTCCGGAGATTTATCTGGCGATTTATCAGGAGATTTTTCTTTTCCGTGTTCCGGCGGTATTTCGGTCTTTTTCTTCCAAAACTTCCACTTGAGGTCCCGGCAATTGACGTGACGGAACAATAACAAAGCGAAGTCGACGAAGAGAAGACACAAGTTGATGGCAGCAGTGATTGCCAGACCGAACAAAGCTATGACAAATTTGGATCTGAAATAGTGGGGAAAAAAAAACAAAAAAAACAAAAACAATTGAGATCAACTGGAGGCAACGACGGAATTAGGAAGGAGGTAGTCAAAACTTACTTGTTCAAGTCAAATTCAGGCCCGCTCATAGACAGAACGACCAGAGTCATAATGTACATGAGGGCAGAGACAGTCAGCAATATGATGTGCTGTAGACAAAATGAAATTACTATGAAGTAGCAACAAGATGCCAAAACCCTGGCGAAAACCCTTCAAAAACATAAATGAAAGCGAACAGCGTCTTACTATGATGTACAGTTTCGGTTGGGCGTCGATCATGACGGAGCAGCTGAACAGGGCGAAGATGGGGATGATGGGGCAGCACACTCCGGTGTACAGCATAATGCTCTTCCCAGCTTCCATGGGCAGGCTGGCTTCAACGAAAATGCCAGCAGCTATGGCTGCAATCGCCTGAAACGTCAAAATGTCAGGAAAAACATCAAAAACAAAACATCAAAGGAAAAACTGGATTGATAAAAAAAGAGGAAAGGAACAAAGGAAGACTAGAGGAACATAAGGAAGAAGAAAAAAGCAAAATTCGGATACTCATGCAAATGAGAGCGGCTCTCAAACACATGCTACCTGGACCACTTTTGGAGGAAGATGTGGCGACGCAAACAGCCTGAACCGATCGTTGTCTTCCTAGCATGGAGCAACATTTCAACAAAAGAGGAGAAAAGAAATCAAAAGACTGAGGAGGAAAAAACGGGAAATGAAAGCACGGCAGGAAAACGAAGCTTTAAAAGCAACAGACCTGAAAAAAGAAGGAAAACAGCACAGAAGGACCAAGAAAAAACAAAACAAAGCACTGAAAATAGATGAAACAGAAGCAACACAAAAATTGGGTTAATTTAATAAAACCACTACTACGGAAAACAAAGAACCATGGTACCCTAGGCTCAATGGAATTTCTATCTATAGGATATATAACAACTTTAATATAATATATTATATTAAAGTTGTTATATATCCTCCCTTCCCCAGGGTGGGTTCCAGCAGATTTGAATCCATCCTCACTGGGCTGGTGGTGGGACTAATCGGCGTATAACCCGAGTAATCCTGGTGGAGTTGTGGGCAATTGGGGATGATGCCAGGTGAATGGAAAGGTGTTTTCCTGTATAGCTCCACAGCAGAAACTGACAGGCAAGTGGCAGAGATGTGAAACTTGTCTCGGGCTTCTGACTGGAGTGGCTTGGAGGGCATTCCCACCTTCGAATCCAGCAATCAGAAGAGGAAGGGAGTTGCATAGGAGAGTTACGCGAGCCGTGCACACATGAAGCACCACTACCCGGTTTGTGCCTCAACGCCACCCTTGTCATGAGTCATAGGCCCAACTCCATCTCCAAGGTTGCCACTGCCTTCGTCTTTTGGCCTGAGGGGATCCCGAGGCTTCCTCACCTAAAGGGCTTGCTCTTACATTGCGTCCATGAGTGTACAGCTCCTTCAAAGGCGCTGCCCAGCTTTTTGCAGCAGCCAGGAGAGGCCTAGCCGTGAATGCAGGCGAGCCTTCGTCAAACTATTCAATCCTAGAGATCCATAAGAGGATCATACTGCTGAACCTGCTGAACCAAGACTGGGATCAGTGGGTCTGTAGGTTCTCTGGGTTGTTACTCCTTGAAAGCCACATCACCCGAGCATTGCCAGATCTGAATTAGGTTCCACCAACCAAACCACAGTCCTCACCAGTTCAAAAGTTCTCAAGAGGAATGGGTTGGCCCAAAATTTGATGATTCTGGCCGGCTTCATCGTACGAGGTTTACCATCATAGCGTTGACCCAAGATCACACTCAGAATCTGCTTCTTTTTCTTAACAGCCGGCGGTGGAGGTGCATTTTCAACCACCTGATCATTAGCGTTAGGCGGCTGCATTAGTGCGATCGAAATCTTGTGCTATTCTCTCAAAATTAACTTGACAAAGTACAACAAACTGAGAACAACCATCACCAACATTAAGACAATGTTCTAGCTATGGAAACCTGCTTCCACGCAACAAGGTTGGCCATCAATGAATCGACATGACGAAGGAATAGAAGGAAAAAGAAAAGAAAAAAGACAGAAACAAAGAAGAAGAAGAAGAAACAAGAATAACAACAAAGAAATACAAAACAAGAAAACAAAAGACAACGACCGCAAAATGTTATAGAACAATAAATGCAAAATGAGGGACCCAAAGATCAAGAAAAACGAAATATGATCAAGAAATGAAGCAATAAAAGAAAAGAGCACAGACAACAGGAAGTCTGAAGGAATAAGTCAACTCTAGCAAACAGAAAGGGAAAACAAAGCACAGGAAACTAATAAAGAAAAACGCAGCATGTTGCCACAAGGGCATTCCCACCATGTCGGTCATCTAGAAAAGCTTTTTTTCGCTCAGATGTTGGGTCAGTCAGCATCTGGAACAGCTGCCTATACAAGTATTCCCCTTTTCACTGAAGTATAAGGTAAAATATTATTAGATTCTTCCGGTTTTGTTGATATTCCTGGTATTATCTGCAGGAGGATTGGTTGGTATAACGCGTCTGGTCAAGGTCAGTTGTGATTTTGTGTGGTGTGTGCGCTTCCAACATCTCAGCTGCCTGGGTGGTCTAAGTACTACAGGTACCTATGTCACTTGGTATTGATCATTGATGTTGTTGACACCTGGCGTCTTGTCCGTATCCTTCCTTGAATTCTTTTCCAAAAGGAATTATACAAATTTACTCTCCTTCCGCTCATTCGGGTCAAGCGTGCTGTTAAAAATTAATTCAACAGTGCAATCATTTTATTAAAAAATTTCTATCTGCGACTTTCTAAAATTTCTATATGCGACCGGAGGGTTTCTTCACTATATTCTCCATCGCTTGGAATATCCCAGTTATAATTAAAGCGTACACAACCATATCCACTAAAAGGGCAGCGATCATAACGCCCACCAAAACACAAATGGCCATCCACCTCAATCCAGCATAAGACCTGTAAATAAAAACGAAAATTACAATTACGTCACTCAATACATGAAGCATTAAGGGCGCTACTTGGTAAGATATTTACAAATTTCTGTTTATTTCTTCAAAATGAATCACGATAGAGATAATTCCGATTATGTAACCGACGATCGCGACAGCTAACAACGTGTACGTCTGCAAAAGAGAAAGGATAGAAATGTTCAATTGGTGGCGGCTGCGAAGGTTACTGTAACGGGGCCAGCGATTGGTGATTCGTGCTTGTGCACGAAAGAGGGCGGCGCAAAAAAGCGCGCGCGCAAATGTGCCCATTTCTTTTCAACTACTAACTTTTTCAATGGGGAAATTGCATAAACTTACGATTTTAAATTTAACCCTACCGTTTTATTGTTTATTTTATTATTTATTATTATGCTTCGGTAAAACATATTATGTTATAGAACATAATATGTTTAAACACTGAAATCAGTTTTTTTAAATTGTTGGAGGAGAGAAGAGCAAAAAACGAGTAGTGCAGTTTGAATTTTCTCGGGTCTGTCCGCGAGGCTATCCAACCTACGTCACAAACAAGGCAAAGCTCTCACTTGGGGCGCAAGTGTCTACAGCTTGTAGAAGGAATTTACGAAGGTTTATTATTTGATATAGTGAATAAATAATTCAGAATATATTATACTAAGTATAAGTCTTATAGTTTAACGTCTTATTACATCAGATTGACGGTGATTCGATAGCGTTCGTTGTGATGGGCTGGGAGGGGGGGGGGGGACATTCTTACACCTATGTATTCACGACGAGGGTAAAAAAATCAGATTGGCCTCACTACCTGAAACCGGTCCCAAAAACTTTTAATCGATTTTATTAAAAGATTTTAATTAAAACCCACACTTAGTGTGGAATTCGACAACCACTCATTTATCAACCATATTATAAAGTTATGGTGCTCATTTTCACTAGGAAGCACTCGGTGAGAACTAAAAACGTAATACGTTATTATTAAGTCTTGAGTGCTCACCGAGTGCTTACATACTATGATTGTGCTCGGAATCCTAATCGTTGAATATCCGTTGGCAATGGCCGAGTTGTGGGATTTGAGTCAGACGCGGGCCCTTAGCGTAATGTAAGCGTGTGAACCCATAATGGACTCTAACGACTGGCCTCAGTCTGGAACGCTAACCGAGCGCCGCTTCCGCGAGGCATTTATCTCAAACAGAGTGTTAATCGATTTAAAATTACACGCAAATGAGCGCAAGCCCGCCAAAACTTCTCATTTTAGACACTAAACCACTACTATTCAACGATTAGGACTCGAGCACAATCATACATCTTGAGTGCTTACTGAGCGCTGCTTGAATGTTTGCAGGGCGCTTGGTGCTCTCACTGAGTTTAGATCGGCGCAATAGCGCTCAAATCCCCCTCGGAAAAAGTTCATCCAAATAGACTTACGAAAGACGGATCGAGAGGATTTCGATTGTTCATTCCAGCAATTGTAGCTAAAACGGCCAAATTCACGATGGGCGAAGCGAGACCAAAATGAATCCCAAAGGTTGATGAAAGGGGCAAATCAGCCTCCAGTAATGCAGCCACAATCACCAGCGACAAACTCTGCAAAAGACAAGAAACACGTCAAAATGAATATAGGTAGGTGTGGTTGGATGAATGGAAATCGTTTTTTACCAGTTCTAGAGACCGAAGAATCGTTGGGTTCGACCAGTGGTAGAATTTACGAGGGTTGACGTAGCCTGAAGCGGGTGAGCTTGGTGGCGCCATTGCTGCAGTGGTTGAAGGTTCTTTGCCAATCCTGGAGCTAGCGGTCATTTGAACCTCAACCGTCGATCCTCCAGAGGTCGGATTGTTAAGTTGACCTGGTGGTGGTGGTGGTGGCGGAGGCGGTCTCCTGCCCCTCCTAGCGCTATCCATGTCGGAAGGGACACCTCTTCCTCTTCCTCTTCCTCTGTCAGCCATTCCTCGACCTCGACCTCGACCTCGACCAACTGAAAGAGACAATCAACATGCATAGCAGAGATTGGGGGCACACTTTGAAACTACCTGAACAACTAGACATGACTGAAGAAACTGGGCAACCAGGACCATGATCAACGTTGTGATCAACGTGCATAGGACGTGTCCCCAGAGCTGTCAGAAAATCCCCAAGCATTGCATAGCTACTCTCTCCATGTCCAACGCACCATCACGTAACAACGCCCAAGACAAAAAACGCCCCCATTATTAATCAGCAAGTTTCCAAAAATGATAACTCGCAGTCTGCGGCCATTTTATACCTTAAAGCTCCGCAGTTGCAGCCCAAACTCAAAATGCCACCAAAGTCTCAATTTTTCCTTCCACACTGTCATTACCTGGCTGGGGGGGTCTCTCTGGCTGTCTTTCTGGAGTTGGCGAATCTTCAGAAAGAGACCTAAAACTGGATGGACTCTGAAAAGCACCACAAGCAGATAGTGAAAGCGAGTTCACAGATAATTAAAATTAAGAAAGAGACGACATACCACAGGTCTTCTTGACATGGTAGTAATTCAGCAGAGTCACGAAACTTATGCGTCAAAAGCGTTGGAGAACACGACTGTTACAAAGAGGTCAATCGTTTACATTTAACTCTACTATGCAACAATCGAAAAGAACAACAATATGACGAGCTGGTTCATTTCACTTGCGATTTTTATGTGCATTGAAATATCTTACTCTGACGGTAGTTGCAATGATAAAATAGATTAAATAAAAGTCGGAAAGGCAAACAGATTGAAATATTTCTCATAGTTTGTTAAAATCATAGGTGCTTGAAAGTTGAAAATTACTATGATTTTAGCAAACTATAGCAAACTATAGCAAACATAATATGTTTCTCATATATTATATGGTTCTCATATATTATATGAGAAATATTTCAATCTGTTTGCCTTTCCCACTTTCAAGCACCTGCGATCTTTATGTAGGTAGTTACAATAACGATAACATGGAAACAAGGGACAGAATAGTGAAGATAAACATCTGTTTCTCACAATCAAAGTCTGCTGATGAGGCCACCTCAGACTGGCCAGCCGCGCTTGCTGCCAGTGTTAAGATGACTACGTCCTGTGCGAGTCAATGAACAACGAATACACAACCTTTTCGTTGCAATTTGCCAGTTATATGACCCAAACAATGCAACAAACTCCAGTGTACTTAACTTTAGTCCTCAACAACCGCTACTTCAGACGACGAATTGTAAGGCTAGTTTTTATTTTTATTTTTTATTTTTTATTCTCAATGTACTGGTTTGTTGGGAATACCTTCTTGGCCTGTTTCAGCCGGGTGCGTAGTGGGGCGACTGACTCACGCTCAACCTTCTGTCGCCCCACTACGCATTCTCAATTTGTATACACTGATGTGTATACACAATGTGTATACATGCCATTATTCCGACTTTTTATTTTATCTATTTTATCATTCCGACTACCGTCAGAGTACGATATTCCAATTACATAACAATCCCAGGTGAATAACCAATACCACGAGCTGTCCATTCAACGACTTTCTGTAGCGAAATGTTATTCCTACTGGTTTAATACAATCTTCCCATCAACGCTATTGCTATGATCGCGGTATTTCAGCTCCATTTTGAGATGGGGCAATTGCGTAAGTCGGACATGGACAGCTATATCGACCATAATGCAATTTAGTCCAGGAACGTCAAATAGGGTGATAGTAGCGCTAAATGAGGTAGAAGATTTCTTTGATTCATCTTGTATGTCTGTTGGAGAAGTTAAGTAATGAATCAAAGTTTTCGACCTCCAAACCCTTGGTAACATTTCGAGGGACCGAGAAAACCACGAAATCCTCCCCTCGTTTTTGGTCTACAACTTGAAAATAACGCATCCTATCAGAATAACGCCCACCATCAAAGGTAGAGAGACTAGTGAACGTTTTTCCCAGACTTAGAGGAAAGGTTTCCAGCAACACTAATTAGTTGACATCCATGGAGGAATAGAGGGTTTGAAGGTACTATGAGTAGTTCACTACGTTCCGTAGGGATTGCGCCACCGTCGACTATGGCACATGAAGTCCTATTCAGTGAACTCTCCTCTCTATTCCTCCATGGTTGACATCATTAATGATGTCGAAGATGAAGTTGGAGAGGTTATTTCGTAGTTTCTGACGATTTGTAGAAAGTTCCTCACACGCTAGTGCCACGGTGAAATCGAACCGTTCTGCAACCCCCAAAAATGGTTTCTACGTCCAACAAGCCATCAATTGAATTGAATAGATGAGCGCAACCTTTTTGTTATTACGATATATTTAATGAGCAAGAGAAACTAAGAAACAGTAGGTATCTAGCGAGCAAACTATGCCACACAACACATCATCCACGTGATGCTCATTACGTTAACAACTGCACCCTAACGACCGATGCGTAATAAAACCTTATGCCGATCAGAGGTAACGAACGGCTCAGGCTGCAAAAATCGTTTTGGAGTCGTTGGAATCAGCCTAAAAAGCTCATTCCATAGACCCTTGTACCAACGAAATCGGACAAAAACTTTCGTCCCCCTATTGAGGCCTCCTTAGTTACACATAGAGATAAACAACTTTCGTCGTGAAGGACCTCCCGAAAACCGATGAAGGGGATGAGGGAGGAAAAATCAAGGTAGCCTATAACCACCCCCCGAACTCGCTGATAACAATGAGACCACCCTCATGAAAATCTGTTGAGCCGCTCGGGCGTGATGCTCTGTACACAAACAAAAAAAAAAAAACATGTCGAAGAGGTGAGCGCACCTTTCCATTTTTTGGAAAAAGGTTGCGCTAAAAATGCTTGTGTTACTTGTCAACGTTGAAGCTGATCAGGAGAACCGCCCTATTGAGGAACAGATCAGGAGGAGCCGTCCTCGGTTGGGTTGGCGTCGTATAAATTAAGGAATACGGTTTCATTATGAATGCGTACCGATATATTTGCCTTAAGGAAAACAATTTCATTAGGAAGGCTGTTTTTGTTTGCTGCCGTATGTGAGATCCTCATAGTTCTTGGTGAGATGTTGCATAAAAATGCATAAGATGTTCAATAAATAACATTGAATGGCCAATAAATTCGACCCCATAGCTATAGCTGATACCCTTTAAAAAAAAGCCCTCCCGCAGGTTTGGGCGATCGGGATGAAAACCTTGCGGGCACAACTAGATGGTAAACCGAATATTTTTTAGATTAAAAAAAAAATTTCCTACTGCCCAAAACGGCTCGGACGGCGGACGGATATTTAGTTTTCGGCATCTAGACACTATATAGTACCTACCCCGTCCCTGAACTAATTGACGAGGCATCCAGGGCAAAAGTAACGTCAACGGCTTGATTTTTGAGGTTTTGTAAAAGTTGAACTTCACAAATCATACCTTCCCCCACCTTACCATATTAACCAATAAAGAAAAAAATAACCTACTCGAAAAATTTGTTTATTCGTTCAGTTTTAGGGTTTGAAGGCTTCCAAACCTCCCTCAGATAACATTTTTCATATTTACCCAAAGTTCTTAGTCGATTATGAACCTCAACACCTCGTCGACATCCAACTAGATCATTTCGCTTTCCTGCCGGCAAAGAATATCCGATAAATTGGGAGTCCGATCTGCAAAGCTCCGTCGATGAGAAGCATGGCGGCCAACACGGCGAGGAAAATCAATCGGGCTATGGAGGCGTTCATGTCCAGACGGATGAGTTCCGTTCCGAGTTTCAATTCTGCTCTGAGGTTGTGGAAACTGTGGAAGTCGGAGGCGACGTAGACGAAGACTATAATGTAGGCGATGGCGCCGAGGAAGAGGAAGTTGACGTCCTGAAAAACACGAGCTTGGCACGTCATAGTTGACAAGTTACAAGCAGGAAAATAAACTATATTTTGTAATTTTTACACACGTTATCTCTTCCACTCAATACAAAACACGCAACATCGTCATACTTAATTTATTCTTTGATTGGAGTAGATTTGTTTCGTTTGGTGGGTACATACTGCCTGAAGAAAGAGCAGAAGACTACAAGCAGTGCTTTGAAGTATAACCAGCTTAGTATCGTCCAATTATTAGGCAGTACGAGCGTAGGCACTAGGTATTTAATTTTAACAAAGAAGTAAAAACGCTGCAAATTTTACACAACGCTGTATTATTCTTGATATATAATAGGTTAATTGGGCAAACATTAATTCTGTGTCATTAAGAAAATATTTTTGAAAAAAAAAAAAAAAAAAAAAAAAAAATTGGACAGATGAGGAACCTTGAAAAAAAGAAAGGATTTTGGGCCCAAAATTACTCGGAAAACGACTTCTTATTTGACCTGCTGAGATCCTTCAAAGTCCCATTTGTAGCCTCACGAAAGCCCCATAGATCTCCGCGGTGAAATCGTTCTGGGACCCCCAAAAACAGATTCCACGCCCACAGATACTGAAAACGACATCTAATTCGACCCCATAGCCGAAACCCTTCAAAAACCCCTCCCGTAGCCCCATTTTAGCCCCATAGCGCTAACAGGTTTGGGCGATCGGGATGAAAACCTTGCGGGCACAACTAGATCTAGTTTACTTCAAAGGTTTGTACGTACAGTAGGTCCCAAACCGTTCGGGACTGACCAGGCCCCTTTTTGGCGGTACTGCTTCAATACGCTATCTACCGTCAGTCCACTGGTCTAATATGCTATAGATAGCATAGATACGGTAGATTCTACCGTAGAGCATGCTGTCTATTATGAGAACTGGGCTTAAATAGGAATAAATTTCTTTCTTATTTAAGCCCAGTTTGGCGCGATGTTGCCTACCGTGCCCGCCCTTATATTATATTTAATATAATATAAAGGCAAAATATAACATAATATTTGATATAATATAAGGGCGGGCACGGTAGGCAACATCGCCCCGGTAGATATTGAACAGGTACCTCGAGAAGTAGTTCAATCAACCTTTTACTCCCCTGTGGAGCAGCTTTGCAAATCTGCCGAGAAGAAATTTCCGTACCACCCATCCGAAATTTCATTTTTTTACTTCCTCTCATCCGTACATATTATGAGCTCCATTTCTGTATAACAAAATCTTGACCTTTTCTCGGTTCTCCTAGCTAAAAACATGAGTACCGATAAAAATATCACTTCCCTAATGGAATGGTTGGTAGGTAGATAACAAGACCCAGATCAGGCTTAATTAAGCTGTTCATGCTTATCATGGAAGAAGGAAGAAAGATCGCTTCGTACTTATGTTAGGTACATAATATGCTTTCATAATATTATTGTGACATAATTGTACCTACATTATATTAGGTACATAATATGTAGGTACATAATATTATTATGTACCTAATATAGAGTCAGAAACCAATTATTCGCAGTGTAGTGAACCTGTTTAGGTACATTATCTTTGATATAAGAATACTGTACAATAAGAATATTATTCTCATTCAACTTTGGATGATGAGGTTGGTGTACTTAGATATCACAGCATGATCTTAACATGTTTCCACATAGGTAAAGATCTCACTTTCATAAATAATTATATTTCCTAAACTAAGAACGCTTAATTAAGAATGAACAGCGTTTTAATCAAATCCTCAATCATTATTGACAAGAATAAAATGGGTACCTAAATAGGAAGTATTAATAAAGAAGAATGAGCCGAAATTCCCCCATTTGAAAATGTGGTAGGTAGGTAGGTAAATTTATATATTGATATCATCGTGATCAGAATCGCCAGGGAGATCAGATGTACTGTAGGTAGGTAGGTATCCAGGGCCGTGGAGAGAAAATCCGAGCCCGGGGGCAAAATTCATCGGGCCCCCTAAAAAAAAAAATTCTCAAGAAAATCCGGGGGCAACGGCTCCAGTGCCCCCCCCCCTCTACGGGGCTGTAGGTATCCATTATGAAATGTAAGAGAGTCCTAATAAGCTAAAAAATAGGCTAGCCCTAATAGGCTAAAAAATAGGCTAGCCCTAACAGGCTAATAGGCTAAAAAAAAATAGGCTAAAAAATTCATAGTATGAATTTTTTATAGGGAAGTCTGTGATAAGGGGCGCAACAAAATTTCAATACAAACAGTCCCTCAAAATTTCAATACAAACAGGCCATCAGAGCGAATCGGAAATTTCCGGACGGGTTGACAACGCTGCTGAGGCGTTGTAGCTATTCATAGTGGAGGTTACGGATGTTTAGGTTATTAATTCCGAATTGCTTAAAAACAAGTATGGACTGCGAGGAGAGCTGAAGGGTTCGCATCCTCTCCCTTTTTAGTTCAATCTCGAATCAAGTTCAATTCTGAACTGATCCTGGACCCGCTGAACGTACAAACATCAAGAAACAACAAAAGAGGCTAAAATAGGGTTTCGAGGCCAATATTTCGAAATTTCCCCCCGGATTGCGCCTTTTCTTAAGTCAAAAGCAGCGCCCTTTCAGCGGTCCCAGTCCGGCCCTGACATATGGTAATCTACCACTACTTACCACTATCAACGGTAGCCACTTGCACTTGTATCCCGCCGCTGACATCCGCGCCATCAGAAATACCGGGAAGGCCGTGAAACTGGTCACGTACACCATGCTGAACTCCTTGCTGGATATCGTCAACATTTCTCCAGAATGCAGGAACATCAACCCCACAGCGAGAGTCTGAAGAAAAAAAAAGCAACCTGCCAGCACGCCATGTTTGATTGAACATTTACGCAAAATGAGTCAACTTACGGACTCAACGAACTTGGCGAGTGTGTACCAATCATCGGCTCTTGATCTGACGAAGGCTTTCCATTCCACTCCACTCAACCTACGGATCGTTTTCATGATTTTGGATCACTTCCCAATATTTTTAACATTTCAAGTCACAGAACGTTGAAAACCGTGGATCGTTGCCTGGTGCCACACGGACAGCAAACCATTTAACGTTCAGGCAAAAACGAAGATCCCTGAAATGAAGAAATCGTCAAATTAATAAACATTAAAATAAAAACAAATTTGTGGACGTGTTTAGTACTTAATGGCTTCATTTGCCTAGAACAGTGTCTCAAGAAGGGACCTTGGTAGAGGGGCGAGAGCCAAAAAGTGGGTGACAAAGGGACGTCGAACGTGCGATTGACCCCAGGCGCAATGATATCCTATGAAACTTAGTACGGAGAATGGTGACTGAGGGGACTCAGGGCCCCACACTTCTAAACTCGTCAGCCCGTGTAGCCCCCAAGGGGGCGGATTCCCCGCGACCATGCTCGGTCCTCCGGGAGGCGGCATGCCGATGACCAACGGCACCATGAACTGCATGTCCCCTCCAATGGGCTATTCCCAAATAAATTCCACGGTGAGTCGCTGCATGAACTCCATCAACTCCAACAACTCGGGCCTGTCAATCGCCGCGCAGTTGTCGGAATCGTGAATCTAGCTTATCAAAGTCGAAAATCGAAGGTAGCAATTTTTGTAGGGAATAGCTGTAAACAAGTGCTAACATGCTCCTGAAGGCGGAACGAAAACGAAATCGAGACTAAACTAAACGAGATGAGCGGGCGATCAAAATAAACGCACGTTCAAGTTAGTTCAACGTTTCCCTGTGAATAATTGTGTCTCGTGATTTCAGCAGAAGGATCCCTAGAGGTCAAGTAAGATCTCGTTTCCCGAGTAAATTTGGACGCATAATCCATTTTTTGGGGTCCCACATCTGTCCATTGTACAGAAAAAATAATTTTTTATTTTTCAAAAAATAAATTAATGATCTAGCATTAATTTTTGCACAATTAACTTACTTGTGTCAAAGAATAATAAACCCTTGTGTATTTAATCAAAGAATAATAAAACCTTGTGTCAAATTTGCAGCGTTTTTGTGTACGATGTGGCAAGAAGCCGGGCCTAGATTTCTAATTAACGTCTTTCTGGCATCTTAGACCTCATCTTCGAGTGTGAGGCCCTGGAGCGCAAAAGGTATTCTGCTCGGGGATCAGTGGACTGGGGAGAGATACTGGCGCAACAGGACCTGGTAGGTGGACCATTGAACCTCTTCAAGGGCACAGATCTCCTACTGCAGTAACACCAAGAGGCAGCACAACGGGTCTACAGGGCTTGGTGAGGGAAATGGGGGGGTCTTCTTCAGGATTAATCTAGTCCAATCTAAACTAACTTACAGCCCGTTGCATAATTCTGTATAACAATACCATTCAGGTAGGTACTTATTTTCTGACTTGATAAAATAGGGTAGTGTAGAGCACATCGATTTGTTGGAAAAACAGAAGATATGATTTGTTCAACCTCAACATAACCGATATTCAGCCTTTTTTCTTCTTTTTTTAGGGCAATTTCTCCACTATTCAGGGATTATCAGGTTCCCGATTTTTTTCTGTTTTCTTTTTCAGTCCACCCTATTACACAGGGCCGGTCTACTACTGGTGGGACAACCCACTGCTACAGCATCGCTTCTTGTTTTCTTTTTCTATTCCTTTCCATTCTGGAGAACACTAAGTGACAACATAGAAGTCTTCTCGTCAAATGTTGTCAAGCTACATCGACATAAACGGAAACCGATCTGAAAAATCGTATACTACAAAGTGAGGGTCATGCCGAGATCAGAAGAGTTTGAGGAAAATCCTGTCAGCGCATTTAAACATTCTCTCCACAGTGAGAGCGTGCTTGATCTGTTTGACGCCCAAAGCCTCGTAGTGCTTTTCATGATATTCTGGAGGTTTGATGATTTTCTCTTCGGCTTCTTTCAATATTTGATTTTCGAGGTACACTCGCTCGACGCACTCGTCCTTATCGGTCTCTTCCAAGTCGCTGTCGTGTGTTTCCTCTTCGGCTTTGACGACGGCCGCTTTTCTGTCCGAGTAGGTGAAGTTGGGGATGGTGAAGTGTATTGACCTGGAATAAGATAGCGTTAGGGACATCTGGACTTGGTTCCATGAGGGTCGCCCTGCTCCGAACTGTGTACCAAGCTGCGCTGAAGAGCCCATCACGGATAGTGTATAGCAAAACGCCCTTACTTTTTGCCAATCCTCTTCAACTTCTTGGCTTCTTCTTCGGCCAGTTTCTTTCGAACCATGTTGTCTTCCTGGAAGAACGGATGCTTCGCGAACCCTGGTGGGCCATCAGAAAGAGGTAGTTTGCCCTCAAACACGAGCTGCTTCTCGCGGTCTATTTCCCATTTCCGTCGTGCCTGCAAACATCATCAGTGGATTCAACATAGCTGACAGACATGAAGGGCCTTGAACAGCAGGCCTGGATTTGAACGATGGCTTTGGATGCTCCATTTGAAGATCACCTCGATTCGGTTATGGACGAGTTCCCAATTAGCTTCGATGAGTCGATCCGACAGTGTCAACATGTAGTTCCGGTCCATCAACCGGACGGTTTCAGACTTCATCAACTTGAGCAGCCTATCTCGAACTACGCTGTCTGAAAAGCAATAAGAAATGGGCGTGCTCTGCCACCACAGGAGGCCGTGCCGTTCGTCTTTGATGCTCTCCAAAAGAGCGTTGCAGTGTTTCCTGTCCAAGACTGCTTTCTGCCTGTCGTTCATTTTCGGTCCTCCGGGCGGGTCTTCGTCCGGCGGCCGGTTCACCGGGTCGTACATGAGCTTCTCGCCGGACGGCATCCCCGATTGTCTGTTGGGAATCGACGTACTCTGCATGGCTACTGCGGTTTGCGACATATTCGAGCTCGGGACGTTCGTCACGGAGGCCATCATAGCAAAAAAAACAATCACGCAAGATTACTCCCGAAATTTTGACAGCGAAATGTCTGCCAATTTTGACGCCAAATAGTCGTCGATGGTTGCCTGGTTAGTGACACAGTAACCAATACTTAAACTCGCTTTGCAAATAGAAAAGCAGGAGACTGCTCGTTCCCAGCAATTCTCACTCAGCAGTTGCAGGGTTCCCACTTTTCCATGGCACTCCCAGACTTCGCGAACCAACAATTGGTTCGAGCAGTAAAATCGAATTATTAGGGTCCGACTATTTACTATGCACAAGCACAATCTTTCGGTTGGAGAGGAGGGAAACCCCAGACTGGCGCAGTCTCCTGAACCCTGGTGTGGTACCGTCCAGGAATGACTGCTTCCCAAACCAAATTTCGGGAGACCTCACATCCGTGAAAGGTCCTTTTCCTTCATCTAGCCACTAACGTGGTGTACAAGTAGGCAACAGGGTATCTATAGTATTCCTCAATCATAGCCCTAACAACAGTGGTGTTTGAAACGTCTACCATCACCGACTGCCGATACATCTTACAATGCGTTCGGGTAGCAGCGGGCCCTGGTATTCGCCGCCTCGGTTATCCAACAGGCGGAGTGTACGGAATGAGACGTACTACGATCCGGAGGTTCAAGAAAGAGCCATGCAACTTGCGGATTCCCTCATGCGCCACGAAATGGCAAAGAGAGGAAGAAAATTTAGGTTGCTGAAGCCAGAGAATGTCATGAAATTCGTGTTGATGGTGAGATTGACCGTGTCAGAATCCACTTGCCACCGTGGCTGATTTGTACCTCGAGTATTGATTTACAGGTGATTACTATCTGTTCATACCTCACATTCATACATTCAGACTACCACACTAAGGTACACAACGTCTTTGTGACGCAAATTGGAACTGCAACTCCGTTGTTCCCTTCAATGTTCCGCGTCAGTTCCATGTCTGTCCGGGTGAACCTGGCGTCGCCTTTACTGGTGAGGCACCTTCAACTGTCCTCAGTGGGCTTACAAATTCAACAAAAGCATCCCCAACATTAAATTCTGATTTCAGGACATCCTCCTCATATTAGTGATATTCATCCACCAGCTGATGGCAGCCATTTCTCTCTTGTTCGGGATAATCGACACCCAGTTCACCGATGGGAGTGAACTGTTGTACTTCAACTCGGGACTGTTATTCGCGGGGTCGGCCGTCTGTTTATTGGAAATGGTCGCTGTGATATTTTCCGCCCAGCTGCAGAGGAGGTCGTCTTCTTGGGGTTCTTCTACACTTAATGAGGGCTCTCAAAGAGGAGTTGTCGATGCTGCTTTCCTCTGAGGAGAATCACAATGCAAGACTGTCTTCAGCGCAGCTTTTTAAGTTTGGTTTCCATGGAAGTGTGCCAGTTACATACAAAAAATAAAGATTGGTTATTCCTATTGGGCAATCAATTCTACTATTGTCTGCATATACAGTGAGCATACGCATAAGCTGATTCAGTCACTGGTGTATCGGGTTATGGTTCATCTCGAGGTACAAAGCTTGGTGGAGCAGTCTCATTCAGAAAACCAGAGAGTGAGAGACTCTTGGGATGAATTTAGATCGTGTGTTGAGGCGACCACTGACCCCCGGGGTTCATTAATAGAAGACTGACCCCTGGCCAATGGACTAAATAAAATGGCCCTCAACAGGTAAACATTTGTCTGGCTGCTGTTGAGTAGGCCAACCCTCGGACTATGCGTGTGCCACCGCCTACACCTGGTAAGGGGCCTCACCAACCTGCTTGGGAGAGCAGGGACCCCACCTCAGTAATAATTAGCTCCAGCCAGCTCAGTTATTCACTTTTTAGCGCAACCTTTCCAAAAAATGCGAAATAAAGGTGCGCTCATCTCTTTGACTTTTTTTTTTTTTTTGTGTGAGGGTGTGTGTGTGTGTGTGTGTTTGTGTATCACAGCATCACGCCCAAGCGACTGAACAGATTTTCATGAGGGTGGTCATTGTGATCAGCGAGTTCTGGGGTGGTTATAGACTATCAAAATCACCTCCGATTCGTTAGGACGTTAGATACCTAGTGTGTCAAGTAACGAATTCTTAGTTACGGGTTTGGTTTCAATAAAGAAGAATTGATGGCTTGTTTTCATCATGACCTGACTGAGTTTCAGAGCAGTGGAGATTTTTGTGGAAGCCTTGGCTGATAGAGACCTGGCAAGGCTAGTTCTCCTTATTAACCCAGCAACCATCAGTGAAGCCCTGTCCATGAGGTTGCAATGGGAAGCTACTTCACAGGTAGTACCACGTGCTTCTACTGCAATAGGTCAGGACATTTCAAAGCAACCTGCCCAGAACGTCAACAGAAGTGCAGAGGCAAGACAGCGTAATATGCAATAATATATTATATTATACACAAACGACGATGACCCCACATGTTGATATTGCACAAACCTGGCGGGTATTGATATTGTAAGAGTGGTGATCAATCAGTTAAAGTTGTATGCTCGTTGATTCAGGTGCTGGCATCTCTATTTTGCGTACAGATATGGCTAAAATGTTGTGCCTCACGATTACGCCTTCCCAACATAAGGTGCAGACAGTCCAGGGAGGTCTGAAGGATGTGGATGAGGAGTACTTTGTCCCGATGACATTTGAACAGCCAAATTATCAACAATGGTCTCAAATTGTCTTAGTTGCTCCCATTAAAGACCAAGCCATCCTAGGTGTAGATTCCTTGCGGGGAACCGAAGCCTGTATCGAAAAGGGCCGTAATCAGCTTGTGATGAGTCGAGTGGTTGTTCCCGTGATGTCCCATAGTGAGTGTATTGCTAACCTGCGAACATCCAGGTTGGTTTGACCTTCATTCCTCCTTTCCAGCAAGGCCGTCTTTAGTCTTTCCAACAACACTACTTCATTTTTGGATTACACATGGGTTTATTATTGTTTGAACATTGCTTAGTTGCGTTGTGGGGTAATAATGCACACCGTGCTTCTACAAGAGGTTTGAAAAGTTCTCAAACTGCAATCTTGCGGCACCAAGGCAACCTTGTCAGCCAGTGTGATTTGTGATTGTATCAGTCAGTAGAACTTTCAGTGCTTTTTATCCGAATCTGTTTAGTGAATAGTTTGGTGCAGTCGACCAGCATCATGAACATTGGTCGGGCGTTTTATATCAGACTTGTTGAAGTGGTGAGTTCGTGATCAGTGAGTATGGGCGGTGAGATAGTCCGCAGTGGAGTTGGAAATGACTATGCGTGTGGCACACCAGTCAAAAGCTGTTGGACTCTCCTGTAGACCGACCAACTAACAACCGCCTCGATCTTCTTCTGTGATACGTTTGTATTGGGTTCAGATCCCTCCATGCCTTGCAGCGTTCTCTCCTGCTATTCCATTTTTCTTTCCTTTTATGCATCTTAGTCTTCCAATACCCTATCTGCTTCTATCTTCCTTCGGTGGTTCCTACTTTGGGGAGGAAACCTTGAACTACTTCCCTGCTCTCTCTTTTCGAATCCCATTGAAGACCATGGAAATTTTGTGCATAATGTGTGCAGCTGGGTTAAGTGAATTACCAACTAATCCGCACCCAGCCATGGTTAGACCGCGTTGGCCAGTGGCAGAGATCACAGCACAGCCGGGGATGGTAAAGACCCTGCATCAGCAGCATGGACAATGTCCATTGGACATACCATGTTGGCTGAGCTAGACTGTAAACGGGCGAATATATGTCTCCATTTACAGAGGCCGCAACTGAGATATAATATATCTGGGTGGGTCTCTATGCAGGACGCGGGAGCTTCAGGAAGCATTTAAACAGGATAGGTGTCATAAATGATGAACCCGCCTGTCGGTTCTGCAGAGATGAGAACAAGGGCGTACGCAGGTCTTCCTTTGGGGGGGGGGGGGGGGGGGGGGGCTGAAAAATGTTGCAGATAGGCATGCTGCCAGTTAGGGTAGTTAAATTAAAATTAAAAACGCTGCAAATTTTACAGAAGAATTTATTATTCTTTGATATATATTAAATGTACGACAATTAAATCTGTGTCAATGAAAGATTTTTGAAAAAAAAAAATTTTCATTTTTTTTCACTTGGAAAATATTTGACCTCCTGGGATCCTTCAAAAATCCCATAATATATATAGCCCCAGGAATGCTCTATAGATCCCCACAGTGAAAAATGATCGCTCAGGGAGCCCCAAAAATGGATTCTACGTCCAAAATACTTCAAAAACGACACATAATTCTACCCCATAGCTGAAAACCTTAAAAAAAAAAACTCCCGTAGCCCCATAACGCCCCAGTTAATTCTAGTCTTAAATAGTCAATACTGGTTTTCACAATTCCCCTCCGTGACAACTGGTTGTCACTAATGAAAACTAGAATTTCCTGATGGCTCAATTGAGGCAGTTAAAACTAGAAATTTATTTGCCAAGGGGGGATCGGATACTGCGGCCATGTTTTGATTCCTCTACCTTAGTTCAGCGACCAAAAAAGCTCGTAATCCGCGGAGATTCAGTAGAATATTGCCTGCCGTTAGAAGAAATGTTTGACGCGATTGACGCCGCACATAGGCCCTATAGTATATAGGGCATGGCGGGAGGGATGGCCTGAAGGTTAACCTCAATAAAAACTGCACGAAAATACGCTAACGTCACTACCAATAATAAATATTTTTCATCGCTGTGTGAAACTTGCAACAAAAAAAAAACCCCCCTGGGAAAGAAAGGACTCGTTTCCAAGCCAATTTCACACACAGAATTTAATAGCAGATGTCAAATCGATCTCACAGACATGCAGTCGCAGCCTTATATGCAGTCTAGGTTATACTTAACTACTAGGATCACATCCAAACTTCTTCATCCAGCTACGTCCTCAACAAAGCAAGCGGGCTGAAGAGGTGGCAACAAACGTATTGGATTTTTTTTTTCTTCAAGTCTTTGGAGCCCCCGTTTTGCGTGTGAGTCGAAATTTGACAAACAATTTAACATCTATAATATGGCATATTATACGATACAACCGAATATTTTCCTTTTTATTAATGTCTTGCTGAACACTCAAATCGACGACAGAATCGCCATGAACAGCGTTAGTGAACCGGTGCGCCCCCTCAACAAACCAGCCTTCATTAAATGTTCAAATTTTGCAACTCCTGAGACCTGAAGATGAAGTTGACCACTTCTACTTCTTTCATAAAGGTCTATGTGGGGCTTGACATAGTAAGTATTGGTGGTGTCAGGTGATTAACTAAGTTGGGGGAGCTGACCGGACCCCAGTCTACAATAAGGGGCGAGGATTATAATAGGGCCCAGTTTGCAATCGCCCAAAGGTCTGTGGAGCGCGCAATCAGGATGTGGAGAGAATGCTTGCTGCAAGACCGATCTCCCTAGTGTTCACTAGTTGAAACTAGAAATAACTAACTTTAAAACTCACTTCTAAGAACGGACTTCCACTGGATTATTCTGGTTTGGCCTAATAAATGTTAGTTAAAACTCGTTTTAGCTGAAAAAATTCGAGTAATTTCTAGATCCAGCGGTGAGGGTGCCAGTAAATTCTAGTTCTCTCGAGGCAAAACTAGTTCTAGCGAAGGGGTCTTGAGAAAACTAGTAGTGACTATTAGTTAAAACTAATTTCGGGTATTAACTGTAACATATAGGATAACTATATATTTTTCGGATGTTCAGCCGGGTGGGGGGGGGGGGGGGGGGCTATGGATGAGAAGGAGAAAGTGGATCACCTCATCTTCGAGTGTGAGGCCCTGGAGCGCAGAGGTATCTTGCTCTGAGATCAGTGGGAGAGACTGCCGCAACAGGATCTCGTAGGAGGACTATAGAACCTCTTCTTCAAGGGTACCAAACTCCAACCATAGTAACTCCGAGAGGCAGCACAACGGGTCTACAGGCCTAGGTGCCAGGTGCCTTCAGGAACCCACTATTGACGTAAAACTCACTTCATTAACTTTCCATCAGCCCATCGGTGGGTCGTTGAACGTGCAGCAGTTGGCTCACTTCACTCACAAAGAGTCTCCGTCATAGTGGACTGCCTTCTATGCGACAGCGTTCAACCTTGAAAACGAGGGGGTCCACACTACAATCTCCTCGTCGATTCATAATTTTTCCTTCCAAGATTTTTTGTCTCATCAAGTCTCTGCAATTCATCATCCCATATCATTTTAGATCTTGGCAGTGGTTCTCAGTATGATGCAAAACCTGGCCGGGTGGAGTCTTGTTGCACGGGGCCATCATAACAATTTCGGTTGGGTACTTCAAAACACTTTCTATACCTGTTGGCTGATGGTCCTCGGAGCCAGACTGGACGCCGAGATGTTCGAACTTGAAGAATTTGAATTCCCCGTGGTACGTTGAAGCTGACAAAACGTCGACAAAACCACCAGGCTTAGAATAATCGACATCTGTGCTTTCAGGAGCTCTTCGCAACACTCGGTGGAGGGCTAAACTACGTGGGCGCAGGCATCAGCACTTTTGTTGACAATGATTACCTCTTGGACGTTCTATTGGCACAAGGGATCCTTGCTATAATACTTGCACTGATACTGTTTACAGAATTCGTCTTGTTGTAAGTAGAATTTATTCAAAGGCAACGCCAAATTGACATGCGAAGCGACTCATTTTACGTTTTGCCGTTTTTAGGCTTATCGATATGTGACTGGTGCAGAGGACTCGACTCTCGAAGAAGTCAGCTTAGTAAAATATTTTTCTAATCACAATAATGAGATGTTTCTTTATTCAACTACTCTGTAATAGTAAGGGGTCTGTGAGGGCGTAACGTGCCGCCCTGACGCTCGAGGACAAACTCATTGCTCGATTGGCATCCAAAATCCACTTCAGACTCAAAACACTTATTGATCGGCTTTTGACCCTTCACACTTCCGTTCAAGGCCTTGTCTTACTCATCCTGCGCCACCAAAGTGTGAAAAGGGGTTGAGGTTGGTCGAGGAGCCCCACGGTTGCAAAAAGTTATTCGAGGAGTTTTACGATGTGTGTGTGTGGGGGGGGGGGATTAATCGGTGAAAAAGTTTGGCGTAGGCGCTCATGAAGGTGAATAATGTAATTGTGAAATTCTCGGCAGAATATAAATTGCGTCAGTTGGCAAGTTGGTACCACAGGATGTTTTGCGGATCATACGAGCCGACTGAACCTAAATGGGCTATTAAATAATTTTCATTTTTATTTAAAAAAAAAATTACCATAGAGGAGGTGAAGAGTCTACATTTTTCCAACAATAAAAATCCCAGGCAAAATGGAGAAAAATCAAATGCCATCTGCACACGGGGCTCTTTGGAAGAAGTAAACGGTTGGAGGATACTTTACTATAAAGATTTTCACAATCACAAATTGATGGTGTTGAGAAAAGTCTGGCAGTTGACAACAATGATGCGTCATTGAGGTAGTCACGATTTTCACATTGAGAATTTGATGGGATTGTCAATTTGTGATCAAATAATATAACATTACTATTATTATCATATTGTAATGGTTTGCCATCACTCCTGTGATAAACGGCGTTCCCAAAACGCCAACCATTGGTGGAACGGTTAGGGGCGAAATGTCCGTCCACCGTCCAATCCATTGCCAAGCCAAAATTGTTTTTCCTCCTGGGATGTCCTTGGGTTTTCTCAAAACAAAAACCTTCCATATGAAGACCACAGGGAAAGAAGGGGGAATGTCGGAATTTTACCATTTTGAGAAAATTGAAATTTTAAGTTTGACGGGTTCTACCTACTCATTTTCATCCTCATGAAAGACTGGGTCGTTTTATTTTTCCTCATTAGTAAATCTTTTATCTAACGATATTACGGAAGGAAAATCAATTAGCTAATGATCATCCACAATTTTTAGATAATTTTATTGAAAAAAAAGGGTAGCGCAGTGGTAGAAGGGGACGTGTCAGGGACAGATCAGTATAAAAAGGGGGAGTATCAGAGTACCTACTAGTGAGATCTCCTTTCCTTTCCTCCATGTTTCACTACTTTGAAGCTAACACCTACGTGATAATATCACATTCTATCCTCACATATTTTTATAAGTGCCTTACTAATGAGGAAATTATCAGACCGTTGGCAACACTGATAACAGCAGGAAATAACACCAAAATCGAAACCTTCGCCAAATCGCTTCAAACCTCCAAACTTTACACCCTCAAAATGCCGTTGGAGACCGCATTGTGGTTGGACTGGTTTGAAAACCCCCTTAAATCGATTTCACGTCCAGAATTATCTTGCGACCGACACCGCACTAGACTGCCTGACCAGAGAGAGACATACAAAACTCACCTATTGACAGGTCTGCAGCTACCATTAATCGATTAGGTCATAATTACCTCGAAAGCAACCCCTCATCCAACTCCCAGTTTAAAAACCTTTCAAAAACTCCACTTAAAATCCTTAAATGCCCTACTGAGTTGTGTGGCAGTTAATGGAGCAACTCAAAACAATTCTACGCCCAAAGCCATATAACAAACTTAAATTGTGGACATATTCGGATTTAGCTATTCAAAATAGGCCCATCAAGATTAGTTGTTTTAAACCAACACTGGTTTTCCGTTTGGTTGGTTCTTACGTCAGTTTTAGTAACTACGTACTTGCCTGTTTATAGTCTTTCTCTCTCTTTAAAAAAATAAAAAAACTAATAAAAAAATAAAGTTGTAGCATTGATGAGTCATCCACGTCAGGCAGAAACGACCCTCTTTCAGATTCATCAACTTACCGACGCTACGATAATTTCTGATCGGCTGCAGATATTTCTTTCTTCCCAGATTTCCGAAGATGAGTCGCCGTTATAAAGAAACAAGTTACACCACGTGGGGTCGCGCGGAAAGTTCACAAGGCAGGAGTTTAACGGAGATGAGGTCTTGAGGTGACGGGGAGGAAGGTCGCAGGGTCCTCACAACCCTCATACCAGACGCTCCTGAAAACAGAAAACAGATAGATTATACCAGGGATTCCCAACCTGGGGGGCGTGAAGGGTCTCCAGGGGAGGCGCGATCAAGGCCCAAAAACTGACAAAAAGTCTTTCACGTAGTTCATTTAACGTGACGTCACCTATAGTGGTTCCAGTTTCCAATCAAAAAACACCAGAGTGCAGGTCGATTTTTTTCTTCTATTTTCGATTTTTTCTTGGCATTTGGCTCTGATGACACTGGATTTACGCGAAAATGGCTGTGTTCGCTTTGGTGTGAATGTGATCATGCTTATTGACTCAATTTATTTGTGATATAAATTAACTTAATCTTAATCTAGTTTTTAGTTTTGTAATGGTGGCCAACTCTTCGACCAATAGGAGCTGACCTCGGGTTTCCGCCAAAATTCAAATAGAAATTTTTCCATAAATTTTATAAATTCATGAGCTTGCAGTTTGTGTTTTAACCCCATTTGTAGTATTATTTGGACGTCTTCTATCGATAAAAAAAAAAAAAAATAATCCAGAAACGCTTCCATTCCTAATTATTTAGGTAGGCTGGAGCGTGAGTGTTTGTCAACCTGAATACAACAACAAAATTTGTATAATTTTAATGAATAAATTCAAATTCTTACTCAAATTTATTCAAATTCTTATTCAAATTTATTCAAATTCTTATTCAAATTCTTATTCAAATTTTATTAGATAAAAAGTTCCGTTTGAATTTGAATTTATTCATTAAAATTATACCATGATTATACGTATACGGATTTTTGAGGTGGGGGAGAGTATAATTACATAGAACAAGGGGGGGGGGGCGCAATGGTGTTCACACTGACCTAGGGGGGGGGGGGGGGGGGAGGTAAAAAAAGGTTGGGAACCCCTGGATTATACGAAGAGAACATAGTCAGTACTACTGTCTGAAACACTAAACAAGAATAAGTCGTCGTTTATGAGAAATGCTAAAAATAATTATTGGAGGCTTTGAAATCCCTTCGAAATTGTTGAATTCAAGTTTTCGTCATCCCCTCTCCATTGCTTGATCCGGCATTTCGAAAAATTCTACCTTTTTTCAGTTTTTTGCATCTAGCTACATCCCAGTGCATTTTTTGAGATTTAAAACTCCATATAAACATGTAGGCAAAAAATTTCCAACAAATTTGATGGAGAAAGTTTTCTTATGGGACCAAGAGTGTTCGAGCTACGAGAGGGCACAATAGGAGGAAGATTCGTTACAACAACAACGATGCTCTTCTGCTCTTCTTGGAAAAAGTCCCTCAAAAGTCCCTTTTGTAGCCCTATAGAAACCCCACAAATGCTCACAGTGTGGTAGGGTGTGCCTGAAATCCCGAAAAATGGCTTCTATGTCCAAAAATACTTCGAAACGACACTTCATTTGACCTTCTGGCCAATGCCATTCAAAAGAACCATTAAAATTGTTGGTGTCGCACCACAAATTTTGTAGTCCCTCAGAGGCCCTCGTGCAAAGTCCTTCAAACCCCCCATTTTTATACCCATAGAAGCCCAAAGGATCCCCACTATGGTAGCCTACGAGTTTGAGAACACCAAATATTGATTAAACGTCCAAAAATACTTCGAAAACGACATCTCCTTCGACCTTCTCTCCAGTGCCGCTCAGAAGCCTCATCAATCCTAAAAGGTGTTGTCTGATGGGTCTTAGATACCCCAAATATTGGGTTCTACGTCAAAAAAATCTGGAAACGACACCCCACACGACTTTCTGGTGCAAAATGCAAAATCTTTCAAAACCCCGAATTTGTAGCCCATAGAAGCCGAAAGTGGAGATCGATAGGTTTGAGGACCCCAAAAATGGATTCTACGTGCTATAGTAGGTACATCGAAAACGACACACCACACGACATTCTGGACCAAAATCCTACGAAACACTCATTTGTAGCCCCATAGATCCCCACAGTAAAGGGGATTGCTTCGAGACCCCTAATAATGGATTCTACGGCTGAATCACACTGAAAAACAAGTCCCCATTCGACCTCCTGGCCAAAGCCTGTCAACTTCCGCCAACCCGTGGGACTACAAAATTTGTATGGGGCTTTTCCAGGACATTACACAGGAGGTCGAATGAGGTGTAGTTTTCGAAGCAAGCATTTTGGTTTTTTGATTCTGAACGGCCTCAAAATTTGACATTATTCGTTTCAAGAGGTCTAGATTCCAAAAACGTCCGCAATTAAACTGTATCAAAGAATAATGAACCCTAGGGTAAAATTAGCAGGATTATTATTATTATTCATTTATTTTATTTTTTTATTTAGGTAGGCATTTATTTATTTATTTTCTTAATTATTTTTGGCATAATAAACCTATGTAATCGCGACAGAGGTCTAAAACACTGATCGGTCTCAGAATTCTACATTATCCGTTTCATCACGCGTAGATTCCAAAAACGGAATGTCCGTCCGCCGTCTGAGCCGTTATGGGCAGGATTTTTTTTTTTTTTTTTTTTAATCTGAAATTTTGACAAATTACTCGGTTTACCATCAGATGGTTGTGCCTGGCGGGCACAACTAGATTCTAATTGTGCCCGCCAGGTTTTCAGCCCGATCGCCCAAACCCGTGGGGCTCTGTGGGGCTAAAAAGGGGCTACGCGAGGGATTTTTTGTAGGATTTCAGCAATGGGTACGAGTTAAGTGTCGTTTTCGTAGCATTTTTGGACGTGGATTCTTCGGGATCCCAGAACAATTAGATTTCACCGTGGGGATATAGGTATGGGGATACAAATGGGATTTTTTTAAGGATATATATTTTAAATTTATTCAAATATATTTTAAGGATATCCTTCAAAATTTAATATATCCTTGAATATATTTGGCCCCCTGCGATATCGCAGGGGGTCAAATATTTTCCGAGTAATTTTGGACGCTTGGTCCATTTTTTAAGGTCCTACATCTGCCCAACAATACAATATATTGTTCGGGCAGATATACATATACATACAGTTTTGTTTTATTTTGTATACCTACCTAATTAGGCAGATTAATCTCTGCCTCCTTGAAAAAATCGAGCGCTACACTTTCCAACACACTGACCTCTTCAGATGCCGCCATCTACATAGACTTCCGTTTGCATGTTGAAACGGAATTTGAAAACAGGGCAAAGGTTACAAGGGGAAAGATCGCCTCCACAAGGATCTCCTGAGTCATCCGACAGACGAAAATGATCCAGTCAGCCCCGGTGTGCATCCCAAGTGACCTCCCCCTCGTAAAACCTCCAAAGTGGAAAGTATTATGACCTATAACAGCCACACCTAAGGGGTGTCGACCAAATATCAACATGAATAACTATAGTGGGTACATAAGGATGGGGCTCTGAATGAATCCAAGTAAGCAAATAGCGCACTATACGGACCCTACGATGCTACATTAGGCACACATCAACACAGGGGTCGTAAACCATTACCTACGTCTTGGCATAACAATTTCCGACTCACTTCACGGCCACTTGTTGATTCATTGACTTTATTCATTAGAAGCCGATCAAATTGTCGTGGGAAATGCTGGGTGCTACTGACGTTTGGTCGACCAAGCAGACACTTCTGGTGTCAGCCAGACAATCCTGGAGAGCAGAGCTGGTGGCAGAGCCACAGAGTAGCAGAGAACGGAGGCTTAAACTGGTTGTCCCGTCTGCTCAGAGGTGGGGCCCGCCTCGTCTAAGTCAGCGCAGGAGGGTTCGGATAGGTCCAGTCGCCTGTCAGTCACGGTTGTTAGAACCTGAGAAAACGAAAGCCGACATAAGTAATTAATATTATAATTAATAATATAATATAATAATATACCTTCATATTAATAATATTATTATAGAAACTATAAGTTTAAAATCAATCACTTACAGTTCCCGACGTATTTTTGATTACGCCAACTTCTTGCAAGTGTTGTAGAAGTGCAAGTGTTCTAAGAAACTAACTGCTGAAATTATAGTTTCAATTTATCGAAAGATTCGTTGCAAAGATTGGTAGCTTGAACTAACATTAAAATTAATACTAAACTAACCAAACTGAGCACAGCGTAGGTAGATAGACATGCGAGTCAAGAAAATAACTATGGAGGAATAGAGATACTCTATTCCTCCATGGAAAATAACAAAGAGGCGAGACGAGGCGTGAAAACAAATAATTATTAGGGATGTTTATAAACTATCGATATTTTTCACTTATCAATCGATTCTTTTTAACGATACATCATTTCACTACATATAGAAACCTAAAATCGGTTCCTACCTATGTTAATTCACCTATGTAATCGCGACGGAGGTCGAAAATTCAGATCGGCCCCAAAATTTGACATTATAATCTAGACAATAATTGGAATTATTCAAAAATAAAATGTCTGTCAACCGTTCGAGCGGCTCTTGGTAGTAGGTAGGAGGTTTTTCAAAAATCTGAAATTTCGACGAAATACTCGGTTTACCATCAGATGGTAAACTAGATTCTAGTTGAGCCCGCAAGGTTTTCAGCCCGATTTCCCAAACCCGTGGGGCGCAATGGGGCTAGAATGGGATTCGGGAGGGTTTTTTTGAAGGGTTTCAGCTATGGGGTCTAGTTAGGAGTCGTTATCGAAGTATTTTTGGGCGTAGAATCCATTTTTTGGGGTCCCAGAACGATCCGATTTCACTGTGGGGATCTATGAGGCTTTCATGGGGCTACAACTGGGATTTTTGAAGGATCCCAGGAGAACAACATTAAATGTTGTCATATTAAATTTTAATACGGAGTCGTTTACCTCCTGTAGGGAATCCCTGCTAGGGATACGGAGGGGTCCTGTAGGGACTCTACAGAATCTGTAGACCATTTTTTGCTCTCTGTTACTCTGTGCTGTAGACATAGATAAACATCTCGTATCAATAAACATCAGATTCTGATGTTTATTGATGCAAGACAAGGCCATTGGGTAGGGACGTTTCGATATCATCGATAATCGGAGATATCGATACATTGCTTTCGATTATCGATATTTTGTTATCGATCTTTTCTTTCGATAATATCGGAATTTCGAAATTTTCCTTCGATATTAATCAAAATATCGAATCTTTTCAATCAAAAATGTTTTTATTTTCCATACCTACAAGAATAAAAGAGTAGGACGAACAAGGAAGCATAAACTAGGAACTACTTAGGAAAATAAAATTTTTTGCCACTGTTTTTCTCTTACGTCCGCCATGGACGTACAAGACTTAGTGTGGGATGTGATGTAACTCATTTACCCTGCTCTTTACACTATGGCCCGTCATCACCTTACTCACATGGCCACGTCGGTCCCATGTGAAAGACTCTTTTCAAAAGGTGGGTCCACTGTAACCAATCTGAGGAGCCGTTTATCGGCGTGGATAAGCTCCAGTTTCTAAGCACTTTTTTTTGTTTAAATATATAGACCATTTCCTACCCAGATTAAATTTGGTTCGAAAATAAAATGAAAAAAGTTTTGCATTGTGTATACCTTATTCTTGTTTATGGAAAATAAAAACATTTGATTGATTGAAATTAAACAAATTTTGATTCGATATCGATCATCGGAAATATCGATACTTTATTTCGATAATATCGGTATATCGACATTTTCGTTCAATACTAATATCGAATCAAATATCGATATTTTGCAATATAGAAACGACCAATGGCATTGGGAGAAGGAAAATCCAGGCAGCACCTTCTGATGGTATTTTTCCCCTCGTTTAGGGGAAATCAGGAATCAGGGTCATGAAAATGGGATCTTCAAGTGAAATCCAGCTTGCTTTTAGTTTTAAACACTTATATAGGCAGTTTTGCAGATAGTTAAGCTATATAGGCAGTTGTTTTATCAATTAAAAAAGAAGTAAGGAAGCCTTAAACACCTGAATAACAGTCGAATTCAAATCCCGAACAAACAGAAGGGAAATTTCATTGAGATCAGAATCACTGCATTTTGAGTCGAAATTTTCGACTTGACATCACTGTGTCTTTGAAGAGAAGGTTGCACATTGGACAGAATAGCGTGTTTACATTATAATAATTGAATATTTTCACATAATTATTATATTTTTCCAATCATAGTACGTGAGTTAGTAGTGTCAAATACGAAACAGTCTAAAGGATTAGTCTACAATGTAGACTAATCCTTTAGACTGTGTCATAGTCTCCAAAATGACCCGAAACAACTTTAGTTCGGGTTTTTATGTATAAGTATTTTATTTCTGTTTCAAGGCACCATAAAACGTGACTTATGATCTACTCGAGTTGGATTGTGCACATTTTTGAGGCGATTGAAGGAGGTAAGAAGGGTCTAACCCTGGTTTAATTATAAACGTTTTTCCTCACACAGGGACAATTAATTCTAAGTAGGTATGACAAGTGTCCCCAGGACAAAATCTCATTACTTCCTGAGTGAAGCTACAGTGACTTGTGATATATCACAATGAATATGAATATATTCACCATTACCTATTATTCTTGGAATAATACGCTTGTGTATTAGGTAGGTAGGTACCTAATACCGCTGGTGTATTAGTACCTGTACTTAGATCTATTTAATTGCGATTGAGGTCGAAAATTCAGATCGGCCTCATAATTTGACATTACCTAATAATGTCAAACGTATGGCTGGTTCGACGTTTCACGTTGTCTCGATTCCAAAAACAAAATTGCCGTCCGAGCCGTTTTGGGCAGTAGGAATTTTTTTTCAAATCTGAAATTACGACCAAATAGGTAGGCCTAGGCCTACTCGGTCTACCATCTAGTGGTGCTCGCAAGGTTTTCAGCCCGATCGGCCAAACCAGTGGGGCGCTATGGGGCTACGGGTGGGGTATTTGAAAGTTTTCAGCTATGGGATCGAGTTTGGTGTCGTTTTTGAAGTATTTTTGGACGTAGACTCCATTTTGTGGGCTCCCAGTACGATCCGATTTCACCGTGGGAATCTATGGGGCTTTCATGGGATTATAGAAGGATCTCAGGGGGTCAAATAATTTCCGAGTAATGTTGGACGCATACCTAATCCACTTTTGGTTTATTATTCTTGTAATAATACACCTATGTTTTCACGACGGAGGTCGACGACTCCGATCGGCCTCAAAATTTGACATTATCTGTTTCAAGAGGTCTAGATTCCAAAACCGAAATTTCCGTCCGCCGTCCGGGCCGTTTTGGCCAGTAGGCATTTTTTTTTTTTTAATCTGAAATTTTGACAAAATACCCACTTGGATTACCATCTAGTTGTGCCCGCAAGGTTTTCAGCCTGATCGCCCAAACCCGTAGGGCGCTATGGGGCTAAAATGGGGCTACGGGAGGGGTTATTTGAAGGCTTTTGGCTATGGGGTCGAGTCAGGTGTCGTTCTCGAAGTATTTTTGGACGTAGACTCAGATTTCACTGTGGCGATCTATAGGGCTTTCATGGGGCTACAAGGGTGATTCTCAGCAAAAGGGCAAATTTAGTGTCCCTGGCCTGTCATTCAGCAAGAAGTTGAGTTTTTGAGTTCTGGTTTTAAAAATATCTTTACATTTACTCTGCTCTAGCAGAATATGTACCAAAAGTAAGGCCTACTAACTAATTCATAGCTTTTTTTGGAGCGTAAAGCACACATTTTCTGATTACCGTGGGTGTCCCTACCTCATATTCACGGATCCTCACTTGGAAAAATGACATCCTTACCATTCCTATGAAATTTTTAAGATTTTTTCCTGAAGGCTAATAAGTTTCTGCGGTGTTTAGATGAATTATACCGCTTGCAACATATGATTGATCAATCAGAAGTGACAAAGAACTTTGTCCCTGGAAATTTTTTGATTACCGTGGATCAATGAATAAAAGTACCCCCACTCGCCCTAATGCGGGATATGATGCGGGGAAGTTTCCTATCGTGTACTGGCAACTCAGTTCTTGAACCTTGCCCAGAAACCGGCGGGCTAACATTCATCACTTGGACATAGGAGCTCGATGAGAACTGCGTCGCAGATGCGTATTTTTATTCACGTGATTACCATGGCATCATGTTTTCCCTCCAAGGCACTAATCTATATTTTTCCAAACCCTTTTATTTTCAACCCCTTGAAGTGTAGTTAGCATCCATATTTTAGTTTTTGCAAACAAGTATTTCCTAGGCTGTGCAGAAGACCTTGAAGTGTGATTTCTGATTACCATGTATCAATCTGTGATTACCATGGACAAAACACAAATCTGAGCCTCCCTTCCGTCTGCCGTCCAGGCCGTTTCGGGCAGTAGGAATTTTTTTTTAAATCTGAAATTTTGACCAAATACTCGGTTTACCATCTAGTTGAGGCAGTAAGGTTTTCAGCCCGATCACCCTAACCCGTGGGGCGCTGTGGGGCTAAAAAGAGGCTACGGGAGGGTTTTTGGAAGGTTTTCGGCTGTGAGGTCGAGTTAGGTGTCGTTTTCGAAGTATTTTTGGACGTAGAATCCATTTTTTTGGGTCCCAGAACGATCCGATTTCACCGTGGGGATCTTGGGGGCTTTCATGGGGCTACAAATGGGATTTTTTGAGGATCCTAGTAGGTCAAATGAGGTGTCGTTTTCCGAGTAATTTTGGACGCATCCATTTTTCGGGGTTCCACACCAATCTACAAACTTTTCAAGAAAAAACAAACACTTTCCAATAGGGAACCTAGGGTACCTATTTTAATTAATATAATTTTAATTAAATTATTTTTATTGATATAGGTAGAATTACTTTTTGGATAATTTATATCGAAGTATAACAATTTTCCTGGATCGTTTGTGCACTGTTAACGGTAAAAGGCTATTTTTCTGGCGTTCAAAAATAAGTTCAAGGCGCCTAGAAATAAAAAATACGATTTTTTGGGAAAAATTTGCCCTCTTCGTCACAAGCCCTGCCCACCCCTCTAGTTCAACAGCCCCATAGTAATAATACGTCATTACCTAACAAGCATCTTCAATCTATGTACATAATTGGTGAAATGTTAAAATTTAACTATTTAATTATGTTATTATTACCTTGGTTTCTGATTACCGTGGGTGGATTGTGATTACCATGGTATAAGAAATCTTAAATTTAAAATTTTCTGGGTGGATAGTGGAGTTTGATCTCAACGGGGCATTTTATAGTTATCTCCAGCTGTCAGAGAATCTCCCTGATTTTTTTCAAATTTTTCTTCCAACTTTATGATCTGGTCATTTTCAACCTTCGGAATTTGCCCTTTTGTTGAGAATCACCCACAAATGAGATTTTTGATGGATCCCAGGAGGTCAAATATTTTTCAAGTAAATAAGTTTCAGAATAATTCAACAATTATTGTTGACCAAAACTGAAGAAAGGTAAAATCACTTTACAAATTGTCGTGTAAAATATACTGAGGTTGACGGATAAATCAGATTTATCAGATTCTGTAATCATCACCCATCAGTTAAATGCTTGACTTCTGCTACTTTTTTTGTGTTACTCGATAAAATCCGAAATTGTCTCGCTTCTTTTCACATCTAAAGTGCGATAAAACTCTCTTTAGGACGATGACTGGTTGAGGCCTGGTGGATCCTTCGTAACCTCTTCAACCCTATTTACCTCCCGCAGGAAGGTCGAGGGCGGGGGAGGATCTCGAGGAGTTCGTGGGGTGCAACAAGACCCCACCACAAGAGGTATATAAGAGTATTAGCTATGGAGGGCTCAGACTCGCCGCTTCCTCACAACATGTCTCAGGTACAACACTCATACCTTACGGGAATTTCGTATTTTAAGCAACCTCAACAAACAAATACGCCTTTTTCAGCTTGTGGGTATGGAACGAATTGACGTGAGGCGTATCTGTGAAAGACAGGATTTTTGTGTTTTGATAATTTAGAGCATCACTTTGGTTCAATTCTCTGCATTGCCCAGTTTTAATTTTGCGAAGGGGGTCACAAAACGTTGGCTTTGTCATTACAAGATGTGTAGAGATGTCCGTCAGCCTTTCTGGCCGTTTTTTGCCGAAGGAATTTTTTTTTTTAGCATGGAACATGGAAAACGTTAACCTTGAAGGGAGACGCGGGTGTGTCACGTTTATGTATTACCGTCATGCCAGTGCGAGGTCCTCACCTGTCTTACATTAGGCCACTAGTTCGGCATCCTCACCTGTTTTACGTTAGGCCACTAGTTCGGCGTCCTCACCTGTCGTACATTAGGCCGCTAGTTTGGCATCCTCACTTGTCTTAGCGTTAGGCGTCCCCTAGTGCGGCGTCGGACAGTTTCTTTTCCAACACAAAGATGTTTTTTAATTTAAATTTTACATTATTCTCGGTTCTTCGGTTCTTTTTCCTCAGGATTTTCAGGGCGTTCGTATAGGATAAGGAGTCAGATCTCGTTTTCGGAGCGTTTCTGGATTTGGAATTCATTTGTGGGGGTTTCCGGCTCATCCAACCTCACTGGGTATCTATAGATGGGGGCTTCTATATGGGGCTTCTTTGACACTTTTGGGGCTTTTGGAGTACGTAGATAAGGAAGTCGAATGTGGTGTCGTTTTCGAAGAAATTTGGACGTGTAATTCATTAAGGGAGTCTTAAGCCATGTAACTACACCGTTAGGCACTTTTGGGCTTATATAGGGGCTGCAAATGAGGGTTATGAAGGAAGGACTCTGCCCAGAAGGTCGAATGAAGTGTCGTTTTCGAAGTAGGTATTTATGGACGTAGAACTCATTTATGGGGGTCCTTAGCCATCTAACTACATGGAGGGGCTCTTATGGGCTTCTGTAGGGGCTGAAAATGGGACTACTCTGGCCCGAAATTCCGATGAGGTGTCGTTTTTGAAATTTTGTTTTTGAATTTTGGAAGCAAAATTCATGTATGGCCAGACCCCCGGGGGTCTTTCACCCATCCGAACTCAGTGTGGGAATCAATGGGTGTTCTGCTGGGCTTCAAATGGGGCTTTTCGAGGACTTGAGCTCGACAGAGGTATTGTTTTTCAAGTAAGTTCAAACGAAGGGTCGATTTTAGCGGGTCAGACATGAGCTTGCTGTGAGCGGGGGTTTTTGAAGGGTTTAACTCCTTGAGGCGCCTGATTGGCATTTTTAAAGTATGATTTCGTGCAACATCAGAGCTGAAGCTGATCGAACCCGCAGTGTTCGGACAGGCCTGACACTCCATCAAATCGATTCTGCTTCTGAAATTGCTTGAAAAACGTCACCTCACCGGACTCTTTGGACTAACCCATCCTGTAGCCTCATTGTAGCCCCACGTTATCTTCTGGCAAGACAGGGACGCCCGCAAATCAAGATGACTTCCAAAATACACCGAAAACTGAAGCCTGATCAATATCACTCCCTTGGAATTTTCTCGAAAAAGCCTGCAGCTAGCAGTCATAGCCCGTTTTTAACATAGAATGTTTTTTTTTCTGAGGGTCTTTCGGTTTGAAAATGCGCCTGTCCGTCACAGGCCAACCACCGCTCTCTTCGCCCTCCTTCACGTTCCCTCGCCCCCTCAACGGTGGCGGCGGCATCCCCCTGAGCCCTACCTTTTCCTTCTACCACCCTTGCCTGCTACCCTCACCGCCCTCCTTCACAGACCCTCTCCACTGCTGACCCTTCTGATGATCTCCCGGACTTACAACATCTCTATACTTCGAGGGAGCCTAAGGAACCCAGATCCTCCATTTCTGCAGCTAGAAAACCCTCAGTCTGCAGATCGCAACACCTTGCGTCACTTCTGATGAGTCTCCACATGTACCTACTCCCTCCTGCATCCTCCAAAATACCTGGCGGCGTAACCACAGAAGCTGAGCTGGACGCATTCCGCCAATGACACCACAAACCTAATAAATTATGTATTAGGAAACACAAATCATGTAGGGACACACGCCCCTGGGGGTGAAGTACAGAGCACACTAAGAAATTGTAGCGTCTATTTATATCAACCTCCTGTTGTTACACCATTGATGGGAATTTCTGTTCTTGAAACCATCTATGGGAATATGTCTAGCTATTATATTTAACAAGCTAATTAATGCAGTACATTTTCACCTCAAGAGAGATAATCTTGAATGGAGAGGAGTTTTGTGATGTGTTAATCATCGCCCTCGTCCATAATGCATATATTCTTGGATTTGAGAGGTTCATAACCCGACTTTTAACGTTACATAAACCTGAGGGCATCTCTTCCTATTGTGTGGCGGGGACTCGTATTTTCGATTGTAGGCTGATTGACCTCCTCCAGTTCAGTCCTTCGTGACCCTCGTGCACAGATTAAACTAGTGAGCCCTCGTGGAGTCGAGTGGGTTATGTTGGTAGTAAAGTGCAGAACGAGAGTTGTGACGTCATTGCGGCTCGTTGACTGTACTCGGACGTTTGGCTGCATTGGGCGCTAAGGGTCTTTTGAGTGGTTGGCTTCGTTTTATGGCTTCTGTTTGGGTCTGATCATCATGAAGTGAAATACTGGCGCGTCCCTAGTGGTTTTTTGTAGGGGTTTTGAGAAAAGGACGTGAGCTTGAAGAAAATTTCGCGCTAAATCCTATTGTGCGGCCGAATAAGCACTTACGCTCACGTAAACGGCTGAAAAATGGGATGAGACTGATGATAGATAGAATAAGAAGAAAAATAACGATATCATTCGATATTAAAATTTATTTACAACAAAAAGCTATAGGCTGTCTGTAATGACATTGGGCTCCAGACCCGCTTCCCAGCAGCTGACGCATGAATGACGCAGAATTCGAGAACCAATCGAAAATCCCAGAATTTTTTTGCGTGTGTAGTTTATTGTTTCGGTCCGGTCAGTGAAATTGATAGATTAACCTGCAGAAAAATGGCGCTTGGATTGTGGGGAGACACTTCTTCTATGTGTGTCGCTTCAAGGGATAAAATCACTCAAAAAATGGCACGAATCGGGAAAGTTCCCCGTTTTTTGTTCTCCCGTCAGCCGCTGGGATTGGGTCTGGAGCCCAACGACATTGCAAACAGGCTATAATGATATCGGATAAGTTTAGATCGAAATCAAATCATTCATTATTGAAATAATTTCAATAGATAGAATTATTCTATCTCAATGTTACGAAAATTCCATTAGGTACTGATATCGGTATAAAATACGATAAAGACCATTAAATTTTGCCGATGTCGATGATAACCATGAATCTTTCCTCTGAGAAGGTTCGAGTCTTCTGAGTTTTGGTTACTTTCGTGCTTCGTATGTTTCAACGCTGCTTCTCGAATATTTTGTTTTTAGTATTTTTATAGTGTTTTTTTTTTTTCCCTTGGATTCAACCCTCCTTGAAATTGGCTTTACATTGGGACCACACTTGATTTTACAGTCCGCTTTTAGACTTTTAGACTCTGGTACAAACAAGGACTGTTTTCAACCTGATTTTTCCCTTTGTGGTCTTGGTGGCAGCAAGGATTCCATTTAAAAGGAAACAGTTAACGGAACATTTCTGGAGCAAATTTGCTTAACTTAAGTTACCTAGGCTCAACGTCGAAAGTAGTCCAGCGGTGGAGCCATCAACAGCTCAGTTGTACAAGCTAAAATTCGTCAATATTTTGACATTTGCCGTTAGTATTGTCATTTACACTAGTTAGTGTAAATGACAATACTAACGGCAAATTTAGCGGCTAACCGAACCTTGACATTGAGGACTGGTTTTCAGATTATGTCCCGATCTAATCTGTGGTTGTGTGGGTACTGTGCTTCAAGCATAGCGCCATGACGAAAGGACCCCGTCAAGCCCAGATGGAGAGAGAGCCATCCAATTTCTCCGTGAGGATCTATGGGTCATTCGTGGGGCTTAGAAACAGAGTTTTGATGGATGTCAGGAGGTCAAACGAGGTCTCGCTTTTCCCCACAAATGTTCAATGGACTGTGTGACTAGCTGATGTTAACAAGACTGTTTGACAATCTGAAATAAGAATGTGTACTTCTTTGATCGGGCGGGGGAACGATAACGGAAAAGGTCCCGCACTTTTTTTGCGTTTTTCAATTACTCCTATTTTTGCTGCGACGTCTTTGATTTATCTTTGACTCTTTTTACGAGCCTTTCTTTTTTCCACAATAAGGATTGCATCTACGATAAGTAGGTTACTTTGGGTTCGCAATTTCAATTTCTTCTCTCAGTGTTGACAAAGTTTCTGCAATATTGAACAATCCAACCGGACGAAGTGACTTGTTTCTGAGGTCTTAAAAGTCCTTCGACATTTCAAAACATCTTTATTTGCTTGTATCAATCACTTGCGGGGTAATCCCGACTGACAGGCGTCATCCATCCTGTGGGAGTCTCTAGTCTCAACGCTGACAATCGATTTTCTCTGGTTGCCGCAGTCGATTCCCCGAGCTTTCAATCACGGCTTATGACTGCGGGATCTCGAAAGGTGATCGTGACGTTACGAGGTGAATTAACGACTCCGGTGGTCGCGGACTTGAACTTAGCGAGATCGGTGAGATTTATTTGTAAAAAGGAGGCTCGTCATTGGAGGAAGATTTTGAGGTTGGGGGTTTGAAGCTAGCTTTGAATGTCGCACTGTTAGCAACAGAACACTCAAGGCATCATAACGAAACGAAAGTTCGTTTGTTATTCATTGACTGTTTTGGGAACAATAGTCGCAGAAGTTGGAAGATGCGGATAAATTACATAATCGTGAACGTGTTGAATGAACCTCGTGAAGCTTATGCGGAATCATCTTTCTCAAAGGTTGACATTTGGTGTGAGTTGTGGGGGTGGGGATTCGTTAAAATGGTAATGAAACGCTCTCAGCTTGTGGGGCCTACAAAAAAGGGGCCTGTATTCGGAAATGTCAGGAGACAATGTGCCCAATCACTCCGAAAAATTTCTTTTAACCCGTCAACACTGCTTCGGGATGCGTTATGAGTAGTGATGACAAATGGGCGCCCACTTTGAAGGAGCCAACCTGATCATTAATATCTTTGTAAAATTTTGAATTTATGGGTCCATTTATACCAAACTGAATTTGTAAAGAAGTGTCTCCTAATTGGACCATTTTGCCGGGGGGGGGGGGGGGGGGGGGGGGATGCTGTACCCGATGGTGAGACGAAATTTTGTACCAACTCTCGTCGCTCTACAGGTCTACAGGCAGTCGATGTGCGTAGCACGTGGTATCCAAGTAGCTCCATTCCGATTCTGCAACCAAATTTTGCTAATAACAATAATAATTATTTTTATTACTATTATTAACAACTAGTGGCCTTTTAGGGCTTGGAAAGCCCTAATCTAGATGTTAGTAACTACACTACGTTTCTTACTTACCGTGAATTGATGGCAACTGTTGTTACTGCCACAGCCTAATAAACAACTCTCGTTGATAAGGACCGCCTAGAACACGATCAAGGCGGGTATAGAGACGAACGGCGACACTTTTGCAACAAACTTGGGGCCGTGCTGATTCGAATGAGCAGTCTAACACTAAAATCGGACCGCGAAGTTCTTCACAATTTCAAAGACCGTTCGGAATTATATATAAAGAGAAGAGAAGAGAAGAAGAAGATACTTATTATTGTTGTTATTACTATTATTAACAATAATTATTATTGTTAGTTGTGCAAAAAATCTGTGACAGCCATATCTGTCAGAAATTTACAGAACTGAGGGCCCATGGCCGGTGGACTAGCTAAAAAAAGTCTTCTGCGCATGTCTACAGCCTGGTGACCACTGTTAATGTAGACATGCGCAGAAGGCATTTTTAGCTAGTCCACCAGCCATAGGCCCTCAGTTCAGTACATTTCTGACTGGTAGCGCTGTCAACAGTCAGTCAAAATCTTGAAGTTCCCTCAATTATTATGCCCGGGCCAAAACTTTTCCAGGACGGACATTTCGGTTTTGCAATCTAGACCTGTTGAAACGGATAATGTCACATTTCGATGGCGATCGGAGTCGTCGACCTCTGGTGTATTATTCCACGTCGTTGACCTCTGGTCGCGATTAGATAGGTGTATTATTCCAAGTCTTCGACCTCTGCTCGCGATTAGATAGGTGTATTATTCCAAGAATAATAAACCAAAAGGGCCTAGATGAGAAAAAAATAGTAAACAGCTGGAAATCGTTTTAACCGCATTTGGGGATCCCAAATACTTAAGTCCCATCTGAGTTTGCGACGGTTTGTGGTTCAGATGTGGGAGCCTAAAAACCTCGAATTTTCGCTATTTTTTCAGCTTCTAACGCGAAAAGGACGCATCCTACAGAAGATTTTACTTGTTCATTTTTTAAAGAGGATTAAATTCAGCGTCGAATAGCGTTTGCTGCATCGAAATCGGTCCAGCCGTTCAGCCGCAATCGTGTAGTAGTGTATCAGGTAGTAGTTTAGAAAGTAGGTTGACAGTTGGTTCAGCCATAAAACATTCCATAGTTGACAACTGAAAAAGATCCAATTTATTTGTCTATCTCTCTTCCTTCCTGTCGGCTAGATGTTACCCTCCTGCAATGATGACAACTCTCTAGCATCATCTTTTACTGGGTAGATGTCATGTGTTAAGTTTCGGGTAAAAATGTTTTCTCGATAATTTCATTTTGTTCGTTATGCAAACGTTTTCGGTAATTTCGTCGTTACTCAAAATTTAAAAATTCAACGTGACACAAACATGAAATTGTTACGTTATTTTATTAGTGTTTTTACTGGTTTCCATATGGTTAAAAGAGCGCGATGGTTTTTCCGGGCGCTTCTTATTACTGCCACGCTGTTGTTAGTACTGCATGGTTTATGCATACGTGAGGCGGTTATAAATAAAGTTACGGTGAAGCCGGTGGAAGAGGAGGAGGAGGAGGAGAACGCTACTACCATAATGGAGCCGGTGGAGATGACTACATCAGGGCCGCCAACTCTGCCGCCGAATGAGCTTCCGCGCGACTTGTTCGTCCTTTTGTGGTCGAGCAGGTTTGCTTTGTTGGTCGTGTCTATGTTGGGAATCACTTTGTCGGTAATGACGCTGTACCTTTTTCTGAGCGAGTGCCCTCCCGGGTTGCGGCAGATCGGCAAGTTTTGGGTGATCGACGCCGTTTTGCACTCAGCCGCCGCCATCGGCTTGTGGAGCGCCAACGTCCACTGGATTGACTCGGAGCTTCCGTCGCACACGAGGTTGATGCCAGTGCTTGTGGTCGGCGTCCTGGCTGAAGTTGGGATCATTGCTGTGATTGTGCTCCTGAAATTCATGTTCCGACTCGGAGGCGACCCTGAAGTAGGGGCAGGGATATACCAGTTCAAAAGAAGCTTATGTCACAGTCCGCCTAAACCGCAAGAAGATAGGGACAGCCCGCTCTTCGCCATCTTACCAGCAAAACCCGCACCAGGACGAGGACCACCATCACCAACACGAGCACCACCACCACGACTAGCACTGACTCAAAATGCGAACCGATCGCCAGGAACAGGTTTCCTAATTATTACTTGCACTTGAGCCGAAAGTTAATTCACACTTGATTGTTTTTGGGGGACACCCAATTTTTTGTTGTAAGTTAATTTTGAACTAAATTTCCGAGCCGCCATGCTTTTAGTAACGTCACCTTCAATCACATGTTCTTTAAAACCATGAAATTACGCGTTTAGGATAAAAATACACTTCTTTCGTAGGTAAAATTACCTATTGAATTTTCAATAATTTGTATCAAGATAAAATGTTATAAAATAATTATTATACCTACCCGGGGTTCCCAAACTATTTTGCACTAGAGACCCCATTTCCAAAATGGACGTCTTAGACCCCCATAGTCAAATTACTTCAATAATCCTATCTGCAGTTTTTCCCTATTGATACATAATACATACCTACCAATTTGAAAACTTTGCGGTTGGTCGAGTGGGTAAACTTGTAATCGTTTGCATATCGAACTTTAACAAAATAAATAAGCATAAAATCTAGGCTGGTCTGTGAAAAGTTGATATGTCAAGTTTTGGCAATTTTCCAGCGTTTGAAAGTTTGACTGGCCTATGGAAGCACATTAAATAATATTTAATGGCTTCCATAGGCCAGTCAAACTTTCAAACTTATTTATCTTATAAATAACTGCTCTTTTTTTCGAGCAAAAGTTTATTTTCGAATTTGTAGAACGTTAAACGTACAAAGAAAAACTTTTTCTTGGAGTTTCTTATCAGAAAAGTCAGCTTCCACTTCATTATTCGTTCCTCCTCCATTTCCATTCGGCAAAGTGCATTTGAAGTGAGCCACCTCACTCACATCATCCTCTCACTCCTGGATGCATGGTAGTGCTCATTCCCTCGCGACCACCGAGTCAAGGATCTAAAACCCCTTCTCAGAGGATAGACTTCTCGGACTAGAATAAGTGCACTCGGGCAAAGCACAACAAGCCGTGCTGGAGGCATCTTGAATACCCTCCTTGAGCAACCCCCATACAAATCTACCCCAAAATATGATTTAAGGTTTAAACCTCCGTTTTTACGTTAAAGTTGGTGAATTCGGCCCCCGAATCACCTTTTAATCACGATTAAAATCACGTGAATGTTTCAGCAAATTTTAGAGCGACATCTCCTGTTTCGGGACTGCCTGCGACAGCGTGGCTCTACAGGCAATATCGAGGAAGAAACCGGTGATTCAAGAGGCTTCTGTTTGTCTAGTCATCAAATGAAATAACGAGGACGAGCACTCCTCTTTGCTCAACCCCAAATGGACTCCCAAAATTAAATAAATCCTTTGACGAGTCTCACATGGTAAATTACAGGGTACATTTGTTTTTTTTTCTATTGGAGAAATTCGCCCGGAGGTTATGATAGCGCGGGTCACAGGTGGCGCCCTCGACCTAACCGATGCCCATCAGTGTAGTCACCTTGTATGTGTGGGATGACTTTACAAACTCGTTGGCTAATAACGGATCGTTAGATCTTTCAAATTGACGTGACGGGCCGTTAATTTTACAATAATTCGCTCACTTCAAGGCGGACCTGAGAGTTCCCGTCTGGGCAAATTAATTTTAATGTTGCGCTAACTATGACACATCGCCGTGGTTAATCATCGAGATGGGAGCCACTGATTTTACAAGGCTTGTTCTGACGTAGAGGGTGAACGGCTTCTGGGGTCAAGAGATCACGTTTACATTATCATAAGACTTCGGAGGTTCCTGAACTCTTTGAAGTTCTTCCTGGCCAACTAAGTCAATAAAGTGATGTGTTTATTGGCATTCGGTTCGTGTCATATGCCAGAAGATTGTGGAGGAAATCTCCCCAGATCCACCAGTCTTATTCTACATGTGCTGAATCCGAATCTGAACAGATCCAAATTTGGCCTTTGTTATAAGATATTCACATAAAAAATTTTAAAAAAATAAAAAATAAAAAATCCACTTTTTACAGTTTCATAGGCTTATAACTCAGAAACTAGCTAACTTCAGGAGCTAGAGCCTGTTGATACCGAACAGTTGAGTCCGAACGGAATCCCCAATTTTGTCAAAACAATTTATAATGTATAAATGTGTGAATTATATTGTAGTATTATAGTCGCCACGGGAAAAAAAGGATATCGCGGATATGTCTGTGTCTTTATCATGTTCTCACTTTATATAAGTACATAATATGTACTTATATAATATATGTACTATATTATATGGGGTTCTTATCACCAATCTTAGTTGGCAAAGATATTTATTAAGCGAATCCGCCGCGGTGGTTTCTAACTCGCCGTGAGACGGCCCTCACCTCGAATTTTCTCCCGTGTAATGAACATTTAATGTTCTCCGTGGAAAAAAGGGGAAAAAAACATATCGAACGTAAACCTCTCAATCATCGATCGATAATTTGTTGGTTTACAAAGTTCATTCACTTGTGCACTCACGACGTACAAGCCCATAACTCACCTGTTTAAAAATCTCTTCCAACGTCTCACGTTACCGTCTAATTAATTAACCCACCGATACCTGTCCGCGTTAATTAAGTTGGCAACGGCCAGCTGAAGGCTCCGTGAAAAAATGTACACGTTCTTACAACACTCGGGACAATCAACCGGGTCGAGTGGGGTGTGGTTTTCCAAGTTGTTTCGTTTTGTTTTTCATTTGATTCGTGAGGGTTTGCCAGACCACTCTACAGCTGTTTGATTGCATTTATTGAAATATTAATTTTACTTAGGTTGCTTTAGATTACTTTACATTAATGTCAACAGTTGGATCTATACTATACTATACTACCACGTAGAAGCTTTTTAAATACCTCGAGGTAACGGAAAATCAACAATGATTGGGGCTGTACATTTTTTTTTTTTTTTTTTTTTTTTTTTTTTTTTTTTTTTTTTGGAGGTCTGCAACTTTTTGTTTGTTCAGGTTTGTTTACCTTTCCAGTGGTCTAGTTTCAAACTAGGAATTTAGTTTCAACTAGGAATTTCCAGACCATCCGGTTCCATGCGCCTATCCTTTAGGAAATTTAACGCTGATTACCTACGAATATACCTATCATAATACGACGAATACCATACTATGGTATATTACATTACATTATTACATGCACTCTGGGGGGCTTAGCTTAGCTTGGCCGGCCACTTGGTACTGGCCCTGACAGTACAAACCTTTCATACCCTCATGGTTCAAAAGACAGAGCAACCTTCCTGCGTACCCCGACTGCAACTTCACCTTCAGAGGTCAAACTTGAAAAGGCTCAACTGTATGTTTTAACTTCCCACGCAATGCAGACGTTAAGTTGAGCAACGTTTGATTCTCATCTGCTTCCTAACTGAGAAACGGACAAGTTGTATTGGCGATGGCAAGTGCTGTAGACAGAAAACGCCAAATTGTTTCTCAACGTCGACGAGCTTGGTGGTGGGGAGGGGAAGCCGAAAGGTTGGTAAATGCCAGTTAAGCTCCCCAAGATGCCTTCAAGGTGACTACTTAACTGTAAGGTGACGCTTCATGGAATGTCAACGTTTTATTTGGTTTCCCCGGAGATTTTTATTGGATGCGCCTTTTTGCATTTCAAGAGCCCGGTTGAGGTCAAAGTTTGCCCTCTTGAATAGTTGATGATGGATAGCGTCATGAAGGATGGGAAGATGTACCCAAGGATGCATTTTATAATTAGGTTTATTCCCAGTAAACTCATCCTGCTTTCGTAAAGAAAAATTCGATCATCCTGAAAATGGGATTCTCTTGAAGATTCACCATCAAATGGAATAGATTCTATTTCCTTCTTGTTATATTTCTAGCCATTGACATAATATTATTTGTCTTCTACTATCCTTGTTGAGTGATTGATACTTTCCGTTAATGGCTTATCCTCTCCATCTCTTTTTTTGAGAGCTTGCGAGCGATTTTCACGAGAATTGCCTCCCTCAATAATTAATATAATTATTAGCCTAAAGAATAGGCCATATGACTACGAAAAATCAGTTTAATGTACTTAAATGTTTGAGGTGATTTTTTTGGAATCAAGTAGGCTCTAACCGAGCTAGATGTGTTGACTTTTAACGTCCCGGCACATTTTTACTACCTGTTCTGCAACACTTTATGTCTACTAGGGACGAATTCGTGGAAAACTGATTAGCTCCACGATGCTCCACCGAGATTGTTGCAGCAAAAGTTCCATTAAGAGCTGTACTGGTGGGGAATAATAAGGATTTATCGATAAAATCGATATTTTTTCAACTTCTTGCGTCAACCATGCGTCACTCAGAATATATCCCCATATGCCTACAATGTACTGCATATTTTACACAAGGTTTATTATTCTTTGATATAAGTTGTGCAAAAATTAATTCTGTGTCATATCAACATAATATGTTCAATATGTTCAATCAACATAATATCAACAAAATACTATACTTATTATGTTGATATCGCCCAGAATCATGTTCAAAATTTGAAGAAATAAAAACAAAAATTGTTTTTTCTTCTATTATAGATAGGTTTCTATAATAGGTAGGCTACGATGTGTGGACAGATGTGGGACCACGGAAAATGGATATTGCGTCCAAAATTATTCGAAAAACAAAACCTAACTCGACGTTATTTTAGCTCCGATTGTGGAAAACGACGCGTTAATTTGATCTCCTGGAATTTGAAAAAAAAAAAAAAAATCCCATTTTTAGCCCCATGAGAGATCACCACAGAGAAATCGAAGCCCTCCAGAGATCCCCACAGAGAAATCGGAATCTACGTGCAAAAATACTTCGAAAAGTTAGGAGCGTTAATGAAATTTCAACACATTTATGTGTTTGTCATGCAAAACAAAGTAAAGGCTCCCGCACAACTACTTATCCTAATGATTGTAATTATGCTACTTATTAAGACTTATAGTAAACTTTTAATACTTTTACTATTATTTTTACTATTAGGACTTCGTAGTAAAAATTGCGTTGAATATTTCAAAATAATAATTCTACTTCATGCTTCAAACTCTCTCGCAATAATTACGTCCTTGGCACATATTATGCGTATCAGACGAGACTCAGTCGACGTCTATCGACTCAATTGATAATTATCTCGTATGATTTTACAGCGAGTCGTAAAAAGGTAATCGTGACGGCATCGATCTGCGTATATAACCTTCCACAATCGGGACATGACCCGACATGATGCACCCTGCTGTTCCTTTTTAACGACGTCTGCCGTTTGATTGGCGAACTATAAATTAGAAATCATTAAGTGCAACTGCTGAGTCAGTGTTGTAGAGTTGAGCAAAAGTTTTGAGATTTGGAGAAAATATTAATCGCCTGCGTGTGGGTGTTTACAGCTTGAGTCGAAATATTTACGATATTTTAAATGTTAATAATCTGACGGGGGTTTGAAAAATACTCTTCGGAGAGGTTTCATCGGTGTCAAAAGGCCAGTCACTGTGAGGCTGTTTGTCTGGCTGTTGTAGTTTCCAGACAAATTGGGCATCCGGCTGCCACCTTGTGAAATATGTTAATTCACTTCAAGGCTTCTTAGATTTTAAATGCTATTCGGTTGTCGAGTTGGTTCTGGGATTGGCAATTCCCACGGTGGTTCTGCGTATTGAAATAGGGAATTTACGGGACAAATAACTTGGACTGGGCTTCTATTACTACTAGGTACTATTCGGCAGCGTACAAAACCCCGTTTACAAAAAAGAAACGAAGTTCGAGTAAGAAATTGCATTTTGGTCAGTCGTGTTTGAGGTTTTCATGAGCTTTATCTTGTATTCCTAGTGGGAATGGGAATCGACAATCAATTTTTGCTGAAAAAATGTTCTTTGACGATTGCTAGGCATAATAGGTAGGTATGCCTTAATATTTTATATGATCTTGTCCGATCATATTATCATAAGTGAAAAGTAATCGGAGCAAGAAGACAGATAATCAGAATAAATCTGAGCAAGACGATTGATTTTAAAACAGATTTTACTAAGTTCAGGCTCAACTTAGACGCTGTTGCGAGTTTGGTCGTAAATTCAGATTCAGAAAGCGTCAGTTTCATTAGAGGTCGATGAGGCTCATCCTCTTCGGGACCTTTTGTTTCGTCACAATACATGAGCAAACACCACACAAACAGACGGGCCTTCAAAGTAAACAAGTTGTGGGCGATGATGCGAAGATGAAGGCAATTCTCGATGAATTTTATGAACCTCTCGCAACATTAAATAAAAATGTTGTACCTATTAGACATCAACGCGGCATAAATTTTCCTCGGGGTGGTACTTAGTAGGTGTGAGGGAATAATACTTATGAGCGTTTACTCTCGTGCCCAAAAAATGTGTACTGCAGTTTTTCCAGGGTGGCTTCAAGTCGAGGGGTTTACTCCTCACTAATTTCCATACCTGTCACATGTTGATATAAATTTTGAAAATAATTATTTTGAGGCATGTCTCATACATGCCAGAGACACATTAAAATTTATACATTCTTATCACATAAAATTTAATGACTTTTATATTATATATAACCTATCATCATATCATCATCATACAATAATATAAAATTGTGTTGGCCGACGGTAGCCGTGTGGTAGACGGCCGTGTGGTAGCCGTGTGGTTTGTTGGTACGGGATAACGCGTTCCCGAGTGAGTTTTTTTCACTTTACGCTCGCTGGCCGTTTAGGGGGTCGAAAAAATTACGACAAAATACGAGCCGTATAGATCAGACCTAGAGGTAGACGTCGGTCAAATCGAAAATCCGAAATTCGCCCGGGAAATTCGTCGAAAATTCGTCGAAAAATCGTCTTTCTCCCGTTTGTCCTACGTTTTCCACTTTCAACTCGCGCCAAAGCCCGTTTAAGGGGTCGAAAAAATTACGAAAAAATACGAGCCGTATAGATCAGACCTGGAGGTAGACGTCAGTCAAATCGAAAATCCGAAATTCGCCCGGGAAATTCGTCGAAAATTCGTCGAAAAATCGTCTTTCTCGCGTTTGTCCCACGTTTTTTCGGGTTCAAAAATACCCAGTAAGGAGCCATTTTTTGGGTATGGTATCCGCGAACCAAATGCGCGCCAAAATATGGCCAATCCGATTCCGAAGTCGGATTTCAAAAAAACCGAGGGGGAGGGGGCGATTTCACGGTGAGAAGACAATTGGATGGTTTTAATTCGCGCGGGGCCAGGGATCTTAGAAAACGGAGGGTCCAGGGAGACCCTCGCCGAGCGAGGCGAGACCCCCCTGTCCGAATAAGCGCTCGGCCGAGCGGAGCGAGGCCTTATGTCTGAGTAGGGGTTTGAACGTGTCCATCGATGCTACTCACCCCACAGGCGGCAATACACCCCACAGGCGGCAATACACCCCACTAGGGGAGCGAGCGAAGCGAGCCAGAGAGACTAGTATATTATATAGGTTTCTTGTGCTAAAATTAATTATGTCAATGAAAAAAAAAAGTCTAGCAAAGAAACTTTTTTGAATTGTTTGTTTGTTTTTTACTCGGAAAATATTTGACTTCATGGGATTCTTATGAACACCATTAAGCCTTAAAAAAAAAAAACCTCTCCCGTAGCCCCCAGGGTTTGGGCGATCGGGCTGAAAATCTTGCGGGCACAACTAGATGGTAAACCAAGAATTTTGTCAAAATTTCAGATTTAAAAAAAATTCCTATAGGATATACTGCCCAAAACGGCTCGGACGGCAATTTTGTTTTTGGAATCGAGACAACGTGAAACGTCGAAACAGCCATAATACATTTTTATTCCCAATACGACGTCGAAGAAATCAAAAATTGATTCAAGAGTGATGGTAGCTTTGAGGTTTGTATGAATGAAGATTTGATCAGTTGTATTCTTCTTCTTGGCACTCTTCACTCCTCAATCCATGGGAGGGCTAGGGTTATTGGTAGTCTTGATTGTCAAAACGTTTTCTTCTAAATGAAAAGAATCGGTCCGAATATCAAAATTTTGCATCGATTCTTTGACACATCGGGGATAAAAAGCTTCTTTTTTTTTAAGAAAAAATTGATTCTTCAAAATGGTTTTTTGACATCCCTAATCCCTTTCTGAAGAGTTTATTAAATTGATGAAACCTAATCGTTCTCACTAATTTTGTTTGTTTGTCTGTCTGCAGAATACCGTCGTCTGTTGCCTGCTCGCCGCTTTAGTTGGGTTTGCCGTCGCCAGGCCGCAGCAGCCAGAAGGTCCGTCGACGACGCCGATTCCGATCATCAGATATGAAAATCCCGGTGTTAACTACGACGGTTCCTACGAGTGGAAGTGAGTTGAGTCATAAGTTGAAAAGTCAAGCAAACAGTGAGTTTCACTATTGAGGATGCTGTCAGACGCTCTCGAGGTACTTGTAGGTTCTTGTGGAAGACATTCGTTTTCTAACTTCCTTGATCTGGGAACACACCCCGAAGGATGATTGTGTTAGAATGGGATCCATAATAAGGGAACGATCTGTGGGCGTAATTCATCATAGGGGCCTCCTGACCCGGTGAGGTGACCTCGGTAAGCGGCACATCACAGTAGTTGAGCGGCTGATTTGCGACCTGCGAGATAAAGAGGGTTGCGGCAGTTGATGGACCGGCTGACACTAACAGTTTCAGCTGATTCAACACCGCCCACATTGGCGGCGGATCTTCTGTTCCTTTTGACTCGCCCGTCGTAATCAGCTTTTCATATCCGCCTTTGTCCTGGCCGGGTTTCGGAATCACCTCGTTCGCCCTCTTCGAAGGATTCAAAGTAAATTGCACAATCCTTTTGCACGGATGTGTGTCCCCTCCCCCTTCCAACACTCTTGTCCTGGATGGCTGTTTTGCCTGCTCAATCACGTTTATGGAATCATGAGATGTGACCAATCCCTCTCATTAGTCAAATCGAGTAGGCAGCCTACTAGGCTAAGCCTAGGAGTCCAAATAATAGTAGGCGGGGCGGGAAAGGCCCTTATGACCTGCTTGTAGGCGCTCATCTATATAGTAATATGGTGTGAAATTGCAGTTGAGTTGAACTATAGATGCGTAGAAAGCACCTATAGTGTAATTTCCAAGAACTTTTGGTTTATTTTTCTTGGAATAATACACTGATGTGTTCGCGACAGGGATCAAAAATTTGGATGGGTCTCAAAATTTGACATGATCCGTTTGATGACACGTAGATTTCAAAAATCAAATTTCCGTCCGCCGTTCATGCTGTTTTTTTTTTAATCTGAAATTTTGGCAAAATACTCCGTTTACCATCTAGATGTGCCCGTCAGGTTTTTCAGCACGATCGCCCAAATCCGTGGGGCTATGGGAGGGGTTTTTAAAGGTTTTCAGCTATAAGGTCGTGTTAGGTAACGCTTTCGAATTACCTACGGGGGGGGGGGGGGGGGCAGAATGATCCGATTTCACCGTGGGATCTATTGGGCTACAAGTGGGATTTTTGAAATATCCCAGGAGGTCAAATAAGGTGTCGTTTTCCGGGTAATTTTGGACTCAAAATCAATTTTTTCGAGGTCCCACATCTGTCCAAACATTGTTCAGATTTTTTTTTTACTTTTTTTCAAAAATACATAACTATTTTCTTTATGACACAGGATCAGGATTAATTTTTTGACTATTGGGGTCGAGTTACGGAAGTGCAGAGTTTATAGTTCGTGTTGCTCTTTCCCGTCGGGCTTTCATGGCCGGTAGTTTTCAAGGATTACAACGGGGTTTTGTGCCAACAAAAACGGCAGGTGGTTTCTCTCTGTTTATTCGTGTTCGAGCTTTCGGCTACACGCCATCATCAGGAAATAGTGTACTTCGTGTGTTGTTGTTAAATTCTGACAGGATTCGACCATCCGCCTGCCGCCTCGCCTACCAGTCCCAGGGGATCCCCTGGGTCCCAGCTGGATGTTCATGGGTAGTCTTTGACGTGGAGTGTTAGGGCGGCGAGCGCTGACTGCAAGTGCTGTAGTTGTGGGTGATAGGTAAGGAGAGCAGGTTTGTACATAGCAAATTTAGAAGAGAGATTGGAAAATTAAAAATTGAAATTAGGGCATAACCCTTCCTCCGAGAGGTCGGGTGATGAACGAGGGCCGAAAGCTCGAACACGAATAAACAGAGAGAAACCACCTGCCGTTTTTGTTGGCGCAAAACCCCGTTGTAATGCTTGAAAACTACCGGAAGTGCAGAGTAGAAAACTAGAGGTCCTAATTCCAACCATCTCTTATGGTTATCTCTTCTAGATTATCTCTCATGGTTTTCCCTGGACCTGCTGAGCATATTGCTTCAGTTTCTGCAATATAAATCAAGTATTTTGGATATTTTCGCCCATTGCTGATGCTTTATGCATGCTGAGTCCACTGAATCTCCCAATGTCAGTGATTGTTATTGTTAGCATGCGTCATAATATTTCTCGTTCTCGTTTTTCAGCTACGAGACTGCAAACGAGATAGTCGCCCAAGAAAAAGGCTACGTGAAGAATTTCGGTCAGGGAGAAGACAAAGAGATCCAAACCGCCGAAGGGTCGTATTCGTACACAGCGCCAGACGGGACGAGAATCACTGTGACGTACATCGCCGACGAAAATGGATTCCAACCTCAGGGTACGTCGGTCTTATTAGCACCACGGTTAGCTTACCAACCTTCACATTGTTGTTTCTGTTTGGTTTTTGGGAAGGCAGCCAGGCCGAACGACGCCTCCATACTAGGTCAGCTTTGTCCAAGCCAAATCTTGCTGCGTGGCATAGTGCAGACGCGGGGTGGCAAAGCTGAACTTGTTTAGACGCGTTGTTCAGTCTTACTGACTTGGTTAAATCCAATCAGAAACAGCTTAGTCAGCTTCAAAGAAAGCTGAACCCAATTGAAGAGGAACGTGCCATTGGCTTTGGTTCTGTCAACGTTGTTACGGGATCACAATTCTGCCACTCAGCTTCTTTCGGGGAGTTCACACTACGAAACAGTGTGGACGTCACGTGACTAGCTGGCTAAGGGTTTTAAAGGCTTGTCCAGATGGCATCCACCCTTTCCAGAGCTGTCCATGGCTTGCAAAGCTGGCTAGGCGGTTCTAAGGCATGTCAGGATGGCATCCACACTAAGGCCCACTTTCACCACCCGATATACCGAGCGTTTAAGCATTGACGCCCAATTTGAACCCCCGAGGAGTCACTGATTAGAATGGGAATCCGTGCAGAGCTCAGTCAAATTTGCGGAGCCGTTAGTTGGTGAAATAGGCCCTAACCAGAGCTGTCCAAGACTTGCAATGCTGGTCCCAAGCTGGCTGAGGGTGTCAAAGGCTTGTCAAGATGGTCCCGAGATTTCCAGAGCTGTCCAGGGCTTACAGAGCCGGTCTTCAGCTGGCTAGTGACTTTCTAGCCTTGTCTGTTTTAACTTTGTCCGATATGGGAGTCGACCCCCGGGAATCGAACGCATGCCCCGTTTCATGCTCCTTTCTTTCTGCTACGATGTCTACCTGGAAGATCTCATTAATAATCGTAAACTCCTCGTTGTATCAGAAGTGTGCTAAAAACAATTCATCTGTCACTTTTCAGGCGATCACCTTCCCACCCCTCCGCCAGTCCCCGAAGCCATCCAAAGGGCTCTTGACTTCATCGCCAAAATGGCTCAACTCGACAGCACCAACAACGCCAGACGATAGTCCGACAACTTCGCTCTCACCGGACATTTCCCTCTTTCCGAATCAAATTGACTGATACACGTGTAAACCCTCACGTGAAATAGTTGATATTATTTGTACTATTGTATTATTCCATTTTTTTCAGTCATACAGTTTCGTTTTTCGTCTTTCATACTAGTTTCACTTCTTGAAAACGTTGTCCCCTCAAACACCAAAATGTAGGAAAACTTGCTTGGTGGTGTTCTATGGTACCTACGATTCTCTAAACCATTATTGATGTATATTTATCATTTTATTAATCAAATCTGTACTGGACTTTCTGTACATTAGAGGTTTATTACTTTTTTTTTTATAGTTACCAATGAAAGTGTGAACCATGGCATGTGTGTCGTATATTTTTATACTATGACGTCATTACGTACGTAAAGCACTTATTATATTTTTCAATTAGAAGATGCGAATTGTGGAGCGTTTTTCATCCCGGTGGTTTCACCATTCACAGTTAGTTTCCAGTTTGACGGGGCCATAAAAAAAGCCTTTGATAACAACATAATGGTCGAAAGGGGATGATAATTATAATCAGGGAATTTGTAGGGAACGCGAACGCGTTCGCAATCGTAACGCCGCCGAATTTGTAGTAGGTACAATAATTATGAACTTTGGGGAACAGAGCTGCATTAGAGGGACTGATCAATCTTGAGCCCGTGCTGCGAGAATGGGATGAAAGGGGTACTGGCTTTGGTGGCTAATTTGAAACTAGAAGGAGTCTGAAGCTACAGCAAAAGCAAACACCAAAAGTAGGGGAAATCCTCGTACATTGGGACTGTTTATTCAATCACGTTATTAGGCTGTGTAAAAATTAAATCATCAATCAAGCGAAGGTTATAAAATTTACTACAGTATAGTTGATTGATTGATGTTTTAACGCCTGAGGTTTAATTAATATTATCTACAAACCGTGTTTTGGTATATTATTCATACACCTATGTAAACGAGTCGGAGGTCAAAATTTTGTCATACATTTTAATCTGTGTGGATTTCAAAAACGAATGTCCGTCCGCCGTACGGGCCATTTTGGGCTATAGGAATGTTATTATAAATCGGAATTTGAGACAAAATACTCGGTTTACCATCTAGTTGTGCCCGCAAGGTTGTGCCCAATTGCTCCAACCCCGTCGGCTAAGGGAGGGATTTTTGAAGGAACTGGGCTATGGGGTCAAGTTAGGTGTCGTTTTCGAAGTATTTGTTGACATAGAATTTATTTCTGGGTGTCCCAGGACGATCACTGTGGGGCTCTATGCGCTTTCATGGGGCTACAAATGGGATTTTGTAAGGATTCCAGGAGGTCTGATAAGGTGTCGTTTTCCAAGCAGTTTTGGACGCAAAATCCTCTTTTTTTTCTTTTTTTTTCGAGGTCCCACATCTGTCCAAACATTGTACAGAAAAAATTATTTTTATTTTCATTTTTTCAAAAATATTTTTTAATGACAGAATTAATTTTGGCACAATCAACCTAGGTATATTAAAAAACAACAAACCCTTGTGTAAAATTGGCAAGAGTTTTTAACACTTTTTAGTTCATTTTGAACCACTTTGTGCCAATTTTTGACATATTCGGAAATTTCTTGTTATCTACTGGCCGAGTTGAATTTTTTGAGACCTACCTAATTCAAATTTTTCCGACTTTTAGAAGTAATTTAGAAGAATAAAAATTATTCTCCTCCTCGGACTGCAGCTCCAGTATAGTAGAAATTTTGTTTAATAATTAAATACCGCAATTTCGATCATATTTCATTTCAAAACTGCTGAACAGCGCAGGTGTTGAAAGTTGACGCCAAAGAGTACCGTTTCATTCTATTCATCGTTTTACGTGGTAAAATCTACACAAAATTCTTGATTTTCCTTCGAAAACTTCTCGAAGTTTACGGGTGTACTCACAGAATTCTTATTCCGTGAATTGTACTCTAATCAGTTCCAAGCCGTTTATTGGTGGTCGGTAGTTTAATCTGTGGTCCGCAGGTTGGCTCAGTTGGGATGTGAGAGCGTTCTGGTGACGAAGCGGGATTCAGTTAGTTCAGCAGGTGGCCGCCAGAGTCCGTCGACGTCTTCAGAAACTCAGCACAACTTCTCCTTCACCTCCCTGCCATCAAAGAAGTTTCCTTAAGTCTGTTACTACCCCCAAAGGCATCTCGCCAAGTACCTAGCTCAGTGGGGGCCACTTGTAAATAATTTCAGGAATTGCTGGCCTCCGGAATTACGGGAATAAATAGCAAACAACCCTGAAGGAAGGAAGGAAACAGGCATGCTGTTAGGAAGGGGCGGGGGCTTATTAAAAGTTTAGAGGTCGGCTATGAACTCACCAATTTTTTATGAAAATAACGAAGACTGAAGTAGGTACCTATAGGTACCTACTTCAGTCTTTGTATTGTATTTGATACCTATAGGTATCAAACACAATACAAATTTTGTAACCTGAGATAATCCGGTCCGCTCACGTCACCTTTTCAAGCTGGGGAAAGCCGAACACAGCACGAACCGGCCTCCAAGAGAACAAATTCTCCGTCTTCTATTTCCTTTACAGGTTTCGCCTAAATCGAATGGTCTTCGCGTGACTGCATTAGGAAATTGACTCTTAACCCGCTGAGACAACAATCATAAAAAAAAAAAAAAAAAAAAACGCTGCAAATTTTACACAAGGGTTTATTATTCTTTGATATAGGTTACTCGGGCGAAAACTAATTCTGTGTCAATGGAACAAATTTTGAAAAAAAAAAAAATTTTTTTTTTAAAGAATTTTTTTACTTGGAAAATATTGACCCCCTGGGATCCTTCAAAAATCCCATTTGTAGCCCCATGAAAGCCCTTTAGATCCCTCCAGTGAAATCGGATCGTTCCGGGATCTCTAAAAATTGATTCTACGTCGAAAAATACTTCGAAAACGACACCTAACTCGATCCCATAGCCAAAAGCCTTCAAAAAACCCCTCCCGTAGCCACATTTTAGCCCCACGGGTTTGGGCGATCGGGCTGAAACCCTTGCGGGCACAAGTAGATGGTAAACGGAGCATTTTGTCAAAATTTCTGATTAAAAAAAAAAAAAAAATTCCTACTGCCCAAAACGGCCCGGATGTCGGACGGACATTTCGGTTTTGGAATCTAGACCTGTTGAAACGGATAATGTCAAATGTCATTTTGAGGCGATCAGAGTCGTCGACCTCCGTGGCGAGTACATAGGTGTATTATTCCAAGAATAATAAACCAAAATAAGACGAAGTGGACGAGCTTATGCTCATTAATACACTAAGTCTTACAGAAGTCTTCTGTAATCGCGACGGAGGGCGAAAATTCTTCATTAAAAAAAAACCTACAGAAAAACATAAAATTTATCAACAGATGCATTACAATAAGCGCTGAAGAGGTTTTGGTCAGCTAGATTTGAATTCTGGACCACAGTGCGCTGGTCAGGTTTGTGTTAATAAAACGGGGCATTTTCTTTATGAGACCGTCCGAGTGACGTTGGAGCCCAAAACTTCCTCAATGACTGTCGTGATGAAAAGGAAAGTCCGCTTCAAGAACTCTTTTGATCCCCACTTTTCATCTCGTCGGGCGTTTCTATCATCTTCGGCTCCGTCTGGCTCGGCTCGAATTGACGCCTGACGTTGAACTTTCATTGAACTCGTTGATGCGAAACGGTCGACGGCATTGGCGGATTTGGCTGGGGGGGGGGGGGGGGGCACGTTTAGGCGAATTTTGATTAAATTAGAAATTTCTACCTGGGCGAGCATTAGGGTTCTTCAATTCAGATGGCACGACCTGCGTCCTCCTCCGGAATAACGAATAACGGAAACCCTCCTGAGAACTTTTTCTACCGTACAAATAACGGAAACGGTCCAAATCCGGGTCACCTCAATCAGACTAGGATGTGGAAGATCTATCGAGAAGGAGCATTCAAAATAGCATTAATCAGCTAGTACACCCCACATCTCCCTGCCCAGCTAGCTATAGGCGTTTTTTCCCTTCTGATTTAGGGTAAGGGGTCGAATGGGGCGTCGTTTTTTAAGTATTTCTGGACGATGAATGGGGTCTGAGACCGATTCGATCTCACCATATGACAGCGTATGGATTTGAAATAAATAGAAGTAATTTTCGTTTTTACCATTTTACCAATTTTTTACGTGTCAGCGTGTGTGAGGTTTCTTTTTTCTCTTCCAATCAAGTGGAGAACAAAACACAAAATTATCCAGAAAATATTTATTTCCACAAGAATTGTTGGCTTAGTCTACTCAGTGAAATAGGTACCTGCAATAAATTAGTCCCTAAGACCTACAATTTATTATGTACAGTTAAAGTTCCACTTCTCGCCACTAATAAGTGAGCACCGTATTAAATACGAAATACATTCAAGTTTCAGTCCGTGTGAACGGTTGTCATTCGGGTTCTCCGGTTTATTGTTCGATACGGCAAAGCGGGACGCGAGCTTCTCTACAATGTCCTACGCGAGGCTCGAGTCTCCAATAAGTGGAAGTCAGAGAAAACAGTTTTGAAAGAGCGGAGTGAGTCACATTCTCCCGACTGTCATCCTTGAATTTCGCGAGACAATAAGGGTCTTCACGCTCCTTCTCCTTATTCCAATTTTTCTGACTTGTACAACAGCTCGCCGTTTCCACAGTTTTTTTTTCTTCCAGTCAAATCTTGTTATATTCATTGTAATCATGTTTATATACCCCTTTCACTTGAAATCCCCTTACAGATTAAATTTTGATTGGTAATGTCTCATTCAGTCATGGTACGGCTTACAATATGTAGCATAATAATATTATGCAATGTTGCATGTTATGCACTGGCACTAAATTAACTAGTGACTAATTACACGGTAGGTACATTTAAATGGCAGGAATATCAAATGTAGTTTCAGAGTTCGTTACGTGGCCTACTACAGTAAATGAGCAACGATTCCCAACAACGGTTCAGGCGATAATTGGGTGGCAGGTTCCAACTTGGGACGTGGCAACGCTTCAACAAGTAACAACAGTATCTAGCAACTTCCAAGAGTTTTGTTTTTCGGAAGTGGTAGACGATTATCCCATAAAGGCCAACAACCACAAAACCGGTAGAAAACTCTCGGAAATGGATCGATACGTCTTTTGATTCTCGAGGGGGATTTCTCCTCCGACCTAACGACTCCCGGGTGTGCCGGACTGGCCGATTTCGACGGGAAGGAAATTCGCTGGGTTGCCAACTTTGGGGGAAAAGTTGAGGTGGATGGCCCGATCATCGAGACCCAAATCCAAAAAGGAGTTCCAGTCGAGGAGGAAGTAAAACCCGTTGGGACGTTTGGTGGTTGTCGAGACGGTGCCTCCGAAAGAGTCTTCGAGATCCACAGCAGACGCTCCTCGTTCAGTTGTGTCATCTGCAAATTAAACCATCGATTATTTTGGAAGTCTTGACAGGTTGAGGAAGGCGAGCGAATGGAGGTACCAGTATGGCTCAGAGGTGTGCAATTGGATTAGCACAAAATGCCTATCTTGAGGGAAAACCTATGAAAACAGCTCTTTCTGAGCTAGTATCCCTGGACTGCTTGATCGTCAAAGACCAAGCGTTGGGACGTTGTTGTTGAGACGGTGCCGCTGGAAGAGTCTTCGAGATCCACAGAAACCCTGGCAGAACATGCTCTTGCAAACAGGGAAGTGGCTATGTGCTGCTTAATGGGCACAGGGGGGTGCATTCGACAACACCTCCTATGGCTCCATGGAGGCAGCAGCTCGCAAGAAGGGGATTGGCCAACAGACTAAAAAATAGCCACGTTAAACGCTCGAATGAGGTGACAACCTGCTGAAGAAGGAATAGTACCTAGCACTAATGAAATTTCGTCTGGTGAAGGCTATAACTGCGATTTTTGTAGGATTCAAACTAAGTCCCTCCTCGCACCATGATCGGACGATGTTAACAGAGTCCTGCATCATTTGAGCGAACGCGTGTAAAAATGTTCCCATTCTCTGTTTATTCTAATTAAACAATTTAGTACATCAGCAGAGGAGTCATCTTTATCCCTAACCACCACATATATCGTAGTATCGTTACTTTTCAAGTATGCACATTGCTCTCGCGCCCGCTTGAATGTCTTTAAATCTCCGTTTCAATAAACATTTACTCAAACCTTGAGTCAAATTTTGCTTTGTACAATGACAGGACATGTTCGGTCTGAGGAAGATGAGGGCACAATGGGTTCCTTTGCAGTGAGTAACTACGTGATGGAAATGTTACCGAAGTGCTGTGAGATTACCGGAGCGTCACGATCCACGGAGATTAACTTCGCTTTGAATAGGATACGTGAGGGATATGTGTCAGTTGGAAAGTTACTCAACAGGCAACTCGTCGAGGGACAAGCAGTTTATTACACTACAGTAGCTACAGTGTTGATAGATGAGTATGTACAATGTGGGGTACGTTTGTCACGTTTCGTCAAACGGATTACCTCAAATCATTTAGAAGGGCATCGAAGTCGTGGTTGGCTGAGTACCTATAATAGATTCAAGTCAGGATCTTTGAGTATTTTCATCGTTGAATTATCCGACTAAACAGGGTAAGGGAAATTTGATGTTAGAGATTCTACCTGAAGTGGATGTGGCTTCGGTGGTGGCGGAACTGGAGGAGGCTTCGGTCGTTGTGCTTGTCGACTCTGCGTCATCATCGGAAGAGATTAAAACACTGGCACTGGCAGAGCTTGAAGAACTGACACTGGCATCGGCTGAGCTTGAAGAACTGGCACTGGCATCAGCCTCTTGAGGATTCCTCTTTATTTCATTCTTTTCTTCCGAAGAATCAGATTCTACAGAGAGGTCCAATTCGTCTTGCGCAGCCAACCTTACACAACAAGAAGCGTTAACTACTGATGCTACAAGAAGCAAAATGGTCGATCAATTAGAATGAGTCGAGATGAGGCCCGAGAACTAAGCAAAACTAAGCTATTATGATGGATATTATGATGGAGCATTGAACAATGCGTGGGCGTAGTCTATGTACGTGAAAATCGTCAATACATGTTCCACCTACTCGTGGAACACCGTACCGTGCCGAGAACATCTGGTCCATCGTTCTCAATCTGGGAGAAAACCAGCCTGTTATCAGAGTTGGCCATATTTTTATTTAAAAATAAGATTGTGAATTAATTCACATGATGCTTTGTTTGTGAATTTGTCCAGTCAATCAGTCAGCCGGTGTTCAAAAGTGCAGTTTCCGTAACAAAGTTAGGGAAGTGTTTTTCTAAACGGATCTCTGTTTTTTTTTTTGGGGTGCTGAATCCGAATATGAAGTTTGCTGCCTCCTCCGAGGTTGGCTTCACGTCGAAAAATGCAAAAAACCTCAAAATTGCACTTTGGCACTTTGTTTAGTTTTTTTTTTCTAGAAGATATATCTATACTAAAAACTTATTTCGTTCAGTTTTTCTTAAAATAGATCTATGAAAATATGCGTTATTCGAAGATGACCACTCTATACAAAATCAAAGTACAAAAACTTTCCTTCAACCAGTGGTCAAAATTGATGTTTGAGCCAGTGGTCGTGGAAATACAGCGTTTTGAAAAACAGCGATTTTTCGGCTCAGGCACAGAGTAACAGAGAACATGCTCAGGCGAAAAAGTCGAAAATGCCCACTTCCACTCCCTGGAATCCGATTAATATCCACGATATCAATAAAAAAAATTGTCATGGATATAAGCGAAAAACTGAACAAAGTGCCAAAATTATGAGGTTTTTTGAATTTTTCGACGTGAAGCCGACCTCGGAGGAGGCAGCAAGACTCATATTCGGATTCAGCACCCGAAAAACATGTAAATCCGTTGAGAAAAACACTTCCCTAATTTTGTTACGGAAAAACCACCATTTGAGAATGTTGAGTAATTCAAACTTCGCCTATTTTTAAATGTGAAAGTTAATTAATTCACATTCATAAGACTTATAATGCACAGTTGTGAATGTGAATTAAATCAGATTAACACTTATTAATATCATTTAGTTGAGCATCCAAAAAATTCATAGTTCATATTACTTATTTCTTTAAAAGAAAAACAAAGGATTCTTGAACGGTGGCGGAATCACTTTGATTGGACTTTTAAATGGAGAAGTGACCCCCCAGCCAGAGCAGGATACCCCGGTAATTGATGAACTTCCTTGATCTAAATATCGAATATTCTCTTCCAAAGGCTTTGTGGGTTTTAGGTGGTGTGTTGTAAAGAGTGTTACACTGAAGGGGTCTCTAAAACAAAGATTTTGGTTAGCAGCCAAGTTAGCCAGCCTTTTAGTGTGAGACAGGGTCGTCCTCAAGTTGGCCCTGAACTTCCTAGTTTTGAATTCTATATCGAGTGTGTGAACCAGCCACCAAAAACACCAAGTCACCTCGTGTTGTTCTCCAGCAGCAACAACTCTTCGACTTCCGAAGGCGACAACTCCGTCATCTCCGACTCATTCCCTTCGCCGATCTCTTTGATCTTGCTGAGTATCTTCGTCACCTTCTCCAACTCCTCTTTGTTAGACGGGTCGACTTTCTTCGGTTTGAACACGTGTTTGGCCACGTTCTTGGGGCTGCCGGCCAAATCGATGGCTTTCCCGTCTCGCCAAAGCCCCAAAGACGACAAGACGGATTTTTCCCGGTCGGGGATGTAGTCCAGAGGGGATTTGTAGTCTTGGAAGCTATCTGCCTTCAAATCCTTGAAAGAGAAGAATACAATGTATACAATACAATAGAGAAGAATACAATTTCAATGACATCATTGTCGTGAAAAATGACATTTGGGTGATTCTCCGAAAGTAGGGATATTATAGGGAAAACGAGCATACGCCCTAATTCAATTAATTGTAGTGATTAACAAATGACTTTCATATTACATAATAATATTATTTAATACATACATATTATGTAATAGCATATTATGCTCTAATGGTTCTAAAACGATGGATATCTATGAACACCCGGGTACCAGAGAAATGGGAACACCCGGGTACCAGAGAAATGGGAAATGTGTTCACTTTCCCGCTCCCTCACAACCCTTCAACCACATTCCATTTTATTTTTAAGTAAGGTACTGGTCAGAACGCATGGGGATGGATTACTCATCGTCCGTATGCATCTGGATAGTCGATACCAAGCCACCTTTCCACGATTTTCCATAGCATTTTCCTGCCTCCCACATGCAGTCAGGCCCACAACAGCAAAAAACACTAAATTTATACTTTCAGTCAAACAAACATTTTCGAAGAGTTAGGGTACAAAAGGTTCTTACTACGAGGGAAGTCCTCAACCGAACTTAACTTAAACTTGATTCGAATTAACTTGAAAAAAGGGGTCAAAGATGGGTTTTAGAAACTGCCCGTTCACGAAGGTTGAGAATCATTGTACTCCCTTTTCAGGCTAAGTTGGCCGCCACCAAATAAATCCCGAGTAACTTGGGATTTATCTGCCGAACTGTACAGCGTGTATTCCGAGAAACGTTCCAATTAGCAAACGCTGGGAAAAATCTTGACGATTCAGCAGCTTTAACAGTTTTTCAACTCCGTCCAACGCAGAAAAAGACGCGCAGACATTTGCATGTTATAAATAGTCAATATGGAGAGTAAAAAACGGTTGAAATGTATTTCTCTCAATTTTCATTTCCATAATGATGATTGAAAAGTAATCTTCTGTTTTTCGACGAGTTTTTCAGTCGAAAACAACTCATCGTTTATATGAGATCTTGACTTCAGAAGAAACGGAGTTGAGTGATCCTCTACTTTGCCATTTAAAAGAGTGTTTTAAAATCTCCCTTCATTGGGAGTTCACTTACTTTGCCCTGTCGGGTGTCCAAAAGTCCGTACGAAGCGAGAAGAGATTTCATGTCGGGTGAGACAGAGTCTGAAGAGGTTTTCACAGGAAGGGGCTTGAACCTGGAATTAAAACGATTCGATACTGACACTTATCGATATTTTCTTGTGATACCAATTTTTTTTTTTTTTACACAGAAAGTGTTTTTTCCGACGGTCTTGCGGTTTGAAAATGCGTCTGCTCATCCGTCCCAGGCCCAAGCATACCTGCTTCTCGGCCCTCCTTCACGTTCCCTCGCCCCCTCAACCACTCCCCTGCACAGCTGAAGAAGTGACAGCCCCCCCCCCTCCCACAAGAGCGCTAATTACACTATGGGGAGGCCTCCTTGGCCCTATCGAACAACATGTAAGCCAGTGTGAGTAACCTGACAGTGCAAACCTGATTGAGTTTATGGAGGTTATTTGGTTTTTAAGTTGTTGGGCGTAAGGTAAGTCAAAAGTCAACAGAAATATCCCGCCCACAACCACAACCTGACCCGAAGCCCTGATGCCCCCCCCCCCACCCGCCGAGAACTGCAACTCTTTCTAACCCCACCCCACGCCCCGAGTCGATCCCCTCGGTGAAATCATCAAAAACCACATTTTGTGTTTCATTGGTTTTATCCTCAATCATAACATTAACAATCCGGAGGTACTAAAGTAAAAATATTTTCATTTTATTTTTACTAGCTGGGACACCCGCGCATCACACGAAATATCAAAATTTAATTCCCATCCATCGGCTATCAATAATGTATCCATCTTTCGCTCTGATCACATATAGCAACGCATCTCAGTAACAACGCTTGTTGACCCCGTTTCTCGTCGTGAAGTATCAAACTTGGCTCGCAAAAGAAGCTCATAAAAAATTACTGATGCTTTATGTTCGATATGATTAGGTACTGGTATCGGTAATCATCTCTGGTACGGAAAATAGTGTAGGTACTATGGAAAAGAAGTCGCTCCAACTGGACCATAATCCTGGAAAGGGTACAAATCTCTCAGACTATCCAATTAGACATTATTTTTGTCATAACTTTGCGTGTTTTTAAATGTTACACGCCTAAAAAATCACGCAAAATTGAAAAAACTGCATATTTTAATAATGCCCCCCCCCCCCCCTCCAAAAAACTGAAATTATTTAAAAACAATACCCATCATAGCGCCCCCCCTCCCAAAACAACTATGAAAAGAAAAAAAGAAAAAAAAAAAACTACCCAATATGGGAAAACGAGTTGTTGGGTCTGAGGCCAGGCGGGAGAGGTCGGGGGTTGGCTGGCCCCTTAGTATCTCCTATTACTCTAACTAAAGTAGGAGTTGGAGGATTAAAAGTGACGTGGAAAGGGTGATGGGAGGACGTACCTGGAGTAGACTTCGGGGTCGATAGTTGGGGCGGGAAGGTCACCTTGGAACGTATGTCTTTCGGTGGTCGACGTTTCACCTCCGAGGAGTCCGAATTTCGTGAGGAGATCTTTCATTCCGGGTCCTGTGCGGAAATAGAAACCAAAACAGCCCGTCAGATGAGTGATAACCGTCGTTAGATAGTCAGAGGAAGTAGATCTGTCATAATAACTAGCGGAGTTTCAGTTATTCAGAAGAAACAGGTCAGCGTTGTAATTAGGAATGGAAACGTGTCTGGATTATTTTTTTGGGGGTTAAAACACAAACTGCAAGTTCGTACGAATTTATAAAATTTATGGAAAAATTGCAATTTGAATTTTAGCGGAAACCCGAGGTCAGCTCCTATTGGTCGACGAGTTGGCCACCATTAAAAAACTAAAAACTGAAGGATCGGTCACGTTGAATAAGTTATATGGGTAATTTATATCACGAATAAGTTGAGCACGATCACATTCACAACAAAGCGAACATGGCCATTTTCGTATTACTCCAGTGTCACTGGTGCCAACCACCAAGAAAATCAAGAAAAAATTTGAAAATCGACCTGCACTCTGGTGTCTTTGATTGGAAACTGGAACCAGTGTAGGTGACGTCACCTAAACTGGTTTTCGAATCTGCCAGAACAACTGAAGAACAGTTCTTACATAGTTACTATGTGAAAGACTTTTGTCACAAAAATTATGTATTTTTCCCTTTTTACTTCTAACAACATGGTATAGGATGATTTAACCCAAAATTCGGGTGCATTTTAATTCCTAATTATCAACATCTTCGCCATTGGCCACGTTTCGGCTGAAAACCAAGTACCTTAATGTGTCATAAATGATATGAAACGGAAGTGATCTGTCGTCAAAGTAAATGGAGTTGGAGCAACCCATAATAAAATCGCCTATCGTATTACTACCAAGTGTAATGTTACGCGCGGTAGGTATTGTAAAAAAAAAAAAAAAAAAAAAAAATTGACTCATTTTTCTATTAACATAAGGGTCTCCCTTCTGTTCTTTTGAAATTAGTTGGTCCGCTGGCCAGATGCCCCAAAGAAGCTCTCCGTCAAGTTGCCGGCGTCAACCTGGTGAGACCACTGAACGGATGCCTCCACCGAAGATCCCCCCCCCCCCCATTCATGGAACACAGTTAAATGCCAGCTGGTTCTCGCCCAGTTCAACAACAAACATAACTTTCAAATGCAGTTTATGACGTCAACTTGGGTCGTAAGAGGGATTACCTAGTTGAACCCGAAGTCCTCGACCAGGTTATGACATTCACTTCACAAACAATCAAGTTCCATTTCATTCCAACGTTGCGCTTTCCCTCCGGCCTCAGATATTCGCCTGGATGGATCTGACTTATCTAACCTCATTTCCTGAGTTCGAATGGGCGGGACGAGGAAATGAACTTGAGAACGTCGCCAACTCTGCCAGCTCGAGTCACGTGAAAACCACCGTTGATCTTCTTTTTTTTTTTTACGTGAGAACTTCTAGCCACCGTTGATACTGTTGCAGACCCGTTAGAGAGGAATTCAAACGATAAAATCAACGTTGACCGTAAACAAAACCAAAACCGCAAAGGCTGAATGATGGATGAAAATTATAGTGTTGTAGGATTCAAAATTTGTGTAACCAGTAGTATGAGCCCAAAACTCGACCCCATCACTGCAAGGTCCCGTGGTGAGTTTAAATTGGAGCGCAAGTACAAAAAAGAGCCCTGTAAAAAACAAAAAAACAAAATTATGGTTTTTGGTTTGTTATTGCACCGAATAACAAACCAGTGTTTACGTTGGGGCAATAATTTTCATTTCTGACAAAATGTGCCCCTGAACGTTTCGAAAGGGGTTGCAGGAGTGGGCCTTGGGTTGCAGGAGTGGGCCTTGGGTTGCAGGATGGGTGGGTGGATGTCTTGGGTTGCAGGATGGATGCCTTGGGTTGCAGGATGGATGGGTGGGCTGTCGTTTTGAAAGTATTTTGGACGTAGAAACCATTTTATAAGGGTTTCAGTCCCATCTGACTACGCTCTTGGACTACTTGGGGCTGCTATGGGGCTAAAAATGCAGCTTTTGAAGAACTTTGGCCGGGAGGTCGAATGAGTAACAGTTACCTATTGTACGTAATTTCAAACGGAAGATTCATTTTTGGGAGTAGTATAGTAACGCTCCTACGAAAATACCGCTCCTGTAGCAAACTCACTGAGCGGACCTGCTGTGCAGTAACCTTCAAGCAATGGTGTTAATATTATAGTCGATCGCCAAAACTATCTGATGAGGCCAGATGTAAACTTGGAGAATCCTCAGGTTTCGTTGAGCTGAGAGCTGCAGCAAGGCTGACTTTCAAGCTGTATAGCTATTGCTGCTCGCAGATCACTGATAAAACTCACGGAAGGTTCACGCCTTTGGCTCTCTCGACGACATGCTTACTAACATGGTGATGGTTCCATAATAGCAATCATACCGTTAGACCACCTTGTCATTGGTTGGTTTGTCGTACCAGTAACTGGTACCAACTGTTGTCTGTGGATAGTGGCCACTATTTCCATCCAATCCCCCTTACATAATATTATGTAGCAGCGACCATGTAGCCAGCCGAGGTCGAACATTTGCATCCTCAAAATTTGACACAATTAAATTTCAAATTTCACGACAATATTATGTAGATTTCAAAAATCAAATGTCCGTCCGAGCCTTTGTGGGTAGAAGGAATTTTATGAAACTATCTGAAACTTGGGCAAAATACTCGGTAGAATATAGGTACCTAGTTGAACATACCTGCAAGGTTTCCAGCCCGATCGCCCAAACCCGTGGGGATACGGGAGGGGGTTTTGAAAAGGTTTCGGGTATGGGGTTGAGTTAGTTTTCGTCTATTTTTTTTCGACTCATTTTTCCACTCGATCCATTTTTGGGGGTCCCAGAACAATCTGATTTCACCGCGGGAATCTATGGGGCTACGACAGGGACTTTTGAAGGACGCGAGGAAGTCAAATGGCGGGGATCTGTTGTTAAGTGTCCTTTTCGAAGTATTTTTGGGCGTGCTTGTTTATTCTCAACCACATTTTTCAGACCATAACGCTCAATGCATTTTGGTACCTATGTGGAACTTTGGGAGTTTCAAATTTTTACGACCTAAAGAGAGGGGTGTTATGGAGGGTGGGGGTTGTTAATCGCAATTAGGACGACCCCGTAGCCGAAAACCACTTCCGTAACCACTTGTCAGCATCACAGAGCCCCACGGGTCCACAACTTGATGGAGAACCGAGTATTTTGTCGAAACTACATACCAACTTAAATTAAAATTCCTTCAGCCCACAACGGCCTGAGCGGCGGACAAGCATATCATTTTTGGTTTATTATTCTTGGAATAATACACCTATGTTTTCGCGACGCGGGTCGACGACTCCGATCGGCCTCAAAATTTGACATTATCCGTTTCAAGAGGTCTACATTCAAAATCCGAAATGTCCGTCCGCCGTCCGCCGTCCGCCGTCCGCCGTACGCCGTACGCCGTCCGCCGTACGCCGTCCGCCGTCCGCCGTACGCCGTCCGCCGTCCGGGCCGTTTTGGGCAGTAGGAATTTTTTTAAAAATCTGAAATTTTGGCAAAATACTTGGTTTACCATCTAGTTGTGCCCGCAAGGTTTTCAGTCCGATCGCCCAAACCCGTGGGGCGCTATGGGGCTAAAATGGGGCTACAGGAGGGGTGTTTTGAAGGCTTTTAGCTATGGGATCGAGTTAGGTGTTGTTTTCGAAGTATTTTTGGACGTAGAATCCATTTTTGGGGGTCCCGGAACGATCCGATTTCACTGTGGCGTTCTATAGGGCTTTCATAGGGCTAAAAATGGGATTTTTCAAGGATCCCAAGAAGTTAAATATTTTTCGAGTAAAAATTAAAGAATTTTTGAAAAAACACATTTTTGAAAAAAAAAATCCCCCCAAAAAATTTTTTTGAAATATAAAAATCCAAAAAAAATTTTTTTAATTTTTTTTTATTGACAGAATTAAATGTCTGTACAAGTAACCTATATCACAGAATAATAAACCCTTGTGTAAAATTTGCAGCGGTTTTTTATATAAAAAGGTGTCTCAAATCTTCAAATTTGGCATATTTCAACTCGGAGCGCGTGCTATAAACCAAAATACCGATATTTAATAGGTATCGGAAAACCTTTCTTTTTTTTTTTAATTAGGAGGTCAATTAGTGCGTTTGCCTCAGAGGCCATTAAATTGTATCGCCAAAAACTAGGATGTTATTGCAACCATAACATTGCAAACTTGATAACTACGCGAAACAAACACAATCATGGAATAATTATTAGCTTCGATAACAGGAGAAGAGTGGCGGGAGCAGGACAGCACCTTGGAACAGTTACCTACAGTAACGCCTGACCCATGCGCAAACGCCTCTATCACTTTGCCCCCCCCCCCCCCCCCCCCCCCCCCATCCGTCTACAGTATGGCTCAGCTGCTCCAAACCACAAAGATAGTGTGGGTCCGCTGACCAGGTGTAGCATACCTACTGAAATTATGCGTTTGTAGGCCCGCCGACCCAGGGGCTAAGATTTAAATAAAATAAATAGTATGGGTCCACTTTGAAAAGGGCACGCCACTCGATTGGGCTGAAAAGTATTGTGACGTACTCTCGTTGATCCTCATAAAGCGCCAATTATTTCTCAACATCATCGCTGTTTACGGCCTGATTCAGTGAACCAAGAAAGACCCCCCCCCCTCTTACCCCCTCAGACTCTCAATTCGCCATGTGAAGAGCTACACGCGTCGTGCCGCACAGCCCAGAACGACATAATATGATATTATCATTTGCTCGCATCACTATAAAATTGGTCACACGGGGTTGACCACAACAAGGCTGTAATCAGGGCCGGAGGCGCCTTCGCCAATTTGTCGCAAACCAAACTTTCTGAAAAAAAACAAAATCGGAGAAACTCCTCGAGAGTGAAAGTTGTTGACAAACCCCCCAAAGGTCAGTCACATATTACGATACGGTTCCATTTTTCAATCCCCCAAAACTCACCTAATGACTCGGCGGCCACCTTCACGTTGGGAGGACTCTCTAACTCTCCGGCAGATTGTAGCGCTGATGTGGACGCCGTTGGAACCGGAGTGATGAACACGTTGGAGGGAGCGGCTGTCGGAGCAGCAGACCAAGAATTGATGTTTTCAACGAGCGACAAACCTGGTGAAATACGATGGTTTTCAAAACATTCGAAATAGGGATGAAAATCGTTCATCTAAAATCTAAAAATATCTTAATAGGATGAGAACCCCTTCTGGTCGGAATTTTCCTATTTTCCCAACTGAAATTCTAGGTTTGACGCGTTCTACTCATTTCCATCCTCATGAACGGCTGGGTCGTTTTAGTTAATTCCTCATTAGTTAATCTTTCATCTAACGATATTATGGAAGGACAGATCAGTGTAAAAAGGGGGAGTGTCAGAGTACCTAGCGTACCTTCCTCTTTCTCTCCCTTTTTTTTCAAACCTTCCCCTTTGTTTGCCCGTGATTCGGACCGTTCGCCTTCTTTCCCAGTAATATCAAATCTAACACAGGCTATATCTCACAGATCCTCCCCCTTTTTCCGGTTTTCAAGTCATATTATGAAACTAGACCCATAATGGTGCCAACCTTAACACATTTTCGAAAAAAAGTGATATTCCCCCTTCTTCCCAAGTGGTCTTCATTTGTGAGTTGTAACTGTTGATTGTCTTGTGGTTGATAGACTGAACAAAGGGATGATGAATAATTATTTTAAAAAGATTGAAAATTCAAAAAATGTATACCAGAGTTGAGTTTGGACAGAAAAGAGACCCCATAGATGGGTTCTATCCCCAAAATTACTCTGAAAACGATGCTTCATTCGACCTCCTGACTCCTTCAAAGCAACATAATGTGGGACACCCCATGCTGCGGATGATGGGTGTGTACCTACATTAATTTGAGTTCCTAAATTTGTATTTAAATTACTCAAATTTTGTGTTGAGTGATTAGCGGAAGGCCGGTGGCGTGAATCCACAAGTTCGGCGCTTTTTGTTGAGGAGAAAAGTGAAGGAAGTGTGGGAACATTTCTTTCTAGGGCATCGTACGAATTGTCGTAATCTGCAGACCTAGAAGAAGATGCAGCCACAATTTTGGAAGACCCGCACTCTTCAGGATGACCTGATATGTCAGGATACAGTGAGGATGCTGGATCATCGGAAGGGAACCGAGGGGAAGCTAATAACCAATACGATATGTCATGGTTGGTATTACTTCGCCCTGGGCTCACAGCGGAACTGAGATCAACTGTTGCAGCTAAGTAATTTGTCTCTAAAGACTTCTGGCCAGCTGACCCAGTCTTACATGGGACCGCGTTCCCAGCTTTCACAGTTGAGATGTCCATAATGAAGTCCTGGGCAACAGACCCATACATCGGGATCATTCCTGCTGGTGCAGCTTCCACAACTGAATTGTCGGCAATGAAGGCCTGGCCAGCAGGTTTGATCCCATTAAACTCACTGTGAAATGACAAGAGGTTAATGTCGCAATTTAAAGAACAGTAAATGGCAAAATTAAATTTAAAATGCCTCCCGTCTTCGAATGGGAAGGCTGGGCTGCTGCCGGGAGAAGAAAGGTTCGCACGATCGCCCCGCGACCATAGCGCGATCCGCTCCTCCCGACAGTACTGACTCTGGCACGCTGGCGAGATAACCACAGTCGTTGGGGGAAATTCCCCACAAAATCGAATATCAAGTCGTTCCATAGAAGCCCCACCGGTCCAACAAACCAACCAAACTGAGTCAGGTAGCTGAGGTTCGAATTGTTAATTTGGAAGAAGAAGGTTGGTCTGGCGGCCCTGACTCCACATCCTGCGCTAGCAAGGAGCGCTACAAGTGGGTCTGAGTCTGACTACAGTCTAGAGTGTAACGAGGCGATGCTCAGTACAGCACTTGGAAACATACCATACCTACTGTAATGGTTGACAATATTTAAGATCCAATAATCGATCATCTATGTTACATCCTAAATTTAGGATATCCAGATATTCACCTGGCACTGGCGGCAGCCCTCCGGTGAGTTTGGTGTCCGGTGTCACTGGAAAGATCTTGGCGGGAGCTCTCGTCGTGCTGAAAGGCACCCATTCGGGCTGCTGGGACGACTTTGCGGATTCTGTTGTCGACGACAACTCTGTAGAGCTAACGTCGGCAGAGGGAGTCGTAGTATGGACGTAAACCGGCCTCACTGACGGCTTCTTACGTCTCCGCTTGACCGGCCTGCGTGGTTTCGTTGTTGTTGATCTATAACGTAAATAACAGTTCAGAAATAGAAAATTTGCGAAAATACAGACCAAAAAAAAAAAAAAAAAAAATGTTGAAACAATAAATGTAAGTAAGCTCGAAGCGTTTCGTTTTGCGTTTAGATATTAAATCTGGGAGCTTAAATAGTAATCCTTTCGTTTTCCTCATCGCCCAAAATAGGCTCAAGAAAGATTAAAATGAACGATATAAAAAAAAAATTAGATATTGAAGAGGAAAAGGGGGATTAACTCACTGAATGCTTTCGTTGAAGGGGCTCTGATTATCCGGCAAAACGACCACCACGTCCTTCCCCGTCCGAACTTCATCGATCAGCTTGAGGATTTCACCTCTGGTGAGCCGCGGGAGTCGAGGGTCCCTGAAAATCCCAAAACAACATGAACACTTCAATCGAAGCACACTATAAAATGGTTGAACATTTTTGTAACAACTTCCGGTTTTAATAGTTTTTTTTTTTTTTTTTTTAAATCGTCATCCTGCCTTAACTTCAATTTTAGTGATCCCAAACATAATAAACGTAGAACCGATTTTCAGAGTTCTCCATGAAGCTTCTAAAAATAAGACATGAAATTTTTTCACTATTTTGACATTTTATGTCTTTAACTTTGGCACATTAAAATAAAAAACCGTAACGAAAAAAGCGTTACCTAAATTTCTGATGATTTTCGCTTACAACCGATTCGTTGCTACGGAACTTCATCTTCGCCAGTTATCATCGTACAAAAACCGTTCGAAGGTAGGTAGCATCGATTCATAAGGATCCCAATGTTGTCCGGCTACCCCATGGGGCTCTGTGAGGCTTCAATTGGGTTTTATAACTGAGAGGTGGCGGCGAACTTTAAGAAACAGGTTTCGTACGTTTCGTCAAAAAAAAAAGAAAAAAGAAAAAAAGATGGACCCAAGTCGAAGGCTCTCGACGATTTGAAAGAATGATCTTTTCCTACTCACTTTGCCAGCATAGCTTCGACTTCTTTGACGGTAGCTCCGACGTCGACGTTGTTGTCGATTTGGTCTGACGAAACCATCGCGACCGCCAGAGCAGCCAACATCGCCAAACGCATCTGAAACAAAATAAACATCGAGATTGAAATGTTGGTAACTGTAATGAAACCTCCTCCTAAAACTTGAACTTTTTACTAGCGCTATTGCAGTTGTTGGAGACGACAGTTCGCACAGCTGTCGTTGATGGCCCTCTCGAGATTGAATTTCACTCGTAACGAACTACCCACTTTGCAAAAGTTGTGTCCGCTTTTTTTCATCAGGCGTATAACTTAACTTTATGACTAGGAAAATACCTTCGGAAAAGACGGCCCCTTCCTTATCTCATCATTCTGGCCGATTTCCCGGGTTACCGACCTGGCAACCAAATGCAATCATCTCGAGATTGGGTCTCTCCCCATAAAATGCTTCCTTCGCGGTTTTTTTTTTCCGACATCCTCAACCCCTTCAGCGATTTCGGGTTAGCTATCGACTTGAAATCAACCACGACGATTAAGCCGGTGGCCCGCAACCTGAAAATTTCTCATTCGAAACGCGAGATTCTGCACTTTTCCAGAACTACGTTTCAACCAGGAAATTCATCGTGAATTAGGCACTTAGGATTAGACAAAACATTTGTAGGTAGGTACGTAACAATCATGCCACCACCAACAACAGGGAATCTTCATTTATATTTGACTCAATTTTGAAGTGAAGATAAGAAAAAAAAGGAGGGGGGTAGGAAATCCAGGGGTAGGTAATTTTTAAAGTTGCGTTGTGATTTCACCAAATATTTAGTCAAAACTATTATAAAAATTTGATATTACGAAATTTGACAATGAATTATTATCAATTTCATTATGTAATTTGATAATGAAAATGTTATGAAATTTGATTTTATGAATTATGAAATTTGATAATGAAAATGTACTTATTTTTCCGAATAAAAAGAAAAGGGTATCGATTCTCTAATACTTTTTTCGGATAATTACTAAATAATGAGAGTTTTTGGGGAATCCCAAATGAAAACTGCTATATCTTCGTGCTTCAACTCCATTGAAATTTAAATTTTTGGGTAGTTGGTAATAATTGATTATATAGGTCTGATATCAATACCTGGTATTTATTATTGATGTCAGACCTATGTAATCAGGTAACTTGGAGAATTTAAACAATGGTATTGGAAGCGTTTTTGGTCAATTTCTGTAAAGAATCATGAGTGGAACACAGTAACTGTGTTCAAAACTGTTTTGAAAGAAAGCTCAATTTATCATTGTTGGGACGCTCAGAACCAGACATCATTTGAAAATCACCCAATATACAGCCTTACCACCGCTTCGTTACCTTGCTGGTTCGCCACTGACTTCAAACGTTCCCACAATCTCAAAATCGGTCCCAAAGCGGTTGGTTGCACACTTGTGTTAGCAAACACAAATCACTGCAAACCTAATTCTCATGGGCTAATTATCTAACTGTCAAACCCAATATAATTGCGAGCATCGTGGAAACTGAAACTTCCAAGAGATCCCCCCCCCCCCCTCCTCATTATAATACAACCACAAGTAATACAATCGAATGTAATTGCCACAGTTTCGATGAGATGAGAATGCCCTCAAGGGGTACAATAAAGCACAATACCTCGACTAAATCTAATTCAATTTCGGCAAATGATTGTTGTATAGTATAAACCGCATACGGGTCACACTATACCAATAGGTATCACACTGTATACGGGTGATTGAAGAAGCATTGAATTTTGTACCGACCAAAACCGATATGTCCGTCCGCCGTACGGCGCGCCGTCCGAGCCGTTTTGGGCAGTAGGAATTTTTTTTTTAATCTGACATTTTGACAAAATACTTTTACCATCTAGTTGTGCCCGCAAGGCATTCAGCCCGATCGCCCAAACCCGTGGGGCGCTATGGGGCTACGGGAGGGGTTTTCGAAGGTTTTTGGCTGTGGGGTCGAGTTAAGTATCGTTTTCGAAGTACTTTCGGACGTGGAATCCATTTATGGGGGTCCCAGAACGATCCACATTTACCGTGGGCTTTGGGCTTTCATAGGGCTACAAATGGGAGTTTTGAAGGATCCCAGGAGGTAAAATAAGGTGTCGTTTTCCGAGTAATTTTGGACGCAAAATCAATTTTTCAGAGGAGCCACATCCGTCCAAACATTGTACAGAATTTTGTTTTTACAAAAAATGTTTGGAAAAAAATATTTAACATTTTCTTAATAACATTTTTGCAAATTTAACTTATATCAAGGAATAAAAAAAAACCTTGTGTAAAATTTGCCGCGTTTTCCCATTTTGTCGCTCGTACCCCTTTCGCAAAACCATGCCTCCAATTAACGGAGTGCCCTTCATGGTATTAACGGGGACAGTACATTCTCTCTTGTTTCACGGTTACTTCACCCTCACCATCAAGCCATCATATTGAGAAATCGATAGATTGAAATTGATACAACCTTCCGTTGTGTGACTAATGGCTTCTCAAACCGTACTGGCAGACAGTTTATCTCTTCTGGTAAACAACCAGGATTGCCAATTGTCGACGACACCTCCACCCAAATGCATTCATCAACACTAGCAGAACCCTGTGTCAACGTGGATCAATGTTAGGTGACGAAAACCTCCAAAACACGTGGGGAGTCACCCCTGCCCTATGACAACACCTTGAAGGTATTACAGGCTCCTAAAGAAACGCACCAAGGCCTTCCAGTGTTGTGACATAACCCGCTCCAAGCCCACTTTCACTGCTTTCTTTGTGACAGCCGACTATATGAGCCACTCAGGCAGATATGAGCCACACAGGCCGTATGTTTCAATCGTTATGGCATTGGGTTCTGGATAATTTCTTCGTTTTTTTTTACGGGGATTTCCGGGTCAACAGGCGCACAGACCGTGACGGCAACATTGCGAGGTTGAACGCACCGGTGGGTCAATGGATGCAGCGCTTGCCGGAATACACTAAATTCCAAGGAAAAACGCTGCAAATTTTACACAAGAGTTTATTATTTTTAGATATAGGTTACTTGTGCAGAAATTGAATTCTGTCAATGAAAAAAATTAATTTTTGGTTTATTATTCTTGGAATAATACACCTATGTTTTCGCGACGGGGGTCGACGACTCCGATCGGGCTCAAAATTTGACATTATCCGTTTCAAGTGGTCTACATTCAAAATCCGAAATGTCCGTCCGCCGTCCAGGCCGTTTTGGGCAGTAGGAATTTTTTTAAAAATCTGAAATTTTGGCAAAATACTTGGTTTACCATCTAGTTGTGCCCGCAAGGTTTTCAGTCCGATCGCCCAAACCCGTGGGGCGCTCTGGGGCTATAATGGGGCTACGGGAGGGGTTTTTTGAAGGCTTTTATCTATGGGATCGAGTTAGGTGTCGTTTTCGAAGTATTTTTGGACGTAGAATCCATTTTTTGGGGTCCCGGAACGATCCGATTTCACTGTGGCGATCTACACGGCTTTCATGGGGCTAAAAATGGGATTTTTGAAGGATCCCAGGATGTTAAATATTTTTCGAGTAAAAAATACAGAATTAAAAAAAAAAACACTTTTTTGAACAAAAAAATCAAAAAAAAAATTTTTTTTAGATAAAAAATAAAAAAAAATGTTTTTTTTAATTTTTTCATTGACAGAATTAAATTTCTGCACAAGTAACGTATATCAAAGAATAATAAACCCTTGTGTAAAATTTGCAGCGTTTTTTTTTTAATTTTTATATTTCAAAAAAATATTTTGATTTTTTTTTCAAATTCATTTTTTACTCGAAAAATATTTCACGTCCTGGGATCCTTCAAAAATCCCATTTTTAGCCCCATGAAAGCCCTATAGATCGCCACAGTGAAATCGTATCGTTCCGGGACCTCCAAAAATTTATTCAACGTCCAAAAATACTTCGAAAACGACACCTAACTAGATCCTATAGCCAAAAGCCTTCAAGAAGCCCCTCTCGTAGCCCCCATTTTAGCCCCATAGCGCCCCACGGGTTTGGGCGATCGGACTGAAAACCTTGCGGGCACAACTAGATGGTAAACCAAGTATTTTGTCAAAATTGTGGCGGTTGATCCCGGTGGAACGGGCTATCGCAGAGCGGGGCTCAGCAATTGCTCCCCGTCTTGTTGACATTTTCTGACCAGTGTTGGGACAGTTATGGATTTTGCGTCAAAAATAACATGGAAAACGAAACCACATTCGAGAGGGGCCAGGATCCTAGGGAATCAGGACTGAATCTAGGATATCATTGCCGCCAGGATCCTTGGGTGATCATACCTGGGTAGTATACTTGGGTAGTATACTGCGAAAGATCTGAGGGATGGTGACATCAAAGGCAGGGGCAAAAGGTGAATTCTACCTGGACAGTCTCAAACATCACAATCTGCATAGCAGACCCTCAACAGGTGGAATCCTCAACAGATCAATGACAAGATTCTGAGAAAGCTAACCTGGCCCTCCAATCCTCCGTAGACGAGCGGCATGCTTCCAGTACCATCCAGAAATGGATAGTGGCTCCCTCTCTGCCGACACCAGGCAACTGCCACGATCAGTCTTTTCTCTTGGTCACTAGAGTCAGTGTGTTGCTGTTGGTGGAAACAAGGAACTTAATGGAACGCTGAGGGTCGCAAAAGAGTTCCTCTCGCATCATCTCACCACAAATCCCGCCTTCTTCATCTCTAGACGTAACTGATAACTTTATCCGGGTGGGGGGGGAGGGGGATCGCCATACCAGGAGCCACGTAGCGCCGAGCACGTAGCCACTCGCGAACTTTACACTATTGCCGTCCCCAGATTTCCGAGAGTCTCTCCGCCAGAATCTTGATTTATGCTCTAGCTTGCGGAGCCAACAAGCCATCCACCGAGCACACCATGGTGTGAATGATGCATGGCGCTCTTCGCATGCGCTAGAGAGAACTTTCTTCGTTTTTCCTGTTCAGCTTATGAGTGTACTGCCAACTCAAGTTTTTGTTCACACACAAAATTCATTGCCGAAAAACATAAACATACTTTCATTGCCGAAAAACATAAACATACTTTCAACAACAAACAAAATACGAAACATAAACAAAATTCATTGCCGAAAAACATAAACATACTTTCAACAACAAACAAAATACGAAAATACGTCCAGTAAGGGAAAGTTACCGGACAGGACAGGACAGTACAGGTCCAGTACCAGTAATACTCAACCGACGAGTAGCAATCAATCCTGACGGCGCTCGCTAAGAGGGAAAACTACATAAAATTGGATAAGTTTTAGAGAGGTTGAACTCATACAGGTTCCATAAGTCGATTGTGCGTCTACAACTATTCTAACCTCCTTGGTCCACAACTACTTCCAAAACGATTCCCCACTCGACTCTACGGAGGGTAGCCACCTTTGTTCAAGCAAATAAGGGACTTAGCGGGAGAGATCCTTTTGTACCTACTAAGAGTCAAAACTAATATTCCAAAATAATTTATTGAGGCCAGGATCGATTTCTAAACAAAAATGTCTCAATTTTTGCTAATTTTTTTAATTTAATTTAATTTAATTTTTTATTCCAGAAGTAGGTAAACTCTAATATTCAAGATTTGTTTATTGGTTTTTATTCTTGGAATAATACACCTATGTAATCGCGACGGAGGTCGAAACTTCAGATCGGCCACAAAGTTTGACATTATCCGTTTCAAGAGGTCAAGATTCCAAAACCGAATAGAAGGGCTGTCCGCCATCCGCCGCGCCGTTATGGGCAGTAGACTTTTTTCTAACCCGAAAATTTGACAAAATACTTGGTTTACCATCTAGTGGTGCCCGGAAGGTTTTCAGCCCGGTCGCCCAAACCTGTGGGGCTCAAAAGGGGATACGGGAAGGCTTTTTTGAAGGGCCTCGGCTATGGGATCGAGTTAGGTGTCGTTTTCGAAGCATTTTTGGGCATAGAATCCATTTTAGGGGGTCCCAGAACGATTCGAATTCACCGCTGGGATCTATTGGGCTCTCATCGGGCTAGAAATGGGACTTATGAGGGATCCCAGGAGGTCCAATAATTATTACACCTTAGGGTGTCATTATCCAAGTAAGTTTGAACGCAGAATCCATTTTTCGAGTCCACGCTTCTGTCTAATATTTTGTGAATAATATTTTCATAATATTGACACAAGAGTTAATTTTTGCACGGTTAATCTATATCATAGAATAATAAACTCTTGTATAACATTTGCAGCGTTTTTTCTACAGTCTATTTACTGTGAGTAGTTTTCAGAAGAAATGTTTCAATCAGATTCGTCGTCCAAGCAATCTCTATTTGATTGCGGGGATAATGCAGAAGAAAAAGTGTGGACAGGCTTCTTCCTTTCAATGTAGATCTTGAGAAGCTGAAACAGGCTTCAACTCGAACTTACCAGTCAGCTGGCTTCATTTCAGCCCAAAGCCAACTTGACCCCGTCATAACTGGACCGCCAATATCTGGCTATGTCGGAGCCCCAAACCAAACATATTTGGTAAATTTGGTCGGGTGTAACGAGGAACTGTCATGTAACGAAAAGACCTCACTAGGCCGACAAGTTAATAATCCGGCAAGCGGAAATCAGCCAGCCGCGAAGGTGTAAACAACGCTACGCACACTTCCTCAGTGGGCCATCCCCGTCTAACTACCTATGTAAACTGCGTGAGTCCATCCCATCATAGGATAACCCCTTCATCAAGTTTGCAGGTACATTTTCCTGCCTTAGCGTCCCATATTTACCAGAGTTTGGGTTCCAACAAGGTCCTGGTTTGGGCTGAGGTATTTTTTCCTCCCAAGAACCCTAATTGAGCTTGGGGAAGATGGCATGTTATTAACCTGCATTGGTAAGCCGCTTTCTCCTTCAATAAACATATGTACACAGGAAGTTTTGGGACGTTATTTTGAAAGGTTCTTTAGTCATAAGATTCCAAACGTTGAACATGATGTGAAATACACACATTTGGTAGTTTGAAGCTGATTCAGTTAAGGGTAAATATAGTTTAAGGTGGAGAAATGCTGGGTGGAGATACTCACGATTTCGTTCTTTCGAGGTACTGATTTTTATCAGTTCAAACTTTTCAACTGAAAGACCGCCTAATCATCTCACAGTTGACACATTCATTCTTGTCTATCTACGAGCAACAAAACTCGTAGTAAACAAATAAAAACAACCCTCCTGATAATAAACACAACAATAATAATCATAACAAACGAAAAAACGCTGCAAATTTTACAGTAGAAGGGGTCTAAGGCCAGGAGGAGGAGGTCATAGTAAGATTGGAGCAGCAGCCCAATTGGACGAAGAGAATGAGAACCATATTTATTCTAAGGTAGGTACTTCTAGAAATCGGAAAAATTTGAAATTGGTCTCAAAAAATTCAGTTCGGCGAGTAGATAACGAGAAAGGTCTGAAAACACCAAAAAGATTGCTCAAAGTGGTCCAAAAAAGTGTTCAAAAAAGCTCAGTACGATAATAGATAACTCTAACAGAGTTGTGAAACAGTAGATAACTCCCGCGATAACTATGAATAGGAGGATGGGGTAATGAGAGACAGGAGCGCGTTAAAAGAGACAACAAATTTGTTTCTAGCCAAACCAGTTGGTAGGTACTACAATTAGTTAATTTAGTAGTTGAACTAGTATTAGGTATTATAATACCTGTTTTTATAAAAACACCATTCTTTTTCGGAGACTCATGCCGTCATTGGGGAGAAAAATTATTGAATTTTCACGTACAGCCACTGTCTCCTATTCCTCATAAGGTTAATGAGAGACAGATGTAAAAATCATCAATTGGGCAAGTCACAGCAGACAAGTGGTAACCCTGAACGTTTCACCCATCCAGATTCATACCAACGAAAGTTTGGCATTTTCAAAATTAGACCCAACAACATTTAATGTCAGCCAAAACTTTCAGTTCTGAGGTCCTGGGAGCCCCATAGTATTATTAAACAGAATCACAACAGAAATGTGTGGAAAAACTTAACAGGATCGAAAAGCCTCCGTGTTTGCTGGACGAAGCTATCCCAGGAAATAAGAGACACTTATAACCTGTAGGTACCTACCTACAGAAAGAAAGGGTTTTCGTAGGCTTCCCAGTGCTGCCATGAAAAGTGGCTGTGGGTTATTCACCCGACCCACTCAAACTTTACACAAGATCTCTGGCTACATCTTTAAGCGCTTTTCGGAAAAATACGGCTTCGCGGGCAATTTCAAAATACTCATGTCTCTTATATCCCCTGTCTCTCATTACCCCATATTCACCAACTTATCAGTTTGGCATCAAGTGTTTGGATCATTCCAAAACGCCACCATAGGAATAACGATTCCACTTCAACCACCAACCAACCACACAACAGAAAAGTTCTTGTGACAGTAGACCACCAAAGTCCGTTGGGAAACGCCATTAACACACTTGGCTCCGAGGATGTTTTTTTGCTAGCCGGTAAGAGCTCTTTCAGAATCCTCCTGGGAAACTCCGCAGCGATTGAGAGAGAACCATTAGGATTATCACATTGAACAAGACGTCCGGCGAAGTATAGTGAAAGCCGCAGAACTTGAAGAGAAGATTGCAACGTGACTTTATAACCCACCAAACGATTCTATCAATACGCTACTGCAACAGTATCCACGTTGACATTACACGATGAATGAAATCGTTACATTGCAGAAGAGCCAAAAAAACTTCAACCAATAATGATCAAGAATGAAATGTCCAACGGTGGAGCCACACAAATTGGAGGGGGGGGGGGGGGGGGGGGCGGTATCGATTATGGAGGCAATCGACCGATCCATTGATAAATATTAATAACTTCGATCCAAAAATAGCGAATGAAATCAATCAGAACATATAAATCGAAAGAGACTCAAATTCAGAATCTTCTCATTTCTCTGTTGACGACATCAACAAATCTTTGGTCTCGTTCGCCAGCCACAAGTGGTCCCCAGGTGGGCCTCGAGAAGCGCTGCGAAAACGAAACCTTATTTGACCTCCTGGGATCCTTCAAAAATCCCATTTGTAGGGACATGAAAGCCCCATAGATCCGTCAGTGAAATCGGATCGTTCTGGGACCCCCAAAAATGGATTCTACGTCAAAAAATACTTCGTAAACTAACTCGACCCCATAGCCAAAAACCGTCGAAACCACCTTCCGCGGCCGCTTTGTAGCCCCACAGCACCCCACTGGTTCGGGCGATCGGGCTGAAAAACTTGCGGACACAACTAGATGGTAAACCGAGTATTTTGTCAAAATTTCAGATTTTTAAATAGTACCTCGTCTCCATGCCTGAAGTACGCCTGAAACGGTTCGGACGGCTTGGAATCTAGGTACATATCTTGAAACGTAAACTGACAATAATTGTTGAGGCCGATCAAAATTTTCTGCCTAAAACACGAATACATAGGTGTACCTACTATTCCAAGAATAATAAACCAAAACACGAATGGGTTTGACGTTTATGGTCTGTCCACCAAAATGATAAAACAGTGAGCTCTTGCGCTCGTGTATCCCTTGACGCACCCTATTATAAATCGATTTGGCTAGGATACATTCCTTCTGTCCTCAAGATGGCCGTAGTGATTCCTATTTTCAAAAAGAAAGACAAAAAACGACCAGGATCCTCAAGTAAAACGCGGTAAATTTTACACAAGGGTTTATTATTCTTTAAAATAGGTTACTTCATTTGTTTGCAATTGTAGTACAATTATTGTGAAAAAACTAATTCTTTGTCATTAAAAAATATTTTTGAAAAAAATTAAACTAAAGAAATCCGTAACATTGTGTGGACAGATGTGGGTCCTCAAAAAAAAAAGAAAGTATTTTGCGTTCAAAATTACTCGTACAACGACATCTTTTTTGACCTCCTGGAATCCTTCAAAATTCCTATTAAATAGGAATACAAATTTTGTAGCCCCATAGATCCTCTCGGTGAAGTCGGATCGTTCTAAGACCTCGGAAAAAGGAGTCTACGTCCAACAATACTTCAAAAACGACATCTAACTTGACCACATATCCGAAAAACCATCAAAAAACCCTCCCGTAGCCCCTTTTGGTTTATTTTTCTTGGAATAATACACCTAAGTAATCGCGACGGAGGTCGACGACTCCGATCGGCCTCAAAATTTGACATTATCAGTTTCAAGAGGTCAAGATTCCAAAACCGAAATGTCCGTCCGCCGCCCCCCGTCCGGGCCGCTTCGGGTAGGTTGTAGGAATTTTTAAAAGCTGAAATCTTGACAAAATACTTGTTGACCATGTAGTTGTGCCCGCAAGGTTTTCAGCCCGATCGCCCAAACCCGTGGGGCGCTATGGGGCTATGGGAGGCGTTTTTTAAAGGGTTTTGGCTGTGGGATCGAATTAGGTGTTGCTTTCGAAGTATCTTTGGACGTAGAATACATTTTTGGGGGTTCCTGAACGATCAGATTTCACTGTGGGGATCTACAGAGCTTTCATGGGGCTACAAATGGGATTTTTGAGGGATCCCAGGAGTTCAAATATTTTCTGAGTGAAAAACAATTTCGAAAAAAACATTTTTTTAAATTTTTTTACAGACAGAATTAATTTTTGCAGAAGTAACCTGTATCAAAGAATAATAACCCCTTGTGTAAAATTTTCAGCGTTTTTATCCCCTTTGCGCCCTACTGATTGGGGCGTTTGGGCTAAAAACCTTGCGGGCACAACCGGGTAAACCGAGCACCTACGTATATACTGACGGAAACGTAAAATATTAGTTGGCAACGCGGTCACAGTGCCTAGTGCCAAATTATGTGAATAATTCAGGATCTCAGGAAGAACAACCCGACACCAACTAAAGGCGAACATCGGAGGTGTGTCGTGGCATCAATGAAAACAGGCCTTTGAAGTACTTTGGCGGAGCTAGAACTTACAGTACATGACAGACCTGGTTAGGCCCAAGCTGTACCTACACCCGAAGTACTTTCGTCAAATGAACTCGTCGTCCAAACTACAAACACTGTACTCACCATGTTGTGTGGGACTCGGACGTCCGTTAGGCACTGGAACTGCAAAGGCTCCCCCTCAGACTTCTGGCCCACTTTCACGTCGGCAGGACGCGACTTGTTGCGTGGAGGCGGAAAGAGAACGGTGGAGGGGCCCGACGAGAGGATTTGTGAGGTCATCTGAGCCGATCAGACCAACCTTGGACGACATCTTCGGTCTGCTCCGGACCACCTGGACGACGCAATGGGCGAGACAGGTACCGTTGGATGAATCAAGTGCAGCAACCCAAAGAGGCCCCACCAAGTCCAACAGAGCCTGAACGTGAATGGAATTATGTCAGTCTGTCGTTCCTAGTTAAAAACGGTGCAAATTTTACACAAGGGTTTATTGTTCTTTGATATAGGTAACTTGTGCACAAATTAATTCAGGGTTAATGAAAAAAAAAAAAAAAATTTCTCAGAAAATATTTGACCTCCTAGGATCCTTCAAAAATCCCATTTGAAGCCCCATGAAAGCCCTATAGATCGCCACAGTGAAATCGGATCGTTCCATAGCGCTCCACGGATTTGGGCGATCGAGCTGAAAACCTCGCGGGCACAACTAGTACCAAGGTAGGTATTTTGTCAAAATTTCAGATTAAAAAAAAAAACAAAAAAAAAACTACTCAATCAGAATATTGGGAACTATCTGGACTGCATGCGCGATTCATTTCCTTCTGCGATCTCGTGGAGGTAACTTCATAGGGTCCCTATGAAGTTACCCTATGATAGGGACTACTTTTTCGTTTGTAGAGGACCAAAGTGCTGTCCGTTGTTTTAATTTCTGGAAGCGTTCGAGTTCTGATTCGATTCTGAATGGCCAGAACTTACTCTGCGAACTCACCTTCTGTCGACAGACGCCGTTAAACCTGGAACAAACCTTTTATTATTCTTTGTTGTACTTAAATTGCGAAAAAATTAATTTTAAGAGATAAATAATGATCGTTACTTATTTTTAAAAACCCGTACAATGTTTGTGCAGCTTTGGGACCCCGAAAAATGTATAGACCTATACATTCTACATACACGTATTATACGTGTATTATGAAATTTCGTATTATACGAAATACATAGACCTATAATAGGTCTATTTCCTATAGACATAGGATAATATCCTACGTCCAAGAATACTTCGAAAACGACACTTACCTCGACTTCATAGCCAAAACCCTTCAAAAAAGCCTCCCGTGGCCCCTTCGACCCCCCCCCCCCCCCCCCCCCGACGGGTTTGGGCGATCGGGCTGAAAATCTTGCGGACACATCTGGACAATAGGACACCTACATAGAGACGTAAAATGGAGCCTCGAACCGGTCCAATTACACGGCGGAGCTCAGAAGTGCTGCAAGTGAAGTTTTCCAGGGTTTGGGCGAATTCTGTACCATCTGAGAACCAATTGAGCCCCCTATTGGCCTGTGTCCTCCTTTTTTTGTACCACTTCGTAGCACTTGGTGCCCCTTTTTATTAGCCGAGAAGGCTCTCAGTTCATAAAAGGGGGTGAAAAGGGGTTCACAAGTGGAAGGCGAACTCGGCCCCGGAAAATTGAGTTAACCCCGCTTTTCACGTAGGGGAAGACCTCCTACCTTGGTCACTTTTTTTTAATCTTCAACAAATCATACCTAGGATGGTTTTTTGGACCTCTGATGTATGGATCTTGATAGTAACACTATTCGGCTGTTGAATGGACGAAGAACTAATCATTTTAGTATCACTAATTAATTGTGGAGACCGTTTTTCCAAACCCTTCCAAACTGACCAAGGTAGGAACCGTGCTCCTCCCTTGGTCAGGTCTGGCTCCTCCCTTGGTCAACTGTCTGACAGAAGATGTTTTTGATCAGAAATAATTGGTTTATTGGCCATTTATGCCCTATATATCACAAAATGTTTATTAAAATCCCCTCCATCGCTTCATTTTTCTTATACATAAAATATAAAAATTGTTTGTATTGATTCCGAGTCTACCAAAGATAGCGGAAGCATTTTTTTACGTAATACTATTACGTAATAATATTATACCATAATATATTATATTATGGTATAATATTATTATCGTTACCTATATAATTACGGTTTGGTAGGTGATCTCCAGAATGACATCGGAACGTCCAAAAATAGTTCAAAAACGACACCTAACTCGACCTTGAGGCCGATCAGAATTTTCGACCTCCGTCGTGATTACATAGGTGTATAATATAATATTTGTAGGTGTATAATATAATATAATATTTGGAAAATTTCCAAAAATAATAAACCAAAAGTCGTTACGATTGTTTTTGATTCGATATTATCCCTCAAAATAGGATGAAGATTCATCCCGGATGAGCATCGATGGTCTGTCATTGACCATGCTAGGGATTGGTATCGATACTTTTCGCTCGATGTAATCGGGATATCGATGTCGTCCCGTCGATATTATCGGAATGTCAACATTTCCTCTAAATGATGAATGGGAAATTTCAACATAAAAAAGAAATGTCCCTTCCCATATAAATTACCATCAGCATAACGGGACGATCAACTGAAGTCGACAACAAATCTCTACAAGGACAAAGTAACAACAGTTTTGTTTGTTTATTGGTATCGTATCGGGCTTTTCGTGACGATTTTCGAGTTTTTCCTCGAAAGCAAAGACTTAAACATGTCAAAAAGATCCTTCCTTTATCACTTGGTAAACAAGACTTGATTATTTCCTACCGATTAGCTAGTATAGTGGCCCCGAGATGTGGCAAGTCCTCTAAGCACAAATAAATGATTTCTTTTTTTTTTAAACACTACAAATTTTACACAAGGGTTTATTATTCTTAGATTCAGGTAAATTGTACAAAAATTAATGCACCTTGATAGTCAATAAAGTACACTGCCAAGCCCTCATGGCACATAGCTCCATCGAGTTCAAAGACTACCCCGAAACATAGCAAAATTGGATTGTTATAACAATCCAGGGGACTCGAGGGACTCGAGGAGGCCCTGGAACGCCAAGTGCGTGTGTGAATTTTGACTTTAGAGCACAAATATTGTTGTTTTCCTCTGCAGAAGAAAACATGTTGGCTACTTGTAGGTTCGAAAGCAATGAAAATGAATTATCCTGTAATTTGCCTTTTTGACAAAAGTAGGACCCGAAAAATGGATTCTACGTCCAGGATTACTCAGAAAACGACACCTCCTCGAACTCCTGACATCCTTCAAAAGGCGTCTCGATTTCAGTAATTGAATTTTAAAATTATTTCAAAACTAATATTGCATTGAACAAAGAAAGGTTTCTGCCTAACATCAAAATCCCTTCTAAGAGTAAGGAAGAAACCCGCTTGGCATGAACGTTTTGCGGTGATGGTAGCACAGATTAAACTACTGGATTGGTAGTCTCGCGTGTCTCAACCAGCAACTAACTAATATAAAGTATGTGACTGCCAACTACTGACGTCCTGACAAGTACCTACCTATTTCATCGTGTTCCTAATACATAGTCCAGTCGGTAGGTAAACGGAATTGAGCTTGCTCAAAATCAGGAATAATGAGGGTTTTTATGGGTGCCTTGGGAGCCTGTTTTTAGCATTTTCTACTAAATTCTCCTTGTGCTTAATCTGTGCTGCCCGAAAATCCGACATTTTTTTAGCATTTGTTTCAGTTCTTTTCTTATAACTCGGAAACTAGGCATCCTACAGAAACTTAAATTGTTCCAAAATTAAACAGCATACAATAATTGACTGCTGTTTAATTTTGAAATTATTCTGCGTCGAATGATCACCTCAGACGTTCGGTCGTTTGGCCGCAATCGATCGTTAAAGTTTGCCAATGTTTGCTAGTGTGTTTGGAGGAATGCATTTGGCGCAGCATACATACAAACCCACTCCCGATATCAATCAGCATACATACTACCCCAGATCTGTAACCAGCTGCTGCCCCGGATACTCCCAACTTCATAGATCATTCAACCTACTCATTCAATAGCATGAAACTAAAAACTAAATTCTACCTTCAGATGAACAGAAATCTAAAGCTAAGTTTAAACTAAAACAAAAAACCTTAAGAACACGGTCGAAAAAAAAACCCCAAGATAAATAATTTATACCTATTGTATTTATTACAAATAGGTAGGTCTGATGATAGTGGTGGTACGTAATGTTACTATTATTAGATCTGGCACTAAGTAAATCTATTGTTTAAAAAAATTAAAAATTAAAAAAAATTAAAATAAAAATATTTAAAAAAGCGTACTAGATCTTAAGAAATTTTGTATGGATTCCTGGATATTGGTAGGTAATAAATTGTGAAGCATGTTAATCATAAGCATTATAATAATTATATATCGTTGCATCATGTTGAAATTAGCGGTACCTGTTGTTGTTACATATTGATATTGTGTTGATGGATGGCAAGTAATTAATGAAGTACAGTGCTCTGAAATAAAATGTAAAAATATACACACACACACCAACCCACCCGCACGACTTTAGTCATGGGTGGTCTGTGCAAATTGTAAATGGTCTCAGGAACAATAAAGAGTTATTATTATTATTTCATGTAAAATGCCCTGTTGTTTCTTACGAGCAAAGAATTTGGTTTTTTTTTTTTACGTTGTATTCCAAGTGGAAAATGTTCTGCCATATTTCTGACATCCTTCAAAGACTTGGTAACCCCCCCCCCGACATTCCCTTCCCAAATTAGGGGTCAATTTCATCCATTGTGACGGAGGTTACTTTTGCGGCTCAGAGGCTTTTCAACCATACCCAACTCGGTTTCATTAAGGGAAATCCCTTCTCAAGCCTCGATATCAAGAATATGCTGTTCCATGTCGACCTTCTGCATACAAATGAGGTGATTCCGAATGCCGGGGGTCAACTGATGCTTAGCAACTTCGCTGAAGCCCGCTTGGTTTATTAGCGTTAGATCCACTAGGCTGAACAGCCTGTTTCTTGAACGTGTCCGATGCAGGATTTTCTTTCAACCCGGATAAATACTCATTTCCTGGGATTGACATTGCCTCACAACTTGAGACTTTCTCCCCGCTTTTCTGTGGTTCGCACGCTATCGATTTTTCGCAGATCGCTATAGCCTATGTTATAAGGCCACAATCGCCACATCTGCTGCTTTCTTCCACTTCTCGCTCAGCACCAAGTTCCTGTAAAAGTAACTGCTCAACTTTATCACCGAAAGACTCATCTCGTACTGGCAGTGGTGACAAGGAGCTTATTAAAGGATCCGACGAAATTAGCAGGTTGTTCATCAGACGTGTCTGTGTTGGTGGCTTTGCGAGATATTTTTCGGGAGTTGTTCCAATATTGTTCCAATAGTGAAGACACCTTTCTTTTTTTGGATCTCACTGAACTGGATTTTTTGACGGACGCCCCATTTGTAATGTCGACGACAATGGAGACTGATTATGCGTGAAACATGTTTTGAGTACACCATCCAATCACTATGCTCATTAAATAATCATGATTCAGTCGTGTGACTAAAGTTCAATTTCAGGGGCGGCTAGGCAGGTCGGGCGACGCTTGAAAACGATTGGGCGACGGCTCCTCGGAGCCAGTCGAAGGTGGAAAAACAATTATATCCTACCTGAAATGTGTACTCAATACCGAAAAGGAAAACTCAGACTCAAAAGAAGGCGATCTGGTTGGCTTTGTTCGAAAGAAATGAACAACAAGAGGACAAGCGTGAGAAGGGGTGGAGGGAAGATGGCATGGAGGGACAGAAACGCCCACCTAGTTGGTTTGAAGTCGTCTGAGGCGTTAGGTGTCAGTGGGGGAGGTGCTGTACCTCTGGCCAGTTTTTGAAAAATTGTCTTTTTGATATAAGAATAGTCATAATTTCCAAATTTCTCATAATTTTCTCAAAAAAGTAATTATTTGGCGACCAAATCATAACCCAAAAATGTGAAATTGCTTTTGGATCAATAAAATGAATTGAAAGTGATTCTGTACCTAATAATTATTATTCTTGAAAAAAGAAAACCTCCATTGCTTACACAAAAGTGGATTGATTTACTTGATACTAAGTTTTCCATTGAAAGAACTCTACTGATTGCTTTCTGTTTCTGAAATCGAAGAAAATTAGGAGTGAGGAGGATCACCGCCAAAACTTTGAGCAGCCTTATCAGCAGTGATGCCAGATACTTTTGGGCTGTTTCCCCTAGATCGACTTTGAATATCCCTAGATTGAGACAAAAATCCGTAGTTCAAGTTGGAAAATTCCCTGAAAAAATCAGATTTTTTTTAAGCAAAAATTATTTAAAAAAATTAGTATTGATATTATCGCCCCAAAAACTAAGGAGTGTTTGATATTATTACCTATTTATTGACTAAATTGAGATTATTTTGCGGGGTTTTTGTTTTTGTCTGAAGATGTAGGTAGGTACCTACTCGTTTCAGTGAAAATTATCTCCATCTGCTGCCTACACTTTATTATTTTTTATTTTTTGATTTTTCATTTCAAAAAAATTTTTTTGGGTTTTTTTTTTCAGAAATGTTTTTTTTTTTTTCAAAAATTCTTTATTTTTTACTCAAAAAATATTTAACCTCCTGGGATCCTTCAAAAATCCCATTTTTAGCCCCATGAAAGCCGTAAAGATCGCAACAGTGAAATCGGATCGTTTTGGGACCCCCCAAAAATGGATTCTACGTCCAAAAATACTTCGAAAACGACACCTACCTCGATCCCATAGCTAAAAGCCTTAAAAAAAAACCCTCCCGTAGCCCCATTTTAGCCCCATAGCGCCCCACGGGTTGGGGCGATCGGACTGAAAACCTTGCGGGCACAACTAGATGGTAAACCAAGTATTTTGTCAAAATTTCAGATTTAAAAAAAATTCCTACTGCCCAAAACGGCCCGGGCATTTCGGATTTAGAATGTAGACCTCTTGAAATGGATAATGTCAAATTTTGAGGCCGATCCGAGTCGTCGACCTCCGTCGACAAAACATAGGTGTAGGTATTATTCCAAGAATAGGTAATAAACCAAAACAAAAAATGTTGAAAAAACATTTTTTGAGAAAAAAAAAAAAAGTTTGAGATGATGTTAAAAAAATTGTTTAATTTTTTTCATTGACAGAAATAAATTTTTGCACAAGTAACCTACCTACCTATATCAAAGAATAATAAACCCTTGTGTAAAATTTGCAGCGTTTTTTTTTTTATTGTAAGGGCCCGAAATATATTTCTCGAATATATGCGAAATGTATTCTCGCATATATGCGAAAATGGGCTGGACACGTTGGAATTCCCTGGAAATCTGGAGAAGTGTGGAAAAGTCCCTAGATTTGGGTCATTATCAGAAGATCCCTAGACGCTTCTGAAAATCCCTAGAAATCGGAGAAATCCGTAGATCTGGCATCCCTGCTTATCAGGGAGAGGGAGATGACAGCAACATGGGGAGTGTGCTACGATACAATTTGCTGCCTGGGGCTATGAATTCATGGCGGACACAATTATTTGTGAAATGGCTGGGGATAGTAATAGCAATCGGCCAGAGGTGCAGCACAGACTGTGCTGCACAGTAGGTAAACTACAACGTCACAGGCGGCAATGTTTTTTTGCACGATGTGTTTGAACAGACAGTTTGAGAATTCAAGACTTGTGAGCCACATGGCAGGATATGGATCTTTTAGATTTTCAGGGTATTCACAAATCGGCAACGGTTTCGACGATACGATGTCCCATCTCTGGTTAAAAAACAAGCCTTTTCCCCGACAGTGACATTTCTCGGCACGCTGACACCGCAGAATTCCCTCGTAGGATGTCGGCCAAGTTGTGGTGGTTGCTCTCGGCTGGTCCCCCTCCAGATGAAGATTGACTGGGTTAAAAGAGACCATCGATATCACGTTACGAAAAAATTGACAGGGGCTCTACCGAAGGGAATCATTTATCATCAAATGTTCCAAGAGGAAATTTTCGTTGAATATAGATTGAAAGGGACGGTCGATGAATGAATGAACCAACTGGGTTGTGGCGGGATTTTATAGTCAGGTGGACGTAATGAATGGATCATTTAGAAGGTTTCGGCATCCGAACGATGAATCTTTTTGTACTAAAACCCGCTTCACTGTGTCCTCTATTTACTCCAAATTTGGCTTCAATAGTGATTCTCAAAAGAAGGATAATATCATATTGGATATAAGAAGGAATAATATTATTGGAATTGTGATTGTCGTGGAATGTAATACCTAATTAAATTATGAATTTTAGCATTAAAAATTAAAACGATGCAAATTTTACACAAGGGTTTATAATTCTTTGATATAGGTTACTTGTGCAAGCATTAAATGGACACGGGATTAAATTTTAATCCCGTGTCACAGAAACGTTTTTGGGGAAACATTTTTTTTTTCTTCAAAAATTTGTTCTTTTTACTCGAAAAAATGTTTCGAGTAAAAAGAAGAAATTTGAAGGATCCCATTTGTAGCCCCATGAAAGCCCAGTGAAATCGGATCGTTCCGGGACCCCCAAAAATGGATTCTACGTCCAAAAATACTTCGAAAACGACACCTAACTCGATCCCATACTGACTATTGGATATTCTTTGATGCCGGACTGACTGTAGGAAAGGAGCTGATGTCAGTTGGTATCACGGTCCAAATTACCACCTGACGTTGTGTTGAGGAGGGCCATCGAGGCAGAATATTTACAAGCGGATTAGCCGACGAGAGCGGATCACTATCGTATAATCTTCCTCTTCATGAAATATTCATTTTGGATGTGAGTGGGCCTCAAACATCCGAGTCAATCTACGGGAAAAGACTCAGGGCCAATATTTTATTGAGGGGGTGAGATCCTTCCTAGCGAGGGATTCGTCAGGTGCCAGGAAAAGAGAGGATTTGGGGGAAAGGTGGGGTAGATGAGCAGATAGGGGGTCTTCACGATCGGGCTATTCTCGACGTGTTAATTTAAAATTGTAAATGTGCAAGTCACGGAATTCAGTCACAAGTTATCATGTTATCTACCAGAACGAACAGCCGGTAGGGGAGCATGGGGTGAAAGTAGCCATGGGAGAAAGTGGCCACTAGCTGTTTTTGTGTTCATCATTGCAAGCGCAGGATCACACAAAATTCATCATTGGAGTGCAAACCTGTAGTACAAGAAGCAGAAAGTTGTTCTGACAAGAATTTGATAAACAGTGATGATGTAAAGTTTTGGTAGTGGGCTAGAGCAATTTTGGGCTGTTGCTTCAGATCGCTTCGAGGGCGTAATTATCGGCGAAATCGTTTGCGGTAGGTTCTATTGTGTTGTAGTAGAACCCATTGATGAGCTCATGACATACATTTTTAGAATCCTTGACTTTTTGAGATCAAATTTTCAGTGTTTTGGACTTAGAAACTGATCCTCATCATTAACCAATGACTTAGAAACTGATCCTGGAGCTGTGTTTAATTAATTTAATTTCAAGTAAAATTACTATGGGTGAGATTGAAGTCAGTCTAACCACTTTTCCCTTCCGATGGTCACCTGAGCAACCTTAGAGTCGGATTATTCAAGACCTAAACAGAATTGTTGAAGAAAACTTGAAGAAGCTCGTGGAAGTTCAATAAAAGTAAAAAGTGACCGCTTTCATCCCGTGCTCCCCTAACCTCTAGTTACTTTTGCTAAGCCCAGGCCAAACGATCATCAAATCACAACACACCCTGCTCAGTAGGAAGCAAAGTCTCGTGGAATAATATTATGTAGTTGTAGGTATGAAACAAATTCTCATTCCAAGGTCCCTTTCCTTCTTCTTCTGTTTCTCCCTGCTACTTCGTAATAGCACGGTCGCACTTTTAACAGACCATCTTCACCAGCACGTGCCTCAAGATTTTAAAGCCAAAGTTTTCTCTCTCGCCGACCGTGAAGCCCTCGCCCCAGTTAACCCACAAACTACCGAACACAGGGGGGGGACTCGCTTCGCTTGGTAATCAGTTGGAAATATGCGAGTAATAATGGTTTGAAATTATTGATTTTAAATTCAAAACAATACAAAACAAGTGTAGAACTAAGTATATCGTCCCCATTCCAAAGATGGCTCTCACCCCTTTCCCAGTGAAGAACTACCACCTCCGCCACAAGCACCCTCAACCAGGTAAAGGTGTTGAAAACCACCCATTCAGTTGATACGTGTAATTTCAAACAAGTTCAAGAGATTTCCAAATTCAACATCTACAATTGTGGAAAACAAGATAGTAAAACAGTGAAACATTAGAGCCATTTCAGCACAATAAATTCTGTCAATCAACAATTGCTTAGCGTGTCAAAATATAAAAGAAAGTTTTCATTTATTTCATCAATGTTACACGGCTAATCTAGCTACATCAATAATATATATTCAAACGCAATATGTACAGATTTACAAGAAAAAATATAAATACAATGTGGAAGGAATAATAAATGCGATTAGAGAGCATCCGTTTATAATACTTCATTGATTAACATTTGAAACGTTTTTAAATTTTGCTGCAAAATTCAGCTTGCTTGAGGGGTGATTTTGTAATGAAAAAAGTACCGAAGACATACAGAAGCACAAGATTGGGTTTTGTGGATAAAAAAATGTTCTCTTAGTGAGGCAATTTCGAATGAGTCAACAGGTTGAGCTCTCAATGAGCCGCCATTTTGTTTGTGATGGAGAAAATGGCCGTTAGGGGAGTACAATCAACAAAGCAAAATGTATTACCCCGAGTGGCTCCTTCACCAGAAATTCCAAACCCGGTTCGGATGGGGTTTAAACTCCTGACACCAGTCGCATTAGTTCACTCCTGGAGCTGAAGCTTAAAATTTAACTGCTCGGTTGTCCATCAGTTAACCGATGTTTAAATATGGCCGATGGTCATGTTTTTGCGGAAGTCTGGGAAAAATCATTTAGAGAATTTCACCCACCTCTTCCATCGTTCAATTGGCGCTCGATGAGTAGGAAATGATTAAATCATAGTTAAATGTAACATTTGAATTTAACAATATAGATTTTCCTAGAAATGATTAAATCATAGTTAAATGTAACATTTGAATTTAACAATCTAGATTTTCCTACCTTTCCAGAAGAATATACGGGAGGCCAAAGCCCACACCAGGCTGTAGCACCAGTTAAGAAGAAGCTATCAGTTTCGACTCATACTTTTGTACTTTTCTTTAACCTACTATTTAGGCTCCACTTTCAGGGTGATTGGTGGGGGGGGGGGGGGGGGGGCCTCCAGGGCCCTCGGGGAGGCTACCAAGAGCCAGAGCTTGAACAGCCCTCAGGGCCTTTGCTGCGACGCAATGATCGCTCAGTACATAACTGGTCTGGAGACATAACTGGACCAGTCCTCCCTGTCCCTGCCGGAGATGACTACCGCCTCAAGGACCGCACGCTCCATCCCGAAGCTCTTGCCCACACCATGCACAGCTGGGGTCCTCGACCAGCGCCACTTGATGGAGGTTCGCGGGGAAGTCCCCGTGACCACTCAGGAGCTGGATGGTCTTGTGCTCGGGGACCACGTGCCACTCATATGGGGTTCAACAGAGCCAAGTTTAAGCCTCAACTCGAGGAATTTCTGGTTAAGGAGGGACTCAAGGTTTGTTTGAGCTATATGAGATCACCAAACAGCGGCCATTTTGTTCTTCACTTTTGACTTGCCGTTAAACACATTTCAACTGTAGATCGTATACTGCCAACGGGTTCTTGGACGTCTTGGTGCGATCCCACTTGGACACTCCAGTCCTGCTGGTTCCAAAGCGACCCGCGAAGCTGTCGTCACCGGGTGAATCTTCTTTGGCACCCGAGCAGCTTCCTGAAACCACAAGAAGACTATCCAATAAAACAGCCAGTTCAGGGAGTGTTCTGTCATAGGGGGCCACAAAAAGGTAACAGGGGGTTTACAGTTTCACAATGAACAAAGGCCTCCAAAGAAAACTTAGAGCCCTCTTTATGCAAATGGCCAGATAAAGAAAGGGGCTTTCAGAGAAGTTGATATTTCAATATTCATCACTACGGCTGGCATTCACGTGAAGTAGGGAACTCCAACCAATCCGGGGAGATTGCCAGTTGGAACACAGTTGGAAATCAAAGGAGTCTCTCAACAAAAGCGAATTCTGGAAATTGCGAATGAGCTTTCAATCAAAGTTGAATAACACAGGTTTAAAAAAAAAAAAGTGAGTGTCAAGGTGAGTTGCTAAAAACCACATTTACACGGGTATTTTGAGTTCGAAAATGACCACTGTTTTTCAAAGTCACGCCCTGCTTTGAGAAACGCCCATTTGTCTGATTTTACCCCTTTTTACGCAGTGCAGATAGTTTAACTTGAAGGCAAGATGTCCAAACGTAAAACCAGTCTCAAATTTGGATTCTGCGAGAAAAGTTACCAAGTTGGCGCGAGCCAAACTCTACAACTTAAACTTCGCTCGCCGCTTAAACTGATCGCATATTTTACATTTTTCATTACAATGTCAAATCGCAGTTCATTTCGCACCCGAGAACTGTGCCTCCCCTGGCGACACTTTGTCCGGGGAACCCAGGTCAGTGGGACTAAACTCGCGAGTTTACACCAGCGGGGTTCCCCCTCCGCCACGCAGCATCCAGCCCCTTTACTGTTGGCCATATTGACGGACAGTCTGGCCAACAATACCGAATGACGCGTACTTGTGACGAGTTTGACGAGAAAAATTATCTCGTATTTAATGTCGCCAGTATTCAATACTATCGGTGGCGTAAACTTGCGCTAATATCCCCAAACCCACCATACATTTGTACAAAGCCATCATTGTGCCAATGAATGGTCGAAATTCGCGCAAACGAAACCAATTTGCGGCCGGATTACTCATTTGGTCGCATAACTCATTTTCGCCAAAAATAGCGATGTGGGGTGTTCCTCTGATGCCCCCGAAACGCTCCAGATAAGGACGTGCGCAACAACAATGCTCTACCACCAGAAGAGAGCGATTGTCAAGAGGGACAATCACAGACAATTTGCAGAAAGAAGAAGAGGGTCTTTGAAACGACGAAACTCGAGAGACTGACGCTTTTTTCCAGGGCAACGCAATGTATGGGAAGGCTATAAGTCCCGCATGGAGTTCCTAAAAAAATCCTCACGGCAATCTTCTCAGTGATGTTGAGGATATAAAAACTGAAAGGGTTAGGCATTTCACTGAGCACCTCAACAGAGAAAGAGACGGATAGGGAGGCAGGGAACCATTTGGTGGTTGATAACCCTCCTCTTGGTGACGGGAGGAACGGCGATGATGTGGATGTGCCCCCAGACATGGAGGACCATCATCATCAGCCTCAAAAAGAACAAGGCGAGCTGGAAACCGATGCTTTTGGTCGCTCAGCAAGATGCTCAGGAGACGAGAGAAGGCCTGATCATGTATACATGATTACTATATATAGTAATTATTATCCATTAATCAAATTATTATCGTAATTATTATCCATTAATCAAATTATTACAGTAATTATTATCCATTAATCAAATCACTTTCACCCAGGACCCACTGTAACAAGTGAATATCAATGCTTTGGGACCCACTGAAACGTCCTCCGTTTGCTTACATCATCGTTGGGACCTAACTGAATACCAGCCTTCATTAGTCGCCAGTAAATGAACCAACAATGCTTGGCGTTTGCGGTTCTGAACGTATCAAGTTTTCTGTTTTAGGATGTAGGTAGGGTTATACCCTACGGATATTTTTTCGCCGAAGTGTCTTCAGTGAGTTCTTGCCGACTGAAATCTTTAACTCAACCGTTACCGAGGCATTAGAATCTCGTGTTTCACCACTTTCAAAGTTAACTTGACCTCGGGCGCTGTCAGTTACAGAAACGCGAACCGAGTACTAAAGCCAGAAGTAATCTTCCTAAACAATTTTGTTTTCGTACTAGTCCTACAAAGGGGTTTGAGGCGTTGTGGGTAGATTGTGGAAGGTGGTCAAAAGACCTTTTTGCAACTGGGAAACTTCAATTTGCGTCTGACGTACTCCAAAACAATTGTTGGGCTTCGCTTTGAATGATGGAACCTTTTGAAAAATTTGATGTCAATTCTTGCCGGCCCGCAAGAAAACTGACATTACTCAGAAAATTTCAAATTTCCTTTTATTTCACAAGTAAGTAGGATTGGTTTGGTCTTGCAACAGGAAAAGTGTCACAAATGGGCAGTGTCCTACTTTGCAATGTGCTACAAGAAAAATGTCACAACTCAAAATGTAATCAAATTTTTGGTGATGGTGGGGGAGTTAAATATAATAAGCTCTCTCTATCAACTCTTCGTCGTCATTCTTAAGGAATTTATGCAGACGTTCGTGTATTCAAAATGAAATTGCATTTCAGGAAGCTGAAAAACGGGAATAATTATTTCCAAAACGCCCAATTTGAAAAGGCGGCATTCGATCAGTGGACCCACACGATCTTAAATGCTTCACCTGAGTAGGTAGCTGGTGAAAAAATTAAAAAAAATAAAAAATAAATAAATTAAACGATGCACTAGCCATAAGACGAATTTCCCACGTAAAAAAAGAAGAGAGAAAAAAAAAGTTCAAATCTGTTCTGATGCCCCCCTTAAAAATAACTGATTTAATTCGCGAGCCCACCTGGTCACCAGCCACCTGAATTTCCGTCTGCGTGCACCGGAAAGAATTGTTTCTGTAAATTACACCATTCAACTCGGCGCTCACATTCTACGCTCGGATTAATTAAGGGGCGGATAAGCAAATTGTGTGGCGTTGTTCTCTACAGAATTCCTTCCCTTGGGAAAGACAATAGAATGTAATCTGTTGGTTCATGAGGCGGATTCACCCTCTACTCGGTCTGTTTTCAAATGAAGTTCTGCACGGTTTGAAATGTTGGACGTCATATTATCCGACGGGATTGTTTGTTTTGTTAGACAAAAGAAAGTTGGGATTGTGTTGTGGATTGTGCTTGCAGTTGTGGTCTCTACCATCAAAGTGAAGCTCTAATAATTATTGGATATTGTTCGGTTCAGGCAGTATAATATATATTGAATATTATTCAAAATAAAAAGCTTGGAAGAAGACTCAACGTTAGAAATCATTGCCATCTTGTCAGCTTTTTCTTTTTCTTCTGATAAGTGACTACTGAGAGAAATTGTGGGGCATACACGGTTAATCCTGAAGAGTGTGCAATCCATCGGATTTCATAAATTGACCCTTCAACCAAATGGAGCCTTGCAAATAGCCCCATGAAATCCCCATAGATTCATACGGTGAAATCGGATCGTTCCGGGACCCCCACGAATGGATTCTACGTTCAAAAATACTTCGAAAACGACACCTAACTCGATATCATACCCGAAAACCTGCAAAAACCCCTCCGTAGCCCCTTAGCGCCCCAATGGTTTGGGCGATCGGGCTGAAAACTTTGCGGGAACAACTAGATGGTAAACCAAGTATTTTGTCAAAATTTTAGATTTAAAAAAAATTCCTACTGCCCAAATCGGCTCAGACGGCGGACGGACATTTCGGTTTTGGAATCTAGACCTCTTGAAACGGATAATGTCAAATTTTGAGGCCGACCGGAGTCGTCGACCTCCGTCGCGATTACATAGGTGTGTATTATTCAAAGAATAATTAACCAAAAAAGCGTTTCCGCCTGAGGCTTGATCTCATGCACTGTTCCCTCCCTATTAACGATTTACACACAATTTTTCATTGACGGTAGGAATGTATAATGCTTACATCACAGTGTTTCTTCAAAAGTTTAGAAGGTGGTCGAATTTGGGAATAGCATTTCCTACAAAATTGTAGGAATTTAATCCTACAATAACTGCGTTTTCTTCTATCATTACAGGTTTTTTGTTTCAGCTCTCTTCCTATGAAATTGATCGAGCTCAAACTATGAATTTTGAGAAAGCCCTCAGATTGGAGAGACGCCCCTCAGAAAAATGTCCCCTATCGTGTTATTTATCTTTTCCCCTACCGTGCTCCTTTTCTAGCGTTGTTTGAGGGTCTCCCCTAACGTGTTACGGCCATTTCATTTTATTAGCCAAGATAAAATGTTGGTCGTTGGATTATCAAATAATCCAACGACCAACATTTGATCTTTTCACCAACGACCAAATTTTCATTCCTATCTCATATAATGCGATTCACTAAAGGTTTTCCCATTTGCATAGTTCTTCTTGTTATTTTTTTACGATTTACGTTATTGGGTATATGATGTCTCCTCTCGTTGCGTATTTTCTTGTCATTTGCTGAAAATGTCTAATCAATTTGTGATATTACAAAGAATATATATTCTTCTCTATATATCTCTATTCTTCTATATATATATTCTTCCCTATATATAGGTATTTTATAAGAAGTTGATAAAGGATATGAAAGTTTATTTCCCTTGGCAACTTGAGAGGCGTAAAATGTTTTTTCTAGTAGCTGCAAGAAAAATTGCTTAGTACAGAGGTTTGCCAAGATTTTTATACAATTTTTTTGTAGTAATTTTCATAATTGTATCAATATTATCAGTACCGTTCAATCAATATTATGTACTCCAGCCCAGCTTGTATCAAACTTCCCCAGGGCCAGTATCAATGCCTTAAAAAAAAAAACCCTGAACATGGCGTACCTACTTAGCTTTTAGCTAATTTGTTCCCCATTTTCCCTGTTCCTACGAAACATGCCTAAAAGGTTAACAACAAGAACGTCCTCAAAATCCGTCTGAGTTCAGTCAAGTCAGTTGGTGAAATAAGGATACTTTGATAAGAGACAGCTTCGAACCCCAGTCACACAACATCGACAGCCCCTCTACTAATTCCTACATTGAAGTTCCGTAATTAAATCAACAGGGTTTGGCTTTTGCTGTTCTGAATGAGTTAGTTCAATCAAGAGATGTTGTTCAGACGGATGGTATCCCCTAAGAGATCTTCCACAAACTTCTCAGTCAGCAATTAGCTGATTTTACTGGTAGATACGGATGGAAACACCGTATCGTCGAAGTGATGAACAGACTACGAGTATCGTATTAATTAGCTTGTGCTTGTGAGGTGTCATCAGGTCACGATGGAAATCCAATGAATGCTGGATGAGACCTCTTGAACAAAGTGTATCTTGGGGTTGTTATTGTTTGCTCAGCGTGTTGATGGCGTCTGTAACCCGGCAAGAGGAGCACTCGCGAGTGCCGTTCAATTTGAGTGTGAATGGTTCTGTAATAGAAATGAGAAGGGGGCAAAGTCCGAAGGTACTGTAGATGCCCGCAAGGGAGAAATGACCAATAAATGGAAACCCGAGGAAGGTTTTTATTGGAACTCCCCCCCACCGCCTACGCCATTTTTGTATACTTAGCTCTTCTTTTTTATGAAGGACACGGGTAAATACTTGCGTCCATGGCAGGAGAAGTGGAGACCACCCTTGGAATGGCCGGCCCTTTCACGGGTGTCTGGTGACGTCACTGTATTCCCTGAGGGGAGGCCTCGAGGGCTACTCAAAAAGCGGATGAGATTGTCGGAATGGGACCATTATTGAAAATCAAGGACAAGATATAATTCCCCAGGATAAATCTAATCCAGCTATTTCATTTTTTGCTATCTGCTATTTTGCCATGTTTTTGCCTATCTCGTCTCTGATTGAGGTAGGCCACTTCTCCTCATGTGGTATCTCGTCTCTGATCCAGGCAGGCCACCTCTTCTCGCGAGGTAATACTTATCTATCTAATTACTAGATATTACCTCGTCGCTGCTCGTGACAGGGTTAAGTTGTCGCGTCAGCGTACTTATTCCTAATCACCATCCCCCCTGTTTTCTTGAGTGGACTGTTTTCTAGTTTTCTTTTATTTGTGATTTGATCTTTTAGTCAAATACCACATTTCATTCTACCTACTTTTTTTGGCTCATACTTCAATTTAAAGTCTTAAAACCCGTAACGCGTGAATTTCAAACCATATGCAAAAATGGATTCTACGTCCAAAAATCCTTCGAAAACGACACCTAACTCGATCCAATAGCGAAAAGCCTTAAAAAAACCTCCCATAGCCCCTTTTTAGCCCCATAGCGCCCCACGGGTTTGGGCGATCGGGTTGAAAACTTGCGGGCACAACTAGGTGCCGAACCGAGTATTTTGCCAAAATTTCATTTTAAAAAAAAATAAATAAAAAAATAAAAAAATAAAAATAATCACGACTGTCTGGATTCCTCATTCTTTTTTTTTTTTTTTTGCACCTAGGTGCTCCTAGCTGCTCCCAACACCACATAATATATTAAATATATTATGTGGTGTTGGGAGCAGCTAGGAGCAATCTAATTCATCTAATTCAAAAATTGTTTGAATTAGATGAGTCAAGAGTCCTTTCGAGCCGGAGGACAACTTGAATGCGTTGCACCAATCCGAGTCCAATCATTATTCGGAACACGGCATGAGAAGAGGTTTATTTCGGCAGTTTTTAGCATAACGTAATTGAATCCCCCACACCCGGCTTTCAATTAAAGCCACAGCTTAGGCACCCAAAATAATTTGAAAATTGCTTAACCAGTTTATTGGCCATTCTCCCAGAAAGCGACATTTTGATGTCCGGAGCGTTTTCCAAGCCACATTATAATTTTTTGAGTTGATTTTTTTTTTTTTTAATTATTGTTTCGACTTTATCTAGAATCGTATTTCTCATTTTTCCGATTAATAAGTTCATTAAAAAAAAAAACGTTCAATAGTCAATTCGTCATTCTCCGTCCGTGTAGGCCCCAGACTAGATCTGGATCTATCTACTTGTGCTAGCTAAGAAGATAGATAGCCTTCTTTGATGTATTGAAAAAGGGTTTTTTCGCGGGTTAGGTAATCGAAAATTCGCGCCCTCTCAGCACCTAGGTCAACATCTGGAGATTCTCCCTCAGAGGTTCTCATACTTTTAAGTTAATTTTGTAAGAAATTCAAAGAAACATAATATTATTATGTTTGTCAGGACCTGTTGCTAGTATCAGCTCGTCCAAGATGTTTCTTGAATTTTGACAGACACAGCTTTTTTTCCCCACTCTTTTCTCCCGCCATTCGATTCCCGCGCATCTCAGCTGTTTAGAACACCGGCCGACAGTTCGTTTCAGTTCCTTTCAAAGTCTCAGCGTCAAATTGTCTTGGCCTGGACGTGGCTGTCCAATCACCCTCCGTCATTCTCCCGTCAGTGATTTCACAGTAACTGTTTGAAAAGAATTTTTTTCTTCGTTTTGGTGTGATAGAGCTCATGGAATAGTTTCAATTTCACTCCAATCAATTGAAAATTTGTTAAAGTTACGTAAAGATAAACAGGAAAATCCATATGTTCCCGTCATTCTCCGTCCACCCCCATTTCATCGAAGGACGGAGAATGACACAATGAACAAGAGTATGATTCATACGGAAAAGACAATAATAATTCAGACATTTTATTCAGTTGTAAAATTCTTTGCTACTCAGAATGCAAAAAAAAAAAACCTTGAACTTTGAACAATTATGGTTCTGTATTTCAAAACGCAATTTGTGAAAAAAAGGCAAAATAAAGGCAATACTCATGAAATGCATGAATGCATGTAAACCTACCTACCTACCTCATCTCTGATCTAATATTTCAATAAATTATTAGTGTTGTCAATCACTAATGCGTTTGTTTATTTAGTTTAAATTTCAACATACATAGATGAAAACAGAAGACAGACTGGTCATTCTACAGTCACCGCGTTATCGTCCGTCCTGGACGTTTTCATTTCTTCAAAATAAGAAGTAGGTATTCATGATTGGAGAGGTATGAATAATCATTTATGATGGTTATCTGAATGTATCTTTTTTTAAAGTTGGTTACATGAATGGAGCTTTTTTTTCCAACATTGAGATTTGAAAATGTCGCTTTCTGGGAGAATGGCCCTTATGGTTTTCTGCCATATGAGGCATGCAAGCAACGGGAGAGGTTATGCTATGTGTTAGTGAAGGTTACCTACGGATCACGTGTTTAGTTGAGTTAGTCAAGGTCGAGGTGCCGGAACTTACACCTGGTTGACTGAGACTTTGCCGGCGTTTTCCAGCCACCGTCCACCATCACTAAGGAGGTTTCTTCTTCCCTCAACCGCACTGTGCCTCTGTAGCTCCGAGTAGGCAGGCTGCTGTCCTCTCTGGAACAAAAACGGAATTGGGAAAGACGACGTGAGTTGGGTGACAGTGAGCGGTTTACCGACACCTGAGAGCTTTGGTAGGATGAGAGGGGATTATGAGATTTGAGAGGGTTGGTGGTGAAATACGAGAGTAATGATGGAGAGCGGAGATCTCGGCTCAGAGCTGCTGAAACCAAATAAGCGCTCCACATGTTTGACCTCTTCAAGCTCCTTGAGGGTCTCCACGTTAAAAGGTGAACTCTCGGTGTTAAACTGGGATGAAATCTGCCACCTCATCTATCAGTTATCTTAGACGTCAGCTATCTTATCTGTCAGTTATCTTAGTAGTCAGCCACCTCATCTATTAGTCATATTAGTAGTCAGCCACCTCAGCTGTCACCCACAATAGAGGCCAAACGTGATCAGTCATCTCCTCCACTCATTCAAGTAGTTAGTGAGTTACCCTGGAGACGCTAAATGGTTTGTTAAGGCAAATATGAACAACTAAAACAATAATCGACTTGCTGCAGGGTCTCATGATGCAGCTACAAGTGGCAAACTCTATATGATCAGGTCCCGATGACCTCCCAAATCACACTCAGACTGACATGCTCGTTGACACTGAGGGCGAATTATCACGTTGCTAACGTCTGGTGCTTCAAGCTCTCAGTCTTAACAATCCCCATAACTAACATAACCCCCGAGAAGCCTTCCTATCAGTACAAATCCCTCCACACCTCTCATAGAAGGCGCCATTCACAGCTCCAGAACACCCTTCAAAACCGCAGAACGTGCCTTTGGCCTTCCGGAATGCTCTTATCGATCCAACCCTGCTAATGAACCCCAGCTTACTAAGCTCACCCTCCTCGTTCCTTCCTGACGAATACGCTGACCAATTTGATGAGTTAATTCCCTTTTGGGAGTTCCCACAAATGAGTTGGTTGCGCATGGGATCAGCCCCGCCGGCCAGTTATAAAGTCGATCTAGAACATTTGCTGAGCTCGTATCTCACCTTATCTTCTAAACGAGATCAACCGAAACGTGTAATTACAGTAACTAAATGGAAGTGATGGGTTAACCCCCAGAAGCGACGTAAAAGTGGGATTTCAAGCGTATCTCCAAATAAGCGTTAACCGAAATCCAACACCCACTCAGGCTGAAGTGAAATAAATGAACAAGACTCTACAAAGTCACTTAACTGTCAGTCATCTAGAAAGTCAGTTAGTCACCTCAGCTGCCAGTCACCATTATTAATTACTAAATCCTGCTTCCAGTATTGCAAGAATTGCCCTTTAAGACTCACTTTCCTTTTTTTTTCTTTCTTCAACTGAATGTTATAATTGATAAACATGAGCACGGCCATGTTAGTGGACCTACCTGATGTGTGAGAGTGTACTTACAGACCTGGTGCTCCCCGTTTTCTTGGGCCGCCACAGGTGGAACGCACCGTAGATGACGGGGTTAACGAGGCTGTTGGACATCCCGAAGAAGAAGATCCCCTTTTGGAGCTCGTCGCTCAACTGCAACAAAACCGAAGATATTGAAATCGTTGACCAGGGCTGAGCTTTGCGGGAGAGATGATGGGTGACTGCATGGGGTGTCCGCAACTTACTAATTGCGTATCGGGTTCATGAGTCTCTGGGCAAAATGAGATCATTCTTATCGTTGCTTGTAATGTGAAAAGGATGTTGGCAGGAACTGGCTAAGAACCACCAAGCTCAGACTTTTGGATTTCCAGTACCTGCAGCGCTAGCTGGACAGCAGGTGATAGGGATTGACCACTAAGCTTGTTATGGGATTTGTTGGAGGATCTTGGAGCTGATTCAGCTTGACTACCTCCTACCCCATGGCAAGGATGTTGGCAGGAACTGGTTAAGCGCCACCAAGCTCTGATCGGGGTTTCCAGGAGCTGATTCAGCGTTGCTAACTCTTGACAAATGGAAGCGGTGTAGGCAGAGGCTAGCTAAGATCACTAAGCTCTGATTTCTGGATTTCCAGCACCTAGTTCAGCTAACTCCTGACTACATCATGGCAGGTGGCAGGGACTCTATAAGTACGAGAGTGTCCACAGCCTATCCTGGTGTGGGATTCCTCCCCGCAGTTGTAGGAGTGGCGTCTGGCCGAAGTCCCCGACCCAAGAGAGATTTGGTGTTTCCAGCCTTCTCCTTCCTCTTCAACCTTACAGGGGCCAGCCCGTGCACTCGTGCGAGGTCTATGAGATCTCCCAACTGGCTCGGGTCGAGAAGGCGATACTCTCCGAGTCTCCACGAGGGACGCTAGCTAGACACTAGCAGATGTCGGTAAGGTGTTAGGTCCCCCCCCCCCCCCCCCCCCCTCTCAGGACGGTATGGTTCGGCCTTCCAAACCGAAAATGTGTCCTTACCATGTGTCCACTTTCAGATATATTCTGGTATGTGGGAAGACGATGTCTCTCTGTATTCCAAATATCGGGAGGTTTTTAGGCATTTAACATTCACATACTTACCTCATTTCTTGACCGATTATTCAAATGGGCGAGCGAAGCGAGAAAGTGGTCGGCCGAGTGAAGCAATGCCCCCCTGGCAGAGTGATGGGGGGATGATCACAAGGTACTTTTCCGTTGCCCCCCCCCCCCCCCCCATATGGGCATCCTTCTACTATTTTGTCCGCCAGCTAACGTTGTGCGTTTTCTTAAATGGAGCATTCTACTGGAAACGATAATCTAAAGGGTCAGGTGTTAATCTTTGCACATTCCCATAATGCTTTTACGAAAGGGTCCAAAGTTAGCCTCCCTCAGGCCATATCAATGAGCCCCAACACCCCCCATAGACATTCCAACTCCTTAATCACCAAACTCAAACCTTATCTACCCCATTTATACATTTTGATATCCTAACAAACTTGTCAATGTTTCCATTCGGGTTCGGTGGTCATCAAGTTGTGTGGCCAATTTCGAAAACTAGCTTTCAATTATACTCGAGTTCAATTAGAATGCAAAGTAGTTATTCAAGGAGAACACCATTCTAATAGAGCGGGGAAGGTGTGTATTTGAGTTGGGGCAGCAAATGGAATGCAAATGAGTTCATAACAATCAAACTTGACATCACAAAAACAGCAATTCTTAGCGCAGCTCTACAGAAATAGTGTCCAGTCTGAATTGGAAAGTTGAACCAATTGAACCGCAACAGATGATGAATATACATCGAGGCGTAAATTATTGTTCTGCTACAGAATAATGATTAAAGTACCAATGTTGATTTTGAGTATAGTTAGTATGATTTTGAGTATAGTCTACTGCTATGCGTGAATAACACAGAAATTACGTGGAGGAAAAATGACAAAAAGATGTGTGATATATTTTTTCCTTTGTACTGGGGGATTTCCAGACCCCCGAATCATCACTGTTACGATCAAGTATCAAACGAATGGAACACAAAATGTGTTTTTCGGTTGATTCCACAGAGGGCTGGTGGAATAGTTAGGTATCTAAAAGTATCAGACACAAGGCGATAACGAGGGAACTCTAATCCAATGAGAGTCAAAGGTCGAAAGTGCCTTTCGGTCCCTGCGTGGTAATGATAAGGCCGGTACGTTTAGTTCCTCCGCTTGATATCCGAAATATCAAGAAAGAAAGCATAGAGCCGTGACAAAACAATACCCCCCTCCTTCCCAAGAACATCGATGAAGTCCACTGGGCTCCTGACAGCATGAATTCACTCACCGTGAGAAAAAAGCAGCTTCTATGTCTGCTACAATTTATCGACCAATATAACAAACAAGAGAAGGGCATACTCTCATAGGTAGGCTAGGTACTTGTATTTGTATGTGTAATTGTGCCTAATTTAAACTCGTGAAATATTGACATAGTAGTATAATTTGCGGTTGTTCTGACGTGTTACCTTAATGAAATAAACTCTCATAATATGTTAAAATTTAACATTATATTATATTTAATATAACGTTACTTCGTTGTTAGGCTAGTTCTCTCTTCTTGAAAGGTTAAGGGGGATTTCCTTCGAGACTTAAGCTCTTGCTAATGAGGGATTTGAGCCAAATTGGGAAACTCCCCAACTAGTGCTGACTTAAATGTATTGGAGATAGAAACTTGAAAATAGTAGGGTAGGTAAGCCTTAAATTGACGAATATGTATAGAAAAACGGTTTATTATTATTGATATAGGTTACTTGTGCGAAAATTAATTCTGTGTCAATATAGAAATATTTCGAAAAAACACTTCGAGAACGACACTTAACACGACCCCATAGGCGAAACCCGTAACCCCATTTTAGCCCCATAGCGCCCCACGGGTTTGGGCGATCGGTCTGAAAACCTTGCGGGCACAACTAGATGAACCAGATGGTAAACCCAGTACCTATTTGGTCAAAATTTCAGATTAAAACAAAAAAATTCCAGCTGCCCAAAACGGCTCGGACGGCGGATCGACTTTTCGTTTTTGGAATCTAGACCTCTTGTAACGTATAATGTCAGGTTTTGCGACCGATAACAATTTCTGACTCCCTTCGCGATTACATAGGTGTATTATTCTAAAAATAATAACAAAACGGAGACAAAATTTCATTTAGCGCCTGAAACTATTAGGTACATTGGTTAACGTTGAGTACCTATAGCTATCAGTATACTATCAGTATACTGATGGAGCGAGGAAACCTCCTGGAGGTTTACAACAATATTAACCTCGAAACAGAGCTGCAGACCTGTCAAGTTCCTTTGATTGACCATCGACTGAACGTGGATCGTCCTAACCAGATATCAAGTTACTAGGTTGCTCACAAGTTCATAAAGCTGGCAGCCTTAAGTCCGCAGAAAGTCCCAGAACGTCTCGACTTGATGGATGGCGTTGGAAAGCGCCTGAGGGGGACTTGACATCAGGCTCCAGACTGCTTGTCTCGTTTATTACGTATCTTTTGAAAGACCGCTAGACGACTCTTCTATAATATATTATAAGCTTTCAAACCCCAAGTTACCTGTTTATCCGGGTTTAGGAACATGAAGATGATCATCATGGTGTAGTAGGGAGTCCACCAGACGATAAAAGCGGCCACGATGACCAAAGATATCCGGAAAGACTTCATTTTCGCCCTGTGGATGAGTCGTCGACGGTTGAAGTCGACTTTGTTCCGCCCGTTTTGGCCGTCCATGACGGACTCGGACCTGAACATCTTGTCGCTCTCTGCAACCAGTTAAAAAGCGTAGATTAGCGTTAGGTAACAAATATTGTTAGCGGAATTTTCTAGCAGGATTTTACGAACCAAACTACTTCGACGAAACACGACTCCGCTAAATGCCTTCAACACCCCCACTTATAACTAAGGGCGATGTTGATTGGGATCTCCATACATGTAGTCCACGACAAAAATTACTTTGAAAACGACACCACTATCGACTGGCTGATTCAAAAACCCTCAAAAGGTCCCTAGAAGCCCCACGGGATGGCTGTACAGGCCCAAAAAATCAACTCTGCATCCAAAATTTCTACGAAAACGACACCTAACACTACAACCACCCAACTTCTAAACCCTTGGAAGCCCCGCAGGGCTGTGAGAGCCGATATAGGAAAGTCCGATTGGCAAAATTTTAAATTCTAAACGAATTTTTACAAAAGTTGGTATCGAAAAGAACCAATACATTGAGAATTTATTATTTTCCAAAATGTTTCTCTAATAAGGCAACGCAAAACGTGAGTGGAAGGAAATATTGATTTTGGAGAACACATTTTTTTCATTTCGAAAGTGAAAACAATGCTTCCACAGTCTCGGAAGCAATAAATTGGCAGTAGAAAAGCATCGATTATTTTTTCAAAAAGAATTGGTTCTTCATGAGCATCTCCAAGCAGGTGAGATGGATTCTAAATCCGAAAATATGTTCAAAACGATACTACAATCAACCCTTAGGTCCTACCCAACCAACGACTTCCAACCCCAAATTATGACCCTCTTCAATAAATGAAATCATATCAGCAAGTGTGCTGCAAAAACTGAATTTGGATCAATTTGTATCATTCATAAAATTTCTGTTATAATGGGACCAAACAACACAAAATTCGGGGGTGTTTTAAACGTTTTTATCGTGAAGCCCCCCCCCCCCCCCCCCCCCAAGCCAAGAAAGCGTGGATAGAGTATAAACGAATTTCATGTACAAAATCTACGGGCAAAGACCTTCAAAACCCGATTTGTAGCCCTATTGAAACCCCACAGAGTAGTCGGAGACGTTTGAGACCCCATAAATTGATTTTATGTGAAAATAAAAGAAAACTTCGAAACGATACCCAACTCGAAACTGTCTGTAGACCTTCGAAAACTCAATTTGTGACCTCTTCATCGCCCCATACAGCCTCACGGTGTGGTTGGGCGGGGCAGAAATTCACATGAATCGATTCTAGGTTCAAATTTTCTCGTCTATGCTCGGCAAAACTAATGTTTTAGTATTTTTTTCAAATTTTTCAAAAAAGGCGTTCCGTGCCATTTAAATACATGAGCGAACCCGGCAGAGTTTCTGCTTTCCGCCGCATTTGGCGTGATGGTTCAGCGCACTGTCCCTGTAGTGATTTATTGGAGCGAACGACCAAGTATGTTTCTTGGAGGGTATGTGACTGATACGTGAAGCATTTTCAAAGGTAGCAACAAAGCTTCCGCCCTTTGCCGAAATGCTCTGTGCGGAGTCAATGTCGCGAGGAAAACCCCGGGATAGATCGATGACGGAATTCCTTTCCCTCTTCCCCACCCTTCTTTCTCTTCATTTTCCACAAGTTTGTCCGCTTTTCACCCACTTTTGTCGCCCGCCTTCGAACGCCAGATGCGCCTTTCCATTTGTGAGAGGAAAACAGAGAATGCAGAGGGGCCGATTTATAGTTTCCGGCACTCCGCCGTCAGAGGGCGGAAAGGTTTTCCCCTTTTGGAGGTTATTGCTGTGACAGGCTGATTTCGTAGGGGGTGAATAGGCTTCTATGAACTCGGCGATTCGTCGTCACCGTTTATAAACGATAAATCAGACCGTAAAAAAGCCTTCGAGTTTTCGACAATATCCCCCTCCCTCGCGAGCAAACACCCTTCACCGACCTCACGTAAGCACACCTGTTTACTGAAGAACTCACGCGATATTGTGACGATCGTCGAGACGTAGGAGGCGACCAGGATGGCCAACGGGAGCATGAACATGCAGACAAAGGAAAACGTCGTGTACAGTTGTTCTTGCCAGGGCTCAGTGTAGAAACCGTACGTGACGCACTGGCGGAACTCCTCGTAGAACGGACCAACGCTCTCGTGAAATATCACTAACTGGAAAATCAAAAAGCAGAAAAATGTTTATGAACGTTACTTAAAGATGTCAGAACGTCGATAGTAGAGTCTACAGTCCGTTGAAAGAGACTCAGAATAGGTAGGAATCCAAGAAGCAAGAAGTTTGGACTGGGACATTGCTCATCATCCGCTTGACATGAACATGGAAAAGTTTTTTAACTCCATGATTTCACTCAAAACTCAATAACAACTTCATAAGACTCGAGAACCTCACGTTTGTAATTTTAACATACACCAGGGGCGTGAATCAATGTTGCCACACGGGCTGAAAGGGGGACTTCTGGGCCGAAAAGGGGGGATGAAAGGGGAATTGGTCTCAGCAAAATAGGGACGTTTGAGGGCAAACAAATTAATTGAAAATTTGAGGTTCATCATACAAAACCGCTGTAAGCACTTTTCCATCAACGATAGGAAAGATATTCTTATGCACCACAACATGGAGTTGGTAAATCTGCAGTGCTCATGGGAGGGATTTTAAAGTTTTTCCGAGCTTCCAATTTTAATTTTTACGTGCTTTCTCCGCTCTTCCATTATCTCTCAGGATGGAACTGTAGATTGTCACAGGGGACTCTAATAATCGTGCCCAACCCAACATCAAATTACTGATGAGCGGCTCAGGTTAAAGCGTAGAAAACTATGGTTGGTAGGACTGCTGACCATCCCCCTAGCAATCCCACTTGAATTCTACTGATGAACCATATTATGGTTCAGCTGATATATCAGCTTCGCGTAGTGCACTCGCTCGACCCAAATGGCGGATACAACCCCCATGCGAGAACTTTAAGACTCTCACCTGAGGAATAGGTCTCCTTGGCTAGTCTTGGGCGCTCGAGAATAGCACAATAAGCCACTAGGATTCAGTGCTGGGGATGCCTTCACCTCCACCCCAAGCAATCCGAAATAATCTGCAATGTAGGTACCCTTCGTCTCTTCACAATTTCATCTCGATATGTCGTTTTTAAAAAAAATCTAAAACACAGTCCCTCGATGCAAGAGCCCTCTCTATTCCCCTCTAATCTCTTTGATATAGAAGGAGGAGCCTCGAAAAGGGCAATGAAATAATTATTATATTAGTGACACGCAAGAAGAAGAAGAAGAAGAAGAAGAAGAAGAAAAACGAAGGAAATGTTTGGTACTTTCCCAGTTTACTTTGTTTGAACTGTCCCATGTTCGATTTCAGCCCTTCAGTTAGTTTTCCGACCTTTTCAAGGTTGCAGTGGGTAAACTTTTGTCACTTTTTGCCCCAAGGTCCGTTAAACTTTTCGGACATGGGAAGTCATTTTGGTTTATTATTCATGGAATAATACACCCATTAATCGTGACGGAGTTCGAAAACTCATCGGCCTCAAAATTTGACATACCTACCTATATTTCAAGAGGTCCGAGATTCCAAAAACGAAAACTACGTCCGCCGCGCCGTTTTTGGCAGTAGGAATTTGTCAAATTTTGACAAAATACTCGGTTTACCATCTAGTTGTGCCCGCAGGTCTTTCAGCCCGATCGCCCAAACCCGTGGGGCGCTATGTGGCTAAAAAGGGGCTACGGGAGGGGTTTTGAAGGGATTCGACTATGGGTTTGAGTTAGGTGTCGTTCTCGAATCCATTTTTGTGGGTCCCAGAACGATCGAAAAAAAAAAGAATCGTTCTGTTAATCATTAAATGATAAAAGTAAAAATGTTTTTAAACTACATCGCTTTTTGTTAAATTCACACCGAAAAATTGAAGAAGTTTTGACTCATATTCTGTGTTAGAACTATTTTTGAAATTTAATGGGGTACTTGCTTGTGGCAGGTTCCACAGGTAATTCGAAACTATTTGTTTAGCTCAAGTGAGAACCGCCTGAACAGTTTTTCATCTCAGAAGGGATTTGTCTCCCAGTTATTCATCTGTTTGACCTCTTCCTGCCTTACTCTGCCGTGACTATAAATCCTCCTTTATCTCCAGAGTGTTCGCCGTGAAGGGGTTGAAGAGATATCTATCAAGTTGATAATCCACCGAGGATATCGAACAATGAACGCGAGCCCATCCTTCCTACACCAGATAAGGTCCATGCGCGTTATGGGGTCATTTATATCGCCAGTTTTGGCTATCGCCCAGCGCAGAGGATTGTTATATGGGATAATTTAGTCTATGAACTGGTAGTGGTCCATAAATGTCCTAAGCTGGGGTAGCTTTTTGAAGGTGGAAAAACATCCAAAGCCTCGAATGAAATTACGTTCTCGTTGAACTGTTACAACCTGACAAGGTATACCTACCCCTTTTACCAACTCCTACTTCGACCGATAGGCCTCAGGTTGACACGTGCCTGGATTGAAACAAGTTCTCTGAATGATTGAGCAAACAACCTACCCCCACAACTCGATTCCGAGAATTCATTACTTACCTACGAGTAGATACGTCCAGGGACAGTCAGGGTGTTTTATTCCGGAGAAGTCGAACCGGATTGATTCGTTTAACGGTTAACAGAATGAAGAACGCAGCTCTGGTAGTGGTAGGCCTACCAGAGCTGCGGGGATTTTAACTGAGGCGGTATAAATTGTCCAGAAGGGGCATACGAATGGCGGAGGTGGTTTAAAATTGGCTTGACCAGAATTCAAATACATTCAAAAGGTTTCAAACAGGCCAAAGTGGCTTTAAACATCTTCACTAAGGATCCCAACCAATTTCCGATTAAATTAAAAAATCAATTTTTATCTCCGATTTTCAATATTTTTTGTTGCAAATTTTATCCCAAAACTTACAACACAGCAGACCTACGATAATGAGAAAATAAAAAACAACGACAACAACTATGAAGGAGAACCAGCCGAAGGACATAATAATGATTGTCCTGGGGTGGGTTCTTCCTTAAGATTAACTATTAGGTAATGTAAGACATAGGAAGATTACCTCCACTACCACTACCGGTTCAGTTGATTATCTCTATCCACTAATCCAGATTTCATAGCTCCTTTTTCTGGGGCAGTTCGCACACATTAAATGACGATTGTATTGTGTAAAGTTGAACCCGTGTTTTCGAAGATCCATTCATTTCTACCTGAGTAAGGAGTGTATAAAAAGTGTAGTGCCCCCACATACATAATTATAATTATTACAAACAACTAAAGCCTAAATAAACCCAAATGAGCAAGTGGAAAGGAGCAGACATAGGTACAACGCTAGGGTGCTTGAAGCGAGAGGAAACCGTGGGGGTTTCCCCATGGATCCCCCACCGACCAGATTCAACCCTCTCTACGGGGACAGGGTTGAGGCCTGTCCCAGGCCAGCTCGTTCAGTACCATTCGAATTTCTTGAATTTGCTAGTCGCTCCTCTCTACGCTTTTACGTTACCTCCAAACCAGTGCCTTGTCATTCACTCCTATTATCCTTTTGCAGGACTTGGTCGTTTTTCAACACCAACACGTAAGGAGCCCCAACTTTGGGTTCACGCATCCTTACCTATTCACTCTCATAATTCACTTTATATTGAACACATACGGATCCTCGGTATGAGTTCACGAATCCGTATCAAAACCTGTATATTTTAAATCTAAATTCTAGCTCAAACATAAACGGATCCTTCTCAAGTTCATGCATCCGTTTCAACTCAATAAACTTAACTTCTTTTACTAACGAGAATGGATCCCTACACTACACGTCCTCTACACATAGAGGATCACAGCCGTAACTTTTGGATAAAAAAAAAGGAGTATTATTGAAGTATTTGGAACGAATACATGAACTCACGTGTGAGTTCACATCCAGTCAAAAACATTATACACATTTAATCAATTTTCCTCCACGTAACTTCAGCGTTATTTGCGCATAACACAAAGTATTAACTGCGAGTAAATGACCCGTTCTTCTGACAAGACCCCACTCCCAATCTCTGACAGCTGAAAGTGGGCGTCAACTGATTTCATGTGGTCTGGAACTGAGCATTCGAGATTTCAATTTCACGAGCAATAACTATGGCAGTTGTTGGTGATGTTTGAATATTGTCCCGAAGCCCTTTTTGAATCGACGGTAAATAACAATCTGACGCTACAAATGTTCATTAGGCTTCTCGATTGGATAAAACTTTGAAGAACTTTCTGAAAGATCGTTTAGAAGTGGAATCAACTTTAAGTGGTGCTTTTAAGCAAATTACCTAGTTCATTCGTCGGCTCATGAGATGCCGGAACTGTAAAGTAATCAAATCGAGATTAACTTTGCTTCTTGGGTTGAAACGTTTGGAGCCTCCATTAGAAAATTTAATACTCCACTACAGTAAGGACTAGGTAATACCTTCAATGTAAAATGTAAAGCCTCACCTGAGGAATGCTAAGTACAAAAGACAGCAGCCAGGCTCCAGCTACGAAGCTTGAGCACCTTTTGGCCGCCGATATGGCTTTGATTGGGTACCTGGAATAAAAAAAAATAAGCTCGTTAAAAGGCTTGGGAAGTAAACAGAAACAGAATGTATCTTTTATCCTTCTCTGTAATCATGTTTTATTTGTGTAATCGTTGATGGAATGCAAATTGATCATCAGCATAATATTATTATGCTATGAATAATATCGGCATATAGCGGATAATAACAGTGTAATGGTATCTGATGTAAGGTTGAGCAAAAGGTATGAGAAGGATTTAACTAATTAACTCTTCGTACCCTTAATTTGCAGTGGCCTCGGTTCAGTTCTTGACGAGTTTCGTCCAAATGAAGTTTCATGTCGGAAACAAGATTATGAATTTCATTTGGTGGGAGGCAGCTTGAAAAGGTAGAATTAGTGTAGTTCCGAGAAGGTTATCCAGCAATATGTGAAGCATTAGCTGGAATCAACCCTACTTTATTCTTCCTTCAAACTGGTTTTGCTGATCAGGTAGCTGGCAATCTCTTTCCCGATACTACCATCTGTCTTTTTGGATTTTGTCTCCCTTCTTCGCTCATCTCGAGCAACTAAATGCATTCGGCCGTCATGCAAGTGATGCCCCGAAAATTGGGAAAAATGATGCAATGAAAGTTGCATGCTCAGCTTTCGCAGGGGATGAGGTCTTCCTAGTGGCGCGAAGGATGTCTCCAGCGCGTCCCACTACAGACCACTAGTCACGAGAGGCTGCTCTCAGAGCAGCTGCGTAGGGTTACGGAGGCTGCTCTCAGAGCTCTGGTGGCATCAAGGCCCTAGTAGACAACAGATAGACGCGCCCGTGGGTGAGAACGACAGCTGGTCGAGCAATGGCTCCTAATAGCCGCCCTGCACAGGGTCCAAGGGTCATCTCCACCTCCTATAATATATTAGGATGCTGAGCATGAGGGTGCTCCCCCTTTACCAACTTTTCTCGGCCCTGGACACTGGTGGCGCTTCATGGGTGGAACCAGCCAATAGATCCAACGAGTGAAGCAGTTGTCAATCCTCAAAACTATCCGTACTAATATAATCAATACCTTCCTGCTGTGCAATCAACCAGGCTTTACACGCTACCGTCGGCCTACTTGATTCTGAAAACCCACTTGCAACACCTCATTACTCAAACGTACGCCCAGGCAAATATTTACAGTCTCAAGAAGCTGAAAGGCCCTTCAGGTTTCAAGAGTCGCACCCTCAGGGAAGTTTCTGCCTTCACATAATCACGCTCCCGTTTAAGCACCATTTCGTGTGTGGAATTAATGGCACTACGTAAACTTGACGTAAAACTCGTCAAAGAGCGACACTTCACTTTCCCCACAGTAAATATCTGCTACAATACCCCCCTCTTGATTCAACTGAAACGAAACGGTGGAAAATCTTATAGAAAAACTTGACATTTAGACGTTCACCTCCCGCACCAATTCTCTTTCTCCTGGTAGGCGGTTGGCGTTAGTTTGGGAGGGGAAACACACCAGTCGCTCTTATTAAGATTTTCCGGAGCACAAGCGGGCACAACCCGAGTGGGAGGTTATGATGAGACGTGTTTCTGCCAGCATGGAGCAAATTTCCGAGAGTCAGGTAGGTACAGGTGTGGGGGCGAAAATCAATGATAAGACCGAATGAATGAAAATGTCATGAACAACATGCCCAATATTAATGTAGAAGAATTGACTGTTGAATGTAGGGGTTAGTATTCTATGAATTAACCCAGTCAAATTGACATTGATGGTAGATTACGATTGCGCAAGAAGGGTGAAAATAAGCCGAAACATTCCTCTACGTTTGCGCCAGTCGTAGCACTACAATTGCGCCAGTTGTAAACCCCACGCTTGTGGCAATAAATATTTTTGAAAACAACGTTTGCGCCAGGGCTTCGTTCTGCAAGATGCGTCAGAAAGGGCAAACATACATTTGCACTAATCAGGTTAAGAAACGACTAGTTTGCACTGACAAAGACAAATACGTTTGTGCCAGTTAGGGAAGGCGAGAGGGGTAAGTTTGCGCCAATCGGATTTAGGGGAAGATTGGAAAAATATCCCAACATTTGCGCCAGTTCTAGAACAACGACAAGGGAGCCACCCCCTAAAGCCAGCCAACCCCCGACCAACCTGGCCTCAGACCACTTCTAATCGCTTTTCAACTATGAATAGTTTTTGAAAAGAAATACAGGATGAAAGTGAAACGATTCATTTGGAAGGTGAAATCTATTTTTACCCTTTTTACCCTTTTTTTACTAACCTGCACTCCATCACACCTTCCCAACTTTCTTTAAAGCTGATCTTAAACATGATTTTGAACACTTTTGGGTTCAAATTGACCACGTTGAGCCAACTTTATGGTGTTTTCAGACTTTTCTACTTATCTGCTCACCCAGCTGAATTTTTCAAAACAAATTTCAAATTTTTCCGGCTTATAGAAATCCTCCAGAATAAAGATGGTTCTCGTCCTCCTCGGGTTGCAGCTCCAACAGAGTAGACTTGGGGGCCCATCACCTGCAGGCCAAAGCCAGCCACCCCTCGACCAGAAAATTACGTTCGCGCGAGCGCTGAGCAAACCACTGATTCAATCATGATGAAACTGACAGGGGACCATTTAGGGCTACACCCACACAATTCCGGAGAATTTGATTGAAATCCGATCAAAATTGTGGAAGTTATGGTTGGGGCCAAAAAATGTGGACGGACGGACGGATGGAAAGACACAAAACCAAATTTGTTCAGGAGCTTCCGCTGCCTTGCTGACTCGGAAGCAAAAAAATACCTATTAGCGGTTATAAGTAGTGTTTTATCTGAGGTACATAAATAATAAAATAAAAAAAATAAAAACAACACATTTTTCATAAAATCTAAATTTTAAAATTCATAAAAATTTCGTACAAAGTTGTAGGTATTTAGCTGTCGGCTCACAAGTGCTTCACAAGTTTTCGTGAAAAAGTAGAGGAATTAGGGGGCAAAAAGGGTTCGAGATCGGTTGAAAGGACGGCACCTCCATTCCCCCTCACAAGGATCAAATTTCTTTAAGAAAAAACTATTAAATAAATTTAATTTTTTATTCGATAATAAATTTCATTTTTTTAATAAATAAATTTTATTATCGAAAAGCGAGTAGAAGGTATCTGAGGCCAGGTGGGCTGGGGGTTGGCTGGCTTTAACCAGCAGGGGGCGGCCAATTAGTCGTCGCTCTAGCACTGGCGCAAATGTAAGGACAGTTTTTCAATTTCCCCTCAATCTGAGGGGCACAAAAGAATGCCTCGTGCCTTCCCAAACTGGTGCCAATGTAGCTGTATGTGTTGGCACAATCAGACTGGCGCAAACGTATGGTAGCCGCGCATAGCGTAACAACTTGGTGTTTCCCTTAGAGTTTGACATTTTGAACATTTTCTCCGACAACATTCAATATAACTGTCTTTCCAATATCTTGAGTAATGCGGCAGTTGACCCCGCGATCTCCAACCAGACCACTGCAATGAGATCAGTAAGAATGTAGGTAACTATTTTGGTCAACAGTGTTCACTTATCAACGTAAATTGAGATAAACGCTCATTGTACGATGACATCCCATCTTACTATCGCAGTGCCATGAATTATGAAATACTATGCTCGACACAAATTTATCACGTATTTTCACTTTTTTTTCAAGAGATGAAACTTGTTCCAATTTTTCTAGTTCCATAAATTTCAAGTTAATATCCAATTTAAACTCTGAAAGGATAAGCTGTCTTTAAGACCTCTGACAGGCCCGGATAAAAGGAGGGTCTCACCGAACGAAAAGTAGCCGAGTAAGATCATAAAAACCACCCAACCCGTTGGGGGGTGGCGAGAAAAAAGGCAGAAGTTGTAAGAAGAAAAACAGTTCCCGGAGGACTTGGGCGGATTATTTATAGATCTTCAGGCGCACACCAGCCAATTCGTCTCCGTTAGTTTCAGCTCAAATACGTTCTAAGAGGTCGACAATGGAATAGGTAGGACTTAGCCAGTAACGAAGGAAGAGATTTTCAGGGTGGGATTGATTTTCAGGGTTCATTAAGCCCTCTCGGTGGGAAAATTCTATTGAGGCGGGTGAAGGCCGTGAGGGTAGGATTTAATGGTTTTTTGTATTGTTTTTGGCACTGTGAGTGTTAACGTGAAGGTCAAGAGAGAAGATGAAGACACAGGGTAACGGGCTCACTTAAAAAGGTCACCTCGAAATATACATGGCGTCATTACAATTTAATGGATTAAAATTTAATTTTGCTGCACTCTGGAAACCCCCATGTCAGAGATTCGAACCAGTGACCCCAATCGGGTAGTGCAACCGGGTGACGTAAGGTGGGGAGATCACCAGGTGATTAGGAGGGTTTCCTCCTCCTCCTTCATACAGTAGAGAATACTACTCCGCACACTACCCACCTGACAGCGATAAATCGGTCCAACCCGATGAGGACTAGAATGAACGTTGACAGGTACAAGCTGAACATCTGAAAGTACTTGAATATCTTGCAGGCGACGTTGCCGGCGTTCCAGCTGACCGTGTAGCTCCAAGCAGCTTCACCCGCGATGCAAAACAGCGTCACCAGCATATCCGACACTGACAGGTGGAGTATGAGAGTGTACACTGCTGACCAGCTCTGTTGACGGCGTCTTCTGCAAAACAATCAATTATTCATAAAATATTGCCTGCGAGAAACGTCTGACGTTATGTGCCTCCTGCAGATGTCAACCGGGGTACATTTATTACCGTCTGCATGATGCATACACCTGTGGGGAGACTTTTAAATGATTAATGACTCTCACCTCTGTTTGCCCCATTCATTTGTAATACCAACGAGAAATCCACAAGCTGAGTTTTAAAGGGGCTCTAAAGGGTGGGGGTGGGGGGACTTTAAAGGGTATGTCGCTTGAGGATGTATAGCAGAGCTTACCAACTAAGTGATAGTAGGATTGTAGAGGTACTTCAGTAACCACAATCCAGCCCTAGTTGAGCATTACCGATAGCATTAATATTTACATTTATTTTATTCTTTTTTCGAAAGGAGGGGTGTTTTAGGAGGTAGTGGGGGTGAAAAATTCCCTTTCTCTCAGTTTTCAAGCTTTCGACTGTTCTGTCATCTTCAGGGTGTACTGGTACTTGAATGTTATAATTAATTGTTGTATTGAGAGTTCTCCACCTCAGTCGTCGGGCTCTGCTTGGGTGATGAAATAGGGCATTATTTAGTTGTTTCTCTCAGGTCGGTATAGGTACTGGTGTCGTAGTGGTGTTCTTAGGGTTGATGTTGACGGTGTGATCGATGGGGTGACGTTTTATGTTGCTGGGTTATCGGGGTGGTTTGACTGCGGGGCGGGGTGGTTTTCGAAAGGGATTGAATTTATTTTATACTGAATTACTTGAAATTTTTCGTGCAAATTTGAAGGGGAACGTTAGCGTGAGACGGAGGATTTGGCCAAATTTGGCACGAAAAATTTCAAGTAATTCAGTATAAAATAAATTCAATCCCTACCGAAAACCACCCCGCCCCGCAGTCGATTGGTTTAAACCACCCCCGATAACCCAACAACATGAAACGTCAACCCATCGATCACACCGTCAACATCAACCCTAAGAACACCACTACGACACCAGTATACCGACCTGAGAGAAACAACTAACTAATGCCCTATTTCATCACCCAAGCAGAGGCCGCCAACTGAAGCGGAGAACTCTCAATAAACTATAAATTATAACATTTAAGTACCAGTACACCCTGAAGATGATAGAATACAGTCGACAGCTTGGAAACTGAGAGAAAGGGAATTTTTATTGACCCACAAGGCGTTTTGAAGGGCATTTCTTCAGGTACAGTTTCTTCAGGTGCCCCATCCCTTTCCCCGTCAGATGTGCCCACCCTACGCCAAATGAGGTCGGTCGATTAAAGCCACTCAGTACGTTGAATTTGGATAACAGTTACTACGCTCAGAATGAAGTCCACATTTTCAGCACAATTCGGTACAGCTTTCCCCAAGGCAGCAAGACCGAATCATGCCTATTAGTACGAGGACGCGCCTCAATATCAAACTCACCGTCCATTCCTGGTCGTAGCGATGCTGATGATCGTCAGGATGTTGCCGACGAAACTGATGACCGCCATGACGGCCAGGATGAGAGCTCGCGTCGCCGCCGTGTCCGTGAGAACCGGCGCGTGCTCCAAACACTCGACGTTGCTCCCATTGGTTTCTAAACACAAGATCAATCAGTCAATTTTATAAGATCCTTCAACAAGGCATTTCCTTACAGCAACGCTCCGAGGAAGTGCTGAGGAGATTTTCAGTTTCTCTCAGCTTGTTTGTAAGTAGGTAAATGAAGTCGGTAGGTTTTTTGTGCCTCCTTGGCTGAAACGAAATGAGTTCCTGGTGAGTAAGGCTGAAAAGAACAATTGCGGAGGATGTTTGAAGGAGAACGAACTTTAATTCAACGAATAAAAGGGCCCTTTTCATAAAACTTATTACCACCCATTCGACGCTCTTTTTCACAAGACACCCTGACGGATGTCCATTTTTTGCACTAGTCAAATCTACAGTTTTATTCGTCAAGCTGATTTCAGCTTACCATAATAACTGCTGTTCCAGAGGTGACAAAGCTCGTGGGGAAGAACTAAGACACCGCCCCTGGCCACCAGATGGCTTTCCAGTAGCTCGAGGCTATCGTTCATTCCTACTCGCCTTCCATTCGATACACCTGCAACATAAAAATTCAAATGACTAATGGTGGGTCAATTTTGGTAAATGACTAGAATATTTCACATTGTAGGATAATGAGGTACCTAATCATGGTAAGTGGGGCTATCGAGGTGCTAAGGAATTGAGTGAGGTGTCGTTTTCGAAGTAATATTATATGTATGCCAGTTTATGGGATTTCAGTCTTGCACGACCGAGAGTGTGGCGTTGTGGAGATCAGCTCCCGGAGTTGCATGTGGGACGGATTTATGAAGGGTTTTTCGCGTCTCCCAGGTAGGTACCGTAAGATGTAAGGTTACTTTGTGCTGACATCCTTGCAAAGGAGGGCTCAGCATGTCTTCCCATAGGTCCCGAGCCATTCCTTGGGACAACAAAGAGCTTTCTGCTGAATGAAATCTCTAAGTGGGAGACAAAGGAAAGAGCGCTGCACTGGCAAAAACTCCCTGGTCAGAGGCAAGCGAGGATGTTCATTGGATTCTCCAGGTCACGAGCAAGGGAGATGCTTCACCTGGAGAGAGGTGATATGCGGATTCTTGTGGGCCTATTTACAGGCCACTGCAGACTCCGGTATCATCTCCATAAGTTAGGATTATCAGACACTGAAGTATGTCGGTTCTGTAATGCCGAAACAGAGTCTGCGGAGCATGTACTGTGCACATGCAGTGCGCTTGCACGGCTCCGTTTTCTGTCCCTGAGGTGCGTTACTTGTTCTCCTAGGGACATAGTTAAAACAAGGTTGGTAGATCTCCTGGGTTTCATAAAGTCCTGGTGGATGGGCCAACGTAGAAATAGAAGCTAAGTTTTAGATAGGTTATGGAAAGGGCTGGAGTCAGATCCTCATAAATAGCTAATGGTGCGGATGGAAATCCGCACCGAGTCACGGATCTCTGGGTAGGGTGTGTGTCCAACTTGGTGAGCCTGAAGGGGCGGGCGAAGTGTCCAAACCCTAAATACTACCAGGACCAGATAGAGGGGCCTCTGTCCCATCCAAGGGCTCCTTCGGGAGCCCAACTTACTGGATGTTAAATCCACGTTTGGTCAACCAGCAGATAGCTGGTGCCTGCGCAAGCAGGGAGGCAGCCAAGCAGGGAGGCAGCCTAGCAGGCAGGGGCGTGTGTCGCTGCCTGCCGCCACAATCAGACCCATCAAAGGGACTGCAGTGGCGTCTATTGCTGTAAAAAAAAAAAAAAAAAAAAAAAGGTTACTTTGTGACAGATTGAAGTGGGACGAATGGCAGCACTATGCTAAGTTCATCTACAGCCCTAACAAGAAAAGTATCTATCGAAGAATCGATCTGACATTCAACACGAAAACCCTTCGTCCGAAACTCTCCAAAGTCATCGTCATTGTACCCTCATATTCCAACAGCTTAATAAGCTTATAAGTATAATATACTTATAAGAACCATTCCAGGAAACCGATCCCCATGAATTTTCCAACCCTTCCAAGAGGGCTCAAAGCCGATTTGGTTGTAGTCGGTGGTTGAACCTCATTCCCTTCGATATCGCCATCGTAATACTGAGAGTGGGTAGCATCAACAATGGCGGGATTAGTTTCGCAGCGAATTGACCCTCGACTGATGTAATCTTTATTATGTCAAAGGAACGGATCGATGCTGTCTGAAACCATTTGTAGATTATTTAAACATATCACTTACCTAATTTCTAAGAACAACAGAAGTTGTAGGGTACATGTACCCTGTTCCAAGGTACATGACTGCAGCCACGTACCTCGGAACAGGCGCGGGATAAATATGAGGGAATGAGGGAAAATTGTGGAAAAAGGAGCTAAAACGAAGACAATGACATCACTGGGTACCTAATGAATGCATTTTCCATTATCAAAACAGGTTTTATGTTTTTCACAATGTAAGAAATCCCGACATTCACAGTCACAGTTGATCATTAAATAATATTTAACATTATTTTCGTTTCTTTTGATTAGATACCTACCATTAGTATTGTTGCGGTGAAGGGGGGGGGGGGGGTCCATAAACCGGTTAAACGATATAGCGCCTGAAATTATATCTATTAGTAAAAATTGATATGTCGTTGTCATCCTTACACACGACTACTTCATTGATAACATAATAATATTATAATTCATTGATACCATAATAATAATATTATTATTAGGCAGTCTCTCGTCATGCCATGGAACCGATTTGGGTGATAAGTTCTTCTTGCACTAAGTATATTTTGGTACTCAATGCAACATTGAGTACCTACGAGAAACATATTTATCGTAGGTAATTAAATTCTTATAAATCATTACAAAAATATGATTAATTTCATGGGATTTTTTGTTTGTTTTGTTTTCAGATACTGGGTTTAACAACTGGAGCACGTGCTCAATGGAACAGTTTCACAGTTGTTGTGGAGGACAATAATAATTATTAGAGGCAATTAATGAATCAAAGACATCAGCAGCTTGTCCGAAACGCCAACAATTATTATTGGAGTGTCGGACAAGCTGCTGATTTCATTGATTGGTCGAAAATCACTGTTCATCGTCATCGACACTGGTCGTCGTCACTGGTGCATCTCGCGACCACGACACTACGAGGTGTTGGTTTTCCGCATTAATCTCCCATCAAAGAACTAGCAAACAATCGCGTGATGGTCAGACACCCACGACAACCGCTTATTAGCCTCCACGATCTGGATTTCACGGGAAATGTAGTTATGCAGTGTTGGAAGCAGCTAAGAACAGTTTCTTCAGCGGCCTTGCGTGTTCTTGGGGCATCCCTGAATGCTTTTTATCGCCAAAAAAATAGATCGAAGAAGATTCCCCGGACGGACTTATAAAAATGTATAGGTAGCACTAACTCACGTCCCGCCGCAGCGTCACAGCGTCAGCGCCAGGAATATTGAGCCTCGGGGAAAGAAGAGTGCAGTTACTACTGTAGTCAGATTCTCAGATGACATAATAATGGGATGTGCTGCCATAATAAACCATAATAATGATATGTTAGCTATAATAATAATATTATTATAGCAGCTCATCTTATCAAAAAGTAATGTGGCGAATCAATGATCACCACTCTTTAATCTCAGTCCCCAAGCTTTCTTCGCCTCAGTGCTGCAGGATGCTGCGCACTCCCTCCATAAAGAGGTTAACAGAGCCGGCGCTCCTTCCCCACGCGACTGGGAGGCTATGGATTCCACCACGAATCCTTATCATGAACTCAGATCGGCTTAGGAAGATCTTGGGGTTCCGCACCCTCCATTAATATCGTCCAACCGACACCTTGGGATTCTACTCCAGGTTGAGAAATAAAACCGAGCCAAACAATCGAACAGATCGAGCCAAAGCAAAAGATCAACAAACGAGCCGTTGAGCAGCAGGTCGAGCCATGCCTGTAAAGTAGGGTTCCGTTCCGGGCAACCCTGTTTACTTAGCTGTACGTAAACGATCTAAATAGCAAATTAACTAGGTACAGACAAAGTGACATAATATTGTTCGCTGCGTGTGATTGTAATGGGTCCCAATCTGACGCCCTATTTTCGGACGAAACTGTTCAAGCTTGGTGGTCATCCAATTCTCTCAGACTGAACTTGACAAGACGCAGGATCATTGGTTCTATTTGAATGATTGGGCAGACATCTCCGCGTACTTCCTGGGATTCCAGATCGACGGCCGCATCTCTTGAACCAGCCGACAGCCAAACCAACCAAAAGATCGAGCCACAACAATATACTTCTGCTTGAATTCCCACGTTCACTTTCCACTTTCACTTTCACTTCGAATTTCAACGACGACATAGCGAAGTAACACACCAAAGTAAGTACCGAATTGATACTGACAAGATCTCTGTATTTGTGAACCAGTGTGAAGCCATGTCTACATTGGCTGGATCCAAAGAGCAGCGTTCGCCAAACAGCCAGTCAAGGAACTGAATGGAAGTTTATATGTACCACCATCAGCCCCCTTCTTTGGAGGCATATGGGAAGCCGGCTAAGCGGCTTTTGAAAAATTGCTTGCATGATAAACTCCCAACCCTGGAGAGTTTCATCACAATTGTAACTCAGGCTGAATTCAATTAATCCTCAATTCACGACCCCTCACCGCAATGTTGAGTTCTCCAGACGACCTCTCTGTTCTCACCCCGACACAATTCCTCATTTTCCGATCTTTGACAACGCCTGCTCCAGATCCTGGATTTGAAAGTCACAGTTTTAAGGACCGCCACCGATTTACCCAATACGTCGTTCAAAACGTCTGAGATCGGTGGAAAAAGAAATATTTGCTCCAGCTCCAGAGTCGTTCGAAGTGGGCGTTAAGGAACTTTTCGCAATTTGAGGAACGTTAGTTTTGAGTCTATAAATCTGAAAACACGAGCAATTTTTTCGACATTTAAGGTCGGTTTCCCTCCGGAAATGAAAGAAACCTCCTGACCGTATGGGATTTCCACAAGGTAAAGCCTTCTCTCACCCATTTTCGAGTGCCACTGGCACCCGCAGCTAGTTAACTTCGTGTTGTGAAGGTGCCAGTATTGAATTTCCTGAAAATTTCAGGGAAAACTGATGAATTTCGCTTCGTCGTCGTCACGTGTTGCTGCAAGGGGGATTTCGGTTTGGCGTTTACGTAAGGCGCTTTTTGAGAACCACCAGGTGAGCTCGTAGGAAGTTTCCCCATCCTAAGAATAAGAGATTTTGGTACAGGAGCTTACCTAAGCGAATTTTACAGGTTGATCCTGCGACCCCATTTCTGAGGGACTCCATTTCTGAGTCTGAGATTGTATTTACTTGGCCTGTGCGCCCTGCGTCTACGCTACGTTCATCGACAGCGACCCCTTACCGTCGTTTCGTCGCTTCTACAATTTATGGTCCGCCCATCTTCTACTTTTACACTTGTTTATTGACCTGAGGGTCCACATTACCAGTGCCGATTGCGACTAGATTTTGATCTTGGAGAGCTGCAATTTTCTCCAATGTGATGGCCTAATTGCCAATTCCTTTTGCTCGAACTCTATTGTGGTGGCACCACTATCAGCCCTTCCTAATCTGCTAGATTCGCGAGCGCCTGTTCGCAGGTTGCGTGAGGGTTGTCACTTGAACACCCTAATGAAGTCACTTGAATTTCTACTAACGTGATTGTCGAAGTTTTGCCAAGTTACCAAGGCATTAACAATAAAATACTTACTCCTGGGCGCTTGCCATGATAAGGCAACGCCCTGATCTCCCTGTGATATATTAGTTAAGTTAATTTTGATGTAATCAGATCAGTAACACCGTTAAATTTACAGGAACTTTATGTATGTTGCTGGGGTACCCCGTCGAGTCAAATTGAATAACCTTATGATGCACACCTGTCTGTGAGAGGCTGTGCCAGCACGCTGTACTCGTCGATCTTCCTTTTAGCACCAACAAAAAGGTGAATATTAATTTAATAAATCATTAATAATAATTTGTGTGCTCGCCTCTTATTCAGAAGCCCCAGGGTTGAAATCTCGAACCCATCCCTGGGATTATTTCTCAAGTGCTCGGGGACGACTTCAGTCCATCCTCTCTGCACTCTAGCTAGGGGAACCTCACAATATTATGATGTTGTCCACATACCAGCGAGCGTTACATGCCGCACGGAGCGCTCATGACCACGGATTCACTGAAACACTGAAATGTGTGGATCGACCTATAAAGGTTAAAAGAAATCTCCGTATAGTAAAAAAGAGCAGACGGAAATTTGGGAGAAGCTAGAAAGGCAAGTTGTGGTAACACTGAGGTCAAACTTCTGCTCTTCACTCCAACGGACTTTTATTCCGTTCTTCCTTCAAACTCTCGCCAGACGCGGTTTTCCCTTCAAGAGGCCCTTTCCCGAAATGTACTCTCAGATACCTATCTGTTCATTTCTTGAAAGAGCTCCGTAATTTTTCACCCATTTTATTTTGGGGGACGTCCGACGAGAAATTCCCGCTCGGGGTGAGCGTTCCTCTCTTAACAAACATCCTCTAATGAGAGAACCTGGAAATTGATTGGGTTCCTCCTTGAAAATGGCCTACAGGGAGGTGGAAAGCTGCCCTATTTTACTAACACGAGGACTAAAAAGTAGTCCTCGAGTTAGTAAGATAGAAGCAAAGTCTTGCAAGTCTTGCTTTCTAAGTGTCCTTATATATTTATATCTAAGTGTTATATATTTATATATAAGGAAACATTGTCCTTTATAAAGGACACACAGCAGAGATAGTCTCAATCTGGGCTCAAATGGGTCTCCACGTCTCACAGCTTTAGAGGTCTCATTGAGACTTTACAGAGACGTCTCTGAGACTTCAAAACGGAGATGGTTGCTCTCGAGATGCTTCAGAGACATTTAAGTGTTAACATACCAGAGACGTCCACCAGAGATGTCACAGAGACAACACGGACGCAACGTAGAACCTACTTCTCCAAAGTGACTGCAATGAGACGTCTCTGTGGCTTCTCAAAAGCTTGACACCGCACACTTTAATAAACCCCATAGCCGTAACTTTTCAAAAAAAAAAAAAAAAAAAAAACCTCCCTTAGCTCCTTTTTAGTCCCACAGAGCACCACGGATTTGGGCGATCGGCCTCCAACGGTGATTTTTAAAAGCGTAAGTAGAGTCAAATCTACCAATTATTTTAAGCTCGAAAGCGCGAGTTTTGGGAGCGGTTTTTGTTATCGAAAGCGCCTCCACAATTTGAATCAAAAGCGCGAGGTGGAACTGTTACAATTTCCAAGTGGTACCTAACTTGAGTGTGACGGGAACAGGGAAAACCTGACAAAACTAGTGGTAGGAGCACGATTAATTGTGGGTGAATTACTGTTGAGGAGCTCAGTGATATCCTTTGATATCCTCCTCATCACCAAGGAAATGGCCTTGGGGATTTTCTGGATCTTACAATGGAAAAGCGGTCTGCATCGACCGTTTCTCGTCAGCCTCTCGAGTTTCGTCGTTTCAAAGAGCCTCTTTACTTCCTCTTTCTGCAAATTCTCCTAGGAGAAGCTGACAATCGCTCTCTTCTGGTGGTAGAGCATCGTTGTTGAACGCGTCGTTCTCTGGATCAAATGGAACCCAATTGTCAATGTACCCTCACTTCAATGTACCCCATGTCAATGTACCGTACATGGCCATTGGGTCCCACTTCAACATGAGCCTGGTTACAGTCGGAGCCCAAATAAATGAGTTTAAGGTGTACAGGACCCACCCCAGTACTTCTCGAGCCGAACATTCCCTTCCGCTTAGCTATTTGCGCCCAAGGGAAGGGACCTAGTCTACAGAATACGAACACCGAAACATCACCACCTCAGACTTCGCGCCCAATTCAAAAGCCCCTCCTCGCCCCCTTCTACTGCTAAAGCCAAAGTTGGCGTCGCATTCCAAGTGCTATTTCCGTATCTGCAGTAGGGCGCACGGAAAGTGTTGTGGTCATTATCAAACGGCGACGATTTAATCTTTCTCTGACCAGGTTAGTCACCTTAAAAATTATGTCAACCTCCACTCGGAGTTTACGTGTTTACGAGTTTGAAAGAGGGACATACCTGAATTGAAATAAAGTCGGTCATTACTAATTAATACTTAATAGCATCACAGTGTACAATTTAGTACCTAATCAAATTACCTTGGAGTTCAAGTAGAGCGACATGTTGGGCGTAATGAAGCAACTAAACTGAGAAAAGTCAACTTTAAGGAACCTCTAAAAAAAAAAAAAAAAAAAAAAACCGCCCTCAAAAAATCTTCAACTCCCATTCAGTCTGAGGACTATCCAACATTCAATTTCCCCTCGATTGTAGGAGACGGATGATTGATGTGGCCATTTGAACGGGAGAAGAGTTGGAACGTGAAAAACTCTTGATTTGTGATCTGTCGTTGAATTTGTTGATTCTGATCAATCGCTAACCAGATATTGCGAATCGAAATGGGCTCCATTTGATTGGAACTTTATTCAAATCAGAAGGTTTAAAAATTCAGCGGGATCAGGCTGTGAGGCTTCCGAGGAGTGACAGGAGGAGTTTTTGAAGGGTTTTGGCAGTTGGACAAGGTTCTTCAAGAATGGGGAGTCATGAAAGACCCACATTAGGAATACAAATCAATTTCATCAAATCAATTTTCGAACAAATCGTTTCAGCACGGGAAAAATAGGGGTTTGCAGGTTGCTAGCTCATAACGTAGGTAGCTTCCTGGATGTACAGTTCCAGAGAAAGACGGGTAAGGCAGCTCTATAAGTGGACTGATAAATACCTAATTTGACTATTGTTTGTTCCAACAGGGCTCCAAGGGTTAAAATTATCACGTGATACTTTGCTAAGTTATTTAGCAACGCGGATGTTCTTTTCGTCTTCCTCGCCAATCACGTTGGCAGTAATCAATCAAGATGCGGTTTGTGCATACATTACCAGCTTCACGTCTTCCCCGATACGTATAATTTGCGATTCGCTGGAGAACGAGATAAGATGAGAATCATGATGTACGAGGACTCGTCCATGTTGAGAATTCACCGTAAGATTCGCCAGTTTGTCCCTGAGCTGACAGAAAACTTCCAGGTATTTTTAATGATCACAAATACCTACGTGTTGGAATCCAGTCCTGTGACTTTGCAACGTGAGATTTCACTTCCCTAGTTGTTTTTATCTCCTCCCTGCTGGAGTAAAGCCCTGCCACGTTGGAGTAAAGTTCTGACACATTTCTGCCTCTCCAAAGTCCTACAAGGATATTGGTGTTGGGATGGAATTAGAGGTTGTGGACAGTAGGAAAACGCGGGCATTTAAGTGTCCGGATCCGCCCCAAGTTAACCCGAATGGGAGTCCCATTTGTCACAAAAGTTTTCCGGTCAGTGGGGCACGTTGTTTTATCCGTAAGGGGGACCAACCTAACGAAGGCCGCCCATTCGGGGATTAAACGGTGGGGCGAGTTGAGGTCATAAATACGTCGACGAGTTCGGTAGTTCGTAACTAATTAGCGAAGGGTGACGAGGTTGGTTGGACGTTTTTCGGAATCACACTTTTGGTGCGGGTGAACCGATGAGGCAATAATACCGAGGATTTGAAAAAAAAAAAAAAAAAAAAAAAAAACGCTGCAAATTTTACACAAGGGTTTATTATTCTTTGATATACGTTACTTGTGCAGAAATTTAATTCTGTCAATGAAAAATTTAAAAAAAATTTTTTTTACTTATCTCAAAAAAAAATTTTTTTGGATTTTTTTTGTTCAAAAATGTGTTTTTTCAAAAATTCTGTATTTTTTACTCGAAAAATATTTAACATCCTGGGATCCTCCAAAAATCCCATTTTTAGCCCCCCGAATGCCCTAAACATCGCCCAAGTGAAATCGGATCGTTCCGGGACCCCAAAAAATGGATTCTACGTCCAAAAATACTTCGAAAACGACACCTAACTCGATCCCATAGCTAAAAGCCTTCAAAACACCCCTCCTGTAGCCCCATTATAGCCCCATAGCGCCCCACGGGTTAGGGCGATCGGACTGAAAACCTTGCGGGCACAACTAGATGGTAAACCAAGTATTTTGTCGAAATTTCAGATTTTAAAAAAAATTCCTACTGCCCAAAACGGCCTGGACGGCGGACGGCGGACGGACATTTCGGATTTAGAATGTATTCTAAACCTCTTGAAACGGATAATGTCAAATTTTGAGCCCGATCGGAGTTGTCGACCCCCGTCGCGAAAACATAGGTGTATTATTCCAAGAATAATAAACCAAAAAACTTGTACACAAGGGTCTTTGATGTAAATTGTGCAGAAATTAATTTTGTCAATAAAAAAAATCCTTTCTATGTTGGATATGATTGGGACACCACAAATTTAATGATAAGTCCAAAATGACTGAGGAAACGACACCTCATTTGACTTCCCCACAATGAAGGATGTCATCCTTCAAAAACTTCTTTTGTAGCTCCATGAAAGACCCATGGAACCCCAAGTTGAATTTGGATGGGTCTGGCACCCCCTAAAACAGATTCCAAGTCCAAAAATACTTCGAAAACTACACCTAACTCGACTCCATACCCGAAACCCTTCCTAAGCCCCTCCCGTAGCCCATAGTGCCCCACGAGTTGAAGCCATCGGGCTGAAAACCTTGCGTGCACAACTGGATGGTGAACCAAAAGAGAGAGAGAGAACTATTCCGTTATAACAATCCTGTCCAAATATTTGTGTGAAGCCTTTTGCGACTGGTAGGTAAATCCAACTGGATGATGGACCGAGTATTTCATTTTTGGAATACTGTTCTGTAATAATAATCTTGTCCAAATATATAGGTGCATAGGTGTATTATTCCAAAAATAATAAACCAAAAGAGAGAGAGAACTATACTGTTATAATAATCCTGTCCAAATATTTGGGTGAAGCCTTTTGCGACTAGTAGGTAAATCTAGATTGAGGTAATTCTCGATTTAGAGGGAGCTTTGATTAACGGGATAACCTTAAGGAATTGTTTTTATAAAACCCAATTAAATATTAAGAGCTCTTATCCATCGGAAAATCATTTTTTCAACCCTTAAAAGCTTTCACCTCAGGAAAAAACCTTCTGAAGCCAAAGCGGGTAAATAAATCGTGAAGGTTATCGATATACCTTGTTTCATCCCTCGTCCGTTGAATATTGCCCCTTCGACGGAATCCATTATTGCGGCACGGTGCCTTGAGGATATAAACTTCCCAGCCGGGAGAGATATTTTTACTCCCAAAGGAACAGATACACCTTCACCCTTACGAATTACCTTTATCTGAGCCGAACATGCAGTAAAGAAAGTCCAAATCATCCTTCTGTACCACAGAGTTGCCATTCAGCCGTTGCCTACTCCTCTGCAAGACCCATCGAAAATCTCTTGAGGGCAGGGTTTTATTTTAGATTGAAAAACCCGTAGGTATCAAGTTGAATACCCTCTCAAAGGAGTTATTAATCACTTAAAACCTAATATTAATTTTTATGATCATAATAAATAAATAATCTAAAAAACTCCCCTTAAAAACCTAATAATAATTATTATTACAACATAATAAATAAACATTAAAACGGAGAAGGAACTAAAAAATAGCACCTCGACGTTGAACATATTTCTGATCAGAAATATGATCAACGAAAAAACACAATAATAAACAACATACACCAATAAAAGTAGGAAGTCACATAGAACTGCAAAACTACATGACATTAGGTGCGTTCTGAAAATTACGAACATGCGCAGTAAGGCCTTTTGCATGAGCCGTGGGTGGGGGTACATCGGTTTCCAGGAATTAAACACTTAAGTTCTGATGCTCTGTGAACGCAGAACTCGTTCAGAGTCGTTTGGAATCGATTCCGGCAGTTCTGATTTTATTTCAGAACTTCCAGATTGATTCCGACTGCCTCCTGTGGAAAGTCATGCATGCGCAATTCATTTCCTTCTGTGATCTCGTAGAGGTAACATCGTGGGGACTACTTTTTCGTTGGCATTGTACCAAAGTTCTGTCCGTTTTAATTCCTGGAAGCGTTCGAGTTCTGATTGGATTCCGAACGGCCAGAACTTGCTCTACGAACGCCACTTTAATCAAAATGCAACGCGCTTTGATCAAAAAATCGATTAACCAGCTCTCTGAGGCGGTTTCAGCGGACGTTTAGCAACACAAGAATAACTCTGTATAAACAGAAATCAGAGCAAAAACGAGCAAAGGCAGCGAAAAGGTAATGAGAATTAAAAGATGGGACGAGTGGATCCACTCGTGGATTCTATATACCCAGATGTGACAGGAGAGACAGAGCTCAACTCCATAAATCAACTGTTCATACAGACGCTATGCAACCCAACCAACTGAATGTGTAGCCCACCCAGCAACAAAACCTACAGACAAACATGCTAATACTCACGCAATATTGAACTGATGAAGCATTGAAGATGGACCAAGAAAATACCGGTGAAACTACAAGAGATGCCCCTAAAGCAACCACCTGCTAAAACAAAATATGCTTACAATGATACCATTTTAATACCTACCATTTAAAATCCAAGAACAAGCTTACCGCAGGAAGGTGAAACTCCCACCAACGATTGTGAACTTTGAAACTCATAGGCAAGTGAGATTGACGTTGCAGATGAAGAAAATGCACTCGCCAAACCAAAAGTAGAGTGGAGACGTACTAAAACCCTCATAACCCCCGTTGAAGAAACCCCTCGCTACAAAGTTGCAGCAGATTGTGAGGAAACTGTTGGAAAGAGAAGGTACCTAGCTGAGAATTGGGATCCCCTAGCGGGGATTGGTAGATCTGGATTAACAAAATCATCAAGAACGTTAAAAATCTAGGAGAAAAATTCATTAAACATAGCTCAATTTTGAATAGTTAATAAGCTTTGTTTGCCGTCATTTGCAACCTTTCGTTGGTTATTCGAAGGTTAGGACCATAACCAGCTATCCGTTTGGCTAGAAGGTTCACTATGACATAGTTCACATTGTGAACGAGGTTCAGATAACAAGATTGATAGGTTATGACGTAACCTATCAATCTTCTTATCTGAGCCTCGTAAAAGCCACGCCACGACCAGCACGACCCTGCCATGCATCAATTGCTGCCGCCCTAAAGATCCCTTAGACTCAAAGCCGGGTTTTTACCGCCCGAGGAAACCCGTCTTTTCTCGCCCTCGTCCGGGAACTGAAGTTTTTGTTCTTTGAGAGCACAAAAACACGAGCCATACACGGGAAACATGAGGGTTGAAAGGTTTTTTTTTGTTCGGTCGTTTTCCATTCAAAAGTTTTCCGCGTGGGGAAATTCTCATCAATCTCCGGCAGGTCCTGAGGCGTCGCACACATCGTTGAACTCTCGAAGTGGCACTTTGTCAGCGTCGAATGTCAACTCACACTTGAAACAACGTCTGAGGCGCCAAAAATAGTTTGGCCAACACAGATTAATCCTAGATGTGAATCAAATCCCTTGTCAGAGGCAGGAGAGACTCTTCATTTGCATCGCAAAATCAAGAGCAATGGAGGCTCAAACTGGAGAGGAGTGGTATACATACGGTACCCCTGTTATTGCAGATGCTTTCGGGCCAACTAATAGTACCTACATTGATCTGGTATTGATTCCGTAGAGGGGGGCTGGTAGGTTACGTGTAAATTTGTTATCGCCGCACAGTGGCCAGTCTTTCCGGGATTCCATCCAGAGTTGTAACATTTGATTCGATTAGCGAAATCAATTAGCAACGACGACTGAACACCTAATTAGAAGCTTGCCAATCTCGTGCTGAAATTCCATTTGTTGTGAGTCAACTTGTGTAATTTGCTAGGTTGACAGGAAATCGTGTTGACGGAAGAGAGATTTGACTTTTACGAGAGTTTGGCGTATAAATTGACTCTGAAATATAGGAAGCGTCAAAAGTTACTGCTCCTCCCTCGCCACTAACCTTAAAACCCTCCAAGACGGCGAAGAAATTTATTCAAAGCATGTTCTTCAGGAATCTGAAAGTGGCCGACCGGTCGTTGTGTTGACAACTTCCCAATATCAATAAAAACCCGCCGAAACCGTAAGAAGGCCGCTTAGCGGTTCGGGATCATCAAGGACGCGATTGTATTTCGACAACAAAAAAAAAAAAAAAAAAAAAAAAAAATTAAAAAATCGTATCTTTTCGAAATCGGGAAATTCCATCGTTCCATTCAAATTTTGGTTTATTTAGGGAATAATGTCTATAGACAGTCTATAGAATAATGTCTATAGCTAATAGATTATATTGGACTTCCCAATATCCAAGCTTCAACACGATGAGGAGGAGGAGAACGAGGAGGATGCTCATTTTTATTCTACAGAACTTCTAGATGTTGAAAAAAAAAAAAAAAAAAATCAGCGTGCCGAGCATCGTATGAGAAAATTCTTAAAACACCAAAACGTTGGCTCAAAATTTCTCAAAGTGTTCCCAAAAATAGAAACAAAGCCAATTGAAGAATGCTTTCGAGAGGGCTCCATGGAGCAAAGGGAGAACGTGGAGCAAAGGGGAGGGCATGAAGGGGGTTCAAAAAATACTGGATGGACAAATGTGGTATTGAGGGGGGGGGGGGGGGTAGAAGACGTTGCCGCAGGGAGGTGGTTGACTGACTGTTGAGGATCAGCGGAGCAAAGTGGCGAGAGGGAGGTTCTTGGCAGTGAGGCGTCTTCAGGTGAGTGTGCGGCAGAAGGAAACAACTCCCATCCCCCCCCCCCCCCCCTCGTGGATAATTGAACACCCACGATATGAAATATTAGCAAACAACAATATAAGGGTGCTTCGAGGGTGATCTGAGGGGGGTGTGAGGGGAAAACCGTGATCTTTGGCTGACTGAGAGTTAGCCAGAGAAAGTGTACAAATGGTGTATTTCTTTAAGAATTCAAAACAAAACTATTCACTGTCAACAAGCTACAAGAACGGGTCTACAAGGCCAGGTGGGATACGGTCGAGGGTTGGCCCCTAGTAGGTACGTATTAATACCTATGTATTCGAGTCGAAGGTTGAACATTTTGATCGGCCTCAAAATTTGTCATGTCATCTCAAGATTCATAGATTCCAAAAACGAAATGTCCATCCGCCGTTTTGGGCAGTAGGATTTTTTTTTTTTTTTTTATCTGAAATGTTTTGACAAAATACTCGGTCTACCATCTAGTTGTGACCGCGAGATTTTCAGCCCGATCGCCCAAACCCATGGGGCTCCGCGGGGCTGGCTAAAAAAGGACTACGGTAGGGGTTTTTCGCAAGTTTTGGTTTTTGGGAAAGAATTCGAGTGGGGTCGGTTTTGAAGTATTTTTGGACGTTGAATCCATTTATGGGGGTCCCACATCTGTCCAAACCTGTAGACTCTACACTGTAGAGTCTACAGTGTTTGAACAGATGTGGGACCCCCAGTGTAGAGAGATTTCGTTATACTATTATTATTCTTTATTTTTTTATTAACAGAATTAATTTTGCACAATCTTTCTATATCTAAGAACAATAAACCTCCGAGTAAGATTTGCAGTTTTTTTTTTTAAGGTCTAAAGCCTATAATACCATCAGCGTTGATGGAAAATACTGTGTCATTATACGGGAGGGATTTCATTCCCCCGACCATTTTCCATTTAATTAAAATTAAACGAATAAAGAAAGAAGAATCACAGAGAGGGTTAAATCTTAATTGGGGTCTTGAGAACGGAGTTCTAAACATAACAACTTGAAAATTTAATGTGGAAATTTTAAGTGTTTCTCACCGTCTGAACAAACTTCTTGCGAAGAAAAAAGAAAAATACGAAGTGGCAGAACAGCGTTGTGTTTTCCACTCTATAGTGAACACTATAGTGAACACACCACAGCCTGAGCAGTGGTTCGTCTAATTACATGCTCCACTTGGCACGCTTTGATGAGAGTTGCTGCTCCCTCGGCATCCATAGGCACCACACTTGTTCATTTACGTCATGTATCGCTATTTCACCAAATCTGGAGGCAACTCTGTGGTTTAGACGACTGAGAACTCTTTCAAGTTGAAGTTGGCTTTGAAGTTGGGAAATCAACTCATCAAATCATGCTTCTTCAAACCAGACGAGTCACTGGAACCTGCGTCAGCTCTTGTAATTACGGGCAAAACCGCATTTTCTGTCCGAAGGTTCTGGAGAGGCGCCTATGGTCTACATGGGCGTTTTCAGAGAAGCTATGTACAGCCCCGTAGAGGGGGGGGGGGGGGGGGCACTGGACCCGTTGCCCCCGGGCCCGGCCTTCGTAGGGGAGCCCGGATTTTCTTGAGATTTTTTTTTTTTTTTTTTTTTTTTGCAAAAAAAGGGGGAGGAGAGGCAAAATGGGAAAAGGGACAGATCAATATAGAAAAAATTTTCATACAACTTTTTTTTTTCTTTAGGGGCCCGATGAATTTTGCCCCCGGGCCCGGATTTTCTCTCCACGGCCCTGGCTATGTATCCTTTAGTCCAGTCAAATAAGGAAGAATAAAAAAAGGTTTTGTGGTACCTAGTTCTGGAAATTCACACTTTTATACTATTTTGGGCTGCTAAACACGTATTGAGGTTTGCGATCAAAAATATTGCCCGGAATAACTTTTATTTTTGTTTTTCTTCAAAAAACGTCAAAAGCTTGGAAGTTGTCGCAGTTTTTTGTAAACCACCATACCACGCATTTTTTTGCGTTTTTGCTTCCGAGTACCTATGCAAGGCAGCGGAAGCATTGTATTCACTTTTGAAAAAAAAAAAAAAAAAATTGTGTTCTCCAAAATCAAAATTTCCACTCGCGTTTTGAGTTTTGGGGCCTCCGGAACAAATGTGGTTCCGTGTCTGTCCGTCCGTCCGTCCACATTTCTTTGCCGCGGCCATAACTTCCACAATTTTGATCGGATTTTAATCAAATTTTTAGGAATTGTGTGGGTACAACCCTAGATGGTCCCCTATCAGTTTCATCACAATTGGTACAGCGGTACGCCTGGCGCATGCGCGAACGTAATTTTCTTGTTACAGTCATAACTCCGTCAATTTCGAATGGATTTCGGTCAGACTTTCAGGGATGATGCGGGCAAGGTTCCAGACGTTCCATGCGACATTCATCATGATTGCATCAGCGGTACTCCCTGCGCATGCGCGAACGTAAATTTTCTTGTTACAGTAAACTCCGTCAATTTCGAATGGATTTTTGTCAGATTTTCCTTGTGCAGGTTTCGGTAGTGCGGGTAAGGTAACCTCTTCTAGTTTTCAATATATCGGGGATTAGGTCAAAAGAAACTCAAACATGTCCTCTAGCACCGAGCTTTCGGCTAATGTACTGCCTACATCAGGGCTTGAGGAAATTAGTTAGTATGTACTGATGGTAAGATATCTCAGTTGTGTAATGAGATATTTCCGACATGATAAGTAATTTAACATGGTTTATTTGCAAAATTAAAGTATGAATTTATAAATTCATATATAGTCGAGGGGAATGATTTCCTAATCTCAATACAACAGCATGTAGCCCCTACGTTCAGGGGCGGGTTCGCTGTCTACTTCTGCACCTTCCTCCAATTCCATCTCTTGAAGAATGTGTCTTGTGAGTGTTTAGCGACGGAAATACGGTGGAAGAATGTTGCGGGATTCACCGGAATCCACTCCTTGTCCTTTCGTATTGTACCTACTGTCCATTATGGCAAGGACCTGATCAGAGTTCGAACTCGATCATTTCGCTCAAATTTTACGTTCTCCAAATTCTTCCCAGCAATATTGTTGACGCCTGAAACACCCACTGCTATTGACTTATGCAGTTGCACTTGCTACATGACCGTGTGACCTGACTTTTGCAAGCAGTAAATTAAGGAGAAACGTTTTGCCAGTACCACCATGGTACCTGCAGGTGCGTCCAAAAAGAGAAGAGCTGGTCGGTCATCTTGAATACATAGCCGTAAAACGGCGAAACCATCATCCTGCTCAGGGGTTAGACTCCCAGAAGCACTTTCCACTTGCAAGGAGTTCTGCACAGTTATATTTCAGCTATCTTTCGAATAATGTGTTGACGGAAAATGTGAGATACGACGAATATCAAATATTCTATCTTTCCTAAGGCCCTATAAATAATGGAAAAGGGTTTTCTGCAATGTTGACCCTTTTTCGTTACCTACTTTTGAAGGATAACCACTCCATCATTCAATCACTCAAGGGAGCTCATTGTGTGTCATTTTAGAGGCTAGTGAGATTGTCATCACAGTTTTTATTATAACAGTTAAAGTATCGAACAACGTTGACCTTTTTTTTTCTTTATGGCGGCATCTTCATAAGGGTGTTAATCCTAATGAAGGAAGGGCACAGGGGGAGAACGAACTCAGTCCGCTCCGGCTCAAATTCAAAGTTCCCAACTCCTAACGTATTTTAAGTGCTAGAAAAAGGATTGAAAATCGCGACTACCTCACAAATATGTTTATTAATTCAAAGAACATCAGAAAAACTGTATTTTCCATTACATTCGTTATTTTAAATATTCAGAAAATCTCCAGTAGAACTCTCTTGTTGTAAGACCTTGCAAATCGTTCCATTGGGCTTTCATGATTTGTTCAATCAATCAGTTCAAACAATCTGATGACGACTAAGAAGGTTGCCAGAATTGTGGATTCCGCAAAGGTGTGAGTCAACCTCCGGGAGAATCTGCCATCGTGCAAGCCGTTCATTTATCCAATGAAGAAATTTTGGGACAAGTGGAAGACAACGAGGAGGCTGAGGAAGAAGATGAATCCACTCCACGCCCAACAGTCTCCCTGACGGAAGCCCGCACCTGTACGCAGTTTAATTTGAACGATTTTTAGCGATCGCGTGGATAGGTATGCTATGTGTCTTATAGACCTTACAGGGGCTGGCCCCTGCGCGTTCTATCAGGTCTGTGCAATTGCCCTTGAAGGAGCGTTTGGTGCTGGCCCCTGCGCGTGCTATCAGGTCTGTGCAGTTGCCCTGGACTCAGTCCAGTGGACTGGCCGGAGAGTTTGGGTGTTTCTGGCCTTCTTCGTCTTCCCCCACCGCCGAGCTTGGGGTGGGTGTGGGTGAAGGTTTCCCAACTCAGGCGAGACATTTTTCCAAAGATCGGCTTTTCTTAGGTATTTGCAACACCCACGGGGTCATATCATCATAATATCACCCAAAATCATCACTTCTCATATTATTCAAATGGGCGAGCGAAGCGACCCCCCCCCCCCCCCCCCCTCCGTCCGAGAAAGTGGTCGGTCGAGCGAGGCCGAGGCCCCCACGGCCGAGCAAAGCGAGTATTGAACTAAAACCAGCCTGGAATGATTTATGGTAGCGCCTAACGTTATAATAGTTTTACTATATATTATATAATATATAGTAAAAATATAATAGATATATTAGTGTCTCGTTATTGTGGAGCCCAGTGATCGTTTACGGGATCCACATTAATGGGAAGGAATCCACGTTATTGGGAAGAATACACGTTATCGGGAACGTGAGATCCACATTTACGGTAAGGGTTCTAGGAATTGGGCAGCAGGGAGAATGGGAGAGATGTGGAGACTGAGGGAATTTTTGTTGTTGCTCAAATTACGAAAATTGCATTTTTTTTATAAGAAAATAATTTTCTTAAAATGGATTCTATGACCAAAATTACTCCATCCAATTCAAATTGACCTCGGAATCGTTATTTTTTATGGTTCAACACCAAATTATCTAGGAGTTGGATAACAACGTAAAAAAATTCATTGTTCAATGATAGATTTCATTTTCAAAAATGAACATTTCATTTTTGAAAATGAAAATTTCATTTTTGAAAATGAAATCTATTTAATAGTCTCCCAGTATTTTGGTTCTCCCAGATCGGCCAAATTCCACACTGTGCGGCGGCAATAACATGAAAACAACTCCTTCCCACAGAGAGTCTTTGTCAAATACGCCATTTAATTAGTTCTGGAACACAGGTGAGGAAACATCTTTTGTGAAAAGGTTACAAAGTTAAAAGGTTAATTTCTTCAGGTTATCGCACTGTCACCTCGTGTATCTGTTGTATATTTATACTTTATAAACTTGTTAAATTTAACATGTTGAAAACAACACATTCTCAATTTCAATATGGTTTCCCTTTACTTTTGTATATTATGCTGAGAATAGCTCCCACTCATCGTACAAAAGTCAAACGCGAAGCGATACTTTACTTATTCGATGTATTCCGCTTCAAAAGGCTTTTAGGACAACAGTGTTTCTGACGTGGGAAAGAAAGAACGAAACGAGAGTTCGGGAAAGAAACAGGATTGAGATGACAGGTGCGCTCCGGCTTTATTTAGCAGGCGGCGGAATTGAATTGAGTTGGTTTTTCGGGCGTAACGCGGCGGAAGAGACATTTATTAATAGGTAGATAAAATTTATCTATTAGGTACATTTAATGTATCTTCTCTTCACCAAAAGTTCATACTCAACTTCTCATTCTGAACGTTTTGCCTCATCCCCTTCGGTTTATTATTTCCCATTTAATTCCGGAAAAATTCGATTCCAGCCCAACGCTTGTGAACCTTACTGCACTAGGAAAATTGACTAAACAAAAGCGGAAAAAATTTTAAACTAAAAAAAAAGTTTTCTGTACAATGTTAGGACATTTGTGGGACCTCGAAAAACAGGGGCGTCCAAAATTACTCGGGAAACGGCACCATAATACTGCCGTCCTTAGCAAAAACGTCCTATGTCCATTTTTGCACTTTTTGAGATGAGGACATATTGTTGTAGCTCTTGATCAGGCGCACCTTTTGAGCTAAGCTAGAACGTCCTATGTCAAAAGAAAAGGCTTCAAAAATCAATTTGTCCTATGTCCATTTCTGCAGTTTGACATACCCCTACTAGGCTAAAATGGCCTAAGTAAGACCTACTAGGCTTAAACGTCCTATGTAGAGGGAAATCAGGGACATAAGACGTTCTAGCTTTGTACATAGCAATAAAAAACTAGGCTAAAACGTCCGTTGTCAAGGACATAGGACGTTCTAGCCTGTTGAAGACCAATAAAGTGTAGAGAACAACAACATTTTATCATAACTTGCCGCTCTTTTGTATTGTTATCTTTTCACTAACGTAAACACCGGTCCTCGCTTCCTCTGTCTTGTTCAAAACGTTAGCGAATTTATGTGATTTATTTATCCACGGAATGGATCCGAGTCAGAATGCTAGGTCGGCTTTACTCGTGGCTCTTGGCCAAAAAAATAAACAGCTCCGCCTCAAGTTTTCCGGTGCTCTCACTCGAAATCTTCAGCAGCATGATGCCGAAAAGGACGTGGACCAGGATTATGTTCCTTGTGATGAAGGGTCTGAGTTTTCCGACTCAGATAGTGCAAGACTTGCACTGCAAGTGACGTCCTACCTTCACGTTTGTAAAGTATTTTTTCTTGCCACGTTGGGAATCAGAATCAGAAAGCGTTTTATTTGCCATATTACACAGAGTGCTTTTGACAATGGTCACGGTTAATTAAAGTTAGGCCTGAAAATACAAAGTAAGATGGTAGCATTAAATTTTAATCGTAAATTGATGAATTAAGGGCATGTACACGTTAAAGACGTTTCACTGGATTGATGTTGAGAAAAAAGTCTTCAAATGAGTAAGGCACCATTAAATGGCCTTCAAATTTTGTGACAGTCGGGATTTACATGAGATTCTAAATTTTGGCACAGGCTCTTCTCGGACAGATTTTGGAAGGGCATTAAAAAATTTTATTCCCCACCACGATGTAGAAGTTCTACTGACGTCCAAACGAGAGTGGGGCAACGAGAGCTGACTGGCGCTTCGTGCATTGTGAGTGTGTGAGGCCGAGGGGAATGAGGTGATGTTTTTCCGCACATAGGTAAGGCAAGCGAGGATGTACAGGGCTGGTACTGTTAGTATTCCCAGCTCCTGAAAATTATCTCTGCAGTCCTTCCGATAGTTTAGGCCCATGATAGCTCTGACAGCTCTCCTTTGACTGCTGAATACAAGGGCGCTGTGTGGCGAGTGGCCCCAGCATAGGATGCAATATCCAGCCCTACTTTGAAAAACTGAATAGTAGGCAGCAAGAACGGCAGTCTTGGGAAGCTTGTCGGAAAGTCTTCGCAAAAGGAAGGAAACGCTATTCAAGGACGAATTTGGGGTACGAATCATCCAACGATCGTATTTTGAAGTTTGTTCGGCCCGGGATCAATGTGGGCGATGTGATGCCAAAACGTGATGGAAGAGGACTGCATGCCAAGACGGAGAAAGTGTTCATACTTTGAAAGCGTTTTTGTACTAGCATGTACATACTTTCGATGGATTGCCACGAAATTATTTCGTATTAGTATTATACTTTCTAGATATTCTTGATATATTCTAGGTAGATCCTTCAAAGATCGATTGTCGCCAGAAACCTTGAGATTGAACTATATTTTTGAAAAAATACTCGAAACTCAATGGACATAAGACGTTTTAAGCTAGCATCACACTGTTCGAGCGGTCTTAAGTGTCATGGTTACTAGACTAAAATGTCCTATGTCCAAATTTTTACCATGGGTACTAGACTAAAATGTCCTATGTCCAAATTTTAACCATAAATTTCCTAATGGAGGCCAGGCAAATAGTTTTCAAGATTTGTTAACACAATGGCAAAACAGGGGAATAGATTTGAGAGGTGATGGTCAAAAAACGAATTCTCCAGGTTCAATGGTTTCGATGGCGCAGCACCCGAAACAAAAACGCGATTTTCTCGAAACTTGAAAAATGGACATAGGACGTTCTTAATAAGGAGGGCAGAATAATTATTATAATTATTATTATAATTATTGACCTCCTGGGATCCTCCAAAAATCCCATGAAAGCCTCATAGATCGCAACAGTGAAATCGGATCGATCTGGGACCCCCAAAAATAGATTCTACGTCCGAAAATACTTTGTGTTGTGCCAAAGGTATTGTGGATTGCATAGAGCTGCAGTGTGACGTTCGTAGGGAGTCACTTGAATACACACACCTAAGGGATACACTTGTCGAGGACGCCAGTTCAGGATACACTCGACAAGGACGCCAGACGAAAGGAAGTATCCAGAAATGAGTCTCCCAGATGATGGATCTCTTGAGCAGTTCTGTCTTCGAAGGTCTTGAGAAGATTCGTTGAAATCCATAAGTTGCCTAGGCTTAAGCCTTTGATGTCAAAAAAGGGAACTTTTTGAAATCAAAAAGTTCCCTTTTTTGAATCAATAGGATACACTCTCCCAAGGGATACACTCGTCAAGGACGCCAGTTCAGGATACACTTGACAAGGACGCCACAATGACTCTTATAATATAATATAAATAATAGTATAAAAATTTTATTTCCGTCGCTTGAAGCGAGCACCGGACAACAGAGATCCGCTTTGTTGAGAAATTTAATATACATGTGGGTAATTTCAGATGGAGCCTCCGAGCGGTTTGCATGTTAATTTCACGGCCTTTATACACGAGAGAAGGTCGTGAAATTCTTTCTGCCCAACCGTCAAGGTTGCGGGTAGCATTAAAGGATTGAATCCATTAAAACGGCTTGTGGCCCAGAACCTTCCAAGAGTCAAATTTGAAACAGTGATACAGCGATATTTCAAGGTTGAGAGGGCAAACGATAAGTGAATATTAAACACTTTTTTCAATTTTGGGGCCTGTTGATGTTCAAGTGTGTTCAGGAGCTCCTAGGGTTCTTTGGGCAGGCAGAAAATATGATGCGGAGAGGGGGAGATCTGAAAAAAAGAGAGAGAAAAAAAAAAGTGTGGCAAGCGAGAAGCTTGCAGTCAGAGCATCCCTAATGAGTGATCCCACCACAACAATTTTTGTTGTCGACAAAAATAAACTCAAGTACAAAGTTGAACACTGTCGCTTCGCGGTGGCAAAGTTCGTGTATTATGCTATCACAACAAAATAGGTCGATAGTCACTAAAATACAGAATGTAAATTGGAGAGGGATGATTGACCAAACCAGTCGTGAACGTCTTTACTGCTCTTCACTCGTTTGGTCAATCATCCCTCTCCAATTTACACATTTTAAAATGAGCAATGAGGTTTAAAGAATAATATTCTTCTATCGTATTATGATAGCTCCTGGATATGGTTTTAAAACAGCAGATCTGATCAAGAACCTCCCCAATACAAGAAGGGTAAAGCGTTCCTGAACCTGAGCAAAGCACTACGGCGCTTTGGATACATGCCGGTTGTGTGGAAACACGCTGTTATCTTCGTTTTCAAGTTTGCTGCCTCTGCTGGGGAAGCTGTTTGAGATTCTCCTCAAGAGGTTTCAAGTGCTCTTCAGGAGTCATCAGACATCCCAGACCATCAATTTGGTTCAGAAGCTATAGCTTCTATAGTAGGTAGCTTCAAGCTACCATCCCCGCACTAAGCAGCTCCAGAGGGTTGTTGTCTACATCCTGGATGGTTACGAATGAAGGAAGTACACTTCAGCAGCGTTTCTGGATGAACAGTCGGCGTTTGATAGTTTGGCACGGTAGATCTCTCTGGACAATTCTGCCATTCCTCCTGAATTCCCGCTTCCACAGCCTGGAGCAAGCGAGTCTTCTTTACCTGTGACTGTATCTCCCACCTGGTTTGTGGATCACGACAATTCTTCGTGTTATGCCCAGGATGGGGATATTCCCATACTCCCTTCCTCTTCCTCCAAAACCAACGGCGGCGAAATCGTGGATAAACGCCTCAGGCTTTCCGCCAATCACACAACACAAAAAATAGTGAATTTAAATTCAAATTTAGAAAGACGAACACTTGTGGGAACAAGCCCAACACCCGCTGCGTGGGGTACTCCACATCAATCATTAGTGAATGATAAAAACTTGACTTGCGTTACTTGACTGATAAATAATTTATCAGTCATAATTATTATGTCAAAAAATGTTTCATGGTCAATCTCTTGAAGAGATTCTCTTCCGACCGAAAGTCTGGGAGTAACGATAGGCTCTAATTTGGCCTCGGGAGTAAACGCTAAGTTTCTCGATTTGAACTCCGTTCATTGAAGCCATTGCTTCATTGTTATTGTGATGATATCGGAAATGTCTGTTAAAAACAGGACTGATGGCAGTCCCTATCTTAGTCAGGAATCAGAAAATTAAAAGGTGGCCGACCGATGATTATTGCAGGAAACTGTTATTAGGGAGATGATAGCGTTGTGCCTCAAATCCTCCTTAGGAGAAAACACTGGGTTCTGTTTACTCTGCCCAATCGACCGGCTAGTTAGGTTAATCCTCCTCCACAACCCCCGCTAACCGCTAAGTTAGTGGAAGTTTCAGGTAGGAAGTTGATGCTTTCGCGGCAACATAGCGGGCTCTCTCCAACTTGTCAATTTGAAACAACGCAGAAAAACTCGCCGAAACCCAAATGATGACTGCGCGGGGGACAAAATGTAAAAATCCGGGTATTTGAAGTGCCTCGATGAATTATTCACCAGTGTAGATCAATCGTTCTTCATCCTCGTGGTGGAGCTCACCTGCAGTTCTGCCACCCTCCTGTTTTGTATACACTGAAGAAACAGCGGAAACGTTTCATATCCGCCCTAAGCCCACAAAAGAAACAGCAACGTATCGCTTTTAAAAAACAGTTGAAAGCCGCTACAATGGGGAGTTGGCATTGTTTTTTTTCTATTTTTTTTCTGAAAGTACTCCCTGAGAATGTAGGGAAAACAGTAGTCAGCCGCCTGAAATCGTTTCCAGAAAATTCAAATAATTTAACGAAAATTACGGCGTTTGAAAAACCGGGGCCATGGAGGGAGCGTGACGTCACGTCCTCAATACAGCTGAAGAGCGTCGTCGATAGTGTTTTGTTCTTGACAGGTGAGGGGATTGTTCCGCCCAGTGTTGCTATTCCACTGCTCATCACTTAATAAAATTCAAGTGAGCCGTAAATCCTTCTGATAAGGCTTTAAACTTCAAGTATCATGTATTATAATTAAAAGTTAATTATGTTTTCCGTCGTATCAAGTTATAATTGCTATAAATTCATCTTATAAGCTGACGACATGGACGACTAGCGTTCATGGTGAGAGATTCACTGGAACTGTGACGTCATGTCCTCAAACAGTGACTGGTGGGAAACGCCGGCCGATTCAAACTGTGCGTTTCGTTTTTTCGTTATATCTCCTACAATGATTTTTTTTCGTTGGTATTGGAGTCTGTGCACGTTACTTTTTAGCGATATTATTGAATGGTAGGGAAGATTTCCAAATCTAAAATCAATGCGAACTCCCCATTGTAGCTTAACAATTGTAGCTTAAGTTCCACTCTCATCTTTGCGAGATGTTACGATTGTGCAACTTTTACGTCGTTGATACAACTGATGGAAAAAGAACACGTGACACGATTTAAACATAGTGAGCTATAGCAATCATGTTGACCGGATTAACAGTATAGCTCCCAGTCTATCTTATTATATTGGAGCTCCAGCCCGAGGAGGTGAAAGAGAATCAGTTTCTAGATGTCGGAAAAATTTGGAAAATAAAAATCCAAAAAATTCAGCAAGGCGAGTAAATGACGAGAAAAGTCTGAAAAGATTGTGGGCTGAGGACTTGATTAATGTGAATTGTATTTTTTCAATATTTACCAACCTACTTTTAAGGACATTTCAGTCCTTCAACTTCATTGAAACTTGAATCATAAACTATTAAAAATTTGAATGACGTTCATTAAAATATAGTTTGGGGTACCAACTCACCGAACTATATTAGGGGCGTCTTCCATGTGACTGTTGGTAGTTGTTTCATCTGGAACAAACGAACAAACGTGATACTTGTGGCAAATCTCTGTACAGTGTACTCGTGAAATCGTTTTTAGTTCCAGTGGGGTTTCAACTCAAATACCCACAATGATAATATCATAGGTACACATAGGTACACCCAAGACGGGTTCAAATAATATTTGAACCCGTCTTGGGTGTACCTATGTACTAACAAGGAACAATGAAATGAAAGACCATTCTCTGTTAATTAGGCTCCTCGGATCGCTCCGTATTCTGCTGCCTGACAAATGCTCTAAATTTTGAAAAATCCTCCTCAGTCCTCCTATTTACGTTAGTCGGCCACACTATTTCTATTCGGCAAGGCGATAAACCCACAAGAGCTTGAAACTCAATACATTTTCTACTAACGCACTTTATCTGTAACGGTTTGGAAAGTCCGCCAGGAGCCAAGAAAATGTCGTGATGGCCAGTTCAGACACTGTAGACAAACAGAAAGCCATTTTAGAAGATTAATCTCCTTTCCACCTACCCACTGATTTCTCCCACGAATGAGATTCATTGAAGCGTACGAAACGCGGAGTCAATATTGAACTGCCCTACACTTGCATAATGAAGGGCGAAGGGAAATGGTCATCATTCCGAGGAGAACACCAATCAGCTATCAATTTTCTGAATTGGAAATGGATAGTCAACATCAACCCTCTAACACAATATTTTTACAGATCCGCTGAGCACAATTTCGATTCAGACCTGAATAAGGGCGAAATGAAATGAAACGAAAATATTAAATATTCTTACGAATGTTGTAGAAGCCTTCCGGCGAAATAAATCAGTTCAAAATCAAGTAAACAGAAAAAGTCCCTGAATAATCAATACAAAAACAAAAACAAAATCTAAAAAAGCATAAAACAAATCTCTAAAAGAAAAACGGAACGCCTATCACTTAGTACAAAAACCTTCATTGAGGAAAAAAGTTCTAATACAGCTAACTATAAAGCAGTACCCACATTTTTTTACATGCCAATAAATCACTGAAAGCGAACAGGGAGGCTAAGTCACTGTTACAGTGCCGTCCAAAGGAGAAAAGCCGTAGAACATGAAATTCTTCACTTTTATCAATTTTGAGATTCTGATATCATTCGATTCCTAATTTTGAGCTCTATTTGGCTAACTATGCAGAAAAGCTGAAATGAAAATCCCTTAGATGATATTAAGGAAAAATACCTACGGTGTATTGAGTTTTTAGGGGTTTTCCAAGGGTGAAAAGCCGTAGCTTTTTCTACAACAAAGAAACGCGGTACCTCGAAGACCTACGGCCTTTATTTGTTGAAAAAGATAACTTCAACGTCATATCTCAGTAGGCAGTACTGCTTTCCTCTGTTGAAACTTTCGTCAATTTTTCACAACCCATAATGCAGTACTGCTTTTTCATTTTGAAAAGAGCACCAAAAACCTTCAACCAAGCTACCGTAGAGATTCTACGGCCCTTCTCTGTTGTATCACGTTTCTTATCAGTTTACTTGCGGCTAAGGTTACTATCCCGACCGGCGACGGGAAATCGAGTGTTTTCTTTGTTTTTCGTCACATTTTTGACATTTTATGTCTTTTCTTTGGCAAAAACGAAAAAAGTGTTAAGTGTTAAAAAAGCTTTACGTTTGGTTCCCTAGCATTGATTAATCTAAAGACATAATAAAATGTTATAATGTGTTGCAGACTCGTAAGCAAGCGTTGCTAGGTTTGTGAGTGGGGGTTTAAATTAAATAAGTTTCACTTTAATTTGCCTTATGCCTTCATCATGACTTCGCGAGGGAGGAAAATGGTTGAATTGTGCGGGAGTGATGACAACAAGGAAAATGTGGGGACTAAAGCCAACGTACGCCGAATCCTCTTTGGATCGCTTTCCTCCCGAAGATCAAAATGTCTTGGTGGATAATGTGAACCCTCGACCTTCCACAACGGTATGAATTACCTGAGTCCCAAACAGACCAAGATCACTAATAATTAGTCAGTAATTAGTGTAATTATTACACTACTTTACAGAATTTAGGGGCGGTCTTGCATCCGGCCGGAGCTTGTAGGTTTCTTACGTTATTTGGTGTCCGAATCCGAGGTCCGATTTTTTAGCTCGTTTTTCCATGATATAGCTTGTTTTCACTTTTTTTATGCACAAACTTTTCAGGATTTTTCATTGAACACACTTCCAAATTAAATGCCTTCCAAAGGTGCCTAACTTATGTAGAATTTATCGCTGATTCCGAATATCACCTTAATTTTGCCATTGCACCGCTTCCAACCCCCCCGTTTTCACAAAAAACTTGCAAAAAGTGTGGAAAAATCCCAATTTTTCGTCATTTTTTCCACACATTTCATGAGCCAATATAGAAAATTAGCCTGGAAAAATTCTTTTGCACCTGCATCTTGTAGAGGACATCCTTCATAATTATCAGAGATATACCACTATTGTTCCGGAGGAGCGATATTATGCTTTTGGAATCAATGCACGCTCAGACCAACCAAATAAATACCTAGTATACTACGTATTTATTTTACCTCCAATAGGAAGTCACCTCCATTCAATTAATAAGAGAGAGGGGAACAGTTCTAAAATAGTTACTATTTTGAACCCTGAAAAGAAGCTGGGTAGGGAAAACTTGCAGACAAAATGTTCTAAAAAGGTATAAATTGTATGAGGAAGCCTAATGAAGATATGTGATTAAATGTTTTGAACTCGGTTTTGTCGGTGCAAATGAATTTTTCCACGCCTAATTTTCTATCTTGGCTCATGAAATGGGATTTTTCCATACTTTTCGCAAGTTTTTTATGAAAACGGGGGTTTGAAGCGGTGCAATGGAAAAATTATGGTGATATTCGGTATCAGCGAATTTTACATAAGTTACGCACCTTTGAAAGGCATTTAATTTAGATGTGTATTCAATGAAAAATTCTGAAAGGTTTCACAAAAAAAAAAGTGAAAACAAGCTATATCATGGAGAAACGAGCTAAAAAAAACGGACCTCGGATTCGGATTCAGCACACCAAATAACGTAAGAAACCGACAAGCCCCGGCCGGATGCAAGACCGCCTCTAAATTCTGTAAGGTAGGTATTCGTTTGTTTGAGGAATCTAATTTACCTTGAATTGAAAACATTACCTATTTCTGTTATTGTAAACTACTTTAACTAAGGTAGAGACTACCCTGTAATCTGCAGTGCTTTCATGCGGTATATTATCTTGACATTATTGATTTGAAGAGAAGTCAATCTGATTTTCCTAGAAAATGGGTACTGAAAATTTGAGAAGTAGCATTGTTTTTAATCACGCGTTACAAAATTAAAAAGCAGTAGACCCATTTTGACAATAGAGAAAGAAGGTACTTTGATTCACTTTTGAAGAGATGTAGAATGAAAACCTCATTTCAAACGGAGAAAGGCCGTAGCTTTTGCGTGCAACAGAAAAAAGCCGTAGCGATTCCCCTACTGTTTTTCAATTCAAAAATTATCACAGCCATTACAACGGAGAAAAACAGTCACTTAAATAAAATCGTCTGATTTTGATGAAAGCTAATGGGACTAAGTCCAATAGACGCAGAATCAAATTATGAATCGAATGAAAAAAAAATCATGCAGAAATGTCGAAAAATGACCGCCCAATGGTCGGAAAACTTTGACGCCTGATTTCTCAAAACTGGATTTCGCCAATCTCCTTTTTTCTACGGCTTTTCTCCGTTGGACGGCAGTAGGACCTACAGTAGGTCAATTCATTGAGGAGAAAAAAGAGAACTGTTCATCACGGACCCCAGGACAGCCACAGATGAAATGGAAGATTGAATTTTCGGCCTCCTAATTTCACACCGGGCACCCTCGGAATTATTGAATTTGGCAACAAAAACCCGGAATGGACAGTCAGACGAAATCATTCCCCGCCAGGAGTTTCTTTGTAACAATACCTAGGTCCAGAGTTCAAAAAAGGGACATTACAGGTACATTAGCAAGATGGACGCCAGTCATGACTTCACTACAGCATGTTTCAAATGCAAGGATTTCTATGGTGTGAACTTCGAGATTAGTGTGCTTTCACGTGAAAATACAATTTTTTTATTGATATCATGCATTGGGTTCCAGGGGGTGGAAATGGGCGTTTTTTTTTTTCGCCAAAGAGCCGAAAATTCGCTGTTTTTAAAACGCTGTATCTCCAAGACCACTGGCTCAAACATCAATAATTGATTTTGACCACTGCTTTTCGAAGGGAATTTTGTGTAGGGGAGACTGGGGCCAATGGCATAAGTGGCCGGTTGGCATAGCCGCTTTAAAACCTAGCCTAAATGAGTGGGAGGGCTACCACTCGTATCACGTAACTTTCTAGTGGTAAGTAAGTATTTCAGTTGGTGACAAAGTTCCGTCGGAGTCGGAGGAGTTTGCGCCCGTCGTTAGGAGAAAATTCGTTTTTGTAACCGGTAAGTAATATTGTTCAGTTCAACTATGTACCTATTTCTTGTCTGGTGTTGTGTGTATCTTGAAATCGTTCAATAAGACAATTTTTTCGAACTCTGTTCAATCTAAAAAACAAAATTCGTGTTTTATTGGGCGTGATAGGTATTTTAAAGCGTGAAGGGATGTAAGACTGGTTTGATGACCCAACTGGAGTTAGCTGGTTTTAGTTTCCATGTTTTGTGCTCAAATGTTAAAATAAATAGGATGAAATTATGCTTGTCCTGATTTCAGGCTCTTTTCTCAGAATCTGGCAACATCTACAATTCTGGTATTCAAGGGAAAACTGTCCATTTCCATTGTTCAAGAGCCAAATCGCCGAGTAACACGCCACATCACACAAACGGTAAATTCATACCTACCCAGCTCAACAGGAAACATCATGTGGCTTCAAGGTGGTTATTTCCCACCCCGAATTTCGCCCTCGCGCTAAAAATACGCCGATTTTCCCACCCTAAGATGTCGACCGGGTAATTGACTGCCGGTTTCCATTAACTTCGACGGTTTCCGCTCGTTGAGAAATCCCTCGAATTTTTCACTTTCCGTCCAGTCGGTTATTCGAGACCGGCGGAAAAAAAAGCGGCCGTCAACTACATGGTAGGGATTCGTATTCATCGAACACTTCGAAAGTGGTGTTTGGGGGTTTAATGGGCTTAATGGGGCTTTCGAAGGTGTTTAGCCAGGAGGTCGAATCCGCTTCAACTTCAATCCAGATCACGCCCGTAAAAACATGTACCATGTTAAAAAATACCGATGGCTGCGTAAACAAACCGGCCAAACAACCAACTTCTTCCACGTTGCTGAGGATGACGCGAATCACCTTTTTGCGCCTATGCACCACGACCGAACCCGCACAATTCCTGAAAATTTGACCCGAATCGGATCACAATTGTGGAATTTATCGCTGCGACAAGAAAGTGCGGACAGACAGACACGGAACCAAATTTCCTCAGGAGGCTCTGGCTCTGAAACACAAAATTTAATTTTGGATAAAATTTAATTTTGTTTTAGATCTCGAAAGTGAAAACAATGCTTCCGCTACCTTCGATAGTCTCGGAAACAATAACCCCTTGAGTAAAATTTGCAGCGTTTTGTTTTTCTTCAAAAAACGGCCGCATAATATTATATTATATTTAGTTATTTAAAAATAAACTACAAGAACGAATTGCGGCTTAAAATGCGGAACTTCTGACGTTACGAGAGCCACCCAGTTCAAATAAAGATACCTATAATTAGAAGAAACAATTGTCAAGAGAGGCTGAAAATTTTGTTTTATTACTAAGGAAATAACGCCCGCCGCCCGAAGGGGTCAGAAGCCCCACGAAATTGGGTTAACTGGCACAGTGTAGATTTCCTTATCAGTTCCAAATATAGTGAGACTGAGGCGATGGGAGCCAGGAAACGCAACGCGATAGAAATCAAAAGCCCGGGGGTGCGAAATTAACGGGGTGTCCCTCTTGGGAAGGTTTGCCAAGTGATTTTACGATCTAGGGTGGGTGGTGACGATAAGGAATATTCGTTCATGTCACTAACCTGTCGCGGACTATTACTGGAGACGACGGATAATATCTCGGGGGACAATTTTCTCGGGAACGAAAAACCTCCGAGTCTCAAAAATCCTGCTATTTCTCGTAGCAGCGTGACGTCACCAAGACACCCTGCGCACTCTCTGGATCTCCCTTCCTAACTCTTCACTACCTTCGTGGCTCCAACTTCCTATTTCGTGATGATAACGAGTTCCTCCTACACCGCCAACCCATCGCCAACGTTCACAACAAAATCACAACTGGCATCATAACCACTTGGGCTGATTAAATTCTAGGAAACGGCATCAAAGACACTATTTCCAGATTTCAAATGCTTAGGTTGCCACGGTATATATACACGATAACGAAAAAGTTCCAGTTTTCGCTCAATATCTAGGCCAGATTACATCCTACAAATAGTTCAGGGGTCGAAATAGGCGGTACGACAGTTTGAGAAAGCAGTAAAGCTGTAGTGAATGATTTTAATGCCTTCTAAAATCGGTCCTTGATTATAACCTCAGTAAGCCGGCATACAAATTTTGTAGTTTTGGAGACGAACATTTTTCAAAAAACAGCGCTAGGGAGTGACATTATAGGGCTAGTAAACAGTGGCTACCTGGCCACTGTGGTCACTCCCTAGACGTTCCACAATTTTGTTGGGGCTAGGAGGGACGGACCAGGGAAGAACAAATCAGCCCTTTTTCACCTGCGTACACAAGAAGCTTCAAGGAAGATATACACATCTTTACAATGTATATGTAATGTCATTACATTTATGATCGCAAAATCGCGATCATAAATGTAAAGAGAGCTCTAATTACGTCAAGACTGTAATACTAAAAATAAATAAAATTTATTTATTTAATAACATCTTCCCTGTCAAATCTGTCAAATTTTAATCCACAATAAAACACGACACCGATAACCAAACTGCCTCACAAGAAGTTCCTCGATCTAAGGGGCTATTATGGGACTGTTGAAGGATGCAGGAAGTCGAATGAGGTGACGTTTTCCGAGTACTTTTGGACGCTAATCTATTCATTGAGATTGACTGATGGTCTCCTTTCATTATGAATTATCTGAGAGTGGCGTGTAAATTTTTCCAAGTGTCTACGTGAGGGTTCAAAATTTGAGAAAAAAAAGACCTACCTATGGCTTGTCTGCCTCGAAAAAAATTCGCCACGCGATGTGATTAGCATCGTCGGCAGACAAGCTTTATAATATAAACTCACAAAATCGCACATTTCTATATTATAGAAATGTGCGATTTTGGGAGTGAGAATGACCCATAATATTATTATGTTCGTTGAAACCAGAAGAAGCGGGGTTCTCCAGTTTTATTTATTTTTTTTTTTTTAATGGACAATTTTTTCATTTTTAAATATGAAAAAATAATATTTGGATGGTTATTATCCATCACACGGAGCCTCTTCAGTGGCTCAGAACTTCGTCCATTTTCAACCTCCGGTAAGGTTTTAACGGCACAGCTCCGGGATTAGCATACTCCACATTTTCAGGCTCTCCGTGTAACCTAAGTAATCTTCCTTACGTGGCGAGCGTATTAACAGATACTTGCAAGTTCATATCAACCCGATACCAACTTCTGTCCGAAGAAGCTTCGCGTTACCGCTTCATTAAAATGTGCAACATTTCTATACCTATTGTTAGCATGTGAATGGCAAAGTGAGAAACGCCGTATTCCCATTTGAAATTCAGACTGATAGTTCGTCGAGCCCTAAGGGCTGGTTTTCGAAACCATAGTTAACTCTGACGGCTGTAAAAGACGATTCTGACGGCTGTAAAACGGAAAAAGCGTTTTTTGAACCTTAGTTACCGTTTTACGGGCCGCTATTTTTACGAAACGGTAACCACAGCAGGACCCTGGGGAGTGGTAGAAGATTGGAGATAATTGTTTACTTTTTTCGTCAAATAACGCTCAAAATAATGACTTGTTGAAGGCAGAAGAAGCGGGAAATGTGAACTCCTTCCTCACAAATGAGTTGTCAAAACCCGCAATGACGAAAAAAGTCCACCTAGGGAAAATATTCGGCAGGTTCAAGGAGCCAAAATTTTAGCGGCGTGGTCAGCTGTCGGAACGCTGACTATGGTTCTAAAAACGCCGACAAAATAGCGGCCGTAAAATCGCGTTTGACGATGGTCACCAAACCACTCGTTTGCGCTGATTTGACTATGGTTTCAAAAACCGGCCCTTAGAGGCGTTAGTATCGGATATCCGTAAGAATCCATTTCATACAATGTATGTGTTACAGGCCAAACTCGATTTTCAGGTCAAACTGGTTTGGCCTAGGCCAAACTAGAATGTCCTTACACTTTCGGGCGAAACCAATTTGGCCTCGTCCAAACTAGTTTGGCCTGACGTGTTTAGGGAAAACTAGTTAGGCCTAGGACAAACTAGTGCGGCCGGTTGCGTTTTAGGACGAACTGTTATTATAAAGTGTAAGTTCACGTTATCACGTAAGGAGATGTGAAAGATTGAGTTTTAAGTGTCAAAGATAGTTCATGGAAAGCCAAGGCACAGTCGGAGTCAAGGCTCTGTTGAACGAGCAAATCAAGACATAGAAAACATGCTTTATCCTTCATGTGGATGAAGGATATAGGTCGATCCACACATTTCAGTGATATCAGTGAATCCGTGGCCATCAGTGTTCCGTGCGGCATAACGCCGGTGTGTGGAAAATTTATCATCAATGCCTTTCAATTGATACCATTGAAGGGCACGAAGCACGGATGGCCACGGATTCACTGATATCACTGAAATATTTGGATCGACCTTAACTCGTGTTCAAAATGGGCTGAAGGTCCAGGATATGTCCAGTTTATGAAAAACTGTTCGTATCATTCAGCATTCCCCAAAGCAATGTTTGTGATCGAACCAAGAGTTAACGATAATTAAAGACTCTACCTTGTTCGTATTTGAATTTTCTATCCCCGTAACATTTGCAGAAGTAATTACATCTCATTTAGCAACTTGTTTTGTCATTTATTATGAACCCTAAATTGAATTTTTCTCCTTCCCAACATACCTAGATGAATAAAAGTTTGGCCTGAAAGGGGTCGGGCCAATCTAGTTTGGCCTAGTCTAAACCAGAATATCCTAGCACTGACGGCGCCACACTAGTCTGTCCTAGTCCAAACTACATTGGCCTGGTAGTTTTAGGAAGAACCACTTTGGCCTAGGACAGACTAGTGTGGCCTAAAATCGGGTTTGGCCTGTAACATATTATGTATGTCATTGCCCAAGGTGCCGTGGGCATTATATAAAATGCCTAGTCAATGTGTGAAAGAAGTTCGAAAAATGAAGAAATTATACCCATTGACTAAAATGAGCAGTCATTATAATATCATGAATGGTCATTTTAGTCAATGTGTATAATATATAGAATCTATATTATAGAATGCCTAGCCATTATAATATACCGAATGCATACATTACACTCATTGACTATAACTTAATTATACTATATTTTATATAATTAAATAAAACTCGGAACCTGTTGGCCGCTCGTGTTGGCCGACATTGACTACAACTACATATATGTATATCACTGATTATATATATTACAGATACATATTACTGATATATAATATTACTGATTCTTACATAATATGTATCTATTTTTTTAACCTATATAATACATACCTATTATGTATTATACAGGTAAAAAAATTATCGTGGAAATTGACGAAATTACTTCGTCTGAAATCATAATTTCATTCTTGGAATAATCCTCCTATGTATTGACGAGAGGTCGAAAATTCAGATCGGAAATAACGTAAGGTAGATGCGGCGAGATAGTGGGAATCCATCCTATAAAAGACGATTTCAGACGAAGTAGTCTATTTCCACGATAAATAAAATAATAACTTACTTAAATACTGATGTATTGTACTGATGATGGTTTAGTAAACCGAAACGCGTCTACAAGTTATTATTTTATTTATCGTGGAAATAGACTACTTCGTCTGAAATCGTCTTTTTATATTCAGATCGGCCTGAAAATTTGTCTTTATCCGTTTCAATATGGATTGGGCTGAAGAAATGTTGTTTTAAATCTGAAATTTTGATAAAATAATCGGGTTACCACTAGTTTTACCGCAAAGTTTTCAGCCCGGTCGCCCAAACCCGTAGGGCGCTATGGGGCTATTATATGTAGCTACATAATAATGGGGCTACGGGAGGGGTTGTTTGAAGTTTTTCGGCTATGGGATTGAGGTAAGCGTCGTTTTCGAAGTATTTTGTAGAATCCAGTTTTTGGGGTCCAAGAACGATCCGATTTCACCGTGGGGATCTATGGAGCTCTCGTGGGAGGGGCTACAACTGGGATTTTTTAAGAATCCCAGGAGGTCAAATAAGGTGTTTTTCCGAGTAATTTTTGACGTAGAATCCTTTTTTCGAGGTCTCACATCTGTCCAAACATTGTATAGAATTTTTTTTTTCTTTTTCACAATTAGCCTATAATATAGACCTATAATTAATTATAAATAAAATATTAGCCTATAATATGTAGGACCTACATATTATGTAGGTGATATATCAAAGAATACCCCTTGCGTAAAATTAGCCTACATATATGTAGGTGATATATCAAAGAATAACCCTTGTGTAAAATTGGCAGCGTTTTTTATTTGAGAAGGTTCCTCGCAGTTTGAACTGCTTCCGCTGGAAATGACGTTCGAAGGGTTGTAACACTTGCCGATGAGAGATGTGATTCGGTTGAGCAGCGAGACGGCATTGCTGAATCGTGCAGCGAGAATCCACGCAAAGTTGGGCATGGGTTGAGAAGCTCCATCAGCAAGAATACTCCGTTTCTAGCCAAATTTGGCTATTTTAAACTTTGAGAAGCCTCCCGATGGACAAGAAACATTTGAGGGGTGACAGTAAAATCACTCTGTCTGACAAGATAACTAGCAGTTTTAGTCCCCGCAAATGTGACAGGTGTCTTGGCCATGACTTCAGACACGCTTGGTGATAGTGAGACGACCACGTTGCATGAAAAATATTGGCCATTTAGGACTGGCTGAGTCTGGATTCGTTCATATCTACAAAATAAAAATTCAACAAAATGTTAAACCTGAAGGGCACCGAAGGGGAAGTAGATCCAGAGATGGGCATATTAATATTAGGTTAATATGAATATGAATATATACACTTGGGCCATTTTAGTGAATATGAATATATTCATATTCACGAAAGCTAATATGAATATATTCATATTCACGAAAGCTAATATGAATAAATTAATATTCACGAAAATTAATATGAATATATTCATATTCACGAAAATTAATATGAATATATTCATATTCACTAAAATGGCCTAAGTGAATATATTCATATTCATATTAACCTTCTCCAACTCGCCTTTTTACGCCTGAGGCTAAAAACCATTAGGAGGAAGCTGGCTGGCTGCTGCTGGTTTTCTTATTGATCTCTCAATCTTGAGATTTGGGGAATAAGTAACTCTAGCAAAATTTACTTAGCTCATGGTTGAGACCAAGGGAGAGGTGGTTAAATCATCACTCTTCTATGTAATAGATTACAAGCAGGGGCGGATTTCTAAAGGAGGGGGGACCCAATACTCCACTCTATTCAATGAAAATGAGGGCATCATAATAAGGATAACCTAACACCAGCGGTGGATCCCATGGAGAGGGGCATGTCCTCCAGACGCTCACCAGTTTGAAGTAGATATAATATTATTATATCTACTTCAAACTGGTGAGCCTATGGGGGACATGCCCCTCTCCATGGGATCCACCGCTGGTGTTAGGTTATCCTACCTGCGGATGCAGTTCGTCAATTTTGACTGACGAGCATTTTGATCGGGGATTCGTCCGTATCTGCAAGAGAGAAATGCAACGATCGCCCTAACCCGCGGGACGCTATGGGGCTAAAATGGGGCTACGGGAGGGGTTTTTGACTATGGGGCCGAGTTCGGTGTCGTTTTCCGAGTAGTTTTGAACGCATAATCCAGTTTTGGATTTGAATGTTGCTTAGAATACTGCCTAAGAGAAAAAGTGTACCTCTCCTGATAAACCGGATGGTGTCGCGTTCAGTCAACATAACCTGGTGAGGTCAGTAGTGTTATTGGCATTAGAGGAGTGGGGAGGGGGGCAGGATTGGGTGATGAGGAGTTGCCAGGCAAGGGAAACGTGTGGTCGGTGCTGATGATGAATAACTCAATAATAGGTAAATCAATTGATGAGTTATTTCGGCCACCGGGCTGTACGAGAAGGTACTCCAGGTGCGAATGGCTTCGTGTTAGTATAACAAGGGAAAATAATAATATGTCGCGGCAGAGTGGGTTATCACACGCAAAGAAACATGAATTCTTATTCATTATTCAACAGCAGAATTTAACAACAGGTGTAATTTGCTTAATCGGAGGCCACGACAGAGCGATTTCCACTAACGATTCGATAAAAGTTCAATGAAATAATATTAATTGATAAATAATTAGGATGCATAACACTAAGTGTCTTGTGTAGCCACACACACCCACACATTCATTAGGTGGTACCCTACCATAATAATTAGGGGAGATACTGGGGATGAATTCAAGTACGTGTGAAAGGCGGAAAGACGTAGTCGCTCACTGGTCCGGAATGGGCACCGGTTCCCAGAGATTTATCACTGCTTTGAGGGGTGAACAGGTCAAATAACCCTCAGTCAATCCCTGATTGATTTTAATCTACTGCTTGGGGACGGCAGTGACGATGCAGGCCTTCTGTTGATGGAAGTAGGAGACTCGTCTGCGTTGCTGTGAGGGGAGGCCAACGTTGTAACCTTCGGCCTTGGGATGTTCTCTATTCCAAAAGTTCTGAAAGTGGAGCCCCAAGGAACCAGTGCCCATTCCGGACCAGTGAGCGACTACGTCTTTCCGCCTTTCACACGTACTTGAATTCATCCCCAGTATCTCCCAGAGATTTATCACTGCTTTGAGGGGTGAACAGGTCAAATAACCCTCAGTCAATCCCTGATTGATCATAATAATTAGGTACTCGGTACGTAATTATTATATTAATATGTGTGGGGCTACACAAGTGTTGTGCAGCCTAATTGATTATTAATTAGATTGTGTGGGTGGCGGAATGCGTTCGGAGCAGCGTCCGTGGTTATGCAGCCATTGTTTGTGAGGCCCGAAGACAATCCTCGAGGCTTGATACAAGATGTTGTGATCAGGAGTCAATGAGGTTGTTCCAGCCGCAGGCCAGGGGAATATGGGTTCCTTAAGAATCCGTGAGGAATTGGGTTTCCCTTGTTGGAGGGTAAATTTGAATTGCAAAGAATGATAATTTCTATTGGCCCGCCATTTTGGCTTGTCGGCCAATCACAGGACAGCTTGTGTAGAGGCGTTCAGATCAGATCCTCCGTGTAAACAAATATTTTCCACTTGTCAAATTCTCACTAAATCCTTATTTTTAAACCTTATGTGCGTGTTTCATTTCTAAAACCTTAACATCCCTAAGTCCGGCAGATTCCTGGAATGAACGGGAGGAAATGCAGCTATCCTGCACGAGGAGTCGTGTTGGATATTGTTTCCTGCAGACGTGTGAGTACCGGGAGATGGTTCCCCGATCATGAGGCGTCAAGTGACTCCTGGGAGACACCTCCCGTCTCACAGGAGGTCGCTTTTCCACCTTCTTCCGATCTCGCAGCGTTGAGTACGGACTATAGTCTGTATACAGAACAACGGCCTCCTGCGTAATGGTAGTTTCCTCCTCGGATACCTCGCCCGAATGTCGTGAGGTTTCCGGATGGACGGAAACTATGCCAAAATTATTGAGATCAGACATGACTTTGATTCGAAATTAATTTGATGGTAATGAACGGGCTATGACAGCTAAAGACATGAGGTTCGGGCGAAGCGAGCGTGAGCGCGCTGGCGCGTCACGCGTCAATCACGCGAACCTGTAGGGGCGGGCAGCCAGCGTAGGTGGGAAGGACATCGAGATGTTGTGATGTATGGAGAGTTCCCTACAATTGTAATTAATTTAACTTTTAACAGTAAGTATTAATTGTGAACTCTACTGAAACCTATAATCACCTCACCATTACGTGAAGTAAGTACATATAAAACAGACATGGTGAGAAAATAATTAAAACCCAAAATTAAGTTTACCTGTATCAGTAACGGAACTCAGATTCATTTGATTATCCCGTAATTGTGCTTCTATCATCAATGAGCAATTGATCTGCCTAAGCATAACACCATTAAATTTTGAAGAGCTGAATTTCATGATCCAAGTGCCAAAATTGTGTTGTTAAGGGAACTGAGAAAAACGCACCATATGTTCCGAGTTAATGAAAATTCTTAATTTGAGATGAAAAACTTTCAGACACTATTGAAGTACCTACCTACCTAATGAAATCAAATTAATATCAAAAAGGAAACTTTTTGGTGAAAAAATGGTTTTGAAATTTGGTTTTGAAATTTCAAAATTCAATTTCAATTCTACCTAATTGTTGCCACAGCCCTATCGCCTAGCTCAGTGGCCTCTTGTTACATAGACTACCTCTTTGGCACATAGCCGTGGCGCTAGGAACTTTTCGCGGTCGTGGCACCTGGACCAATTTGAAGTTGTTATCTCGATCTCCCCCCGACATCTTGTAGCACTGATATAAAATATTATTACTAAAATAAATAGGTCATTTATTTTATTATAATATAATAATATTATTATTACTAACTAATTATTTAATATGATTAATATATAATAAAATATATTAAAACTAAAGTATAAATTCCTCACTTAGTAGGTAGGTACTAGCGAGAGCCACTAAGCAGTGCTGAGTTCGTTCTCATTGAATTGCCGTCCCACATCTTCTCAGTACGATCGTTCTCAGGAGTCACGCTCTTTCGTATGATTCACTATTTTAATGACAGACCGCAGTGTTTTCCTAATTCAAGGGCCTGCAAATTCGAGTCAGGAGTCGGTGGACCTCTCATCTTCTCATCTCCTACTCTCTTTGAGCTAAGGCTGGTGAAATATCGTGAAATATTGTTGTATTGTATTGTTGTAGGTAGGTAGTGTATTGTAGCTCGGATAGATATGCTCAATAAAATCACCAAAATTTGGTGCATATCTATCCGAGCATATCTATGCTTGAAAAAATATATACATTGCTCAATACATGTAGGCCTATCTATATGGCATATTCATGTATGAGCATAAAAAATATGTTTTCGAGCATAGGTATACTAGTATATGCTGGAAATCCCCATTATTTAATTTATGTGATGTTATCAAACATATCAATCCAAGCCAATCACAATTTTAAGTTATTTTAAGTTACATTAAGTTATTAAAGCTGCTCCTTCTCGAGCTGTTTGTTGGAAACTACTTGTAGAAATAGATCATAGTATATTATTATCACACCATGTAGAAAAGACAAATTTTCAAACTCATTTACCCACCTGATGGAGACCAAAATGGCTCAATTAATCGCAGCCTCGTTTGTTTGTGACGTTATCGCCGTCGGAAACGTCCAGTTTGGTGGTTATTTGTGGGAGGTCGGAGACAAGTTTTGTGTTGTTTCCGAGGCAGTTTTGGGAACTCTTTTTTTCACGGTGGAGGCACATTCGACCTGATACGTATCGCTGGGACCTGTTGGGACTTTGGAGAGGAATCCGGCGGAAAAAAGGGACTTCCAGGAGCAATCGATCACGATGGGTTATCATAGCCGCTTGTGTTGTCAGTTACGGTGGATGTTGCTGTAACTTCCAAACTTAGGAAATACTTTTCGTTTGCGTTATAAAACCACCTTTCTGCGAATTTTCGAGTGAGTTCAATGTGGTAATTTTAAAAACTTACCTAATGAGGCAGTTGCGGGCTTTTACTGTAGTTTCAACTTTTTTAGTTTTTTAACCATTAGGAAATCTGTAAGGCTTTCAATGGGAAATACTTAGAACATTGCTTGTGTGGCTGGTGTGTCAGCTGTGGACACGTCAGCTGGGAACACCCACCCGCTTGTTCAAATCACGTCGGGGCCACCAGTTGGTGAAATAGGCGTATGACAGACCCCCGCCACCCCGTACATACTAGTGTATATCATACACTTTCAGATCAAAAGAATGAGATAGAGGAAGTAGTGGTTGAAAACGCTGCAAATTTTACACAAGGGTATATTATTCTTGTGCAAAAATAAGTTCTGTGACAAAAAAAAAAACCTACCTATTGGATTTTTTTTTTTTTTTTTTTTTTTTTTTTACTCAAGGGTTGAAAAAGCAAAAATGTAAACATTATTATTCAAAATATCTATGTTTTTACTCGGAAAATATTTTACTTCCAGGGATCCTTCAAAAATCCCATTTGTAGTCCCATGAAAGCCCTATAGATCCCCACAGTGAAATCGGATCGTTCCGGGACCCCCATAAATGGATTCTACGTCCAAAAATATTTGGAAAAACGACACCTAACTCGATCCCATAGCCAAAAGCCTTCAAAAAAAAACTTCTATCGTAGCCCCATTATAGCCCCATAGCGCCCCACGGGTTTGGGCGGTCGGGCTGGAAACCTTGCGGACACAACTACATGGTAAACCAAGACTTTTGAAACTACTGAGTAGGTATTTTGTCAGTTTCAGATTTTAAAAAAAAAATTCCTACTGCCCAAAACGGCCCGGACGGCGTACGGCGAACGGACATAAATCTCCGTTTTTCGGTTTTAGAATGTAGACCTCGTGAAACGGATAACGTCAAATTTTTATGCCGATCCGAGTCGTCGACCTCCGTCGCGATACATACCTAGGTGTATTATTCCATGAATAACACAGCCCCCCCCCCCCCCCAAAGTTTCTGATTCGGGGGTCTGACTATGGTATTCCTATGTATTTTTCGACGCTGAATCCGAATCCGAGGTCAAAGGTTCACCCCTCAATGTTTTGTTTAGGGGCGATGATTTCGTGGAAAATTCCCAGTTTTGAACTTTTTTCAGGATTTTTTTTAAACTAAAATTTAGACAATATATTCGATTTACTTACTATCTAGTTCTGCCCGCAAGCTTTTCAGCCCGGTCGCCCAACCCCGTAAGGCTCTAAGGGGCTAAAAGGGGGCTACGGGAGGGGTTTTAGAAGGTTTTGCAATGGGGTCGAGTTAGGTGTCGTTTTCGAAGTATTTTTGAACGTAGAATCCATTTTTCGAGATCCCATAACTGTCCAAACATAGTACAGAAAAAATTATTAATATTATAATTTTTTCTTCTTCCAATAGGTATTATCTTAGTGGCAAAGGATTTATCTTCTCAACTTATATCAAAGAACTCTAATCCCTTGTGTAAAATTAGCAGCGTTTCGGACCACAGTCGTTTGAACATGAGCATAACACACGATTTGCCAGTTGGTAAAAATTGACGATTTTTGACGATCTACTGAGATTAAATTCCTCGACAGAATTTGACGCTCTTGGAGTCATTAGAAAGGAAATTTAATGCTCTTTAATTTGTCATATTATAGTAAAGCTTTCCCTAGAATGAACCGATTCTGAGTTATAATGGCTTATAAACAAGCCGAAAACTGAAAACATTGCCAAAATATCACGGTTTTCCGACGCTCAAAAGTTAAGCTCCACTCAGAAACCGTCACAAAGTCATAATATTATTGCTGTTGCTTGGGAGGCCCAAAGGGGATTAAAATAATTTCCAGCTTTACGCTATTTTATTGGAGGCAAAAGTCAAATGTGTCCGGGCTACTCCCGTTCTTTAATATCTAAACCACTAATTCTCACCGTCGGACTGGCTGGCTGGCTGGCTGGGTATGTCAAACGCCTACTCTGACTAAACGGTAAGTCGTAAAAATACGCCGATTTTTCCTATCGTCTCGGGCGACCGTTTAAGAGTCAATAGGGGGGTCGAGATTTTTCTAAAATGCGCTCAAATCCGCGCAATTGACATCAACTTTCTTATTTCAAATGGGAACCCCTATTTTTTTCACCGGATTCGGATTCCTCGACCAATTTTACGTCCGATAAGGGGGTCGCGCGAATTTTTTGGCGCGCGCGAATTCGCTCAATTAATTTTTGCGTCTTATTCCGCCGTTAATAGACGGATTTTTTTCGCGTTTCGTCCGTAGCCTACCTAGAGATCCGAATTTTAATACTTGATATCGACCAAATTCATTTCGAAATCGAGTGAATTTTGAGCGCGAGTTGAGTTTTGAAAAAACTGGGCCGTCGCCACCGACCCGTCCCGTCGGGTGAATTCTGGCTCGGCTTCACTCCCATCCTCTCAACACCCTCTATCCCCCCGCCCTCACTCTTCACTCTGAGCGGGTGGGACATCAGCCTTTAAGGGGCGCGAGCAAGGTCTATGCGCAACGTCACCCAGACGGAAATGGATGTAAATTAAATGAATCGATTTAAATTGAATCGATTATCGAGAAAAGTATCGAAAAGTTGAATTGAATCGGAAAAAAAAATTATTAACAAATTTTAGCCCCATTTTTTTCCTGTGTTTTCAAATTTGATTTTATTTTACTAGCACTATGACAGCGAGGGGAGGGGGGGGGGGTTACTTCACTCGGCCGATCATTTTACTGGCCAGGGGAGGCTCGCTTTCCTGGGCTGCCCACATTGGTAGGTAGTTCTATTGTTATTGAAGGTTATATTGTTATTTTAACGGCCAGGAGGCTCTCTTTGCTCGGCCATTTGACATTGGTACATTTCACGATAAAAAAATTTATATATATTCTTGAAAATCTCGAGAAATACAAAAATGATCTACATTCTGAGATAGGTTGAGCGCCCTCAAGGATTTTTTCCGTTTTCCCCTCCTTCAACTAAATAATAATAATAATAATAAATAAATAAATTTATTTATCGCTTACTCTGCCACCCACATAGGTAGTTCTATTATTATTGATGGTGGAGTTTTCAAATTTGATTTCTACACTCTTCACTCCAAGCGGGTGGGACATCAGCCTTTAAGGGGAGCTCGCAAGGTCTACGAGATCTCTCCCAGTCATCCCCTTGCAGTGCAGCCAAATCAGGGTTTTTCCCCCAGATTGCGGGGGTTTTTTCTTCTCCGGGGGGGATTTTGGGGGGTCGATATCTCCCGGCCATCCCTGCAAAGTCGTCCGAGGGATGTCCGATTCTCAAATATGAATCGATTTAAATCAAATCGATTTAGAAAGTATTATTATTATAAAATATTATTATTAGTATTTATTATTATTATTATTAGAATCGATTCTTTTTCCAAATTATTGACAGGGTGGCCTTACTTTGCTCAGCTAATCATTTTATCCACCAGGGGATTCTACGTCCAAAAATACTTGGAAAACGACAATAACCCCTCTACCCCCTCACCATTTTAGCCCCATACTTTTACTGTGTTTTCCTGGGGGGTGGGGGGCATACTTCACTCGGCCGATCATTTTAACGGCCTGGGGACTCGCTTTGCTCGGCCACTGACATAGGTAGTTCTATTATTATCAAGGGAAGGCTTTTCAAATTTGATTTCACTAGCACTTGACAGGGGGGCCTTAATTTCCCCAAAAATACTTCCCCTTTCCCCAAAAATACTTGGAAAACGACACTTAACTCTACCCCTCGCCATTTTAGCCCCATATTTTTCCTGTGAGTTTTCAACTTTGATTTGATTTCACTAGCACTATGACAGGGTGGGAGGGGGGGGGGGGGCATACTTCACTCGGCCTATCATTTTAACGGCCAGGGGACTCGCGTTGCTCGGCCACCGACATAGGTAGTTCTATTATTATCGAGGGAAGACTTTTGAAATTTGATTTCACTAGCACTATGACAGGGGGGCCTTACTTAGCTTGGTCCACCATTATAACGGCCAGGGGACTCGCTTTGCTCGGCCACCGACATAGGTAGTTCTATTATTATCAAGGGAAGGCATTTCAAATTTGATTTCACTAGCACTTGACAGGGGGGCCTTAATTTCCCCAAAAATACTTCCTCTTTCCCCAAAAATACTTGGAAAACGACACTTAACTCTACCACCTCGCCATTTTAGCCCCATATTTTTCCTGTGAGTTTTCAACTTTGATTTGATTTCACTAGCACTATGACATGGCGGGAGGGGGGGCATACTTTACTCGGCCGATCATTTTAACGGCCAGGGGACTCGCTTTGCTCGGCCACCCACATAGGTAGTTCTATTATTATTGATTTCACTAGCACGTTGACAGGGGGTCTAATTTCGTATAGCCCCATGAAAGCTCCATAGGTCGTCCCCAAAAATACTTGGAAAACGACACTTAACTCTACCCCCTCGGCATTTTAGTCCCATAGCGCCCCACCTGGTTTTTTACTGTGAGTTTTGATTTGATTTCACTAGCACTTTGACAGGGGAGGGGGGGGGGGCTTACTTCGCTCTACCGATCAGAGGGGGCTCGCTTTGCTCAGCCACCCACATAGGTAGTTCTATTCTATTATTATGATGGTGGAGTATTCAAAATTGAGTTCACTAGCACTTTGACAGGAGGGGCGTCTTATTTCGCTCAGCTGATCATCTTCTCGGCCTTTTTAGCCCCATATCGCCCCATGGGTTTTTTCCCTATGAGTTTTCAAATTTGATTTGATTTCACTAGCACTATGGCAGGGAGGTGGGGGGGGGGGGGGGGGGGGTTCCTCGCTCGGGCGGTAGAGGGTAGACTTTTGAAAATTGATTTCACTAGCACTTTGACTTACTTCGCTCAGCTAATAGACTAGCACTTTGACAAGGGGGCCTTACTTCGCTCGGCTAATCATTTTCGTACCATGATTCACCCAAATCACAGGCGGCAATATACAACCACAGTGGGCAATACACCCACTAGGGGGGGTCTGGGGGGCGGCAATTCACCCACAGGCGGCAATATACACTCACAGGCGGCAATACACCCACAGGTGGCAATACACCCACAAGCGGCAATTCACCCACATGTCTGCTTAAGCGATCGGCCTCGCGAAGCGAGGCGCCGGCCTCGCGAAGCGAGGCCCACGGGGGGTCTGGGGGGCGGAGCCCCCCAGCTGGGTGCGTAGGCGAGCAAAGCGAGCCGGAGCATCTAGTCTAAATCACTAATTCTCACCGTGTCTGTGGCTGACTATGTGGCTGGCTGAGTATGTCAATCGCCTACTCTGACTAAACGGTAAGTCGTAAAAATACGCCGATTTTTCCTATCGTCTCGGGCGACCGTTTAAGAGTCCATAGGGGGGTCGAGAACCCCCAAAATTCGCTCAAATCCGCGCAATTGACATCAACTTTCTTATTTCAAATGGGAACCCCTACTTTTTTCACCGGATTCGGATTCCTCGACCAATTTTACGTCTGATAAGCGAATTTTTTGGCGCGCGCGAATTCGCTCAATTTATTTTTTCGATTTATTCCGTCCTTAATTGACGGATTTTTTCCGCGTTTCGTCCGTAGCCTACCTTGAGATCCAAATTTTAATAGGAGATATCGACCAAATTCATTCCGACAATGAGCGGATCAGGACGGCGATTTCAGTTTTGCAGTTTTCGTTAAATCGCGGGTCGGGCGAGCCGTCGGGTGAATTCTTGCTCGGCTTACCAAATGCCGATACCCCCCGCCATCACTCTTCACTCTGAGCGGGTGGGACATCAGCCTTTAAGGGGCGCTCGCTAGGTCTATGCGCAAGGTCTTCCAGACGGAAATGGATGTAAATTAAATGAATCGATTTAAATTGAATCGATAATCGAGAAAAGTATCGAAAAGTTGAATTGAATCGGAAAAAAAAAATTATTAACAAATTTTAGCCCCCTTTTTTTCCTGTGTTTTCAAATTTGATTTTATTTCACTAGCACTATGACAGCGAGGGGGGGGGGGGGGGGTTACTTCACTCGGCCGATCATTTTACTGGCCAGGGGAGGCTCGCTTGCCTGGGCTGCCCACATTGGTAGGTAGTTCTATTGTTATTGAAGGTTATATTGTTATTTTAACGGCCAGGAGGCTCTCTTTGCTCGGCCATTTGACATTGGTACATTTCACGATAAAAAAGTTTATATATATTCTTGAAAATCTCGAGAAATACAAAAATGATCTACATTCTGAGATAGGTTGAGCGCCCTCAAGGATTTTTTCCGTTTTCCCCTCCTTCAACTAAATAATAATAATAATAATAAATAAAAAAATTTATTTATCGCTTACTCTGCCACCCACATAGGTAGTTCTATTATTATTGATGGTGGAGTTTTCAAATTTGATTTCTACACTCTTCACTCCAAGCGGGTGGGACATCAGCCTTTAAGGGGAGCTCGCAAGGTCTACGAGATCTCTCCCAGTCATCCCCTTGCAGTGCTGCCAAATCAGGGTTTTTCCCCCAGATTGCGGGGGTTTTTTCTTCTCCGGGGGGGATTTTGGGGATCGATATCTCCCAGCCATCCGTGCAAAGTCGTCCGAGGGATGTCCGATTCTCAAATATGAATCGATTTAAATCAAATCGATTTAGAAAGTATTATTATTATAAAATATTATTATTATTAGTATTTATTATTATTATTAGAATCGATTCTTTTTCCAAATTATTGACAGGGGGGCCTTACTTTGCTCAGCTAATCATTTTATCCACCAGGGGATTCTACGTCCAAAAATACTTGGAAAACGACAATAACTCTACCCCCTCACCATTTTAGCCCCATACTTTTACTGTGTTTTCCTGGGGGGTGGGGGGCATACTTCACTCGGCCGATCATTTTAACGGCCTGGGGACTCGCTTTGCTCGGCCACTGACATAGGTAGTTCTATTAGTATCAAGGGAAGGCTTTTCAAATTTGATTTCACTAGCACTTGACAGGGGGGGCCTTAATTTCCCCAAAAATACTTCCCCTTTCCCCAAAAATACTTGGAAAACGACACTTAACTCTACCCCCTCGCCATTTTAGCCCCATATTTTTCCTGTGAGTTTTCAACTTTGATTTGATTTCACTAGCACTATGACAGGGTGGGAGGGGGGGGGCATACTTCACTCGGCCTATCATTTTAACGGCCAGGGGACTCGCTTTGCTCGGCCACCGACATAGGTAGTTCTATTATTATCGAGGGAAGACTTTTGAAATTTGATTTCACTAGCACTATGACAGGGGGGCCTTACTTAGCTTGGTCCACCATTATAACGGCCAGGGGACTCGCTTTGCTCGGCCACCGACATAGGTAGTACTATTATTATCAAGGGAAGGCATTTCAAATTTGATTTCACTAGCACTTCACTAATTCTCACCGTGTCTGTGGCTGACTATGTGGCTGGCTGAGTATGTCAATCGCCTACTCTGACTAAACGGTAAGTCGTAAAAATACGCCGATTTTTCCTATCGTCTCGGGCGACCGTTTAAGAGTCCATAGGGGGGTCGAGAACCCCCAAAATTCGCTCAAATCCGCGCAATTGACATCAACTTTCTTATTTCAAATGGGAACCCCTACTTTTTTCACCGGATTCGGATTCCTCGACCAATTTTACGTCTGATAAGCGAATTTTTTGGCGCGCGCGAATTCGCTCAATTTATTTTTTCGATTTATTCCGTCCTTAATTGACGGATTTTTTCCGCGTTTCGTCCGTAGCCTACCTTGAGATCCAAATTTTAATAGGAGATATCGACCAAATTCATTCCGACAATGAGCGGATCAGGACGGCGATTTCAGTTTTGCAGTTTTCGTTAAATCGCGGGTCGGGCGAGCCGTCGGGTGAATTCTTGCTCGGCTTACCAAATGCCGATACCCCCCGCCATCACTCTTCACTCTGAGCGGGTGGGACATCAGCCTTTAAGGGGCGCTCGCTAGGTCTATGCGCAAGGTCTTCCAGACGGAAATGGATGTAAATTAAATGAATCGATTTAAATTGAATCGATAATCGAGAAAAGTATCGAAAAGTTGAATTGAATCGGAAAAAAAAAATTATTAACAAATTTTAGCCCCCTTTTTTTCCTGTGTTTTCAAATTTGATTTTATTTCACTAGCACTATGACAGCGAGGGGGGGGGGGGGGGGGTTACTTCACTCGGCCGATCATTTTACTGGCCAGGGGAGGCTCGCTTGCCTGGGCTGCCCACATTGGTAGGTAGTTCTATTGTTATTGAAGGTTATATTGTTATTTTAACGGCCAGGAGGCTCTCTTTGCTCGGCCATTTGACATTGGTACATTTCACGATAAAAAAGTTTATATATATTCTTGAAAATCTCGAGAAATACAAAAATGATCTACATTCTGAGATAGGTTGAGCGCCCTCAAGGATTTTTTCCGTTTTCCCCTCCTTCAACTAAATAATAATAATAATAATAAATAAAAAAATTTATTTATCGCTTACTCTGCCACCCACATAGGTAGTTCTATTATTATTGATGGTGGAGTTTTCAAATTTGATTTCTACACTCTTCACTCCAAGCGGGTGGGACATCAGCCTTTAAGGGGAGCTCGCAAGGTCTACGAGATCTCTCCCAGTCATCCCCTTGCAGTGCTGCCAAATCAGGGTTTTTCCCCCAGATTGCGGGGGTTTTTTCTTCTCCGGGGGGGATTTTGGGGATCGATATCTCCCAGCCATCCGTGCAAAGTCGTCCGAGGGATGTCCGATTCTCAAATATGAATCGATTTAAATCAAATCGATTTAGAAAGTATTATTATTATAAAATATTATTATTATTAGTATTTATTATTATTATTAGAATCGATTCTTTTTCCAAATTATTGACAGGGGGGCCTTACTTTGCTCAGCTAATCATTTTATCCACCAGGGGATTCTACGTCCAAAAATACTTGGAAAACGACAATAACTCTACCCCCTCACCATTTTAGCCCCATACTTTTACTGTGTTTTCCTGGGGGGTGGGGGGCATACTTCACTCGGCCGATCATTTTAACGGCCTGGGGACTCGCTTTGCTCGGCCACTGACATAGGTAGTTCTATTAGTATCAAGGGAAGGCTTTTCAAATTTGATTTCACTAGCACTTGACAGGGGGGGCCTTAATTTCCCCAAAAATACTTCCCCTTTCCCCAAAAATACTTGGAAAACGACACTTAACTCTACCCCCTCGCCATTTTAGCCCCATATTTTTCCTGTGAGTTTTCAACTTTGATTTGATTTCACTAGCACTATGACAGGGTGGGAGGGGGGGGCATACTTCACTCGGCCTATCATTTTAACGGCCAGGGGACTCGCTTTGCTCGGCCACCGACATAGGTAGTTCTATTATTATCGAGGGAAGACTTTTGAAATTTGATTTCACTAGCACTATGACAGGGGGGCCTTACTTAGCTTGGTCCACCATTATAACGGCCAGGGGACTCGCTTTGCTCGGCCACCGACATAGGTAGTACTATTATTATCAAGGGAAGGCATTTCAAATTTGATTTCACTAGCACTTGACAGGGGGGCCTTAATTTCCCCAAAAATACTTCCTCTTTCCCCAAAATACTTGGAAAACGACACTTAACTCTACCACCTCGCCATTTTAGCCCCATATTTTTCCTGTGAGTTTTCAACTTTGATTTGATTTCACTAGCACTATGACATGGCGGGAGGGGGGGCATACTTTACTCGGCCGATCATTTTAACGGCCAGGGGACTCGCTTTGCTCGGCCACCAACATATGTAGTTCTATTATTATCAAGGGAAGGCTTTTCAAATTTGATTTCACTAGCACTTGATAGGGGGGCCTTAATTTCCCCAAAAATACTTCCCCTTTCCCCAAAAATACTTGGAAAACGACACTTAACTCTACCCCCTCGCCATTTTAGCCCCATATTTTTCCTGTGAGTTTTCAACTTTGATTTGATTTCACTAGCACTATGACATGGCGGGAGGGGGGGCATACTTCACTCGGCCGATCATTTTAACGGCCAGGGGACTCGCTTTGCTCGGCCACCCACATAGGTAGTACTATTATTATCAAGGGAAGGCATTTCAAATTTGATTTCACTAGCACTTGACAGGGGGGCCTTAATTTCCCCAAAAATACTTCCTCTTTCCCCAAAATACTTGGAAAACGACACTTAACTCTACCCCCTCGGCATTTTAGTCCCATAGCGCCCCACCGGGTTTTTTACTGTGAGTTTTGATTTGATTTCACTAGCACTTTGACAGGGGAGGGGGGGGGGGCTTACTTCGCTCTGCCGATCAGAGGGGGCTCGCTTTGCTCAGCCACCCACATAGGTAGTTTTATTCTATTATTATGATGGTGGAGTATTCAAAATTGAGTTCACTAGCACTTTGACAGGAGGGGCGTCTTATTTCGCTCAGCTGATCATCTTCTCGGCCTTTTTAGCCCCATATCGCCCCATGGGTTTTTTCCCTATGAGTTTTCAAATTTGATTTGATTTCACTAGCACTATGGCAGGGAGGGGGGGGGGGGGGGTTCCTCGCTCGGGCGGTAGAGGAATCACTAATAAAAATAATCTGATCACTAAATCACTAATTCTCACCGTGTCTGTGGCTGACTATGTGGCTGGCTGAGTATGTCAATCGCCTACTCTGACTAAACGGTAAGTCGTAAAAATACGCCGATTTTTCCTATCGTCTCGGGCGACCGTTTAAGAGTCCATAGGGGGGTCGAGAACCCCCAAAATTCGCTCAAATCCGCGCAATTGACATCAACTTTCTTATTTCAAATGGGAACCCCTACTTTTTTCACCGGATTCGGATTCCTCGACCAATTTTACGTCTGATAAGCGAATTTTTTGGCGCGCGCGAATTCGCTCAATTTATTTTTTCGATTTATTCCGTCCTTAATTGACGGATTTTTTCCGCGTTTCGTCCGTAGCCTACCTTGAGATCCAAATTTTAATAGGAGATATCGACCAAATTCATTCCGACAATGAGCGGATCAGGACGGCGATTTCAGTTTTGCAGTTTTCGTTAAATCGCGGGTCGGGCGAGCCGTCGGGTGAATTCTTGCTCGGCTTACCAAATGCCGATACCCCCCGCCATCACTCTTCACTCTGAGCGGGTGGGACATCAGCCTTTAAGGGGCGCTCGCTAGGTCTATGCGCAAGGTCTTCCAGACGGAAATGGATGTAAATTAAATGAATCGATTTAAATTGAATCGATAATCGAGAAAAGTATCGAAAAGTTGAATTGAATCGGAAAAAAAAAATTATTAACAAATTTTAGCCCCCTTTTTTTCCTGTGTTTTCAAATTTGATTTTATTTCACTAGCACTATGACAGCGAGGGGGGGGGGGGGGGGGGGTTACTTCACTCGGCCGATCATTTTACTGGCCAGGGGAGGCTCGCTTGCCTGGGCTGCCCACATTGGTAGGTAGTTCTATTGTTATTGAAGGTTATATTGTTATTTTAACGGCCAGGAGGCTCTCTTTGCTCGGCCATTTGACATTGGTACATTTCACGATAAAAAAGTTTATATATATTCTTGAAAATCTCGAGAAATACAAAAATGATCTACATTCTGAGATAGGTTGAGCGCCCTCAAGGATTTTTTCCGTTTTCCCCTCCTTCAACTAAATAATAATAATAATAATAAATAAAAAAATTTATTTATCGCTTACTCTGCCACCCACATAGGTAGTTCTATTATTATTGATGGTGGAGTTTTCAAATTTGATTTCTACACTCTTCACTCCAAGCGGGTGGGACATCAGCCTTTAAGGGGAGCTCGCAAGGTCTACGAGATCTCTCCCAGTCATCCCCTTGCAGTGCTGCCAAATCAGGGTTTTTCCCCCAGATTGCGGGGGTTTTTTCTTCTCCGGGGGGGATTTTGGGGATCGATATCTCCCAGCCATCCGTGCAAAGTCGTCCGAGGGATGTCCGATTCTCAAATATGAATCGATTTAAATCAAATCGATTTAGAAAGTATTATTATTATAAAATATTATTATTATTAGTATTTATTATTATTATTAGAATCGATTCTTTTTCCAAATTATTGACAGGGGGGCCTTACTTTGCTCAGCTAATCATTTTATCCACCAGGGGATTCTACGTCCAAAAATACTTGGAAAACGACAATAACTCTACCCCCTCACCATTTTAGCCCCATACTTTTACTGTGTTTTCCTGGGGGGTGGGGGGCATACTTCACTCGGCCGATCATTTTAACGGCCTGGGGACTCGCTTTGCTCGGCCACTGACATAGGTAGTTCTATTAGTATCAAGGGAAGGCTTTTCAAATTTGATTTCACTAGCACTTGACAGGGGGGGCCTTAATTTCCCCAAAAATACTTCCCCTTTCCCCAAAAATACTTGGAAAACGACACTTAACTCTACCCCCTCGCCATTTTAGCCCCATATTTTTCCTGTGAGTTTTCAACTTTGATTTGATTTCACTAGCACTATGACAGGGTGGGAGGGGGGGGCATACTTCACTCGGCCTATCATTTTAACGGCCAGGGGACTCGCTTTGCTCGGCCACCGACATAGGTAGTTCTATTATTATCGAGGGAAGACTTTTGAAATTTGATTTCACTAGCACTATGACAGGGGGGCCTTACTTAGCTTGGTCCACCATTATAACGGCCAGGGGACTCGCTTTGCTCGGCCACCGACATAGGTAGTACTATTATTATCAAGGGAAGGCATTTCAAATTTGATTTCACTAGCACTTGACAGGGGGGCCTTAATTTCCCCAAAAATACTTCCTCTTTCCCCAAAATACTTGGAAAACGACACTTAACTCTACCACCTCGCCATTTTAGCCCCATATTTTTCCTGTGAGTTTTCAACTTTGATTTGATTTCACTAGCACTATGACATGGCGGGAGGGGGGGCATACTTTACTCGGCCGATCATTTTAACGGCCAGGGGACTCGCTTTGCTCGGCCACCAACATATGTAGTTCTATTATTATCAAGGGAAGGCTTTTCAAATTTGATTTCACTAGCACTTGATAGGGGGGCCTTAATTTCCCCAAAAATACTTCCCCTTTCCCCAAAAATACTTGGAAAACGACACTTAACTCTACCCCCTCGCCATTTTAGCCCCATATTTTTCCTGTGAGTTTTCAACTTTGATTTGATTTCACTAGCACTATGACATGGCGGGAGGGGGGGCATACTTCACTCGGCCGATCATTTTAACGGCCAGGGGACTCGCTTTGCTCGGCCACCCACATAGGTAGTACTATTATTATCAAGGGAAGGCATTTCAAATTTGATTTCACTAGCACTTGACAGGGGGGCCTTAATTTCCCCAAAAATACTTCCTCTTTCCCCAAAATACTTGGAAAACGACACTTAACTCTACCCCCTCGGCATTTTAGTCCCATAGCGCCCCACCGGGTTTTTTACTGTGAGTTTTGATTTGATTTCACTAGCACTTTGACAGGGGAGGGGGGGGGGCTTACTTCGCTCTGCCGATCAGAGGGGGCTCGCTTTGCTCAGCCACCCACATAGGTAGTTTTATTCTATTATTATGATGGTGGAGTATTCAAAATTGAGTTCACTAGCACTTTGACAGGAGGGGCGTCTTATTTCGCTCAGCTGATCATCTTCTCGGCCTTTTTAGCCCCATATCGCCCCATGGGTTTTTTCCCTATGAGTTTTCAAATTTGATTTGATTTCACTAGCACTATGGCAGGGAGGGGGGGGGGGTTCCTCGCTCGGGCGGTAGAGGGTAGACTTTTGAAAATTGGTTTCACTAGCACTTTGACTTACTTCGCTCAGCTAATAGACTAGCACTTTGACAAGGGGGCCTTACTTCGCTCGGCTAATCATTTTCGTACCATGATTCACCCAAATCACAGGCGGCAATATACAACCACAGTGGGCAATACATCCACAAGCGGCAATACACCCACTAGGGGGGGTCTGGGGGGCGGCAATTCACCCACAGGCGGCAATATACACTCACAGGCGGCAATACACCCACAGGTGGCAATACACCCACAAGCGGCAATTCACCCACATGTCTGCTTAAGCGATCGGCCTCGCGAAGCGAGGCCCACGGGGGGTCTGGGGGGCGGAGCCCCCCAGCTGGGTGCGTAGGCGAGCAAAGCGAGCCGGAGCATCTAGTCTAAATCACTAATTCTCACCGTGTCTGTGGCTGACTATGTGGGTATGTCAATCGCCTACTCTGACTAAACGGTAAGTCGTAAAAATACGCCGATTTTTCCTATCGTCTCGGGCGACCGTTTAAGAGTCAATAGGGGGGTCGAGATTTTTCTAAAATGCGCTCAAATCCGCGCAATTGACATCAACTTTCTTATTTCAAATGGGAACCCCTATTTTTTTCATCGGATTCGGATTCCTCGACCAATTTTACGTCCGATAAGCGAATTGCGCGAATTTTTTGGCGCGCGCGAATTCGCTGAATTAATTTTTTCGATTTATTCCTCCTTTAATAGACGGATTTTTTCCGCGTTTCGTCCTACGCCTACCTAGAGATCCGAATTTTAATAGGAGATATCGACCAAATTCATTCCGACAATGAGCCAATTACGACGGCGATTTCAGTTTTGGAGATTCCTTTAATTTACGTCAGAAAACTGGGTGGCCGTCACCGGCGGGTGGATCCCGCTCGGTTTACTCCCAGCCGATACCCCCCCACCCTCACTCTTCACTCTGAGCGGGTGGGACATCAGCCTTACAGGGGCGCTCACGAGGTCTACGAGATCTCTCCCAGACGGAAATGGATGTAAATTAAATGAATCGATTTAAATTGAATCGATTATCGAGAAAAGTAGGATCGATTTAAACTGAATCGATTATCGAAAAATTGAATTTAATTGAATTTAAAAAATAAAAATAAAAAAATTAAAATAAAAATAAAATAAAAATTAAAATAAAATAAAAATTTTTCCTGTGAGTTTTCAACTATGATTTGATTTCACTAGCACTATGACAGGGTGGGAGGGGGGGCATACTTCACTCGGCCGATCATTTTAACGGCCAGGGGACTTGATGTTGAAGCCAGGGGGGTTGATGTTGAAGGAGCAGTTGACCTTGATGCAGGGTTATGAACGTGTCCATCGATGCTATGCACCCCACTAGGGTTACTCAGCTGGGTGCGTAGGCGAGCAACTAACTATTGATGGCACCCCAGGGTTTTTTTTCCTGTGAGTTGTCAAATTTGACACGTTGCCAGGGGGTGTTTCTCGCTCGGCCGATCAATTTACCAGCCAGGGGAGGCTTTTTTCAAACTTTTCAAATGACAGGGGGGGTCTTGCTTCGCTCGGGCGATTATTTTATTAGCCAGAGGGGTCTTGCTTTGCTCGGCCACCGACATAGGTAGTTCTCCTATTATTGATGGTGGAGTTTTCAAATTTGATTTCACTAGCACTTTGACAGGGGGTCCTTACTTATGTACGAGCGATCACGCAAGACCCTTATAAATAATCTATATCACTAATATATATAATATTCTTGAAAATCTCGAGAAATTCAAAAATGCTCTACGTTCTGAGATAGGTTGAGCGCCCTCAAGGATTTTTTCCGTTTTCCCCTCCTTCAACCCCCTCCCTTCCAACGACACTTAACTCTACCCCCTCGCCATTTTAGCCCCATATTTTTCCTGTGAGTTTTCAACTTTGATTTGATTTCACTAGCACTATGATAGGTTGGGAGGGGGGGGGGGGGGGCATACTTCACTCAGTCGATCATTTTAACGGCCAGGGGACTCGCTTTGCTCGGCCACCCACATAGGTAGTTCTATTATTATTGATGGTGGAAATTTGATTTCACTAGCACGTTGACAGGGGGTCTAATTTCGTATAGCTCCATGAAAGCTCCATAGGTCTTCCCCAAAAATACTTGGAAAACGACACTTAACTCTACCCCCTAGGCATTTTAGTCCCATAGCGCCCCACCGGGTTTTTTACTGTGAGTTTTGATTTGATTTCACTAGCACTTTGACAGGGGAGGGAGGGGGGCTTACTTCGCTCTGCCGATCATGTTATCGGCCAGAGGGAGCTCGCTTTGCTCAGCCACCCACATAGGTAGTTCTATTCTATTATTATGATGGTGGAGTTTTCAAAATTGAGTTCACTAGCACTTTGACAGGAGGGGCGTCTTATTTCGCTCAGCTGATCATCTTCTCGGCCTTTTTAGCCCCATATCGCCCCATGGGTTTTTTCCCTATGAGTTTTCAAATTTGATTTGATTTCACTAGCACTATGGCAAGGAGGGGGGGGGGGGGGGGGGGGGCGGTTCCTCGCTCGGGCGGTAGAGAGTAGACTTTTGAAAATTGATTTCACTAGCACTTTGACTTACTTCGCTCAGCTAATAGACTAGCACTTTGACAAGGGGGCCTTACTTCGCTCGGCTAATCATTTTCATACCATGATTCACCCAAATCACAGGCGGCAATATACAACCACAGTGGGCAATACATCCACAAGCGGCAATACACCCACTAGGGAGGGTCTGGGGGGCGGCAATTCACCCACAGGCGGCAATTCACCCACAGGCGGCAATATACACTCACAGGCGGCAATACTCCCACAAGCGGCAATTCACCCACAATTCTGCTTAAGCGATCGGCCTCGCGAAGCGAGGCACCGGCCTCGCGTAGCGAGGCCCACGGGGGGTCTGGGGGGCGGAGCCCCCCAGCTGGGTGCGTAGGCGAGCAATTTTGAGCGCGAGTTGAGTTTTGAAAAAACTGGGCCGTCGCCACCGACCCGTCCCGTCGGGTGAATTCTGGCTCGGCTTCACTCCCATCCTCTCAACACCCTCTATCCCCCCGCCCTCACTCTTCACTCTGAGCGGGTGGGACATCAGCCTTTAAGGGGCGCTCGGAAGGTCTATGCGCAACGTCACCCAGACGGAAATGGATGTAAATTAAATGAATCGATTTAAATTGAATCGATTATCGAGAAAAGTATCGAAAAGTTGAATTGAATCGGAAAAAAAAATTATTAACAAATTTTAGCCCCATTTTTTTCCTGTGTTTTCAAATTTGATTTTATTTCACTAGCACTATGACAGCGAGGGGAGGGGGGGGGGGGGGTTACTTCACTCGGCCGATCATTTTACTGGCCAGGGGAGGCTCGCTTTCCTGGGCTGCCCACATTGGTAGGTAGTTCTATTGTTATTGAAGGTTATATTGTTATTTTAACGGCCAGGAGGCTCTCTTTGCTCGGCCATTTGACATTGGTACATTTCACGATAAAAAAATTTATATATATTCTTGAAAATCTCGAGAAATACAAAAATGATCTACATTCTGAGATAGGTTGAGCGCCCTCAAGGATTTTTTCCGTTTTCCCCTCCTTCAACTAAATAATAATAATAATAATAAATAAATAAATTTATTTATCGCTTACTCTGCCACCCACATAGGTAGTTCTATTATTATTGATGGTGGAGTTTTCAAATTTGATTTCTACACTCTTCACTCCAAGCGGGTGGGACATCAGCCTTTAAGGGGAGCTCGCAAGGTCTACGAGATCTCTCCCAGTCATCCCCTTGCAGTGCAGCCAAATCAGGGTTTTTCCCCCAGATTGCGGGGGTTTTTTCTTCTCCGGGGGGGATTTTTGGGGGTCGATATCTCCCGGCCATCCCTGCAAAGTCGTCCGAGGGATGTCCGATTCTCAAATATGAATCGATTTAAATCAAATCGATTTAGAAAGTATTATTATTATAAAATATTATTATTATTAGTATTTATTATTATTATTATTAGAATCGATTCTTTTTCCAAATTATTGACAGGGTGGCCTTACTTTGCTCAGCTAATCATTTTATCCACCAGGGGATTCTACGTCCAAAAATACTTGGAAAACGACAATAACTCTACCCCCTCACCATTTTAGCCCCATACTTTTACTGTGTTTTCCTGGGGGGTGGGGGGCATACTTCACTCGGCCGATCATTTTAACGGCCTGGGGACTCGCTTTGCTCGGCCACTGACATAGGTAGTTCTATTATTATCAAGGGAAGGCTTTTCAAATTTGATTTCACTAGCACTTGACAGGGGGGCCTTAATTTCCCCAAAAATACTTCCCCTTTCCCCAAAAATACTTGGAAAACGACACTTAACTCTACCCCTCGCCATTTTAGCCCCATATTTTTCCTGTGAGTTTTCAACTTTGATTTGATTTCACTAGCACTATGACAGGGTGGGAGGGGGGGGGGCATACTTCACTCGGCCTATCATTTTAACGGCCAGGGGACTCGCGTTGCTCGGCCACCGACATAGGTAGTTCTATTATTATCGAGGGAAGACTTTTGAAATTTGATTTCACTAGCACTATGACAGGGGGGCCTTACTTAGCTTGGTCCACCATTATAACGGCCAGGGGACTCGCTTTGCTCGGCCACCGACATAGGTAGTTCTATTATTATCAAGGGAAGGCATTTCAAATTTGATTTCACTAGCACTTGACAGGGGGGCCTTAATTTCCCCAAAAATACTTCCTCTTTCCCCAAAAATACTTGGAAAACGACACTTAACTCTACCACCTCGCCATTTTAGCCCCATATTTTTCCTGTGAGTTTTCAACTTTGATTTGATTTCACTAGCACTATGACATGGCGGGAGGGGGGGCATACTTTACTCGGCCGATCATTTTAACGGCCAGGGGACTCGCTTTGCTCGGCCACCCACATAGGTAGTTCTATTATTATTGATTTCACTAGCACGTTGACAGGGGGTCTAATTTCGTATAGCCCCATGAAAGCTCCATAGGTCGTCCCCAAAAATACTTGGAAAACGACACTTAACTCTACCCCCTCGGCATTTTAGTCCCATAGCGCCCCACCTGGTTTTTTACTGTGAGTTTTGATTTGATTTCTTTAGCACTTTGACAGGGGAGGGGGGGGGGCTTACTTCGCTCTACCGATCAGAGGGGGCTCGCTTTGCTCAGCCACCCACATAGGTAGTTCTATTCTATTATTATGATGGTGGAGTATTCAAAATTGAGTTCACTAGCACTTTGACAGGAGGGGCGTCTTATTTCGCTCAGCTGATCATCTTCTCGGCCTTTTTAGCCCATATCGCCCCATGGGTTTTTTCCCTATGAGTTTTCAAATTTGATTTGATTTCACTAGCACTATGGCAGGGAGGTGGGGGGGGGGGGGGTTCCTCGCTCGGGCGGTAGAGGGTAGACTTTTGAAAATTGATTTCACTAGCACTTTGACTTACTTCGCTCAGCTAATAGACTAGCACTTTGACAAGGGGGCCTTACTTCGCTCGGCTAATCATTTTCGTACCATGATTCACCCAAATCACAGGCGGCAATATACAACCACAGTGGGCAATACACCCACTAGGGGGGGTCTGGGGGGCGGCAATTCACCCACAGGCGGCAATATACACTCACAGGCGGCAATACACCCACAGGTGGCAATACACCCACAAGCGGCAATTCACCCACATGTCTGCTTAAGCGATCGGCCTCGCGAAGCGAGGCGCCGGCCTCGCGAAGCGAGGCCCACGGGGGGTCTGGGGGGCGGAGCCCCCCAGCTGGGTGCGTAGGCGAGCAAAGCGAGCCGGAGCATCTAGTCTATATCACTAATCCTCACCGTCTCTGTCTCTGGCTGGGTATGTCAATCGCCTCCTCTGACTAAACGGTAAGCGATAAAAATACGCCGATTTTTTCTATACTCTCGGTGGACCGTTTAAGTTTCTATAGGGGGGTCGAGAATTCTCAAAAATTCGCTCAAATCCGCGCAATTGACATCAACTTTCTTATTTCAAATGGGAACCCCTATTTTTTTCACCGGATTCGGATTCCTCGACTAATTTTACGTCCGATAAGGGGGTCGCGCGAATTTTTTGGCGCGCGCGAATTCGCTCAATTAATTTTTGCGTCTTATTCCGCCGTTAATAGACGGATTTTTTTCGCGTTTCGTCCGTAGCCTACCTAGAGATCCGAATTTTAATACTTGATATCGACCAAATTCGTTCCGACGATGAGCGAATTATGACGACGAGTTGAGATTTGAAAAAACTGGGCCGTCGCCACCGACCCTTCGCGACGGGTGAATTCTGGCTCGGCTTCACTCCCAGCCTCTCAACACCCTCTATCCCCCCGCCCTCACTCTTCACTCCGAGCGGGTGGGACATCAGCCTTTAAGGGGCGCTCGCTAGGTCTATGCGCAAGGTCTCCCAGACGGATGTAAATTAAATGAATCGATTTAAATTGAATCGATTATCGAGAAAAGTAGAATCGATTTAAACTGAATCGATTATCTCATAAAATGAATTTAATTGAATTTAAAAAATTTAAATAAAAAAATTAAAATAAAAATAAAATTAAAATTTTTCCTGTGAGTTTTCAACTATGATTTGATTTCACTAGCACTATGACAGGGTGGGAGGGGGGGCATACTTCACTCGGCCGATCATTTTAACGGCCAGGGGACTCGCAATGCTCGGCCACCGACATAGGTAGTTCTATTATTATCAAGGGAAGGCTTTGCAAATTTGATTTCACTAGCACTATGACAGGGGGCCTTACTTTCCCCAAAAATACTTGGAAAACGACACTTATACGTTTTCAACTATGATTTGTTTTCACTAGCACTATGACAGGGTGGGAGGGGGGGCATACTTCACTCGGCCGATCATTTTATCAGCCAGGGGGGTTGATGTTGAAGGAGCAGTTGACCTTGATGCAGGGTTATGAACGTGTCCATCGATGCTATGCACCCCACTAGGGTTACTCAGCTGGGTGCGTAGGCGAGCAACTAACTATTGATGGCACCCCAGGGTTTTTTTCCTGTGAGTTGTCAAATTTGACACGTTGTCAAGGGGGGGGGGGGGGGGGGTTTCTCGCTCGGCCGATCAATTTACCAGCCAGGGGAGGCTTTTTTCAAACTTTTCAAATGACAGGGGGGGTCTTGCTTCGCTCGGGCGATTATTTTATTAGCCAGAGGGGTCTTGCTTTGCTCGACCACCAACATAGGTAGTTCTCCTATTATTGATGGTGGAGTTTTCAAATTTGATTTCACTAGCACTTTGACAGGGGGTCCTTACTTTCCCCCCCCCCCCCCCCCCCCCCCCCAAACAAGGATCTATATGTACGAGCGATCACGCAAGACCCTTATAAATAATCTATATCACTAATATATATAATATTCTTGAAAATCTCGAGAAATTCAAAAATGCTCTACGTTCTGAGATTGGTTGAGCGCCCTCAAGGATTTTTTCCGTTTTCCCCTCCTTCAACCCCCCCCCCCCCCCCTTCCAACGACACTTAACTCTACCCCCTCGCCATTTTAGCCCCATATTTTTCCTGTGAATTTTCAACTTTGATTTGATTTCACTAGCACTATGACATGGCGGGAGGGGGGGCATACTTTACTCGGCCGATCATTTTAACGGCCAGGGGACTCGCTTTGCTCGGCCACCGACATATGTAGTTCTATTATTATCAAGGGAAGGCTTTTCAAATTTGATTTCATTAGCACTTGACAGGGGGGCCTTAATTTCACTAGCACTTGACAGGGGGGCCTTAATTTCCCCAAAAATACTTCCCCTTTCCCCAAAAATACTTGGAAAACGACACTTAACTCTACCCCCTCGCCATTTTAGCCCCATATTTTTCCTGTGAGTTTTCAACTTTGATTTGATTTCACTAGCACTATGACAGGTTGGGAGGGGGGGGGCATACTTCACTCAGCCGATCATTTTAACGGCCAGGGGACTCGCTTTGCTCGGCCACCCACATAGGTAGTTCTATTATTATTGATGGTGGAAATTTGATTTCACTAGCACGTTGACAGGGGGTCTAATTTCGTATAGCCCCATGAAAGCTCCATAGGTCGTCCCCAAAAATACTTGGAAAAGGACACTTAACTCTACCCCCTCGGCATTTTAGTCCCATAGCGCCCCACTGGGTTTTTTACTGTGAGTTTTGAAAATTGATTTCACTAGCACTTTGACTTACTTCGCTCAGCTAATAGACTAGCACTTTGACAAGGGGGCCTTACTTCGCTCGGCTAATCATTTTCGTACCATGATTCACCCAAATCACAGGCGGCAATATACAACCACAGTGGGCAATACATCCACAAGCGGCAATACACCCACTAGGGGGGGTCTGGGGGGCGGCAATTCACCCACAGGCGGCAATATACACTCACAGGCGGCAATACACCCACAGGTGGCAATACACCCACAAGCGGCAATTCACCCCTTATGTCTGCTTAAGCGATCGGCCTCGCGGAGCGAGGCACCGGCCTCGCGAAGCGAGGCCCACGGGGGGTCTGGGGGGCGGAGCCCCCCAGCTGGGTGCGTAGGCGAGCAAAGCGAGCCGGAGCATCTAGTTATTATTAAAAACATTACTCTCTTCTTTATGAGGACTTGGGGATCGGTAGTGAATTATTCATGAAACTGCCTTTGCGTTCACTGTCACCATCACCATCAACGCTATCACGCACGTCCGACTGACATGTTAGAACTCGTCCCGTATAGAAAATAAATTTCTACCTGAAAACCGTGGAGGTCAACTTCTACGTCAAATATCGATCATTAACGTGGAATTTTATGAGAAAGAAAATGGCGTGTAAATTCTTTGATTTCAATTGCCGCACGGATTCCTGTGAATAAGCATTTTCTTACTCAAATATGCAAAATAAAGGAAGGTAGTAGGTACTGGAAAATGGTGAGCTGGCTTATTTACATAACAAGGAGAGAAAATAGGGTCACGTTGGAAGGCTGCTATGGCACTGCTATAGACCTTACAAGGTCTGCACACTGAGGACCGCCCTACAACTTTGCTAAATTGGCAAAAATCCGTTACTTATGCTGGGACCGTGCATGAGAGTTGCAGAACGCTCTGGTGGCAGGGGCGCAAAAATTCGCATGGGCCAACCAGTTAGAAAACTAACAAACCTTGTGGGATGAGAGTGGGGCGTACTGACTGTGTTCATCATTCGGGCACGTAGAAAAATATAATTATAATAATTCAATTATTGATCGCCGTTTTATTGAACACCATAATATTGTTGTACACATTATGTAAAGCTAGGTTTTAGCCATCATCGCTTCACAAACAAACTGAGAATAGGTAAAAACAGTAGTAGGGAAATTTCCCTATAAGGGCCGCAGTAACAAAAAAAAATTGTTTCCTTCATTCAAGATAATAATTGTTAATGCTTTAAAAACTCATTCAACAACAAAAAAAAGCCAGTCCCTGCCGCATGTCACCTCTGTCACCTACCAGTGTTGTCAATTGGCCATTTTTCCACAGTTTTTGGAGTTCATTCCAGCCCTCACATTCCTGATTAGCAAATCCCATTTGTAGCCCCCATGAAAGTCCCATAGATCCCCACGGTGGAATCGGATCGTCCTGGATCCCCCAACAATGAATTCTACGTCCAAATATACTTCGAAAACGACACCTAACTCGACCCCATAGCCGAAACCCTTCAAAAACCCCACCCGTAGCCCCATAGCGCCCCACGGGTTGGGGCGATCGGGTTGAAAACCTCGCGGGAACAAACCGAGTAGGTATTTTGTCAAAATTTCAGATGTAAAAGAAAAATTCCGACTGCCCACGGCTCGGACGGCGCGCCGTACAGCGGATGGACATTTTGCGTATAATGTCAAGTTTGTCAGCCCTTGTGTTAAATTTGCAGCGTTTTTGTATGGAGTAAACTTTGCATTAAACCCGATAAGTAGTTTTGGGGATATAAGTATGCGAAAAACGTCGAAAATACGGAATCTTCAATCTTCAAGAAATTGCTATTTTTAACGTAGGTAGGTATAATGTCAAATTTTGTCAACCCTTGTGTAAAACGTGCAGCGTTTTTGTATGGGGTAAACTTTGCATTAAACCCGATAGTTTTTGGGATATAAGTAAGCGAAAATCGTCGAAAATACGAAATATTCAATCTTCAAGAAATTGCTATTTTTAACTCTGCTGTTGTTAACTGGTGCCTTGATCATTTCAACAGCTTTTCAAAGTTTACGTAGATCAGGTTGGTATTGTGATTTTAATTAATACTTATAAATACGCGAAAGTCCGTTACGTAACGCAGCCCTGACGGTAACACCCGGTTTGCCGCTAGAGCGATCTCATTTCAGTCCCTTGCACGGTTAATATATTTTTCAACATGGAGCATTAAATCCACAAATATTGTAAACAACTTGAAAAACAACCTGCAACTCGGAAACTACTTGAGAGGTGAAGCCATCTTGAAGTCATCAATCTCTTCTCTGAGATAGGTAGATCCAAGTAAAAACCGGAACAGTTTGATTTGGGCCGCTACCAACACTCAAGGCGAGCAACAAGCTCCGATTGAGTGATAGCGATTGGGGGATACGCCCATCTGGCATTTGATAGGATGTTCCAATATTTTACGAACGGAATTTCACGCAAAATGAAACGAACGAGGGCGGCCCTCAGGCAAAAGGCCAGGGTGGGCGAGAGGAATTTGTGCTCGGCACATAGAATCGTAAACGATATCCAGTTTCAATCAACCTTTCGCCAGTTTCAATCAACCGTTCGCAATATAACCACAAATCGTGCAGTACAAAAGGCGACTTGCTGAGTTCGTGGGGTATAAAGCACGCGAAGAGAAACCCTAGGAATTACCCTGGAGTGACTAGAGGTACACATTTTTGCAGGAGTACCCGTTCAATGGAGGTTCTTGATCAACGCTATAGACCCCGTGAGTCTTTCAATAGCCTTCCTACAGCCCGAAGATACATTCCTACAGCTAAACTATCCCTTTTTGTGGGAAGGATCCCAGGCCCTGCGAGGAGTAAGGGAGCTGAACAGTAACATTACTAGACCAGTTGTTGTCGTGGTGAGGACGAGGTCCATCCAAGACTGGAAAAGCTTGTAGATGGAGCCATATCCAAGCAAGTGACAGTTGCAAAAGGGGTCAGGCAGGGCTGCACAATGTCACCGTTGCTTTTCAACATTTATTCCGAAAGAGGCCCTGGAAGGATGTGTCATTGGCATCCAAGTCTCCTGGCACCTGTCTCGAATTTGCTATACGTGGATTGTTATACGTGCTACAGCTCGAGGTTCTATTAGACCGAGTAGCTGGCTATCACAAATGGTACCGTACTCATTTGATGACTTTTTTCTCAACATCAATCTAGAGAAGCATCCGTAACGTGTACATGCCCTAAACTCATTCAATTTACCATTAACATTTAATGTTACTCTGTAGGTACCTTTCGGCTTAATTTTAATTAACATGTGACCATTGTCAAAAGCACTTTTGCAAAACGGCAAATAACCCGCTTCTGATTCTGCACCAGAAAGGAGTCTTCAACACTCTTACAGTAGGCCCTACAGTCCCTTCCTCAGCCTCATCTTGTATGAGTACCTAGAGGTGACAGGCGCTGGGACAAGAGCTAGTACCTACCCTCCTCTCCCACCCACGACCACAAAGCTAAGTGTGGACCTTCACGCTAAGCGTCATGTGGGATAAACTTGGGAAGACTTAGTGCGTTTGTCCAAATCAGAAGTTCTAGGATTTTCGGAACCAGGTTGGTCTTCGCCCCCTAGAGATCCAGTTCCAACAGCCTACACTCCTCTTTTTGCAGCGTGGATCTCGACCATAGCCGGAACTACCCACAAAACCCCGGAACTATCAAGGGGGTTCAAATCAAATTTACCCATCAAGGGATTTCCAATTTCTATTATACAAAACCCCAAACCACTAGAGACATGACGGTGGGAACTGTTAGTGCTTTCATCGACGCTTGACTGCCCCTGTCCACAACCCCTCAAACGCTCCTGCCCCAATGGCCAGCACTTCACCCTGGAATGGATGCTATCCACTTGGTTTCACCTCCATAACTTCCCCATAATCTGACCCGTCGGTATACCAGACAATCGAGCATTCAATCACTTCCCGCTCAGCCAAAATGTTGAAGAGAAGCATAACAATAACCCGGTCAAATAGCCCCTCTTTGGGAGGAGTGTAGTTTAAAACCCATGTATACATGTATACTATAGTACTATGTACCCATGTATACTATAGTAGAGGAGTGTAGTTTAAACCCATTTCGCTTTAAAATCATCTCCCCCCGGATCAATTCCATTCCAGCGTAAAATATAGCAGTGTAGAAATATCTCAGTGGACCAAGTTCATTATCCACTCAATTAGGTTTCCCTCCAAATCCATGAAAATATACGTCAACAGTAATATTTTGAGGCTTTCTCGTGAATATCAGGATTAACTTCCAAGGAGAATAATATCTCAATTATTGAGATATTCAACCTCTACAGCGATCTGAGGTCCTAACTCATTAATTGCATTTTCAAAGGCTCCGTAATTCCGTCAACAAATTATGCTAATTGGTAAACATGTGCTCCATAGCAAAACACCAAAGCCCCAATGAAAATTTTGGTAGACCTACTTGGTGGACATACCTGTATAACGAAAACGCTGCAAACTTAAAACATTATTCGTTGATACAAATTGTTTTAGAAAATTGAAAATAAAATCTGTATTTCCTACAGTGTAACATTTCTGACAGATACTACCTACGGAAAAACTAGCTCCAGACCCGAACATTCAAAAAACAAAGGTCACTCAGTGCCAAATTGTTACCTAGTACAGAAATTTGGCATGTTAGGGATTGAATTAATATTATCATACAACTAAGAATGGTAGTGTGGAATAAGTTGTGGGTATTGTTGCTATCCCTAAAATTCTGAATTTTCAGTTTTTTTGGAAAAATTACTACCTACGTGGGAGGTTGTGGTCAGTCTAGCCACTTACTCCCACACACCTAGCCACTTACTCGCCACTTACTGGCCACTTACTCGCTTTTGAAAGTTGACAGTTTTAATTTTTTACACTCACATATTTACTATTTTTCAAGAATAAAATCGTTTTTATTTAAGATTTTTTGGTTTTTGAATGGTGCCAATTTTTTCCCACACCCTGGGGATGAGAGGCACCACTGGGAGGGAGATGATTGGGATATGATAAAATTTGAGTGAATTTAAATTAGAAAAATGACGATACATCAAAAAAATTTAGAGATAAAGGCAACATTACCAATAATAAACCAAACCAATGAAATGAATCTGTCCTCAGGTAGATAATTGAAAAAATATAAAAACGGGAAAGAACACCATGCCCTTAAAATTATTTATTCTTCTTCTGAAAACCATATTCTTGTAGAAAACAGCTCAAATACAGAAAACATACCAACTTAAAACAATTTTAGCATGGAACATGCTTTTTTCCCCAGTGGGTTTCTTGTTGGAGAGATGTTATATCTCTCCAACAAGAAACCCACTGGGGAAAAAAAACTACTGTTACCTACAATAGGTACCTATCGGTAGGTAACATGACATGGATCAACAACATTAGAATAAAGCTCTAGTCTTCCTAGTAACACAATGAAGGGAAAAACGAATTTTAGTCTTTCTCAAAATACGAAATGGCCGTTGGTTCATCTTGCCCCGGTTTCCACTACTACCCTAGGGACACATGACAGTAATGACGATCATTACGGTAAAGCGCGAAAATACTCTCGAACCTGGAAAAAGCGGTGATGGGGTTAATAGAGTGTCTTCAGAGCCCAATAATTTTCCTAATTCAAGCAGAAGACACAGAGCATTGGCTCGCCGACATGTAAGCCGTTCTGTAAAACAATCGTAAACGACTTGCCCTTCAGATTCTGCACGAAGCGCCTCCGCCGATGTTCCCACTTTCTTCCTCTTTACCGTGCCAGTCGATGAGCACAATCCCACGTACGACGCCCTTGAGACTACGCCAAATATAGTTTTTTACTTATGCTTTTTATTACACGGAACCTCAACAAACTGGCCATCTTCAGACCTGGCAACTGTTTGGGTTAACCGCCGGCTGCCAAATTATATTTATTTTTTCGCTCCCTTTGATGATTCAAGAGCTTCCGAGGTGTATGTTGGTTTGATGGAAGTTTGTTTTTGTTGAGTATCATCCGAGGGCTGTATTGACGCGCTCTACGTGTTTTTTCAGGTTCTCGACGGAACATTTTCAATTATTGTCAGCAAATTAATATGGAATCGCTGCGCAGCGTGTACTTTTACGGTTGTTTATACAGCAATAACGATCAATCTCAACGATGATGGTAATGTTTGCACGTCAATTTCTACACAATAGCAAGTATGTAAATCTGAATAAATCCAAGGTTTATGGGCGTTGGATTTATCGTATTAAACCACCAACAAGTGGATTTTACTGGTGTACAAATAGATTAATAATTAATTATTCGACCTCATTCAAATGGACGAACTGACGATGAAACGGAATTAATTACTCCTCTTGGGCGAAGGAAAATTTCCTTTCAAAATTTCAAAGGACATTTCAACACAAACGTTTCACTGACGAATTTAAATGAATTGCTTGGTTGATTTCTGCTTAGGTACCTGTAATGTTCTTTCAGGGGTAATTTGAACAGAATATCAACACCAACATGGTCAAACCTTGTTTGAACGTACAAGTTCAGCTGAATGGAATGAATTTGGTCTGCTGGATGGTCTGAGACGAGGAGTGCAGTGAGGAATTGCTTATGAGGAGTTTTCACACTGTACGGCCCCATAACAGGGGCGACTAGACCATTTTCAGGGGATTCATCGTTGTAAGTTATTAGGAAAACGACACCTAGCACCAATCCCTAAAGATTTTCAAAACTACACCTGCAGACCTCTAAAACCCTCGCATAGCCTCACGGAGAGGTCTATCGATTCTACGCCCTAAATGACCTCAAAAACGACACATCACACGACCTGATGGCCACAGCCCTTCAAACATTCCATCAGTATTCTCTTAAAAAATCCTACAGAACCTCACAGAGTTCTCCAACATGACAATTGACGTCCAAAAGCACTTGAAAAACGTCCCCGCTCTCCTGTAAACTTGTCAGCCTGCCGTAACTGGTCCCGGGAGGGGCCCCGGGAAGACCTGCAGTCGCTGGCGATATTCGGCGGTTCTTCTTCTCCCGCTGGTGGTCTCAGTACCAGCCACTCTGGCCGGCCCGAATCTCGCTGGCGATATGGCATTCACTGATCGATTGTATTAAATGTGTACTACAATAATTAATCGCAGTGTATTTTTGATTGATCCTGCCAACCGGGAATCCTCTGGTGACACTTCACCTTAGGATGTCAGGTCAGCAGAACGAATTATTTCGCGCGGGTCTGAGGTCAAGGCCTGTATTGACGACATTTCGTCTGTTTGAGTTGGAAGATCGGCCCCTCGTAAGACTGGGTCAGCTGACCAGGACTCTTTTGGTGACATTTCACTTACAGAAGCCAGTTAGCTGATTTCTGGTAAAACCGCAAGCTGCGGGAGAACTGATATCAATCGTGACACTTCGTGTTTGATATCAGATTTTTCTCAGCCCCCCTTCTGAGGATCTACGCACTCCAGGCCAACTCGACATACAAGGTAATGTAATATGTCGAGCCAACCTGGAGCTCGTGAATCCTTCATTACTGCATATCACCTTACAGGTCGGCAGATCGTGACGCATCACGTTATGCCCTGGACAGGGATATTCCTGCACCCCCTTCCTCTTTCTCCACAACACATGGTGGCGTAATTCTTGATATGACGCTCGAGGCACTCTGCCTCACACAACATAAGCCCAATAATGAATCATTATTCATTATTGAAGATCCTAATAACCTAATAGGAACATAATAATATCATGTTCCTATTAACATATTATGTTAGAAATTATGAATATGTAGGTACACTCCCAACATCCGTACTAGGGGGTATCCCACAGCACTTCCTGGCCAAACCCCTAAAAACCCCACACTGTATTGCGAACATCCTTGTGTCAGTTTCGCCATATAAAGCCCAGCCATATGGGACTGTGCGGCTGAATCAAACCGGGCAATCATCCAGAAAATAATAATAATAAATAATAATAATAATAATAAGAAGAAGAAGAAGAAAAAGAAGAAGAAGAAAAACATGTGTTTGAACGAATTAGAATTAGACAATACTACGCGAATACACATGATAATATCATGTACACAGTCATATTAATAATATGACTGTCATTTGAACGGTTCGTCTTCCCATGGGAGGATTCGAGGAGGCTCCCTAATATAAGGAGGATTCGACCGCACCTCATTCACTTTCCACTCATATTCACTCAAACGGTCAACATCATCGTAAACAATTGAAGTTATGACTCCACAGAAAGGATTTGGAAGGTCGACCTAATTAATTATTCATCACCACGTGAAAGACGGTAAGCCGAGGCACTTCAATCTCTTCTGTTTGAGTTGATGTCAGTCGAACTTCCTCTCCGGAGGAAACTAACTTCCCCGGTCTGTCAACAAGACCTCAATCAAAGCCCCTTGATTGCAAAACAATCGGTGAACTTCGTTTGTTACAAGCCTTGTTTGACTGATGATATCAGGATCGATTTGATAACGACTTCCCACTTTTTAACTCAGCGAAGCACTAAATGGCAATTTTGAGAAGTAAGCGGATTTATTGAATTTTCAGAGAAAATGCTTCAACAAAATTGACGAGCTTGTTTCCTAAAAGTACAGAATTCGTTTTTGGTCAAATGTGGGAATTCACACACACACACACACACACACACACACCCTCACATACAAAAAAAAAAAAAAAAAAAACAAGTTGAAAACTTACCCCACTTCAAAAAATTACATTCAAAATTTGAAGCCCCTTGATGTATTCTACATTTTCAATTAAAAACTCAGGAAAAGGAAACAAGTTAGGTATTAAAGAAGTTATTTAAAACAATTACTACCTTTCGGACAGCCTCTGATGAAACTGAAAAATAAAACAAAAACAAAAAACGATGAGTTATATGATTAGTTATTAAGAAATGAACTAAAGTCACGATATTTGGCTTGGGGATCGAACTCTGGGCAGCTGGCCTTCCTTGTCTAGTATTTGGTCAAGGTTGAATTGTAGGTCCCAGACAGCTAAATAAACGGCCGACATCAGATGATTCTAGTTCTGTCAACTCGATTTCCTCCGTGGACATCCGTTTGAATTGGATTTGGAAGTGCCAGGACTTAGGTTCATCCCAAAACGATAATAGTTTTACGTGGTGAGATTCATCTTATTTGTTTGTGTCAACAAGGATATCAGCTAAATTGCAACACACCGTGAGGATTTTAAAGGGCTGTAAGTGGGATTATTTGGGTGGTTTCACAATTTTGTAAAAAAAAAAGTTTAAAATCCCGTTTTTTGTCACTTTCGGAGCTTAGATGCGCTACGTGGAGCAACTTTTTGCTGGTTTCTGACTTTTCTAGTTCCTACCTACTACGTAGGTATTTTCGCCGAGCTGAATTTCAAATTTTACCGACTTTTAGAAGTAGGTAGGTACCTTAGAATAACAATGGTTCTCCTCGGTCATCTTCGTTCTCCTCCTCCTCGGGCAGGAGCTCCAATAATATAAAAATTATATTATAATAGATTTATATTAGGGACATTTCGAGCAAACCTCATTGTCGCCCAACGCCGAATTTAAAATTAACCTTGCGCATACCAAGGAGAACAGTTCTCCTTCACGAGTTACTCGTGAACGCTCTGGCGCCGATAAAACTCCAGATTGAAACCCAAATCACGCTGCAAGCAAATTCGGCTTATTGAAGGAAGCTGAAATTTTTAAAATTGTGAAAATTGAGAACCGCTCGAAAGGCTTCACGAGAAAATCCTGTCGACGAGAAAAGGCTCCGAAATGATCCTGTCGACTCCTCAAATACGGAACCCACGAAATGCCAACTCGGAGATGAAAAAAGGTTTCACAGAAAAAGACGCCCATCCGGTTGAGTAACTCTATAAAACGGGTTTTTATTTGAGGCTGGCCAATCAGCTGGACCCACCTTCACCTTGGCCGTCCTGCGTGGTTCAAGAGCAAACACAAGTGTTCATGATATGACGCAAAATAATTAGGAAACGCAGTGAATTTTACACGAGGGGTGTCTAGGTCATAGAAATGAATATAGTTCTATGGAGTAGGTACACCGAAGCTGAAGAGTAGACCGTAATTTTTGCCCGTTTTTGTTCAATCTGCGAAGGGCAAGTTAGCTAACCTTAATACGCTTCAGGCCGTTTTTTTGCGTTATCTAGATGTAAAATCATTATATGATTAAATTAAATCATTAAATTAAATGATTTTAATTTTGTCGACAACCTTCAAGTAATTGACAAGAATTATTCTTGTCAGACAACACAAGGAATTCACTTAGCTATCCATAGTTCTGGGAGAGTGAAATGATGTGAACATGGCTGTTCGTGCGTAAATGAGAATAATTCTCATAATAATTATACTCCATTGGGTCAATCCTCACAATTATTGTGAGGATTGACCCAATGGAGTATAATGTGTCGGAGTTTTATTGGGATTAGGGTCAAGAAGCGGGAAAACTACTTCGTCTGCCGAGCTTTTGAGCAAGGAAGGATATGGGTCATGGTGAAAAGCTGGAAACTACATCCTACTCAGCTATTCTGCATTGTAAATATTTTTACGTTTGTATAGTGTTTTTAAAGTTGTTTAAATTTTTAGAATGAAAATAACGTTACTTATGTCTGATGAAGTTGAACATTTTTCCGTTTTTAAATTGTTTCTTGCTTTTAAAATGTATTTACTGTAACATACTATTAATGTGGCTAATCTGGTTAATAAGTCTGTGATATTTTTTTATGTTTTGTTGGCAAAATAGTTCCTTACTAGTTCCAGATGTGTAGGTTCCTCCTTCTGTTATTCTTCAATTTAAATTAAATTTTATACTTAGTGTAGTATAAGCCGGTGCTCTATAATAGAATAATTCCTCACCCTCTTTTAAAATAGACCGTATTTTTAATCACTCTATGAACACCGACCAAGTAGGTATCTTCTTCCCGCATCATGATATTTTTGATGAGCTAATCTCAGTTAATTAAATTATTTAAAGTTAATTAAATTAATTAAGTAAACAAATTTTGTTTACCTTGCCAAACATTTTTCTTCTCTCTGGTGTTTTAGTTGAGGATAGTCTGAAATTTCATCTCCCTCCCTCTCTCTCTCTCTCTCTCTCATCTCTCTCATCTCTCTCATCTCTCTCATCTCTCTCATCTCTCTCATCTCTCTCATCTCTCTCATCTCTCTCATCTCTCTCATCTCTCTCATCTCTCTCATCTCTCTCATCTCTCTCATCTCTCTCATCTCTCTCATCTCTCTCATCTCTCTCATCTCTCTCATCTCTCTCATCTCTCTCATCTCTCTCATCTCTCTCATCTCTCTCATCTCTCTCATCTCTCTCATCTCTCTCATCTCTCTCATCTCTCTCATCTCTCTCATCTCTCTCATCTCTCTCATCTCTCTCATCTCTCTCATCTCTCTCATCTCTCTCATCTCTCTCATCTCTCTCATCTCTCTCATCTCTCTCATCTCTCTATACATATTATGGGATACATACCTACACGGTTAATATCATTATGTAAGCCTCACAGTGAAATCGGATCGGAAACGGGGGTCCGGACCCCAAAAAATGGGTTCTTCGTTCAAAATACTTCGTAAACAGGGGGTTTTAACCGATGGGTCCCGTTCCTCCCTAATGGTATCCCATGCCTCCCATGTCCGATGCCTCCCATTCCCGATGTCTATAATATAGACAATAGTCTTATTAAGACTATTTGAATTGGCATCTAGGTTTTTTCCACCATCGCGAACATCTTCAGAACACGACGAGGCCAACAACCTCAAGCCCTACAGTGCATTCGAACAATACGCTATTAAATAAATTTTTTGGCGAGGCTGATCTAATAACAAAAGGATCTCAAATCATGTCAAAACGATAACCTCAATTACCTTTGAAAGGTGATGTAGTTCCAAACTCAAACTCAACCATCGGGGACGCGTTTTATGACGATCGTTCGAACATTGTTGTCTAGTTTTAGTGATGCCTTGGTTGTAAAGATGAGGTAGAAATTGGTCATTTACGGGTTGACCACGGAATGGAATTCTAGAATACATTCTATTCCGTGCGGGCTGACTAAATCGGCTGAGTCCCGTCCGTTTATCACGGGTAGGTACGATTTTTTGGACGGGGCATGACGGAGAAATCGAAGAACACACGGGAAAATAAACTATGCACCAAAACTAAATAAACTGGCTAAAAAAAACTGGCAAACACGCAAGACAACAAGAAAGATAATCTTATGTACCTACGAATGAAACGGAATTACAGAGTCCTACCTACATCTGAAGCACAGAGTAACCACAGAGTAGGTAACAGAGAACAAAGATCTGAAGTAAACAATCTTCCCAATAATATTGTTGTTGGGAAACAATTAAATGTCCTGTAAATAGTTATGCAGATGTTTGTATCTTCCATACAAATGCTCTGAAATGGAAAAGAAAATCCCGAAATCTCAGCAGCGCCGCGCTGGTCGGGTCGCGTAGCTATTATCAGTGATATCTCAGTTCGGCAGCCGAACTTCGGCTTTTAGAAAAAGCCTTTTTCTCATCGTTTGGAACCTCTAGATTTCTGTTTTTGTTTTTTTTACGTGTTTGTTGATTCAACGAGAAGAAATGAAGCGACTTTCAAACCAAACTATGACAATGGGAAGAAGACGTGAGACGTGAAAGGTAGGAACATCCTATGAAATAAGGTATTAATTTCCCTCCAACTAATCCTATAATGTTGTTGTCATCCGATCGTAATTATGCTTGGATTATTACATCCTATGAAATAAGGTATTAATTTATCTCCAACTAATCCTAATAATGTAGTGGTCACCCGATCGTAATTATGCTAGGATTATTTATCTACCTATACCTCTTGCTGAACATCTTGTAAAAATTTCAGCACGATTGGTTGAGAACTTGGGTAGTTAGAGGTTCCAAACGGAGACCCCTTTTTCATGTCAAAAACGAAGGACGGGTTTGGCGCGCTTGGGTCCCCTTAAATTGCTTAGGATGCCAGGACACAGAATTCCTAAAGCTTGCTATCTACGACTTCGAGCGCTGTGTGCCTCCGCAGGCGGGGAAAAGGAAAAGTTCAATTGGACCTTCCAACTGAGGCGACTCCTCACGGAGCTGGGCTTCGATCAGCTCTGGGTGGAGGGCACAGAGTAACAGAGAGGGTGACCTGGCAATCATCGAGAGGAAGGCAGACGAGATAATGCGTAAGTATTGCGAAGTGAGGCAAAAAGAGGAATCTAGGTACGCGAGAATTGTGAATTCATCGTATTCGTTCATTTACAAAGACCCAACAACAACGTCTACCGCTTACCTACCTGAGGAAAGTTTTCCCACTTTGGAAAAAACGACTTCTGAACTCCGTACACTAGGTAGAGAGCGCTTATATTTCCTGCTCAACGGATGCAGCCTCGCCTGGGAAACATTGCAGCCTTGTGAACGTTGCGACCAAGCAACAGATGACAACCTCTACCACTTCTTATTATTATTATTGGAGTGCCCGACATACCTGCAACCTCGATTGAACTAGGTACTTGAGGGACCAACTCCATCATTCAAGGGAAACCCTGCAAAACTTCATTGGCAATTTGGAAGGACCATCCACATTAAACGCTCTGTGCTATTTCATGGCGGCAGCTCTGAAATAGCACATCGAGGCATTAACACATAACGAATGGCATTTATCGACTTTGAAAAAGCCGTTGACTCGGTTCATAGGGATGTGATGAGGAGCATCCTTGAGAAGTGTGGCATTCCTCCCAAGATCTAATCTAAGGAATTATCAAGGCCACGTACTAATGCCATGAAGGATCGCTTTCCGACTCCATTAGTATACGTTATCAAGTTTACATTAGTTACATAATATGTGACTACATACATTGACTATGTACATTGTACAGTGATGCCAGACAACTTGCTTCGGAACCGGGTCTAGATTCCAATTGGAATTTTAAAACCGAAATGTCCGTCCGACGTCAGGGCCGCGGCCAAACGCGTTTTGGGCAGTAGGAATTTTTGTTTAAATCTGAAATTTGGACAAAATACTTGGTTTACCATCTAGTTGTGCCCGCAAGGTTTTCTGCCCGATCACCCAAACCCGTGGGGTGCTATGGGGCTAAAATGGGGCTACGGGAGGGTTTTTTTTAAGGCTTTTGGCTATGGGATCGTGTCAGTTGTCGTTTTCGAAGTATTTTTGGACATAGAATCCATTTTTTGGGGTCCCGGAACGATCCGATTTCACTGTGGGGATCTACAGGGCTTTCATGGGGCTACAAATGGGATATTTGAAAGATCCCAGGAGGTCAAATATTTTCCAAGTAGAAAACAAAACAAAATTTGAAAAAAAAAGAAGATTTTTTTGAAAAATAAAAATCCAAAAAAAATTTAAGTTTTTTTTAATTTGTTTCATTTGCAGTGTTAAATTTCTGCACAAGTAACCTATATCAAAGAATAATAAACCCTTGTGTAACATGTGCAGCGTTTTTTTAAAGAAGGCCTGAGGGTGGGTGTTCTCGTTTCTCCGCTAAGTCCCTATAAAAACACCCCGGAGTAGTAGATTCTCCGTGACAATATTATCTTGAGGGGATCCAGTTGGGAGGGGAAGGTTTTCTGTTCAAAGAGGGGGAGAGGGAGGGGGGTTCAACCATTACTTCTACTGGAATTTCGGCAATTTCCTAATCACGCGAAACCCTCTGAAAGGCGACCGTAGATAAAAGATCCCAAAGGAAAACGGTTCAAAGGGAAACGTTTTTACATGAGAGCACGGAGCTTCCGAAAGAGTACCTATTGAAGAATTTTCAAGTACATTCTGAAGGGGATATTGGAGGAAGGTTTACACGTCAATGAGCCGTCGTTAGTCTCTATGAAGAGAAAATCTTGGTACATTTATCGGTGTCTTTGTCGTCAAAAGACGTGTGCACTCGAGCTCATTGATCACGTTCATGAGAATGCTCATTGATCTGAAACTCCAATTTGGAGGGTATTTATTTAGTTGAGCAGTTCTGGCCTCTTGAGATGTGTCGTCTTTGTGAACCGTCTTGGAACGTTTGCTCCGTTCAATTTACTGGCACCTCTACGGGCAGATAAAACACGAAACCAGCTTGTTCAGTTCACTTGATTCCACGCCCACCGCGTAACAGGTCTCAAAGGAAATTACCTTTTCCTGGAAGTATGGTATAGTGACAGCCAAAAACTGTGCAAACTTTAACAAGGGTTCATCACACTTTACAACAAATTATGCAAAAATTGATTCTATGTCAACAAAAATTATTTAAAAACATTTGAATGAGTTATTTTAGGAAGGTCCAAAACGGCGATTTTTTGGTTTATTGTTTTTGGAATAATACACCTACCTATGTAATCGCGACGAAGGTGGGAAATTCTGAACGGCCTCAAAATTTGACATTATAGGTAGGTTATCAAGAGGTTTAGATTCCAAAAACGAAATGTCCGTCTGCCGTCCGAGCTGTTTCGGGCAGTAGGAAGTTTTCTTTTAATTGAAATTTTGATAAAATACTTGGTTTACTATCTAGTTCTGCCCGCAAGGTTTTCAGCCCGATCGCCCCAACCCGAGGGTCGCTATGGGGTTATGGGAGGGGTTTTTTTTTAAGGTTTTTGGCTGTGGGGTCGAGTAAAGTGTCGTTTTTTATGTAATTTTGGACGTAGACGTAAACAAATCACAGTAATTATTTAGGGATCAGTCGCGCTAACTAGGCCTCCCATAGTGACACTTCGAGAGATCCCAACGCGTGGGTCTGCTGCCCAGGCCTCTTTTGTCGACATTTCGACTAAGGCAGCCGTGGGGTCGTTATTTTAAGAGAACGGTCAATTGGCCAGGCGACCTTTGACGACACTTCGTCAAAGGTACCTAGCTGTAACTGCTGCTCCTGGTATAACTGCGAGTCCAAAGCGAATCAATATCTTCCACGACCCTCGTGTAAGGTATTGTCTTCCTCTCAGTTCCCTTCTAGAGATGCCGCATCTACAGCGGACCCTGATATATCACGTGAACCTGTAGTATGCGAGTCTCCCTATTCTGCGGGTTTTATTGTGTTTAACCATTTTGGTTCTCACAAGTGGGGCAGGAGCCGACCCCGCACTGCGCCCATCTGCGGATAAACACAGATTATAAGGTACGAAAGTCTTAGATAGTCTTGCTCCAGAGAGCAGTTCTGTGGAGCAAGAGTCTCCCTATTCTGTGGCTGCATCTTCCCTCAGTTCTGCAGATCACGACATTAACTCGTGTTATGCCCTGGATGGAAAAGTTTCCATACTACTCCCTCCTCCTCCCCCAAAACACCAGCGACGAGAACGAGAATCATGCCCCTGGATCTCCTCCAATCTCACAACACTCAAATTTAGTGAATCTAAATTCAAATTTAGAAATACAAGCTCTTGTAAGTACACATCCATCACCCACTGCACGGGGTGTTCTACTGGATATATACTAGAATTATATATATTCTAGTATATAATTATATATAGGTTTTCCAAGCTCAATTGAAAACTTTCCATTTCAATTTAAGAATTTTCTCTCTTTTTTTTCACCAGAAAATTCTCAAATTGAAATGGAAAGTTTTCAATTCAGCTAAGAAAATTTTCAATTCGGTTTGGAAAATTCTCATTTCATTTTGGGCAATTCTCAATAATTGAGCTTGGAAAGCCTATATTAGCTATTAGAATTCCGTAAAAGATACAATATTATTGCATTCCGTAAAGGCTAATCATTGACCTTGATCCTTGATCTAAGGTATCTTAGAAACTTGTTCCTTATCCAAAATCTAGGAGAGCTTAATCGTTGAATTAGCTATCCTGTCGTCCGTGATGCTTCATGTAGTATTCCTTGAACATCATTTGAGTGCCTGACGTGCAACATTCAAGTTAATTCCACTCTCTTATTGGCTTCTCAAACCGGTGGCAATTCCACGACATTGATTGGCTTTTCATATCATTAGGCCTAACTAATTCCGAAAAGACCGTTTAAAAAGCCCATCTCTTTCATAAACTAAGTACTAGTATAATAATATTATATAATACTATTTTGTATATAGTAAGCAGGTATAATATACCTACTTATATACCATTATTATATTATTATTACCATTATTATGTACCTATCAGTATAATAATAGGTATATATTATGGTAATAATTATTACCATTATTATGTATTATATAACATTATTATAAGTATATTATTCTAGTCATTGCCATTATGACAGTGATTGCCTATCACTGATAGTCTTATCAAACTGTTGTCGATTCTACAGCTGTGATTGGCAGATTGAAGAGGCAATTACTGATATGGAATTGTTATATATAACGTATTATTTTGATACGATCGCGGTACTCCATTTCGCGAGAAGCAATCATTAACTTATTAATAAAAAGAGAAGAGATAACTTTTTAATCATGAAGATAAAAAGCCGCCTGATGGTGATGGATCCACAGCTGGGATTGGTCGGGATTAAAATTTAATCTCAGCCCTAAGATTTAATATAAGTTCTAACCATTATTTAAATCCAACCTCGAGGTTGGATAGTAGTACATGTTAATAATCAAATTGATCAATTTGATTATTAACATGTACTACAATGTAGTACATGTTAATAATGACATGTCATGTCATGTAGTAATCAAATTTTATTCTCCAAATTTCGGAGAATTATGAACGAAAAAGGGGCGTCTCCAGCAGCCCTCAAAGGCTCAATTGCTGCGCCTCCGAATTCATAAGACGACTTCCGGAACTAGCGAAATGAAGAAATGCATAATACAAGGGTTGTTTCTTTACATCGTCAGGATGTTTTTGAGCCACTTTTATACCGCCTGGAACGACCCGACGGTGGAGGAAATGATCTCCTTTTCCAGGAGTTCTTTTCTTTTCCATAGAAGGAAACTGGCGAACTGTTATTAGGGCGGATATGAGCTGGCAAAGCGGTTTTTAAGGTCAGACAACGTCACCAACGTTCATAAACTTCAATATTCGACCTAAAAAAGATAAGATACTTTAAAATTTAGCGAGTGTAATTTCTTAGGTTAAAATAAGTACTAATTTTCTTTTCTGGGAAAAAAGGGAACCCATCAGTTTTTTGCGAAAAGGAACGCATTAGTGTAAGATTTTAGGGATTTTGTGTGAGGGTGTGAGGGTGTGTGTGTGTGTGTGGGTTCGTTGAAACGTTGGATCGGGCGGTTCAGGTTGAAGGGGCTTTTAGTTGTTGATGATAAATAATAACCCGAAGTGAGTGGACGCCCACTTGAGATATCATCCTCCACCTGGACGTATTTAATGAGCCTTCTGTCGAGAGATTATGTTGAAATTTTTCTAGCGGCAAAAGTCGGAGAGACGAAATAACAAGATATCTAAATATAAAAAGTATTGGGGGCAGTAGTTATGAATTGGGGTTCATATTTAGAATTCAGGCACTTCAAGATTCATTGGTAGGATTTACAGAGGAGTGACATATCATTACTACTGTGTATACATACATTAAATGAGAATAACAATAATTATTATTATTATGATAAACGCGAATGAGGTGTCGTTTTCGAGGTAATTTTTGACGTAGAAACCATTTCCGGGGGTCCCAGACCGGTTCGATCTCACCGTGGGGATTTATGGGGCTTCTTCTGGACTACGGGGGTATACAAGGACTTGAGCAAGAGAGTCAAAAGAGGTGCTATCGTCGATGTATTTTTGGACGTAGGATCCAATTTTTGGGATCTCAGACCAATCCTACAATTATTGTAGGATTGGTCTGAGATCCCAAAAATTGGATTATACTACAGGGTGCGGCAGAGAAACTTGCTGATTCAAATTGGTCGCCATGAGCGAGGCGTGGCCAGAATTCTTTAAAGCGGTGGGGTCGTAAAGTTTTGTCGTAAACCCCACAAACCAATCAAGGCTTGATGATCAAGCATTGGACAAAGGAGCAGTGTGTATAGGTACCCACTACATTTCTACTTGACCTTACGAATTAGCAAGTTTCTCTGCTACACCCTGTATCAAGGTGGGGTTGTATGGGGTTGCAAATGGGGCTAAAATGGTTCTTTGGAGGACTTCGGCCAGGAAGTCAATGAGGGATTGGAAGTAATTTTGGACAATCAATGTTTCATGAATGTCTCATTATGTGTGGATTTTAAAAATTAAATGTCCGTCCACCGCCCGAGCCGATTTGGGGAGTATGAATTATTTGAAAATATGCCAAAATATTGCAAAATACGGCAAAATATGGCAAAATAGTCGGTTCTTCATCTAGTCATGTCCGCAAGGTTTTCAGCCCGATCGCTCAAACCCATGGGGTTCTGTGGCGCTAAAAAGAACCATAAGAAACGTTTTCGGTTATGGGGCCGGGTTAGGTGTCGTTTTCGAAACAATTTCTGGGGTCCTTTGTCTGTTCTACCGCCGTAAACCTATTGCAAAATTAAATTTTTCCACAATTTTAAAAATCTAGTAAACCAACGAAACGAAACGAAACAAGGGAATTTCACCCTGAATTTTCGTCCGACTGGCTGCTGCGTCGGTAAATGTGTAAGTTTTTACGTTGTTTTTTTTTTCTTCTTCTTCCTAAGGCCAGGCCCTTTGATGGGATTAAATTTGCTTACACCACGCTGTGTTTATTATATGAGAAAATTCACAATGCTCCGGATATTTCCCCAGTACATTATAATTTCTGGAAAATGTCCTCCGCCCGCTTAACTCAGCGCAGTTCTTGATGGGCGTGGTAATTGCACATTCCGGACTCAGGTTTAATCACGTTTCGACGATGCTTCTTCGTAAGGGAGAATAAAACCAGGCTGGAAAGGAATGTGAAGATGTCGGCGGACCACGTATAGAGATATACGTAGGTATATCTCAGTTGGAACAATATCTTTTCCGAAGTAATATCATTCGCGAAAACCTCCATTTTACCCAACAACCGCTGAAAGCCAACTCCTGTCCAAATTGGATTAAGGAAGTCGGAGGATGTACCCCGAAGCTCATATATGTATTTATATCCCACTAAATCACAATACCGTCAACTACAGGAGGGGATTTCTCCTTACAAGTTCACGGCCCACCGAACGCCAGATGTGGCTCAACGCCAAAAGTTCATTCCTGGTCGGTTTCAGGGCGGACAGTAATCCTCGTTATGTCCCTGATAGAAAATATTCTCTTCGATGAACCTCCGGAAGAAAATCCTTTAAGAAAATATCGACGGCGTGGGCTCTATTCTTACGTAAACACGCGCCAATTCCCTCTCGTCCCATTTACGAGGACGTTTTTACGGCGACGTGGGATGAGGTTACTAATGGATATTACAGTTGGACTCGGATGAGGTTTTCTGTCGCCGAAATTAACAGGACCAACTCTACAGTAGAATTCGATCCTTCCAGCTTTTGACTCCAAACGACTTCACCAATGGATTCATCGTGAAAAATACTGACAGGAGCCGCCATAACCTCATTTTTCAACAATTCGGATATGATGTTCTTTGATTCTAGTCTCAATTTTCCTTAGTGAGGCAGTAAAGCTGGGGAGCTCGGGGGAACTCCCTGGAATGAAGGTCGAACTTTTTTTAAAGATACCAGAACGGACTTGATTTCAACTTCACAAGAAGTCCGGGTTTGAAAAAACTGGTGCCTGCCACATCCTGGTGCCTCCCCTCTAAAGGAAAAAAAAAGCTCGATTTATTCTCTCGACGAGTTCATTATAACTTGATGTAAAAAATGAAAATCTACGCGGGTGCCTCTTGCTGTTTTATGGGTTTGGCAGTCGTTTGACGGGATCAATTCGTGTCAGAGCTCCTCAGATACAGTAAAATCACCTTGTAAACCCATCCATAAAAAATACCGCTTTTACGGCGAAACGACTCAGATATCAGGGCGATTAACGCTTGTCTACTATATTAAAGCTACAGCCCGAGGAGGATGCTCACCTAAATTCTGAGCCACTTGTAGATGTCAGAAAAGTCTGAAATTGGTCTCAAAAAATTCAGCTTGGCGAGCATAGTACGAGAAACGTCTGACACCACCAAAAACGTGCTCCCCGTGGCGTATCAGTTGCTACAACATTTAATGTGGTCCATAAAAGGCTGGAGCAGTTGACAGGATGATGGGATGGTGGCGGGCCAAGGGGTGTATGACGCGGCTGCTCCCCCCTCCCCTTCATCTTCGTCCAAGACCCAATTATTACTTTTAAAAAAAACACTACCCAACACTGGGAAAGTGAGTAGAAGGGGTCTGAGGCCATGTGGGACAGGTCGGGGGTTGGCTTGCTTTAGCCAGCAGGGGGTGGCCCCCTAGTCTACTATTTTTGAGCTCCAGCCCTAGGAGGATGACTGAGGAGAACGAGGAGGAGATCCATTTTTATTCTAGGGCACTCCCCAGATGTCCGAAAAATATGAAATTGGCCTTAAAAAAATTCAGCTCGGGGAGTAGATTACGAGAAAACTCTGAAACCACCAAAAAGTTGCTCCATGTGGATTATCGAAACTCCAAAAGTAAAGGAAAACAGGATTTCAAACCTTTTTTTATTTTATTTGAAAACAATACCTACCTACTAAGAATTATTTTTGGCGAGTAGATGATGAGCAAAATCTGAAACCACCAAAAAGTTGCTCCATGTGGCGTATCAGTTGCTCCAAAACTGGTCAACTGTACCTATACTAGGGGCTGGAGCAGTTGACAGGATGTCGGGATGGCAGTGGGCGGAGGGGTGTCCACATCCAGACAGTTTACAGTCCTAACCAGACGCGTTCCAACGCTTGGGAGATTGTTTTTACTATCCTTAGTTCAAACCTGCCGTGCCCGCCTGAAGAGTGTGAGACCTGGGTTCGAATCCCTCTCAGAGTGGGAAATGTAATGTTTCCCGTGGCCCTACGATTCTGGAGCAAGTAAACCTAAATAATTTCCAAGACATTAGATTCGATTTTATTGCCGAAAATGTGTCAAACTTTGCCACTCCAGGAGTTTGACACATTTTCGGCAATAAAAAAGTTTAGCAACGATTTTGGGGCAGAGCGCAATGTCGAGGCCTGTAAACCCGTTGTGCTACCTACCTTTTGGAGTTTACTATATTAGGAGGTCTGTGCCCTTGAAGAGGTTCAATAACCCTCTTACCTGGTGTAGGGCCAGTATCTCTCCCTCGTCCACTGATCTTAGAGCAAGATACCTTTCAAAATTTGCGCCCCAGGGCCTCACAGTCGAAGAGTTATAACTATAAATAGTTGAGGTTACTAATCCCTCACTATGGGTGATGGATCAATTCGTTTAAGTGTGTTTCTAAGATCGTATAATAAGACGAACTAATTAAATTAATTATTATTAATTTAGTTTCATGGGCTCAGAGGGTTCTCCTTCCAAAATTCCATCGATCTCGCCTGTTTGGCTGGAATTAACGAAGTAAGTTCTCCCCGTTTTCTTGTAAGCAAATGCACTATTTAAATGGTGGAAAATGTTGAGTTTTCATTGTTTCGTCTTCAAAATAAAATGTGGTGGAAACTCTACTCCGAACCCCGTTTATCTTTACCCCAGTATAGCAAGGTGGAGTAAAGTTAGACGCACCCTTTTTTCACCTAAAAATTTGATTTTAACGACGTTCGGTGGTTTGGTGTGTTTCAGAAGAGTCCAGGGTGGGGCGGAATGTGAAGAAAAAGCTGGGGGCCCGGCCGGGAGGATTTTAATGAAATTTACTTGATTCATTTTACTTCCACTTGATTCAATTACTTGAATCGTTTACTAGCTCATATACTTCTATTCAATTATGATATTTAAATAGGTATATCCGGCATTTCGGGTGTTTCCGATTTTTTTTTTTAAGCGTTTATTGTCAGTTTTTCTGATCTTTTTATTCTAATTTTAAGTCAAATTGTACTGGACAAGAGTGTTTTTTACCGGAAGACTGATTTTGTGAAGAAAAAAAAATGATTTGGAATGATAGAAGCTCTAGCAAAATCTATGATAATGAGTTTTGAGAAGAAAAAAAACCACTTCTCTTTCGCATTAAATGTATGTAAGTAATTATACATTTTATAAAGGGTTTTTACACGTAAAATATATTTAGTTTATGTTGTTGGAAACTTGTTGAGGGTCAGTCAAATAAGAAGAGATTGTTTTGCCGACGTTTCAAGAGATATATTCTCCTATCATCAGGGCCTAATGAAATGAACAAAACACGAATTTACACTTTGAATTTAACAATTGATGAAACTACATGATAAATTTACAAAATTTAAAAAATTTACTTACAAGTGCAGGAAAAAGGGCAGCACAAGATGTGAGCCGTCGCTGTCGTACAAATATACTAAATAATATGTAGGATGCAGACATACAGAAGGAACTGACAATTTTCGATGGTGGGGGTTGATTTTTTTTTTTTTTTTTTTACCACTTTCTAAAGGAAAAAAAAAAAAATCAACCCCCACCATCGAAAATTGTCAGTTCCTTCTGTATGTCTGCATCCTACATATTATTTAGTATATTTGTACGACAGCGACGGCTCACATCGTGTGCTGCCCTTTTTCCTGCACTTGTAAGTAAATTTTTTAAATTTTGTAAATTTATCATGTAGTTTCATCAATTGTTAAATTCAAAGTGTAAATTCGTGTTTTGTTCATTTCATTAGGCCCTGATGATAGGAGAATATATCTCTTGAAACGTCGGCAAAACAATCTCGTCTTATTTGACTGACCCTCAACAAGTTTCCAACAACATTAATTGAAACGGTCAACATCACCATCAACTATTTAGTTTATATTTTAAATGCATTTAAAATATAAATATTTGGATATTTGGTACAATCTTTTCATCGGGAGTGCCTAATATTACCTCACGATTGTTTTTAACGTTTTTTTCTGTGGATTTTTCTTGGTGGTGTAAAGTTCGCCAACTGGGAGATAACATTGCCCCAAACTTTATCAAAATAATAAAAAATATGAAGAAAAATTAAAAGGGTATACATTTTTATATCTTTTATAATTAAATGAATTAAATGAAAAGGTTTAATTGTAAAAGCCTTCCGGCGATACAAGGGTATATCTTTTATATACATTTTATATCTGATCATCATAGACATGTTCTACAGGTCATAGACAATAGGATTTTACCTGGGAAAACCATTTACAAATTTTTATATCACGGAAATTGACTTTTTTCGAAAAAGTATGCAAATTCTTCTTCGTCGCAAAATGAACCAGCTTTTTCTTGAAACGGGTTTTCAATGAAACAGTTAAATGAAACAAATACATGAAACAGTAACATGAAATAATTTTTTTCACGAAACAGATTTTTTTTTTTACGAAACAAAATTTATGTGTCACCTGTGAAATTGGGAAGATGTGGGTTAGGCAGTGTTACTTCAGAAGTTGTAACCTACTACGACAAACAAATGAAAGAAAAAAAATCGTTCAGTTGTTTTTGCACATCCGTGCCTATTCAAATTCTTTTTCAGATCAATAATTCAATCAATAATCTCTATTCGAACTGCTATTCCGCGAGACAATTTAATTTCTGCGTCATTACAGGAACAGCCCTTAAACAGCCCTTTTGTCAGAATTTGTCCAATATCGTCGTTCTTTCGTTGTGCCAAGCTTCCATCTAAACCAGGGGGTGATATAAGTTCATAACGGGACAATGGGGAACTTGAGAACCCTCATTTATTACATTTCGTCGGCACGTGCTGATAATGGTCCCCATCCTGCAATTTCGAGTCCCACAAAGCTAAGTTTGATAAGTCTTACGACCTCAAAGTCCTCGAAATCGAACGATGGAAAAGAACAATGAACGCAGTTGTATAGAGACTGCAGTCTCTACTTACAACTCCATGGAGTTGGCACATTTTGATGTGATTCCACGCATGTTGGAGATAGTCGGTGTAATAATTACAATAATTGTAATTATTGTAATTCTTCACAATAATTATTATTGTGAAGAACATCCCCTCGTGACTCATGAGTCGTGAGGCGTTTCAATAGTCGCACAAGGCGCGACACCTGGTAAGCACCTCGTCGCACCGGTAGCGTATATCATATAATATATGATATATTATGATTATTAGCGTATATATACGCTAATGGTGCAATATACCATAATGGTGCAATTACAAATTTACCAAAAGGAATGTACCTTTTCAGTTGCTTTTACCTTGTCCTGCTTGGTTAAGGGAACAAATAAGGAACACAGACACTGACAATTTACTACGAAAATAGATATGATATATCTATGAATGTTATTCAAAAATATGTACAAAAGGAAATATAAAAATAGATACAGAATATTTGGAAAGATATATAAAAAGGAATGCAATACCTATGCTCACTCAGATACCTTTCTGACTCATGTTAGTCAAGTAGCAAAAGATACTGGTAAGTATAGGAAGGAATGAGAAATTTTCGCTCCGGTGAACCGCACAAAACCGAATATCAGGATGTTCCAACTCGTCGTCTGCTGCAGTGCCGCTCATATGTCGATGGATTCGTTCAATTGGAAATCAGGCGATCGGTTCAACAGGGTTGACTTTCCCCGCAGGGCGTTTATAAAAGGAAAATGTGCTGTACATACATGGTATAAATACCATGTATGTACAGCACATTTTCCTGTTTTCTTTGGCTGATGCTGGTGTTTTTTTTTTTTTTTTGTAACGTCAACTCGTTGCTTGAAACAAACCCTTTTTCTTTGTTATTTTTGGCTGCGCCCGCCGACTTGAAACGCATAGAAACGACCGCCTTAGCTCTAATTCCATCGTCATAAATTTCGTGTCATTTTCAGTCGCCAAATTAATGGGAACCAGCTCGAGAGGATTGTTAATAGGAGAAGCCCGGGGGCTAAACTAAATAATGTATCGTCAAACTGAGAAGACAACCACAACTTCACAGTAGTCGGATTTCAGAGGTTATTTTGTCGGACTGACGGGAGTTGCCATCATCAAAGGACCTTTTTCCAAGTTCACGTTTGCATTACCAGACAATAAACGCCAAAGGACCTAGAAATTTCCAACCTCAGCCCCAGCGTTGCGTGAGAGGTTTTGTATTTGCTAAAACTTGTTCTGGTGTTCATTTACTGGTACACTCACCTTCCGAAAAACGACTACAGACTCTTTCGGACTCCCTTATTCAGAGCTTCCACAGACACAAACACACTTCCCACGGAACAGCTTCCGAAACTTTGCGAGCCAAGGCTGATCTCCTCAAATGCGAAAGATTCTATCATACATAGTTTACGGTTTAAATAATAATATTATTTTACATATTATGTAGATGTTTCAAGATGTCTAGATTCCAAAAACGAAATGGCCGTCCGCTGCACAAAGGGGCCGAACGGCCATGTTTTGGAGAAAAAAACCTCTAAAAACCTTCATGCTTGCAGCAAATTTGACGCTAATTACGAATCCCCCATGTACCTAAAATTGCTCCTAATTCTTTTTTTTTTTTTTTTTTTTTTTTTTCAAAAACCACGTTTTTCAGTATCTTTTTCAGCGTGGAAGCCAAACATGGATTCTCACGAAGTTTGAACACGAAGAAAAGTTGTAGAGCAACAAATTTTGCATCGATTGAACAATATTTAAAATTGCTACAAAAATAAGAGCGCGGTAGATGATTTCGATCTAACTCCCTTACGATCTCTGTTTGAACACCGTGAAATTGATGAATTCGATTGAACACCCTTAAATTGAAAAAAATCCTACAAAAATAAGGGAGTCCTAGGCAGATGATTCGTGTAGAAAAGCAACATTTCTGAGCAGCAAACTATCGCGCAATTAAAATTCGATTCCTGTCGAACAAAACCACTCGTTGGGTGATAGAAGTTCAAACGTGCGCTATGACCAGAGGGGCAGATGATTCTGGTTTAATTCATTGACTTAACATGTCTAGAGCGAGAAGAAACCATTCCCTGCTCGGAGCAAACCGGAGCTTTTTTTGTAGCTCTGCCGGTTCCCAAGGTTCACGGAAAACTTTTTCTCTCCCTGACACTGGTTAAAATTTTTATTTTTCTCAAGTCTGGCGGCTTCTTTGCATAGATGGGCAGAACACGAAGAACCCCCCCCCCCCTCCCTTACTTACCCTCATCAACGAGAAGTCGAATTCACTCCAAAAATTCTTTTTGTTTACTTTGAGCCCCAATTTACGTTCTGAAACTTGATTTTCGGGAAAAATCCCTGCTAAAACTGGATTCTGTGGCTAGTAGTACACTGTGAGAATGATGAGCCAGGTAATCGAAATCAGCATGCTGTGCGCCGTCCGAGCCGTTTTGGACAGTAGGAATTTATTTTAAATCTGAAATTTTTACAAAATACTCGGCTTACCATTATGTGGCGGCAAGGTTTTGAGCCCGATCGCCCCAACCCATGGGGCGCTGTGGGGCTAACATTGGGCTACGGGAGGGGTTTTCGAAGGATTTCATCTATGGGGTCGAGTTAGGTAACGCTTTCGAAGTCTTTTTAGACGTAGAATCTATTTTTTGGAGTCCCAGAACGATCCGATTTCACAGTGGGGGTCTATGGAGCTTTCATTGTGCTACAAATGGGATTTTTGAAGGATCCCTGGTGGTTTTTTCGAGGTCCCACATCTATTCAAACATTGTACAGAAAAACTTTCTTTTTTTTTTCTTTTCTTTTTTTTTCAAAAATATATTCTCAAAAACGCAGAATTAATTTTTGAACAATTCCCCTACCTATATCCCCGTGATACCCGTGTGTAGGTAAAATTGGCAGCTTTTTGTGTTCATCGATGCCTGAATATTAGCCTGAGTTGAATTTCGTCGACGAGCGCACAATTTTGGCTCGTTTGCCTATCACGTGCATCGTCGCTCGCACCGAAGTTGTTCTTCCCCTAGTAGAAATCTAGGAGAAATCTAAGCTGCTACTAAGCCGCGGTTATTTGCGTTGTCTCGTCACAATCACTTGATATTATTGCGGTTATTTGCGTTGTTTCGTCACAATCACTAAGTGATATCAAGTCTTGATATCAGGGGCGGATAGGCGGTTTTGACCGGCCCGGGCGATTCAATTTGACCGGCCCTACCTCACCCCCTCCACCACCACCACACACAGTTACATATCCAAAGACCTTACTTTTAATACCTAGGTGGACCTAATGCTTAGGTGAAAGAGAAAACTAACAGTGCCTATATTTAGAAAAAAAAAGTGGCGCTTGGTATGTGAATAAGTTAACTTATTTAACTACGTTTAAACGGGGGGAAGGGGATATGGTGATGGGAAGGGGAAGTGGACCTCACAATTGGGGTACAACCCAAGCGGGCCCTGAGGGGCGACTATTGGGAGTCTATCACAGAGTAACAGAGAACAAAATTTAATGCTATGGTCTATGCTCAACCAACTGTCATTCCCCCCCCCCCCCCCCCCCCCCCCAGGGCGCACTGGTCCCTGCAGTGGCCTTGTTGCCGCCGGGACTCTCAGGGCGGCCGCCGCAAAGGCCACAAACGCCCTGTAGCGGGATGGGCTGGACACGTACTTGCTCCAGTCCTCCTTCATACCGTCGGGGAACACCTCAGCCTCGAGGACAGCCCTTTCAGTCTCGAATGCCGGGCAGCTCCGAAGCAAGTGCCTCGCCGATCCCTCCGGGTCCGCACACCACACACAGCCGTCGGCCAGCGCCAGTCGGTGGAGGTTAGCGGGGTTCCCCCCTGTCGTGGCGCTCCCCGAATGTGGGGGGGGGGGGCTGCTGATAGCTCTAACGGGCTCATGCAGTTGCCACTTTTTAAAAAGTAAAAAAAAAATGCTCAAAACAACGTGGGCGGTGGACGGATATTTCAGTTTTGGAATCCACACATCTTGAAAGGTTCCTCTAATTACAAATTTTGAGGACGATCAAAATGTTTTACCCCTGTTGCAAATACCAAAATGTATTATTCCAAGAATACGGGATCACATAACGCTCGCACACAAAACGCATGCTGATGAGGGAGTAGGCACCAAGCAGTAGGCGTTGGCGAGGGGGCCCACAATGGCCCAAGCCCCCTGGCTCAGTGCACTGGCCAGACGCTCCTGCTTGCAAAGCCATCAACATGAGGATCTGCAGATTGTCTGTCACTCAGAGTTTGCCTCAGCCTTGTTTTGATAATTTTAAATTTTGAAAAACTCCTCCAACACTCAACTTGGGTCGTGGAAAGCCTTACCAAAAGTTTGTTGAAAATCAAAAAAACGTCTTGCATACGATGAGGCCATGAGGTTGTAATGTTTTAAAATCTTATTGCAAAAATTACGAATTTATTGAACTTGCAATCCATCCTACGAGGAACATAGCCAACCAGAATCTGATTCTTTTACGTCTGAGTTTTTCTTTTCTGTCTCGAGTACCTACTACTGTAGGTATACATTTTTTCTCCAGTTTCGACCGGCCCCTCAGGGCCGTCGGCCCTTCGGGCGATGCCCGATCGCCCGACCTGCCTATCCGCCCCTGCTTGATATATTGACTCCTGAGCCTGAACTTAGGTCCTAAAGCCACCATGGCACGATTTTTTCAAAACTTCGAAAGGCTGTCCAGGGAGTCGAGTTAGGTATCTTCATTCAAGTTGTATTGGTTTTGAAAGGGAAATCAATACACGGGAATCCGAAGCCGGTCCGAAGATAAATTGCGAATAGAAGAAAATATTATGGTAAGATAAAATCCGAAGAGAAGAAAAAAACTTCTTCGATTCACATAATAAATCAATCTCGGAAAATATGGGCGAAATAAATAAAGCTAATTTCCCTTAACGAGGGGTGATTAGCATTGCAAACCAATCAATCGTCCCCTTCCTGCAATTAGACCTGTTTTTATAGGACCAAATCGCAGTCGCAGGAAGAGCCGTATAACGACGGGTTAGGTCGAACGTTTAACGCCTTTTGGGCACGCGACGGGAGTTGAAATGGGAATCACAACAAATAGGATTTTAATTTAAGGATTTTTTTATTTAAGTATTTTATGTGGTGTCAGAAAATTTGCTAGGGAAAGCATTCACAAAGGGAATTTTAAGGTTATGCTAGACTTTTAGAAGTCTAGACTCATGCTAGACTTCTAGAAGCTTAAAATAATTTTAAGGTTCTTTAAAGTAAATTATTATGGTTACTAGGTACCGATAGTCTGTCAGCAATGACGTTGGGCTCCGAACCGGCTCCCCAGCGGCTGAAGCATGAACCTTCCTTTCTCTTATTAGGTGCGTTCGCAGAGTAAGTTCTGGCCATTCAGAATCGAATCAGATCTCGAACGCTTCCAGGAATTAAAACGGACAGAACTTCGGTGCCCCACCAACGGTCCCTACGAAGTTAACGCCACGAGATCACAGAACGCAGATAATCTGTCAGAAGGAAATGAATCGCGCGACTTAAAAAAAAAAAAAAAAAAAAAAAAAAATCAGAACTGCCCCGGAATCGATTTCGAACGAATCTGAACGAGTTCGGCGTTTGCAGAGAATCCGAACTAGAGTGTTTAATTCCTGGAAGCCGATGTACCCCCACCCTTGGCCCTTGCAAAAGGCCCTACTGCGCATGCGCCGAACGGTTCGGAATTTTCACAATTACACTGTGAACGCAGCTATTATGATGGTCTGAAATTAAGGTAAGTGTAGTTGTAATTGCCAACGGTAAACATCAGTGAAATCGATATGATAACCTGTAGAAGAGGCGTTTGGAAACTACTCCCTGGTGTGCCGTTTCAAAGGGATGAAATTGTAATATCCCACTTGAGATACCTACCAAAATTATGTAAAGACCGGGAGAGCGATGAGGATCGAGACTAATGATCAATCCGAGAGATCGACAAGCACGACGATTTATTGATAAAACTCAGCAACAGTGAAAATTATGACATGGACAGAAATCGAACTTAGCAGAACGTCTCCGACCTCCATAGAGGAGCAGGGACTTTTGAATCGACTCACTAACAGCCTAACATCCTTACTCTAGCTCAGCATGGAAGAAGCTCTCGATTATACAATTATATAGGGTTTTATACATATTACCAACACTACTAGCCTATCTCCAAGGATAGGAGATGGTTAATTTAGGGGGGCAAGGCGGAGTTAAGGGCGGTCATTACAACCTCAAGGGTGGAGGTAAATAAGGTAGAGCAGGGATTTTGAGTCGTGAGAGGGAGAAAAGTAGAATGTAAGTTGAGGGAAACCCAGGTTCAAGGGAAAAGAGGCTATTAGAATGTTTGCATAGGTTTCTTCTAATATAGTTGGGGTTGTATGACCAAGGGGCCAGGCGTGAGAAAGAACTATTTCAAAAGTTTGGATGTACCTAGGCGATAGCCTGTCTTAATAGGGATTTTATGACAAAGAGACCTGCCAGTCGACGCCAGACAAATATTCCTTAGAAATTGCAAAGATACGTACATTGAGCAGCCAGAAATGAGAAAAAAACACACTAGGAAATAGCGAGGGCAAAAGTGATGCCCGCGGATCATTAGTTCACGGAGATGTCGCCCAGTAGCGGAAAGTTTTACAGCCTCAATTTCCAGGAGATTCCAAGGAACCGTAAGTTTTCACCGCCCTTGCAGAAACTCGTTGTCGATGCATAAATATTTTTATTATACCGAAGAACGAAGCTAACCGGCTTTGATCATTATAAACGGCCGATCCTAATATATTCCGAATATATGCGGAACCGAGTGTACACGCAGGCTATTATTTGCTACTGATTCCTCGTTAATTTACAGACTAATCAGCAAAAGGAAGTGAGACTTGGAAATGAGCCAAAACCTTGGTATACCAATAGGTAGGTACCTGACCAAGTCGTGCCAATTAAATTTGAATTGAGGGTTAGACCAAGGCTGATTCCATTAAACCTAAACCGCTCGATCAAATTGTGGATAGTTAATAGTGTGATCTTGCAATAATTAGCAATTATTGCTCATTTCATTTCGGGCGTTAAACCAGCCGAGGATGGATTGGAAATTTGAGACCACGAAGTTCCTAGAGTTGGAAATTGGGAAGTGTGAAGTTAACTACACGTCAGAGTTACCGAAATCGAATTACTCCGTCGCAACTCGTTAGGAACTAGGAACGGCCATATTAGCTCAGCTGAAAGGTTTTCGAAAACTTGACGAGGTAAAATATTGATTAAGGGTCACACGATGAAGTGCCAGAAAGCAGTCCGTTGGAATCAAACCGTAAAATGAGCAAATCAAATGTGCCATAGCGTAGCTCCCAATCGGCAGACTCGTTTTCGTGCTGATAGAAAGTGAGTTAGGGAGGTATTGTGAAGGGGTTGATTGAATTACCATTCAGGCAATGACGAACGAGCCTGCTTGTTTGTTTGGGGAAAAGATGGAATCTAAGCCATCTTCAATCTCTAGCGGGCAGAATGGAAATGGGAGAAAAAATAAATAAATTGATTTTGAAACTCATAAAAGGGAGCTTTCTTGAGAGTTTTGGCACTCGCTTTCAGCGGAAGTCGTAAGGAGTGGGATTATCTGAGGGGAGCAAGGGGGGAGTTGACCAATCCACTACAAAAGAGAGCCGGGCACAGAGCTCTGGAAGTCAGATTACATTAAATGTAAGAAATTTTCTTCTCGATGACGACGTAAACGGATCTTGCAGGACCAACTCGTCAGCAGTATCGGGATCAGGATCAAAATAAAAGTTCCACTCTTTCGCCGAGCTTCCGAAAAGTGATATTTTCTTCTTCAGGGCTCAAAAAGAAGTCGATCCACCCAGTTCAGTGATATCAGTGAATCCGTGGCCATCAGTGCTCTGTGCCCTTCAATGGCATCAATGAAACATTGTCCATACGCCAGCGTTAATTGCCGCACGGAGCACTGATGGCCTCGGATTCACTGAAACACTGAAATTTATGGATCGACCTTTATCGTGTAAATGTCGCAAGCACATAGGTAAATCAGGCTTTTATGTAAATGACTAGACATTTAAATGTCTAGTCATTTACACGTAATTACGTAAGTTGTTCTACAAACTCGGTGTTTTTCTATCTTCCTATAGTGCCTATAGGCACTTACATAATTGCCTGATGGGGATTAGGCTGATAGTAACTATCAACTGTTGATCAAGTAGGTATCTTTAAAACTTTATCAAGTTTTTGTTCGTGTTCAGTGTCTCAAAAACCAAAATTTCTATCATTCAATAATTTATTCCTAAGTGAGGATTATCGGCATCACCTTTTCGTTCCAAGGCAGAACACAAGTCACTCGACTGGCTAGCAAACGACACCCGTTCACGTTTTCAAAGTGTGACGAGCTAAGCTTTTCTAGTTTAACCCATTGAAAGAGAGAGACAGAGGGAGAGTGAGCCTACCTAGTCAGGAGTTCAAGTTCTGGTGATAAAATCTTGAATAATTTCACTACATTTTTTTTGAACGTTTTCGGAAAAATATAAGGTTTTAATGCCTTTTGTTTTTACTTGCCATCCCCTTAATTTTACTGTTAGCGATCTCAAACAGCTAAAGGTACTACTGTTAGGAAGAGATTCGCATTTTCGGATTCAAACTCGTTTAGCAGCAATCATCCAAGTAAAGTGTTAAAAAAATGTGGTGTTTCCGAAGGTTTACCTATTCTAAGATCCTGCAAGATCATCATCGTGAAGAAACTTATTCCGACTTCAAGATTCAACGGGACAGCTCAAATATAGGTTTTCCAAGCTCAACTATTGAGAATTTTCCAAACCTAATTGACATATTTCCAAACTGAATTGAGAACTTTCCATTTCAATTTGAGAGTTACCTACTACTAACTACTACACCGAATACACAATCCTGAAGCGGACGGATTCGACTGTTTACTATATCTTTACGCCGAATGTTACCTGACTTCTCAAGCATAAATTCACCTGCAACAAAACCAAAGTTGAATTCAATTATTTATAAATACAAAATACTGGCAGTGTCCCTTCGCTATGGTCGCACACCAGGGGGACTCCCGAGGAGATGCGATGGGTGTGGGGAGGAACCTTTCGGGCTGACCCACGCCTTGAATTGCATGAAGGGGGGGCTGGTGAAAAGAGGTCACGACCAGCTGCGGGACTCTTGCGCCCAACTAGCAGAAAGTGCCTGGGGGGGAGTCTCCGTAGAGCCAGTTCTGCAAGAGGCAGATGGGGTATCCCCGGCCTTAGTGGCTGACTTCAAAGCCCGTGGAGTCTGGGAGAGGGAGAGACCGGCGTTTTTCGACGTCCGCATTATAAATGCTGACGCCGTCTCTTACTCTTCCCAGGACTGGGCCATTACAGCCAACAACGCAGCAAGAGCCAAGCACTCCAAGTATGACGCGGCTGCGGAAGACCTGAGGGGCTCCTTCACTCCACTGGTTGTGTCTTGCGATGGTGCCATGCACGTAGAGCTCGACTGCTATCTGAAGCGCCTGGCCCATGCGCTCGCCGAGAAATGGGATAAGCCGTATTCCGTGGTTTCCGGGTGGGTCAGGGTGAAGACCCAGTTAGCTCTCATCAGGGCTGTGGGCCTCCGGATCCGGAACACGCGCCGGCGGATTCGAACGCTCGGCACAGAAGATGGGGCGGGTGTGGTCCAGGTGAGCGGCGGCGAATAACGGTGGCGGCACCAAGAACACCAAGAACTCCCAGAACACCGGCGCCCGGATGGGCACAAGAGCATCTCCAACAACACCGAGGGATCTCCAGGCTCCCTGTTCCAGGCTTTTTCTGTTGGTTGCCGTTTCGTTGTTGTTGTTTCTTGTTTTTGTTTTTGTTTTCGTTTTTGTTGGGGTTCTCTTGGCGAGATCTACTCAGTATTATTAATAAAGGATTCATTCACCCCAGGATGTTGGGGAAAAAAAAAATACTGAAAGACTGAGATGGCTACGTTGTTATTTTTTACAAAATAACGGTTTTGAAAGGTTCTCAAGTTGGTATCACTTCTTTTTTTTTTTGGTGGGGTGAAGGAGAAAGTTAGGTAGTAGGTATCGATGTATTGATAAATTTTGGGCTATTATCTTACAATATGTCATTGATCTATCACCTATAGCCTATAGGTGATACATCAATGACTATTATAGTCATTGATGTAGTAATAGGTGTCATTGATGTGTGATAATAGGTCACTGTTCGATACCCCGATATAGGCTATAGGTCACTGTTCGATACCCATTCCCACCTTTGGGACGTACGAAGTTCATACCATGAACCACAATGATTGCTGTTAGCGGCAGAAATGCCGATGTCTCGATGAAATGGTTACTCTCACCATTAGCACGCAGTAACTAACGTGCACCTTGATTTCTACAAACTTCGATCAGCCTCCAGTGACGTTCCAGAACAAAAACGTTAATCTGCTCATTCGATCATTTCCACGAATCAGAATGGAGCTCAATTACACTAACCAGTCGTAGATTATCATTCCCAACTGTCATTATCCATTATCGGAATGGAGCTTTCAAAATCAATGAGCGATTACAGCTTGTAATTTGCGCTGAGGATCTAGTCCAAACAATACTTCGATCTCACGTATTATCCTAACTAAACAACTGAGTCAGTAATTGGAGACCAACCCTCAGGTAATTTCCACATTCTCAAAGGGTTTACTGGCTCACATTAAAAGGTTATTGTCCTAAATGTAGGCTTTAATTGATATCCCCTAATGCTGTTTTAATTCTAGTAAACAACTCACCACACACGTCTGCAGACCGTGCGGTGCCCAATCGAGCTCAAATCGTCTCAGCCGTGTAAACAAGAGAGAATTTCACTCAACTGCTTGCAAATCACCATCATTGCGATATTATTGGTAGGTAAATGTGACAGAGAATTTTCATCCTTTTTTCACACGGGTAATATCCGAGATATTATTACAGAGATATTACGAGCTTGTTTTAATAGGTTCTGACAACAGGAAGAGAATCGAGTGGCCTCTAGCTATTGTGGAAGATGTGATGGTTGGTAAAGACGGCAAGTGTCGAGTCGTAAGGCTCAGAAGTAGGGACGGCGAGTTGATCCGACCAATTCAGCGTGTCTACCCCCTGGAAGTATTCTCGTCTGAAGATCACAGCGCCCAAAGTCATCAGCCTGAGGTTAGGGAATCACCGACTGACATTTCTGACCCGGTGGACGAGGCGACTGCGCACCTCGAAGAAGAAGAAGATGAAATCGTTTGTCAGGACCATACTCCTGAAGGTGACTGCTGAATATCAGCATCCAGCCCTAAACATTCTCGAAAAGTGGAGAAGCGTTGTGGTCGTAGTAGTAATTCTGCCTCTAAAATTTAGTTCATTTTCTAAATTGCTCATCTAATAGACGAAATTGCTCGTCTGTTTTAAATTTCGTGTGTCCCATAGCTTGTTTATTCAGCATAATTTCGCCTTTAACTTTTGAATGTTTTTTCTAAATGTGATTGAAACTCGTAGTTTCAAGGTGGGAGAATGTGTGGTTATTTTAATTTTAAAAAGGAACAGGTTGTTAATATTTTAATTGTCCGAATCGAAAAGAAAAAAAAAAAAAAATTAGTAGGTACGTACCTCAGCCATTAGGCTGTTGTTGTTGTGCTTTAGCTCTTTTTTCGTATTGTCTCGCGGCGTTTTGTTCAAATTTTACGAATTTAATTAAAGGTGCTTTTCAGTTAAATTTAGCAACTTTTCAGGTTCCCGACACCCGGTTGGGCCCATGTTTTAGTCCGGAGTAAAGATTTTGGATATAAACGGACAATAATTCTAGCACTCTGAAATGTCATGAAATGTCTGGCAAGTCATAATTAAGTGGGGTAACCACTTCGACCAAGAGGGATTTGGGCGCAATGGAGCATACCCAAGTTTTCACACATTCTTCAAACATGAAGTTCTCTTAGAAGAATAACTTCACGTTAATTGTGCTGCAAACGTTGCTGATAAGTTGAATGGTTACCCGTTTTTTCAGCTCAATAATTATACAGTTGGCTCACCAGTTCTTTGAAGATAAAAAAAAGAGAACTCAGTCATGCGGGTAATAAGTGTTGCAATGACCCTAAGGCCACAACTCACTTCGCAGAGCAGCGACGAACGGCCTTTAATTGTAGTCTGATAACTACTGTAGGTAAGTAGTACTACTAACACACGCGCCGGAAAAATTCTGCACGCGGGCTGGGCACAGCGTTCCGCTCGGCCGCTTTTCGTCTGGAAATGAATTTGGGAAGTCCAGTAGAGCTACTGGAACAAGACTTGTTGAAACTTAGTGTTGAAAACTTTATTAACTCGTGTTCAACCCGTTGCTTAATTGACATAATATGGAAAAGGTAAATATTATTTACAAGGACTGTTCGAGCTATGTAAACATACTTGGGGGCTTCATAAGCGGAATTCCGCTTAAGTTAAGTTAACTGACTGGAAAAAGGGCGAAAAAACACGAGAAAAGTCGCCAATATTTCGAAAGTATGGACATGACCGGAAAAACGGAGGTCAGATTCGGGTTTAGCATCCCAAAAAACAAATAGATCGACGGTTTTCTTAAACCTGTGTAATCGAAGGAAATGAGCAGAAAAGCGTATCATAGTTAACTGACGTAAAGAATTTATAGGCCCCCAGCCCTAAGAAATATCAAAGAGCAATCAATACCTCTCGACAATGTGTAATTTACGGGCCTTTTTCTCAAGCCATGTCAAGGTGGATGAACTGCCTCCAAATGCGGCATGTTTTCATCAATCACCACGTTTGAGTCTCCTGCAGATCCGAATCGATGTACAAATGTGAAGTTGGCAACCGAAGCTGTTGCTCATTTAATTCCTTCTGACAGGCTGAATGAAGAGGGTCACTAATTCGGGACGATGTTCATTTTCAAGGAGACGACCAGAGCCGACTGAGATTATTTCCCTTCAGACTCCACCTATTTTATAGAATGTAAACCTAGTAGGCGAGAACCCGTTTTACTTCTTTTTTTTTTTTTTTTTTTTTTTTTTTTTTTTGCCCAATTTCTAAGCAACTTGATCGATATTGTAAACAGTATTAAACGTCGATTGAGGGGTAATTTCCATGAATAATTCATTATCACGTTCAAATGTGTAAGAATGGAGGGGGGGGGGGGGACCTAGGTGACATGTTAGGCTGTGGGAGGCTACAGATGGGGTTGATGAAGGGCTTCAGCCAGGGAGTCAAGTCAGGTGTCGTTTTCAGAGTAAGGACGTGAAATCATGGGGGTCCCACACTTGTTCGACAACAACATGGAGCTGTAGATGGATTTTGACGTAATCTAGGATTTTTTTTTTTTTTTTTTTTTTTTTTTGATGAATTGTTGGACTCTGGCGCTGCTATGGGGGAGGGGGGAGGGTGGATTGAGGACCAATTCCAAGTAAAAATTTTTAAATACCTACAAGTAATGAGGTAATAAGTTTATTACGCTGTCCTGTTAAAAGTAAATTATTAGGACCACATTAAGGGGTTCGACTATTATGCATAATAAACTTGCGCACATTCTAATCTGCAGCGTTTTGGTATAATATATTATTCTTTTAATATTATTATTCTTAATGCCTATTAATAAACGTCGCAGGTCGAAAATTCTGTTTGGCCTCAAAATTTGTTATTATACGTTTCAAGAGGTCTAGATTCCAAAAACGAAATGACCGTCCGCCGTCCGAGCCGTTTTGAGCAGTAGGAACTTTTTTAAAATCTGAAATTTTGACAAAATACTCGGTTTACCATCTAGTGGTGACCGCAAGGGTTTCAGTCCGATCGCACCAACCCGTGGAGCGCAATGGGGCTAAAATGAAGCTAAGGGAGGGATTTTTGCAGGTTTTCGGGTGTGGGGTTGAGTTAGTTGTCGTTTTCGAAGTATTTTTGGACGTAGAACTCATTTTTCGAGGTACCACATCTGTCCGAACATTGTACAGATTTTTTTTTCTTTTTTTCGAAACTATTTTTTATTGACACAAAATTAATTTACGCACAATAATTTACGCACAACAAGGGTTTATTATTCTTCGATGAAGGTTAATTATTAACCTTCATCGAAGAATAATAAAACCTTGTGTGAAATTTTCAGTTAAAAAAAAAATTTGATATGGATATCAAATCCATGGATCCATAGGAAGCTCCTGCCATTTGCCTGAACCACTCCTTATTTGCAACCCCAAGCCCCAGTAGTTTTCAACAACGATTTCATTCATTGAAATTCGTTCAAATTCAAGCAGAGGAGATTTAATAATAAGTTAAGAATCGGGCACAACGAGCACAACTCGGTAAACCGAGTATTTTGTCAAATTTTCTGATTTAAAAAAAAAAAATTTCTACTGCCCAAAACGGCTCGGACGGCGTACGGTCTTTTCGTTTTTGGAATCTAAACGATTTTGAAACGTACAATGTCAAATTTTGAGGCCGATCTGAATTTTCTACCTCCGTCGCGATTACTTAGCTGTATTATTGCAATGCAGTCAATAATACATCTAAATAATGTGCATATGCAGGAATAAACCAAAATGTTTAATATACCGTAAAGCAATTCACTTCGTTCTAAATTTTTGGATTATATACAATTTATTTATTTAATAAAACAAATTTAACGCAGGTAAATCTTACCATTGGCAGTTCAAATTCGGGCTCTGGTCGTTGATGGGCGTTTCACACACAATTCACCACAAAAACTGATTAGATTAAAAAATAATTCTCACTCACGAACCCGTCGGACGGTCCGACGTAAACACGCGAGTTTGGCCGGCGCGACTTTCTTTCCCCCCAAACGAACAGCAAGAAGGCAATCGGCGAACTGAACTAAGCGCTCAACCTGTTGGCAGGCCTCAGGATCCCCCCCCCCCCCCCCCCCCCCCCCCAATAATTCCACCCATAGAGACAAGCACGTTGAGGGAGCAAAGCAAATTTTTTTTTCAACAACTTTTTTTCCACAATTTTTCGTTTTTTACTCGAAAAATATTTGATCTCCTGGGATCCTTCAAAAATCCCATTTGTAGCCCCATGAAAGCCCTATAGATCGCCACAGTGAAATCGGATCGTTCCGGGACCCCAAAAAATGGATTCTACATTCTAAAATACTTCGAAAACGACACCTATCTCAATCCAATAGCAAAAAGCTTTCAAAAACCCCTCCCGTAGCCCCTTTTTAGCCCCATAGCGCCCCACGGGTTTCGGCGATCGGGCTGAAAACCTTGCGGGCACAACTAGATGGTAAACCATCTGGTATTTTATCAAAATTTCAGATTTTAAAATAAAATTCCTACTTCCCAAAACGGCCCGGACGGCGGACGGCGTACGGCGGACGGACATTTCGGATCTAGAATGTAGACCTCTTGAAACGGATAATGTCAAATTTTGAGGCCGATCGGAGTCGTAGATCTTCGTCGCGAAAACGTAGATGTATTATTCCAAGAATAATAAACCAAAACCCCGTCATCGACAGGTAGTGATGCGAAGAACCCCTTTACCTACTTATTGCAGACCCCCCACAACGCCGCACAGTGGGGCCGAATTGTTTTGGGAGGAAAAAAATGTTTTGGGGAAAAACGCTAAAAACCAGCATTTTTATAAGCAATTTGACGCTGATTACGAATAGACCCAGATTTTCATTTTGGTTTATTATTCTTGGAATAGGTAATACACTTATGTAATCGCGACGGAGGTCGAAAATTCTGATCGGCCTCAAAATTCGACATTAGGTATATAATGTCAAATTCCATATTATTATTATTGTCATGGATTTTTACGTTTCAAGATGTCGCCGAAAGCCGTCCGAGCCGTTTCGCTCAGTAGGAACTTTTCTAAAAATCTTAAAATGATGACAAATACTCGGTTATACCATCAAATGGTAGATTCTAGTTTGTCTACCTAGTTGTGCCCGCAATGTTTTTAGTCCAATATTGGACTGAAAACTCTGTGCGATATCGCCCAGGCGCTATGGTGCTACGGTAGGGGGTTTCAAGATTTTACCTAAAGGGAAAAAAAATCGGGTTTCCAAGTTTTTACTATAGTATACTATAGTATACTATAGTAAAAACTTGGAATGATACCTATAGGTATCATCGAATGCTGATTCTGACTGAACACCTAGCATAGCCATTTTTTTAATTTTTATTATCGCCACCTTTTAGCGTCATCGGCCCCCACTGTGTGTCGGCTAAACGATTGGTAGGTACTGCAAAGTACATCGATTCTTGTGGTAGTACAGCTGTGCCACATATGTGTATTTAGATCAAAGTCAGCGACAACGTTCTTTCACGCATTGCCCGCATAGTTTCACATCCGGCTGCCTTGAAGTTTCCAGTTGGCCGACGAAATCAGTAAACCTGCGAAAAGGACAGTTCAGTAATTGCAAAATCATAGCATAGTATCCAATTTATATCCGAATATAATATTCGGGTCATTCCACGAAAGTCCACCACTTTTCTGTCACAGGCCCTTTTCTCCACTTACTTGCGACATTTTAAAGAAAAAAAAAACGGATACAAGAGAGCTATGGAACCCATAGCATTATATTATGCTACATTAATTAATTATAATTATATAAATCCAAATAATTTTGCTTGAAAAAGCTAAATCTGCCACAGATATTGAATATCTGTGGCCAATTTTGTTTGTGCGAACTCTAATGCGTCAGTTAAGCAGCAGGTAGCAGATTCTGCATTTGACCCCACCACCCTCCCCATCCCCAAATCCACCACTGCCTACTTCACAAATTTTGAATTCAAAAGTCGACGCACCACTGGGGGAATCCGTCGCAGAGATCCCTCAAAGAAGCGCTGCACGGGATGCACTCCGGTTGACACGATTTGTGATCCTGGCACTCGATCCTCGGCCTGTCGAGGAAATGACATCCGATATAGATGTAACGATACGCTCGAGAGGTGATGACATTTGAAACTATGTGAGTGAAAGAAACTTACTTCACGGCACCTGCCGCTGGGCGAGATTGACAGCCTCGTCTGGTCGGACAGCAGACAAACAAAGTAGAGCAATCAGGATTCTGAAAACATCAGTCGACCAAATGCTGAGTGACACGTTAATTGACCCGATATGTTTGGCATAAAGCTCGATATATTTAGGCTTAGGTAGTTTTGAAGTACCAAGGTCCTAGGCACTTGGATTCTCGAACCAAGGGACCTAGGATTTATGAATTTATACTTTATAATATTAATAAATTTATATTTTATATGTTATAATTACCTAAACTTATCTTCTTATATTATAATTGATTAAACTTATGTTCTTCAGAAACTACAGTGTTCGTGCTCTGTCCGTTGGTAATAGGCACTATTTAAAATTTGTAATTTTGACTATATGTATTTGCTTCGCCTTCTATAATAATTGAAGCGATTATTGTCCACAACGTTTTCAGCCCCATCACTCTTAGGGCTACAGAAAGGGCTTTTGAAAGATTTTGAGTAGGGGGTAGTGTGGGGTGTCGTTTTCAGTGTAGGAGGAAGGGAGGGGAGCCACTGCTCGAGCACCCCTTATAATGGGGTGATCCAAGAGAAACCCCCCCCCCCCCGGGGGGGGGGGGGCTATTGGGATAGGGATGCGAAAAGCACCATGGAGGACAGTTGGAAACGGTAAGGGAAAGAGTCCAAAACCGTTCCTAATCATTCAATTTTGTAGGATCTCGCAGTTTACCAAATAGGTAAATGCTACTTTGCATGGTTGGAACACATTATTTTAGGTTCTCTTCACTGAGAACGAAATCGACTTCACTGACGTGAATATCACTACGAGGAGGAAAAATTTGTTTACCTTCTTTTCTGGGACGTATTTCACTTGAGGTTTCTCCCTTCTAGGAAATGGGTTGAGTGGGCGTCTATCACAACTACAACAGATTAATCGCACAAGTTGACAACAGTTACTGACAATTTAGTCAATTCGTTTCATTATAATTGTTGGTTCTCAACTTACTCTTTCAATTGGCCGGTTAGACATTGGAGTTGGCAGATCAGCTGGCACCGAGCTCTGTTGGCTTCGTGGCACAGTTTGGGGTCGTGGTTTCTCGTGATCATTGACATGCCTGCGAAATAGGTTCACTTTGAATTCTTGAGCTTGAAAGCTTGGATTGTTCAACTTGATCGAGTAACTAATGAAAAGAAAAAAGTCATTCGGTTGTGAGGGTCTTCAACAAACTAAGAGACCGCTTGAAAGAGTAATGGAGTTGAAAGAGATATTTTCGGGTTGTTTTCAGGGCTTCCATTTCCCTTGAGTTTTTCCCGCAATTTCTCCCCTACAAGTATGTTTGGAAAATGCCAAGACAAAGGGAGACGGTGGTATTTGAACAGACGTAAGTAGAGCTGTTAGGTAGGTTAGAGGTGTTAGTTACGTGTTGGAACACGTAATCCAACTCATCCAACTTTAATTTCTCATTTGTGCGTAGGGGCTTTCGTTATTACAATTTATCTACAAGTCGGACAACAGCTTATAACCCAAGAAGTAATGGCCAGATTGAACGTCACAACGCCATAATTTGGAAGTGCATTCGAATGGCTCTCCGATCTGCTGGGATCACAGAGTAACAGAGAGCAAAGTGGCTGGGATGGACGCCCGAGAGTGGGAGCAGGTTCTGCCTCAGGCTCTTCACGCTATTCGATCCATGCTATGCACAGCCACGAATTCAACTCCCCATGAGAGGATGTTTTCCCATACTCGCAGGTCAGCGAATGGGCAGTCTTTTCCAACTTGGCTATCAACGCCTGACCGAGAATTAACGAAACGTCTGCCTACTCCTGGAAGCAAGTACTATCCTGCGGTCATGGAAGTGGAACTCTTAGAAGCCAACCCTGACTACACACGTGCGGCTACCTGCAGGTCATGACGGCCGGGAGACAACCATTTCAAACCACCATTTGGCTCCTATGGGGGCCTCTGAAGATCAAGATGAAGATTCTTCAAAAAAAGAAGATTACGGCATTGTCACCGGACAGGCCCAGTAAGACGGACACTCCTGTAGTTTTTCCCTTGAAAACGACCCCTTATGAGGCATCCTGGGATCCTTCAGAAATTCCATTTGTAGCCCCATGAAAGCCCTATGTATCGTCACGTTGAAATCGGATCGTTCTAGGCCCACCAAAAATGGATTCTACGTCCAAAAATACTACGAAAACGACACCTAACTCGACCCCATTGCCAAAAACCTCCCAAAAACCCCTCCAGTAGCCCCATTTTAGCCCCATAGCTCTCCACGGGTATGTGCGATCGGAACGAAAACATTACGGGCACAAGTAGACGTAAACCGGGGAAGGCTTATCGACTGACGGACTTGACTGATAAGTTTTGCTTTGTCTCACAATGAACCATCACCCGTTTGTGATTCTCGATGGTGAAATGCTGGAATTTATGAATTTTGTCGAACGTTCGATACAAATGGCCTCCAGGAAAAACGCTAAAAATTTTTCACATGGGTTTATTATTCTTTTATATAGGTTAATTATGCGAAAATTCTTTGTCAATAAAAAGTAAACTGCCAAGTGGGACATGGCCCGTAGGTTCGAAGGATCCTCGCGGGCCTATTTCACCACCCGAGCTACCGAGAGTTTAAGCGTTAACGCCCAAGTTAAACCCCCGAAGGAGCACCGATTAGCATGGGGATCTATGCGGATCTCGGTCAAATTTGCGGAGCCGTTAGTTATAGTAGAGAAACTGGTGGTGGCACAAAGTTCCCCCACTTGATGTAAGTAGGTAAATAAAATTTAAAAAAAATAATAAAAATAAAAATTGCTGTACGACGTTTGGAGAGATGTTGGACCCCGAAAAATTTATTATGCGTCCAAAATTATATCGTTCATTCCGCCTACTGACATTTTTTTGCAAGCCCCACGAAAGCCCCGTAGGCCCTAAATCCCCACGGTGAAATCTAATGGATCCAGGACCCCCAAAAATGAATTCTACGTCCAAAAATACTTCGAAAACGCCACCTAACTCGACCCCATAGCCGAAAACCTTCGAAACCCTTGAGAATCAGATTGTTTTTAGATTCTAGAAGAACTTTGAATAAATAGTTTAACTTTCGTCTGAACTTGTCATGTATGACAACCCGTTAAAGCATCTCGAGTTACCTGCACAGTGACTAAAATGTGGAACTTGGCCCAAAACAAGATTTAATGTATACCTAATAGGTATAATATACCTAGGTACATTAATATTATTAATGTATTGTGTACCACCCTGCATTGCAACAAAATTTTTGGCGTCTGTTTTGTTTGTCCTGAGTGGGTGCTGATGTTCTAGTTTCCCCCAAATGAATCTGGCAAATTGCAAGACAATAATTGTCTTAAATTATTTAGCCAACCCTAGATATAAATATTGTAGGGACTGATATATATATACATGGATCTATCCATGTTTTGCACTGAATGTGCAAAGTTAAGAGATTATCCGCAATACTTCCGTGTATTGCATTTTAGCAAAGCGCCATATTAGCCTCTATTTGCTACACATAGACTATCTCACTTTGATGCTTTGCTGGTTAGCGTCTTACGTGAAACTTCAGTTGAAACTTCAGTTTGCTCTCTGTTACTCTGTGGTTGCTACATTCTAGCTCCAAGTCGTGGCGTTCATTCCGTCGGTTTACCAAGCTGTGTGTAGGTATTTTTTGTCGCGATATTTGAAACAATTTTCATCTACCTACGTGGATTCGGAAATGCGATCGAATTGGTAGTTTGAAACGGATTTCGTACGCGATCCAGTTGATTCTGTTTGGCGGCAAAATGACGAATTCAATCGAGATCCCCTTGCGGGACACCGACGAGGTTTGTAACAATATTTTTCGAGACGTTTCTGTTGGTGTAAACCCTTTTTATTTTTGTGCAATTTAGATGTGGTATTGAGGTTTTCGAGTTATGTCGGCTAGGGAGTTTTACTGACGCCCCATCTTCTCTTATAAGTTGTCATAAATGACGACTAAGTACCTAGTTGGTCGTTTTTCGAGACGGTAACCTGTACTCGTATCTCGGAAGAAGTATTATACTTCTGGAAAGCCTGTGTAATACAGGTAGGTATCTGGTCTACCTATCTAGTGGTACACGACTTTTAAGGTAAACACACTAGCATTCGACACCTTAAGGAAATTTTGACCTTAACCCCGACATTATTGAAATTCAAGCTCCAGGTGGTGAGCATGGGAGTTTTGTTGAACCATTTTGTGATTATTGGGCTCTTAGGGAGTTCTTAGAGTCTCGTGACGTAGGTAGGTATGTGGTGGAAAATGTATGGTTAATCATCCTCAAAAACGTATTGGGCTCACCAGCCTGACGAGTGGTGACCCCGACGTGATCGGTGAGGGTTGTAGGTGCCCTTGAAAGGGGTCAATAACTGAACTGTTGCTCTCGTTACTAGGTATTAACTGATTGGTGGTAAGCGCAGGGAGAGAGTGTGGAGCGTCTCCAGCATAGAATTGGGCTTTTCCTCAGCACCTTGAGCCTTAAGTGTGTAACCATTCAAATTAGGGGTTGGGTAAGTTTTAAGAAAGTTGATTCAAAGAGGCGATTATGTCAAAAGAATCGTCCGAATGATTCAGAACCCTGAGCAATCATCGATCTATCAGGTGGTCGTGTGCTCCACAACTTCCTCGGCTCTCCTGGCATCTGGCAGCGTATTTACGGTGGGGTCAAAATCGTTAGGTTTGGAGTGCGCTTTTTCCTCCAAACTGTACACTGATACAGCCCAGAGGACCTCTTTCGAAATGGTGTAGGGTTTGTGGAGCGCTTCTGCCCTACAAAATGTTCACTGGTTTAGCTCCGAGAATTTCCAAGACATGCCCTCCTCTCTATCATCAACGAGTAAATATTTCAATTTTGTGAAAAAATTCTCCCATTCAGTTGATAAATAGCTATCCAAAATAATATTTTTGCTCAAGCAGTTGGTTTTAGTTTATTAGTCTTGGAATAATACACATAATATGTGTATTATACACATAATATTATAATATAATATTATTATATTATAATATGGTGAGAGTTGGCTGAAACTTCGTTTCGAGCTTTTTCAAATGTTAGCCGTTAGGCTTTAAGCGTAAGTTATCCTTGGGTGCAGGGGGCGGAGCCCCCTCCCCCTCCCCCGAAGCGTAAACTAGCGTCATAACACAATAATATTGTATACATGGTATATTATACCATGGTATATTGTATACATGGTATATTATACCATGCTGAATTGTTTATCCCTCTTGGCTTTGTTGGTCATGGCTCTTGGCCTTACCCTCCAATTTTCTGCCGGTGGTATTGCACCTTGTCGTTGAATGGTTCTTGGACTGAAGTCCCAGCCAACTTCCCCAGGAGGCAGGCCTCCGACTTCAGCCACATTGTACCTTCTTGCGAGGTGACCACTGACATTCGAGGTATCTCTCCCCTGGAACAGAGTAGTTCCACTTGGGATGAGCACTCTGGCACCTGTTCCCGCAACTATTTTTGACCTATCAGCATACCAGATGATGTCATCTTACCTTTCTGTACTTTCTGCAGGTGATCGAGCTCGATTTCGACCAGTTACCAGATGGAGAGGAAGTCCTTGGTATCCTGCGGCAGGAGTCCGCCCAACTCCACATCTGGGTGGCCCTCGCAGTACGTACACACTTGAATTCATTATGTATGTGAAACGAAACCTCAAATTCTCTCATCAATGACATTGAATCTCTACAGCTCGAGTATTACAAACAAGGAAAGATCGAGACTTTCCTCAAGATGCTCGAAGACTCCCGGATCGACGCCAACACCGACTACCGGGACTACGAGAAGGACCAAATGCGAACTCTGGACATGTTGGCGGCTTATTACGTGCAGCAGGCCAACCGCGAGAAAAACAAAGACCGAAAACGCGAACTGTTCAGCAAGGCGACCGACCTGTACAACACCGCCGATAAGATCATCATGTACGATCAGGTAAGATGTTTGCCAACGTGAAACCACCACAAGATGAACGAGCTGCTTACGAATTCTTTCCTTTTCAGAACCATCTTCTCGGACGTGCTTACTTCTGCCTGTTGGAAGGCGAAAAAATGGAACAGGCAGACGCTCAGTTCAATTTTGTTTTGAATCAGTCGACAAACAACATTCCATCGCTGCTGGGAAAAGCCTGCATCGCTTATAACAAGAAGGTGATCTGTTTTTTATTTTTTATTCGTTGTGATGTCCGTCAGACGGAAGCTCATTTCTAATTTTGCCGTAGGACTATCGAGGTGCTCTTGCTTTCTACAAAAAGGCTCTGAGGACGAACCCAAACTGTCCTGCTGCTGTCAGGCTCGGGATGGGCCACTGCTTTATGAAACTTGGGAACCAAGATAAAGCCAGGTGAGAATTGTTTCAAGCCTGTCGATTATTCACAATTATACAACCCGGTCAGATAAGTCTTATGCTCTATGCTGACGTACTCATGAGAAATTTGGATTGCGAAAGCAGCTCAAGAACAGAACAAGGAGTTATCGGGGGCTGCAACACAAAAATTGGTTAAACATGAGCAGGCTGCCTTAAATGTCCGTCAAGAATGAGGCCTGGACAATATTGCATAGGCTGTCAGAATGAATTTAAAATTGACGGGATTTGTGTTGGTAAAAGGAATGTTAATTTTCGTTCCTTCCACAATTTGTCAGGTATCGGGAACGGGGCCAAAACAGAATTATACTTTCCACAAGTAGCTTAGGAGTGTACAGCAGATCCACTCTGGCAAGTCGATGTATTCTTGTTCACGTATTTGAGCAGTGACAGAATATAGATGATGTGGAGTGTCAGAACGCCTAGATGAAAGCCCTCCGACAGGACTTGCGCCGCCAAATATTATTATTAATTTTTTCACTGAGCAGAAACTGGTTTTGGGAGAGGAAATTCCCGTTTTTATTAAAGAAGCAGGTATTGGGGGAATAGGTGCCTGTTTGAATTGGGCAGAAACCCATAATTTGTCATTTCTAGTAGAAATCACCAAAGGGATAGTTTTTGTTTGCGTTGTCTTATTATCATTCACTTTTTGTTGCAGGTTGGCATTTGAACGCGCCTTGGAACTCGACTCAAAATGCGTCGGTGCCCTGGTGGGTCTCGCTATTCTCAAATTGAACAAACAGCAACCCGATGACATCAAAACCGGCGTTCAGATGTTGTCCAAAGCGTACACTATTGACTCGTCCAACCCGATGGTTCTCAACCACTTGGCCAACCACTTCTTCTTCAAAAAGGTTAGTTCTTGGTGTGAGAACTGGTAGATTAGGTACGTTTGGGCCAGAAGGGTGACAACAAGCCGAAAAATGCCTCTACGTTTGCGTCAGTCCTATCGCAACGATTGCGCCGGTCGTAAAACCTACGTTTGTGCCAATAAATTTTTTTTTTTAACTCCTTTTGCGCCACTCCAAAAACCTTCATTTGCGCCAAGGCTTCGCTCAGCAAGAAGCGTCAGAAAGCAGTACCTACAGAGTTATCCTTATAGGTAAGCGCACACTACTGACGGGGCGCAGCGCATCGCATCGGGTCGGAAAAAGTTCACGGTTTAGTTCAGTGGCATTTAAATGGGGGAACGCACACTACTGCCGGGGCGGAGCGCGTCGGGGCGGAGTGCATCAAGACATCGCTCTCGAGGCGTATTTTTCCGCCGGTCCGCTGCGACCCGGCCCGCCGCGACAGTAGTGTGCGCATCAACAACAACAAACAGACGGATTCCTCTTCACCTTTGAGGTAAGCGCACACTGCTGACGGGGCAAAACCGGCTTGGTTCGTTCTTAAACTATTTTAAAAAGTTTTAAAATTGAGCATTGTTCAGAAAGTTTTCAAAAATCAGTTCGCTTGAATTACGTTTTCTTGTAGAATGCGAACCTAGTTAGTTCCAACAAGTTTACTACTGTACATACAACTTAGTATGGTACATTGGATTCAGTATGATCACCAATAGTGATTCACCATACTGACTACAAAATTATTAACCTGTCACAAGAGTGCCGTAGTAAGTAGTAGGTACTTTATTCTGTACGTCACAAATAACAGGAATTCCACAGGGACAGGCCGGTCTCTTTTATTCTGTGGTCAGGCCACACCAGTGAAGAGGAATCCCGGCACTGAATCCCGTTGCGATGCGGCCCGATGCGCCGCTAATGTGCTTAGCAACATTTTTGCGATGCAGTGCGCTGCGATGCGATGCGCTGCGCCCCGTCAGTAGTGTGCGCTTACCTATAAGGTAAGTAGTAAGTAATTCAATATACTTGAAGAGTGGTCGTCGGCTCTCGTGTGCTTCACAATTTTCATCACCCCTGAAAAATAGAGCTATTAGCCTGGGGGGTGGGAGGGGGGAGATGCGAGATCAGTATTACTGATTTTAACTGCTAAAAGGACAGCAACCCCCCACCCCCACCCAGTTAGTTGTTTTTGCTGCTCCAATCATTTCAAATCACATCTCGCTTTTTCAGGACTATTTCAAAGTTCAACACCTGGCTCTACACGCCTTCCACAACACGGAAAACGAAGCGATGAGAGCCGAAAGTTGTTACCACCTAGCTCGAGCTTATCACGTTCAGGTTTGTCTCACGATTTGTTTCTCTCGACAAAACTCCGCTTTCTCGGTGGATTTTCTATAAGTGTTCTTATTGTCGCAGGGTGATTACGACCAGGCGTTCCAGTATTACTACCAAGCGACTCAGTTCGCCCCGCCGATGTTCGTCCTTCCTCATTTCGGCCTCGGTCAAATGTACATTTACAGGGAAGATTCGGAAAACGTGAGTGTAGTTGTTAGTTTGTGAAATAGGGGTCATCACGGTCGGAGGGCTTCCCGGCGTGTATGTGGGGTGTCTTAGATGTGCTCGAGTCGAGAAAATTGGTCGTAATTAGGTGGGCGGTTCGCATGGCCATTTGAAAATTAGTGGGGGGAGTTTAACAGAAAATCAGGTATAGAGTGCACTCGTCTACCCCATGGCACACCAAACCTCATGAACAGATCGCGAGGAGCTTCAGAGCTTCAATAATAAGGGGAGCTGATTTTTGTCAGTTCTGAGGTAATTTTTTCCAAGTTCGAATTATTTTGAGCAATACTTCATCACCAGCAACATTTTACCACCTTTCAAGTGGTATTTACCGCTGTACAATTCGAGCCATGTTATCAAATCAAAACTTGTCGGAATGGGGTAAAAGTTTGCAGTCACCTTGGAGCAAAGGTTCGCACCACTATCCTGAGAACCCTTGCCCTAATCAGTGACTATGTCAATTAGGGATGTCCACATCGATAAATTGTTACGTTTGAGGTCAGAATAACAGCCGCTTGTGAGATGGTTTAACTGTCTGGCCTCATTTAATATTGAGCTTCATTATCTGGCACGGCTCACAAGCATGCGGATGGGATGCCTCAGCATTGTGCTGGTGGGTGGAAGATCGGGGTGAGTAAGGTGCTGAAGATTGGATACTGAGGGTGATGTGGAGCAGCCACATGACTGAAAGGCGTTGCGGGCAGAAGATGAAGCTCTCAGACAGCTGATTGCATGGAAGAAAGTGGGACGACGCACAGTGGTTCAGAATCGTAATCTAGCTGGACAAAAATATTATCGACGTAAACTGTAAAAGGTAATGTACGTGTAGGGGGTATTTTGGTGCGCTGAATCCGAATCTGAAGCCTATTTTTCTGTATCACCTCTGGATTTTTTGCAATTTACGATTTTATGTATATTGGTTCACAAAAAAGAGTTAAAAAACCAAATTTTTTTAAATTAGTTTTTTGGTGTGCTGAACACAAATCTAACCTCGAAAAGTGCCCATCTCTTACCCTTTTTCTCATATTTCTATGTGAATCACAAGAAACCTTGTAGATCATAAGAAACTTTTCTTAGGTTCAAAATGGCAATTTTTGACGCCTATGATCAATCTAAGTGGTCGTAATGGAAGGAGAGAAGAAAACTTATTTAAATAAGGATATATATTATCTTCAACTCTTGTGTTTAATAAGAACACAAGTTTCCGTTCTGATGGTGTCGAGGTTGATGGACTATCATCACATTCTGTACCCCCTCCACTTGTGACGAAAATGTCGTTGAGCCAAAGTGAATTTGCCTCTAAAAATTTAGGTTTATACCTCCTGCTCTCTTTCCATTTTCTGGAAAGAACCACAGAGAAGTTGTCCAGTGATGAACGGAGTAACTTTTCTTCCTCTCGAGGAAAATTGTCCATCCCAACCCGTTCCTTAATAAAGTCCATGAGCAAATCAACAGCTTCCGTTCTGATGGGCAAGATTCTTGAGTGGCTTGTCAAGAACCCAAACATGTCCATTCGTGAGATGGCATCTTGATTTCCTACACAAAAATGCAAATTACCTTGTTAAAGGCAAAAAGAGGCAACGAATTCAATAATAGTTCTCTTTCTATGTATCTCAACAACATTTCCTTGGGTCCCGCTCCTTGTCCATTTGAGTCCAAAGAACTTTATAGCAATTTAAACACAAAAATTTGGCTTTAATAGAGCAAATACATTCTACTGACCCCCTTTATATGGAGCATCCTTGATGAGTAATAATTTCCAAGCTGGACTGCAGGGTACCGGTACAAGTGGAGCGTTGAAAGAGAACTAACTAAAGATGATGATTTTGCGATCATTTTCCTTATCTGTTTACAACGCATCGAGACTCGTCAGCTCATGAACGAGCGATAACGACCTTCGATTCCGTTAGTCTAGACGTGATAGAATGCATGTCAAGACTTGCACCCACCATACCTTTTATCGCCGAAATTGATTTTTGTCCAGCTAGATTACGATTCTGAACCACTGTGCGACGGTCTCCCTGGGAGTTTCGCCTTTGTCGGCAAGAGTAATGTCGTATTACTGTGATTAATCGGGATTCTGGATTCCATGGGAAATCCACAGAGACCTGGGTGTGAACTTTTGAGTCCATAGTGTAGGAAACGTTGTGGCTCTTGGGAATTAAGCGCACCTGGACTACGCTTCTCCATGTTCGGAGCAATGGTCTGGTCGACAGGTTCAATAGGAGAACCCCTTTGGGAACGGCTGAGGGATGGTGGACCAAGACGAGGAGGAGCGGGATCGCCATCTTCCTCTAGCGTTGCTGGCTTACTGCGCCTGGGAACGTGCAACCGCTAGCCTGGTCCCGATATTGTGACATTTTGGCGGGAAATTACACTTCCAATGCCAAGGGTTGAAGTACGCAATGGAGCTGGAAGAAGGATTAGACACTATTCGCCAGCCGGCCCGAAAACACCTCCTGAAAGCGGCTGCAGCAGTCGAGAGGAGGTGCGACATCCAATCTCCCCAGCATAAGGAAAGCGGTCATGGTGTGGTGTTTCCGGCCACAGCAGAAGGCTGCAAATCTTTACTCCCACCTCCCCTATGTTATCCAATTCTGTTAACAGTAGTGCATCTGTACTTACCATGGCATAGGCTGAGTATTACTCAGTGAGTAACTTTAGACACCAACCACGATATCGTGTTATGTTTCATTTTCAATGGTAAGCTCAACTGTGAAGACCCCTAGCATTTCAAACATCACGTGAATTATTTAAGTATATCTATTTTATTCCTCTATCATTTTTCAGGCAGCTCAGTGCTTCGAGAAGGTTTTGAAGGCTCAACCCGGGAATTATGAAACCATGAAAATTTTGGGTTCACTTTACGCCAGCTCGACTAGTCAATCGAAAAGAGACATCGCCAAGAGCCATCTCCGAAAAGTAAGTCAACGTGAAGTAGAAGGATTTCGGGTGTCACTCAGGATTGACAAAAATGCCATTTAATGGCTCTGCATCCGTTGAAATGGGCTCCTTGACAGTGACGAATTTCATATTTCCAACACCATATTCAGCTCCCTTCAAAGCACGCTGATATAAATTTCCTGTTAGAAAATCTATATAGTTATGCCCGGAGTTGATGAAGCAATTTTTGAGCTTGAGAACTGAAAGCTGAATGGTGTGACGACCCACATCCACTGTTGCCAGATTGTGCAGTGATGGTTTTATTGAACATGCACATTATGGCTACACTGTTTTGCCGCTTTTGGGTTCTGTGACGCTGATCAAGTCTAGTAGCCGCAAATCGCTTTCGGGAATTCCTCGTGTTGACTGATGAAAATTTGAGAATGTTTTATAAGAAGTAGAAGTTTGTTGACAAGGGAGTTGGCATGAGGCACAGCAAAGTTGGCTAACTTGCAACGCTTGGCCCAATCACCATCCAATGAAGCAGTGCTCGTCACGTCCCACTCCCTGGCCCGGGAATTGAAACATTTACTTTTTCAAGGGCCCAAATAGTGGAGTTTTCTGTGATGTTGACCTATTTTGGTGACATTTGGAAGACTTTCCAGGAAAAATGTTTTTAAAAACGAAGCAAATTATACGCAAGGGTTTATTTATTTTTTTATTTTTATTTTTTATGTAAATACTTCAAAAATTAATTCAATGTCAAAATTTAATTTAATTATTTTAAAAAGTTTTTATTGTTAAGTTAGTTGACGGACGAGGGACCCGGAAAAGTGGATTATGCGTCCAAAATTACTCTGAAAACGACACCTCTCATTCAACTTCGTGGCATCCTTTAAAAGCCTTTGGTAGGCCCATGAAAGCCCCATAGATCCTCACGGTGAGACCCTATGGTTCTGGGACCCCAACAAGTGGATTCTACGTGCTAAAATTCCTCGAAAGCGACACTCCACTGGATAGCACAGCCAAAAACCTCTCCTGTAGCCCCTTTTTAGCCCCACGGGGTTGGGCGAAAGGGCTGAAAACCTTGCGGGACCAACTAGATGGTAGATCGAGTATTTTGTCAAAATTTTAGATAAAAAAATCCAACTTAGATATATTATGTGTATTATTCCCTGAATTAAGGTATTGAGTATTAAGGTATCGCAAACATTTACCGATTTTCTTGGAGCCCCCTAGTCCCTGTATGCACCCCTGCGGTTTAGTTTTTTAATTGTTTTAATATAACCATCTGTGAACTTTGATCTAGGTTACCGAACAATTCCCCGACGATGTGGAGGCTTGGATCGAGTTGGCTCAGATTTTGGAGCAATCGGACCTGCAGGGGTCGCTTCAAGCGTACGGGACGGCGACGAAGATCCTGCGAGAGACCGTGCACGCCGACATACCGCCCGAAATACTCAACAACGTGGCCTGTTTGCACTTCCGGTGAGCGGAGTTTTGGAAGAGGAAAAGTCGTGAAATGTGGAATTTTATTGATCTTTTCATTGGGGCGGTTTCAGTCTGGAAAATCTCGAAGAGGCGAAGAAAAACTTTGAAGAATCTCTGGCTCGATCGACGGCCGAAGCTCAACACGATCCTCAGTATTACAATTCCATCGCTGTCACCACCACGTACAACCTGGCGAGGCTGAGTGAAGCTTTGTGTCAGTTCGATCGGGCTGAAAAACTCTACAAGGACATCCTCAAGGAGCATCCCAACTACATTGATTGTTAGTTGTTGGTTGTTAGTTTTCTTGGGGGATATTCATAAAGGGTCTTTGTAGTGCTGTGGTTTCAACAAAGAATTGTCCAAATTCACTTACAACGCGAGGCAATAAGGACGTAGAACTTTGAAAGTAGGGCTGCAATCGCAGTGGCAGTTTTTCGAAGCAGCATTCACCTCTTATCTCAGTGATAACCTTCATGTTCCTTTGAACAGCTGAATCGTGCTTATCACAATCAGGCTGTGAGTCTCGTTCAGTGCTACGTGCTCTTAGATTTATGATTCATGTTTACCAGGTTACCTCAGGCTCGGTTGTATGGCGAGGGACAAGGGTCAGATCTACGAGGCTTCCGATTGGTTCAAAGATGCCATGAGGATCGACAACGACCACCCCGACGCTTGGTCGCTGCTTGGCAACCTCCACTTGGCCAAGCAGGAGTGGGGAGCCGGGCAGAAGAAATTCGAACGGATCCTAAAGGTAGGGTAAAGTACCCTAATATGGTATAGTGCCTAATATGGCACTCCTCAAAATAACCAAAGTGATTAGGCGTAGCGTGGTGACAGTAACGTGAAATGCAAGCTACCCAAGCATGACCACCAGGTAGAGGGTCAAAATTTCCAAGGGCCACCTGATGCAACCAGCAAATCACCTGATGTAAAAGGCTGCTGCCTAAAGTTTTTTGAACCCGAGTACAATCACCTGTTAATGGCTAGTGGCGAGTTGTTTTTGACTTTAATATATTAGATATTTTCAGCATGTGATTGAGTTTGTCTTTCGTCAAAGAACATCTTCCATAAGTTAGTTTCATTCTGAACGCACTTTGCACTTCATCAGCTCTGATTGTTGTCAACCCCCCTGTTTTCTTATTATGGCACCCTTCATAATATGAACACATATTATGTGTTCTAGTTAATTAGTGATTTTCGTAATTTCTTCAAGTTTGACGTGTTATCTTGATTGCACTACTAGATCTCGCCAGAAAAGTGCAATTAAAACTTTTCTTTTTTTTTTTTTTCAAGGAAAAAAGACTGAAGTAACAGTTTTCTTTTCTTAATCATGTCCTTAATGAGTTACCTGTGTCTAGTAATTATTAAAACCATATTCGGGGCAGAGAACTGATTTATTCCTTATTTTTATGATCCTAAAGACGTCAAAACGTATTAACAGGATGAAGATCGTACATAGAACCACACCATACTATATAACTATACTATATAGGTATAGTTCTATGAGGTCGTATTAACAAAATGAATATGGAACTGGTGCCATTTTTGGAACCCCTTTTTGTGGAGACCGAAAAATTACTTTTATTGGGGAATAAATTCTTTCTCCGATTTGAAGCAATTTTCAGACACTCTGATTTCTAATACTGTTAGAGTAGGGGTATAACTATCACCAGTAATAATAAATTCTTATTATTTAAGAAGTTAATATTGTTTTATTATTTTTGATTTTAAGAAATTATTATTTTAGCTTCCACATAATTCTGAAATCGAGCTACATTGCGTTGTTTCTCATTGTTCTCTCATTGTTGTTTACTGCAGTGTCCGTCAACTCAGAACGACGCCTACTCGCAAATAGCTTTAGGGAACGTGTGGTTTCAAACGCTCCACCAGCCGACCAAAGACAAAGCGAAAGAGAAGATTCACCAGGAAAGAGCCATCGCGTTGTACAGCAAAGTCCTTCGTAACGATCCGAGGAACATTTGGGCGACTAACGGGATAGGTAAGAAAGGTTGGTGGTTACTTTGGCGGCGCTGGAATCGTAAACGTGACCGTTTGGACGTTTTTCAGGCGCCGTACTCGCCCACAAAGGGTACGTGAACGAAGCTCGGGACATTTTCGCCCAAGTGCGCGAAGCGACCGCCGAATTTTGCGACGTTTGGCTCAACATAGCTCACATCTACGTCGAGCAGAAGCAATACGTCAGCGCTATACAAATGGTGATATGTCCGTACAAATCCTGTTCTACCGTTCCGCTTCAAGACCACGTTTGAAACTATTGGTTTATTTTCCAGTATGAAAATTGCCTGAGGAAATTCTTCAAATATCACAACGTCGAAGTGATGCAGTACTTGGCGAGAGCCTGTTACAAAGCTGGAAAGTTGCGCGAGGCGAAGGACATCCTTCTAAAGGTACTTGACTTCTTAACCTACCAGAGTGCCTCATTTGATGAGAGACTTGCTTTCACGAAGGCAAATGTTAGACATTTTTTCACTCCTCATCCGGAACACCCATTAGAACGCTAAGAGGCGACTCTGTGTCACTGCAAACTATTGGTCTCCCACAAGAATATTGCGCTCCGACCCTGAGCTCTTGTGGCCGCAAAGTGAAACACTGATGCGTCATCCTGCGCACTGCTCAAGCGAAGGGATTTTAAGTGTTTCTGTTGTTAACATTGTCTCAGCTTACTCGACGTTATTTTGTTTTCGTCTCCGCGGTGTGTTGTGATTTTTTGACAATATTTCTTACAATGAACTAATTCTTCCTTATTAACTGCACAACAACTGTTGTTTTGTTACAAAACTAAAAGACACACATGATATCAAAGTTTTTCATTTAATGAAACTGTTTGAGGGGAGAAAAAGAGAAGTGTTGCTACTAGGAAGGGAAAAACGTGATGGAAGGGGGAAATTTCGATAGATAATTCGATTTCCTCAACCAGAGTTCAGGGTCTGGTCTCTCTACATTCGGATTCAGCCCTCTGTACAGTGAGAAGGTCTGTCTGGAAAAGCTTGCCATCTCCACTCACTCCCAGACTTCAGACGCGGACAAGACTTGCGCTCTAGTCCGTACATTAGTATGAGGTTCTCCACCCACATAAACACATCAATGGCACTTACTCGGAAGCTGGAGGCAAAGGGTGTAAACCACCGGGTCAATCTTAGCCACCAAGTGGAGGAGATGATCCAGGGCGTAATGGGGAAGTCAGAATATCAATTTTGATAACATAATTACGACAAATTTTCTTACCTCTAGCTCTCACAACACGATGAAGCTACGTGTTATCGATTTCTCCTATTGCAATATGATTGTCCACCACTTCTAATATACATTTTCATTTATCAGGCCAGAAGAGTAGCACCCCAGGACACAGTCATACTTTACAACATAGCTTTAGTTCTGCAAAAATTGGCTACGCAAATTCTCAAAGACGAAAAATCACCGTTGGACGTCGTGCTGCAGGCTGTTCACGAGTTGACGCTGTCGCAAAAGTAAGTATCGTTTCGTTAAAGATCTAAATATCGTGTGACTGTATCGAATTTTGGACCTTTGCGGTTCATCTAGATTTGAAAATTTCATTTTAATGTAAATCTAGATGAAGAATCTTAATGTAAAGATCTTCATGAAGATTTTAATGTAAATCTAGATGAAGAATCTGTAGCCAAATCTGGTTGTGCTGAAAAGCGCAGGCGCTGAATCCAAGTTTGTATGGTGGATTTTATGGCTTTGAAATCTGCGTGGGAAAATTCAACTACACCTTCTGTGGAGTCACTCCTCCACCAGGGATCTAGATGTGCTGATGGAAACGCAGCTTTCCTTTTCTGAACACATCAACCATGTCCTTGTTCCGTTTTGTATAAATTAATGAATAAACTCAGTTTGGAAATTGTTCAGTTCTTTTGATGTGCAAACGAGCACTCCGCGCGCCTTGTTGATTTCTTGTTGGAAGACGAACACATCGACCAATTGTAGGTAGAGTGAAGGCTGTTGCGTAATTGCAAGACCGTGAATACCATATCTCTGTGAGAACAATAATAATAATTGTTCTCACCGAAATTATTTCGGTCTCTTCCTTATTTGTTCCAAGTATCAAACTAGCTGATCATATTTTGCTTTACATGTTTACTCAACTGCCAACAGGTACTTCCAATATTTGTCGGTGTACGGTGACAAGATGAAGTACGACGTAGGAGCCGCCGGAGACGAAGCCCGCCAATGTCAGGATCTACTATCTCAAGCTCAGTACCACGTGGCCAGAGCTCGCAGGACCGACAAAGAAGAAAAGGAGCTCAGAGCCAAACAGGAAGAAGAAAGAAACGCGTTCCGTCTCAAACAAATCGAGTTGCAGGTCAGTGTTGCGGCGTGTTCGCTCATCCGCCACTTCGTTCAGTTACTAATTCTACTGTTATTGCAGAGGGAGAGGGAGCAAAAGAGGAAGCAAGAATACGAAGAGATGATGTTGAAGCGGCAGCAGTACAAAGAGAAGACCAAAGGGGCTCTCGTCTTTGGGGAAATGCCGTCCGAAAAGAGGCCGACGAAAGGAGGCGGTCGAGGAAGGAAGGGGGCTAAAGAGGGCGAGATTTTGTCCGATTCTGGTAGCGACGTCGACCGCCCTGGCAGCCCGTCTGAGAAAAGGTGAGCGACCAAAGCAAAATAAAGTTTGAGTCAAATTCAATGTAAAAGAGTGAAGGAATCAGGACTCTTCAACACAAATATACACTCATACTTTGCCAATTAATTGTATGAACTAGTGTTGAATAGTTATTGACATTGTTCGATTTCGTCATCCATTTTACAGAGATAAAGGCGAGAAGAGGAAGAGAGGTCCGGCCAAGAAGAAGAAGACCAAGTCCAAAGGGCGAGCGGCAGGCAGCGACAGCGACGGAGGCAGTGGAGGAAGCGATCGGCCCAAATCCAAGCGAGCGAGGAAGAGCAAAGTGAGTTCTGCTAACTGGTGAGGCTGCTTCACCAGGAATCGTTTGTAATGTCTGTTCATTTGTGCAGGAGGGTGGAGGACGAGGGAAGAAGCAAAAGGACCGCCAAGAGGAGCTTCTGTCTGCTAAGCAGAAGCAGAGAGTTGTGTCTAAAGCTCTTATCTCATCGAGCAGTGACAGTGACAGCGACAAACTCAAAATTGCTAGCGGGTATGCTATTTTTTCCCAGTAAATTTGTACCTGGAAATTTTTTATAGTTACAGGACGAAAACCTTCATTATTTGTCATTTGAGAATATTCCTTCAACTTTGATCGGCTGTATCTCGATTAATGTAAGGTTAAGGGTAAAAGTTTATACATACACTTTTACCCTTAACCTTACATTAATCGAGATACAGCCGATCAAAGTTGAAGGAATATTCTCAAATGACAAATAATGAAGGTTTTCGTCCTATTATCATACTATGATTATGTTGACTGAGTATCCCATAGTACATCCTAACAACCAGTTCTAGTTTCATGTAGCTAGTTCGGAATTTTTTCCAGCACACTCTTTGATCTGTCTACTGTCACGTTCTCTTATGGTTTACAGCGGTAGCGGCAGTGGAAGCGGCAGCGACGACGGTGGAGCCACCAAAGGAAGACGTCGCATCGCCTCATCCGGCAGCGACAGGTCTCGCAGCCGCTCTCGATCCAAGTCCGGTTCAAGGTCGAGGTCAGGCTCGAGGTCCCGGTCCAGATCCAAGTCCGGGTCTCGATCCAGGTCGAGGTCCAAGTCCGGGTCGAGGTCCAGGTCAGGATCGAGGTCGAGGTCGCGCTCCAAGTCGAGGTCGAGATCGAGGTCCAAGTCCGGCTCGCGGTCCAAATCCCGATCCAGGTCGCCGTCCAGATCCCGGTTAGTCGCACAACTGAGAAACATCTGGGGGTACTTCTCAGGACCAAGTTATAACTGCCATTTTCTTCCAGGAGCCGATCCAAGAGCAAGAGCAGAAGCAAGAGCAGAAGCAAAAGCCGAAGTAGGAGTGCGTCAGGATCACGAAGCAGGTACATTTGAAACAACTCTCACAACAATAAGCTTTCTAAATCTTGCATTACATTTTCACTCTCCTATTTCAGATCTCCATCACCAGAAACAAGAAAGTCTGTATCAGGATCAGACGCTGAATCAGGTGAGCTCACACAATTCAAAGCTTTCAATCATTTTTACCGAAAAAGGCTCTCACTCGTACATCTCCCACAATGTTTCAAGGAACAGTAAACAATCACACTGCCGATTTCAAAAAAAGTTTATTTCTACTTTACAGGAGGTAAGCGCTCGGGCTCGGACAGCGATTAGGTCACTGTGATCACATCCACATAGTCTTGGTGTAAATAACTACTGTTACATAATCAGTTCATCATATAATGTTTTACTTCGATGAGTATGTATTGAGGAGTAATTAATGTTTGTAAACTATTTGTAGAAATAAAGTGTAATTGGAATGAAGTGTTTGATTCCTGTTTCTGAACAAGATGGGCGTCACCAGTCTGAAGGTTACGAGTATTGAGCCCAGGCTGGCAGCATTGGTTTTGGCGATCCTGGTATGGTGTGTAGTCTGGCGGGGCTCCTCCCGATTCCTGCAAGATCAAAGATTTAATTTCAGCTAGGAGGTGACTCTTTTGACGGTACGTCATAATAATATTATATTATAGTATATTACGGCTGTGGTTCAGGAAAAAATTGTAACAAGATAAGCTTCTGTCTGAACTAAATCAACAGAGTAGGGAGTAACCGGCTAAATCAGTAAAGATTTGAGTGTGGAGCTACATGAGTATAGTAGGGAACGAGAAGCAACATCAGCAGAGGAGTGAATGCGGAGCTAAATCTGCAAGATTTACGAAGATATCGTCGCTACTTTGCCAAAAGCACGAAACTTTAAAATTATCCTCTGCCAAAACCGCGAAACTGCAAAAATTCGAAAATTGGGCTAAGCGTCGCTTTAAATAGTGACATTGATCAAGTAGCTACTCCAGAAATTTCATCTCTCTAACCCCATTATCAGCTGGTTATTTGAGAGGTATCTATTTCACGAATCTGCTGAAAAATGTTTTTCTCCTCTGCACTTTCACGAATCTGGCAGATTCGTGAGTTTGGCGTAGCCCTCCTCATCACATGCACGAGATTCGCGGAGTTGCGGAGTAACCTCGGAAGCAATTGGCACTTTCGTGAAAACTAAAAATGATGCTCTTGGAGAAATTGGCATCTCCCAATGCTTCATTTTCCTTCTTTTTGGTTTATTATTCTTGGAATAATACACCGATGTTTTCGCGACGCGGGTCGACGACTCCGATCGGCCTCAAAATTTGACATTATCCGTTTCAAGAGGTCTACATTCTAAATCCGAAATGTCCGTCCGCCGTCCGGGCCGTTTTGGGCAGTAGGAATTTTTTTTTAAATCTGAAATTTTGACAAAATACTTGGTTTACCATCTAGTTGTGCCCGCAAGGTTTTCAGTCCGATCGCCCAAACCCGTGGGGCGCTCTGGGGCTATAATGGGGCTACGGGAGGGGTTTTTTGAAGGCTTTTAGCTATGGGATCGAGTTAGGTGTCGTTTTCGAAGTATTTTTGGACGAAGAATCCATTTTTTGGGGTCCCGGAACGATCCGATTTCACTGGGGCGATCTTTAGGGCTTTCAGGGGCCTAAAAATGGGATTTTTGAAGGATCCCAGGATGTTAAATATTTTTTGAGTAAAAAATACAGAATTTTTGAAAAAACACATTTTTGAACAAAAAAATCAAAAAATCAAAAAACAGTTGTTGGGGTTTCAACCATGAAAAGGCTCCTGATTGCTCAGCTGTGTCCTCCTCCACCAGAGATGCGCTTCCACAGCCAGATCAAGAGGAGTCAGACTTGGAGTCAGAATAAATTTTTAACACGTTCTACAATCTTTTCTCAATTTACCTCATAGAGGAAAATTTTCAATAATCACTGTATTTATGTGAATTTTATAAATAAGAATTTATAATTCACTTTTTAAAACCGTTTCTCATTGCGTTGACTTCCTCGGTTCACTCTCTATTGTACGAATAAACGAATTCATGAACTGTTGCTAAGCTACTGTTTATTTTATTCTTAGAAACTAAAACTAAACTTCTCGGGACCCACTCCACCAAAACCACGAATCTGTATTTTTAGAACATTGCGAGGTCATCTGGGTTGTTCATGATGATTTGATGGAGTGAAACCTAATAATACTTATTCTGTCATGTTGTAAGGTAAGGAAAACAGTGCAACAATCGAAGTATTGCCAATTAAATTAAATCCGCAACGATGAAAAATTACGGAGTAAGTTCGGAAGCCTCTACTGAAAAACAATAACTTTTCAGTTTCGCGGTTTTGGCGGAGGATGGTTTTAAAGTTTCGTGATTTTGGCAGAGGAGCGACGATATTATCTTCATTGTTCGAATGCGTCTGTGAGCCGTTTTGGGCAGTCGGATTTTTTTTTTTTTTTTTTTTTTAATGTGAAATTTTGACACTCGGTTCACCATCTAGTTATGCTCGCAAGGTTTTCAGCCCAAACCCGTGGGGCTAAAAATGGGCCTCGGAAGGGGTTTTTGCAGGATTTCGGCTACCTATGATATCGAGTGATGCGTCGTCGAAGTATTTACCGTGCAACACATCATTAAAACTCAACCATCACCAAGTTAGGAAGCTTACTGGGAACGTTGAATATGAGGCAGTAGTGGAGTCGGAGTAAATCATTGCCATTTGGCGACCCTGTGACAGGATCCAACTCGTCTATTTCGGGGTCCAAGTCTTCCGGGTCATCCTGAAAATCAGCGTGAACTTAACAAAATGGACAAACACATGACTTGATTTGGATCTCCCGACTGACCATATCTTCATCGCTGTACGTGTTGATGCAGCTGATGAAAGCTTCAGGCTTAATTTCCCTCCTGTGTATTTTGATGAGAGTTTCAATTTGCTTTTCGATGAGAGGATCTCCCTGGTAGTTGTTGAGGCAGGTGGACAGTTTCTGCCCGAGGCCTTCAGTTCTGCAGTAGTCGTTGACGGAGTCGTTTCTCAACACGCAGCAAAGCGTCCCGCACACAAACTCGAGAGCCTGTAAAACCACCTGTTGGCTTCTGTTTTGATGTTAGCTGCTCGTACAGCATCACTTACCTGTCGATGAGTGCTGAACATCAAATTCATGAGAACATTTGCTACGTTTTTGTCATTCCAATAGTCCGGTTCGACGCTCAACGCCAAGTTCATCAGAAGGGACGTCGAATATTCCAAAGTGAACACTTTTTGTGGCAACCGCTCCAACTTCCCGAGGATCCATTCTATCAGATTTTGTTCCCTGAACGTGGTGCACCATTCCTTCCTGGGTTGGACGAACAAATGACAATTAGGCACATGGCAAGTTTGTTGGGGAAGTGCCCCATTGCGCCCAAATCCCTTTGGTCGAAGTGGTTACCCCACTAAATTATGACTTGCAACCCAAACAGAATAGTCTTTTACGCCCCTGCGGTGTGACAATCAACTGCCTTGCAACAACGAGATGGACCATTGCACCCACTGTACGTTTCTTCACACTTATCATTCAGTAAAGCAAACACTTGAGTGCAGGATGCTCCTAGACCCTGGAGAATGAGTGCAGTTGTAATAGGATGGGATTAGTATAGTCTGGCGCGTTTTGATCTAGTGGAACTTGAGAGGAGGATGCTCCTAGAGCCTGGAGAATGAGCGCAGTTGTACTAGGATGGAATAATTGGTACAATCTAACGCGTTTTGATACTTCACTGCCTATTTGTAGTGTATGTCCTTTCATCCCAAAACTGGTAGTGACTCAAGGTACATGCAGCTCGAGGTACACAGTGTTACCTACCGTCACAAAAGGTTCTTAACAGGGTGATTCCTAAACTAGGGGCAATTTTGATCAGAGAAAAATGTTGGAAAATGAGTTTTGAAAATTACCGGATTTTTTTTTATATGGATTTTAGTTACCCCCCCTAAAGCAAAAAACGCAATGGCAGCTCATGAATCACTTCTAAAAGTCCAAAATTTGAATTCAAATTCGGGTCCACGACAATGTGAATTGAGGCACACGACAATGTGGATAAATTTCTTTTCGTGGAAGGAACAATTTTTTTCTTGGGTTGATGAAATGAAAAAACAGCATTGTATTTGGAAAACTCGTTTCTTGAGTCAATAGCCGGTTAAAAAAAATTTTGTTGTAGGTATTCTTGGTTTTGGCTTATTATTCTTGGAATAATAGGGGAAAGTAAGGATACTTGACCCGGGTTTCAGTCTTCGATTTTTCCAATTTTTTCTATTGGAGCTACTGAACTGGAAAAGGTGCCATTCTGCTCAGCATTTTTCGAGTAAAAAATGAAGAATTTTTGAATAAAAAATTTAAAAAATATCAAAAAAAAAAATTTTTCAAAATTTTTTCTATTGACAGAAATAATATTAATTATTAATTTTTACACAAGAAGAAGAAGACAATCCAAAAAACAATTTTTTTTAAACAAAAATCTAAAAAAAATCTAAAAATCTTTTCTCGTTTTCTTCTCAACCTCTCCTCTTCTGAAATTCTCTGCTCCCCCATTTTTACACTTTAAATCGTTTAAATCGTTAGTTGCGCCAGTCACTAAACAAGTACCTTCGTAGTGGTGCCTACATAGTACCAAGGGTTGGTAAAAAAATATGATTACCTAATTTTAACATTGTCGTGGACTTTTGATAATTTTGAATGTCCACGACCATGTTAAAAACTAAAAGCCACGACAATGTTATTTTCAACTTCAAGATCACATTGTGTCAAAACTACTCATGTTTCAAAGTTCCTCCAACGCTAATTAATAAGAGCCTCTTACGACGTTGTGAAAACATGCATTGGATGGAATTTTGATTATTAAAATCATAGAACCAGATGCGACCATGACAATGTTACTAATAAACCTACGCACCTGAAATATTTCCTCTGTAAGAGTTGGTTCGGCACTGAGTGGCCACTGGCACTTGGTGCGCATGATGGCAAAGACCGACAGGATGCCCCCTACTCTGTGACGAACTTCAACTTCCAAAATATCCTGAATGTCCTTTGCCCAGCAGAGGATTTCTTTTAGCCACGACAATGTTGAAAAAAGTTGTGGACAGCTTTGAGTTGATCATAATTGTTGACATGATTTTTACATGAGCATTGCAAACCCTCTTTTCAAGACCTAAGATCCCAAACTTGAATGAGGAAAAAAATTGCATTAATAGAAAACTTATAGGAGGATGAAAATCAACTACTGAGTCGAGTATTTAACTTTTAGACCAACCACGACAATGTGAATAGGTAGGTAAATGACCTTGTTACGTTTCTTCAGAAACCAAATGTCCTTTTTTTTCCTAAATGGCATTGAAGAGCTCATCAGAACCTGCAATTGGGGAAAAAAATCAAGGGCATAGGTCGAATGAGTGAAATTTCACAGGTTGTAGACCCGAATTTGCCCGTAGTTTAGGAATCACCCAACAATAAAAGTGGGGGGTAGATCTAACAGATTGATGAACAAAAAGAAGGTTCCGAAGGTTCCTCCTTTAATCCTGTGTTCCGAGGACTCACCGAATACTGAGTTTTTGCAGTATCGCTATGAGCATGTCCTCCGTCACAGCGTCAAGTTCTTTCTGCTTCGTCAAATTCAACAACAAGTCGACAGTCGCCTCTGAACTCTCAATATACTTCCTTCCTGCGTTCAACGACGACAAAGCGTTCATAATTCTTACGGTCGCCTGCTGGACGGGATGCGGTGTCGACACTGGCGCCAGAAACTCCTTTACGGACCCGTCCCGCACTCCGAGGATGTCGTATTTGCAAAACCAGCCCGCCACGTCGTCCCTCTCGTTGTAGTTGCATTTTGTCAACAACTGAAATAAGCGGGGGGTTTAAGATTAATTGGCAGCACGTTTTACGTTAGGGCGCCACAAAACATGTGTGTGTGCCCTAACTGCGTGTCATGCCCAGATTCATTTCACACGCGGTTAGGACATGTTTTGTAAAATTGTGGCAAAACAGAACTCACCCATCGGAGCGCTTGCAGCAGCAAAAGTTGGGACTTGACGCTCCCTTCATTCAAATCCTGTTTAATTTTCTTCACGTCCAAATTGGCAGCAGAAATGGTCTGACTTTTGTCGCTCAAATTGTGTCTATCCGGCGAGTGCCACTGCATAAAAACATCGACTCATTTTTTCACTTTAAATGTTTCAGTAAAAAGTCTGTCCATTGAACAGTGTTACCTTTTTGTGGTGTGGTGGTATGTGAGTAGGGAACAGTTCCGGAAATATGCTGGCACACTTGGTTAGAGTTGTCTTCAAATCGACAGCTTCTCCTTGAACGGATTTCTCGAGGGACGTGGCCAATTCATTAGCGACACCTGAGAAAATTAATGTTTGAAATCAATAATATTAATTTTCATGGTTCTTTTTTAGCGCAACCTTTTTCCAAACAAGCCATCAATTGAATTGAATAGATGAGCGCAACCTTGTTGTTAGCAAGAGAAACTAAGAAACAGTAGGTATCTAGCGACCAAACTATGCCACACAACACATCATCCACGTGATGCTCATTACGTAAACAACTGCACCCTAACGACCGATGCGTAAGAAAACCTTATGCCGATCAGAGGTAACGAACGGCTCAGGCTGCAAAAATCGTTTTGGAGTCGTTGGAATCAGCCCAAAAAGCTCATTCCATAGACCCTTGTACCAACGAAATCGGACAAAAACTTTCGTCCCCCTTTTGAGGCCTCCTTAGTTACACATCAGAGATAAACAACTTTCGTCGTGAAGGACCTCCCGAAAACCGATGAAGGGGATGAGGGAGGAAAAATCAAGGTAGCCTATAACCACCCCCCGAACTCGCTGATGACAATGAGACCACCCTCATGAAAATCTGTTGAGCCGCTCGGGCGTGATGCTCTGTACACAAACAAAACAAAAAAAAAACATACATGTCGAGGAGGTGAGCGCACCTTTCCATTTTTTGGAAAAAGGTTGCGCTAAAAATGGAAAGATGCGCTCACCTCTTCGACATGTGTTTTTTTTTCTTGTGTACAGAGCATCACGCCCGAGCGGCTCAACAGATTTTCATGAGGGTGGTCTCATTGTCATCAGCGAGTTCGGGGGGTGGTTATAGGCTACCTTGATTTTTCCTCCCTCATCCCCTTCATCGGTTTTCGGGAGGTCCTTCACGACGAAAGTTGTTTATCTCTGATGTGTAACTAAGGAGGCCTCAAAAGGGGGACGAAAGTTTTTGTCCGATTTCGTTGGTACAAGGGTCTATGGAATGAGCTTTTTAGGCTGATTCCAACGACTCCAAAACGATTTTTGCAGCCTGAGCCGTTCGTTACCTCTGATCGGCATAAGGTTTTATTACGCATCGGTCGTTAGGGTGCAGTTGTTTACGTAATGAGCATCACGTGGATGATGTGTTGTGTGGCATAGTTTGGTCGCTAGATACCTACTGTTTCTTATTTTCTCTCGCTCATTAAATATATCGTAATAACAAAAAGGTTGCACTCTTCTATTCAATTCAATTGATGGCTTGTTTTTCTAAGTTCTGTCATCATACTCACCAACTAGTTTCTGATGGTCTCTTTTGAGTTTGTGCATCTTCCTTTTGAGCTCCTTGAAGCTTTTTTTCTCTTCGGTTACTTGTCTATTGTGGTTTTGGGCTTTCAACGCTGCGTGCTCCCTAAACATGGTCACCATGTCGGGAACGGCGGACTCTCCAGAGCTGTGTTCCGCGAGGAAATTGCCCAAATTTGCTTTCAAATTGTCGATCCAGGAATCCTGTAACGTTGGGAGGATGCCTATGACAGGTTGACGAGTGGTAGCAGTGAGAGATTAGGTTAGGCAATAGTATCTGACATGTGTAGAATGTGGTTGTTTTTTCAAAGTGGTAATCACAATATTTTCGAGCGCAAGTGAGCGCAAAGGGATCAAATCCGTATCCTTCTCCTACAGGCAAGTGTCAGTTTGGGACAAGTGTGTGCAAATAGGCGCAAAAGGGTCAAATCCTTGTCCTTCTCCAGTCAGGCAAGTGTGGGCAAATGGGCGCAACTTTCTTATAACACCTTAGGTTCTTAAAGGTAACCAATGGGCGCAACTTTCTTATAATAACTTAGTAACCCCATAATTATTCAATGGATATGAATTCTGCACTTCGACATTTTCAACAGTGAGACTCCAGACCTTTAGTACCTACGTCACATAATTTCGATCAAGAGGGCGTGACGTATCTCATGCTTGTTTTTTTGATCTCACGCCCACTGAGCCACTTGCGCCGAGACCAACTTCCAGGTACTGGTACTGCCAGGCGCAAATCGGCGCAACTATCATCCGGGCTTTGTTTCGTTTAGGTGAATCACTCACTTCGAACACCTGAGTGAAAGTTGGATGTTGTTTGGGGTTTTCGACGAAGGGCAACGCAAAATACGGCAGGAATTCCGGTTCAGAGGCGAATTCGGCGCCGTGTTCGGACAGAAACTTTTTAAACATCCCCATCGGCGACGCCTCGTTGACGATGACTGTGAACTCGCTGTCTCTTCGCTCTCTCGCATCTTCCAAACTGTCCGCTTCGAAATCCCTCGACTCGCTTCGCTCGCGCTTCGGTGATGGCTCGTCATCATCAATGCAGGGGATGTTGTCTTACCAAAAAAAAAAAAATAATAAAATAAAATAATAATAATAAGTTGAAATTATTTAAATATAATGACTCAAGTAATTAAAGCAATAATGGTTAATTAACCAAATAAAATTCATCAATAATTTTTTTAAATGATAAAATATTTAATATAAAACTCCATAAAAAATTGTTTGTAATTACCTTGAAAAGGTTTTTCTAGAATGAATGTTCCTCCGGCTTTCACCTGATCCAAAATCTGAGGCGTTTTTTCTTCGTCGTCAACGTCAATTTCCACCGGTTCGGATTTGTCGTCGAGCTCGGCGTCTACTTCGGCGCAACTGGGATCGTCCGTGTCGACGTCGACGATTATCGTGTCGTCGAAATCGTGAGTCGAAAAATACGTGTACAGGTAAATGGTCAACTTTTTGTACGCCGCCGTCGTTTTGACGTCGTCGGGTATCATCGCGTCCCAATCCTGAAAACGATTAGCGTTTCAAGCCCGGATATTTAGACGCTGGGCAGCGGGCTCGAAAGAGGCCTTACCTTGAAAAACGTCACGTGATCTGAAGACTCGAGCCCGTTGAACAACCTGAGCGCGTCGGATCTTTTGACTCGATGTTTTACGAATTCTTTTGCGCCCACTTGAGTGAACTCACTTCCGGATATTTCTTCTCTGAAAGCTTTCAAAGTCCCTTTGAACCCGTGACAGTCTAAAAACTACAAAACACATACAGTTGATTCTAAGTTGATTTCATTTCTGCGCGATAATTTAAGTAAAAATAGAAGAAAAAGCAAACCTCAAATATCGAACTTATGCACGACGACTCCACTTCCACACAATCTTCTAAACTTTTGAACAATGTTGCTCTGAAATTGAAGAAATAGGTACAAAACTTAATTCCTTCCAATTGAGCTATTGAATTATTTTTGTTCCCACAAATCACATTGTAATTTGTGGGAACACACCAAGATTCGGATGCTGGGTGCGGGCTACATGTTATTGTGTAGGAAGTTAAAGTTCTCTAAATTGTGGTATTGTGTGTTTGGCGGAGATCCGGAGGCGTAAATCCTCGATCTCGCTGCCGGTGTTTTGGAGGAAGAGGGAAGGATTGTGGGAACACCTCCGTCCAGGGAGTCGTACGAATTGTCGTGAGCAACGGACCTGGGGGAGAGTGCAGCCACAGTAATGGGAAATGAGCTTGCTATGGATTGGCGTGAATCGTCAGGCTCCACCACAGAGGCATCATCTCTGGAAGGGAACCGCGGGGATGACAATACCCCGCATGGAGTGTCGTGGAGGGTATGGTTTCGCTCAGGGTGTGCAGTTATACTGGAGTCAGTGGCTGCAGCTACCTTGGACACAGCAGAACCGCAAAGTGGTTGTTTGCCGATGGTGCAGAGGTCTAATCCAATGAGTTTGGTTAGGGAGAGAGAACGACTCAGCTCTATTCAGCAGAGGAGTCGTTCTCTCTCCCTAACCAAACTCACAGCAGAACCGATTCCAATGTCGGAGGTCATTCGACGCAGAATTTTATGCTCTTCAACTTTGGACAGTTTTCTCTGCGATGTTTTGTTTTTGAGTACCTAATAGGTAAAAAGACTGGAAAATGTCTGAAAATAACTGAGGTTTTTTGGCCGCCAAAAGGTGTCCCAGCAAAAATGCTGCTACCATTTTTGATATTTTGTTGTTCGGAACCATAATAACAATTTAAAAAAAGCTTCTACACCATTTCTTGCACGAGTCCCCCCTCTCCCCCTCCACTCTTCAATCCTCTGGCGACTTGCCTAAAATGTTAACGAGTCAATTTTTCCTTCATGAAAAGTCTTACCTGGCATTTTTTCCTTCCCCGTCCATTCTTCAGCGAGGTTTTCTAATTCATGCAATTCGTCTGAAGACACGATTTTAACACAAGGAACGAACTTGAAGATCACAAAAACTGAAAGAAAAAAACAATTTTTGAATGCCGGAACAATAAGCGAATTGTGAGGGATGGAAAACTGGACTCTGTGGGCGATTATTGAAGGGTACGGACAAGGGGGTGTTGGGAAAGTTGCTAGCGAAGGGAGAGGGTTTATTTTGAAGTTGGTAACCCTTGGCGATCCACCTCCTTGACCTGTCGCGTGCAGCTATTGGGGCTATTCACTTGTGACGTCCTCGTCGTCTCCATAACGCCCATTACCCTGATTTGCCGTCATTCAGTGGAGCGGGGGGGAGCGTCAATCCGGATAAAGTTAATTTCAACTTGACGCGTTACAACAGGTTGTTTGAGGTGATGGAAAACGTGGGATCGATGAAGCGCGAGTGTGTTGACACCCTTAAAGGTCCTATCTGACGATGTTACCGCACAGTGTTTCAGAACACTCAATAATAGCAAAATTATTTAGCGCCACAAAAAACGGTTTTGGGGAAGAAAAATTAAACAAAAACAAAAAAAGTAATGCACTCGGTTTTTGAATACATAATAGTTATAACTATTATGTATTAGACATATTATGTGCTATCATATCACTGATATGTTGGATAACAACTGAGGTTTTTTCGGATTCAGCACACCAAAAAACCATTGTATTTAATCAAAATATCCCAGTAATATTCAGTTGCAGACCTGTGCAATTTTTTGCATAAATATACATTTTTTTAAATGTCTTCGAGGTTGACGCTTTTTAATAATTTTATTCTGTTTTTACTTTATTTTTAATTTTAATTAATTCACTATGCAGGCTTTGACTGACGCCGGCTCGTGGATCCAATATAAGTGGATGTATTGTTGAGCCAGTTGTGTGGGGGTGAAATAGAGCCGATGATGATAATACTATCTTAACTTAATTCCGATATTATCCTAACTAGGATGGGAAAAAATAAATACGTGAGGCGCCTGTTCAGTGGAGCCATTTCCGAAAAAAGGGTTACCTCCCTGGGTTTTCACACGTGTCCGCCACGTGTTTCCAATTTCCAAGGGCTGTCGGAGTTTGCGAGTGGGGAGGGATGTTCCAGGAGGGGGTGAAATCGACTATTTTCCCTCGTCGAGGGTGGTGGGGTGTAGTGAGGGGGGACCAGCTGTTTTTGTTTCCCCTCGCCGGAGCAAGGTCGTCCCTCCTCAACCCGACGTCAATTAGGTCACGACTCCGCGCTTGTGCTCCGCAAGGCTCCGGCTCCTCAGTACCGCACGGACTCGGAACGTCCTAACATGTGCTAATGACGCGCTCCCAGGACACCCAGCTCGACTCCCCGCAGTCGCCGGCGGAAAAAAGTCAGTCGCTTTTTTTCTCATCAAAAATCCCCCCTTCGAAATTTATTCATTTATTAAAAATTTATTCAACTGTATTCCCCGTCCAGGTTAGGTAACCTCCTCCGACATCGATGTCACCTTATCATTCGTTATCAACGTCATGTTTCCTCCAGCAACCCAACTATCTAAAAACATTTCCGACTTCGTGTCAGAAATTTTCACGAATTTTTTCATCGCCGCCTGTATTTTGATTCATTCGCACTCTTTTGTGATGAGTTTCGACCCCTTCCAGCAGTCAAACATTGACTATAATACATTATGCACAATTTCTCTGCTCTACACGAGCTTCACCATCTGCACTAAGTGCTGAAATTATTTTCAGGCGTGATTTTTTAAATTTGCAATTTTCAAGGCCACAGACAATAAGTCTTATTGTCTGTGGCCTTGAAAATTGCAAATTTAAAAAATCGCCTGAAAATAATTTCACCGTAAAAAATGTAGATTTTTAAAATTGCAAATATTAAAAATCATCAATCATTGCACTTATATAACATCCATAACAAAATCAGTCCAATAAATAGCACATTTTAAAAAATAACATGATTACTAGTGGTCAGATTCGAGCATTTAGCATATTTTTTCCTGTATAGTAAACATTGAAAGAAGCCTTTCAATGTCAAGACACTTCATTCGACCTCTTGACATCCTTCAAAAGCGACGTATACTGATACATACGAATACATGTATACATAATATTATGGCCCCGTAGAAGCCACACACATCCACGGTGAGGTTCGAAGGGTCTGAGACCGCCACAAATGGACTACGTCCAAACATACTTAGAAAACGACACCCCACACGACCCCGTGGCCCCTTATTTGTTGCCCTTTCTAGCTCCACAGAGCCCCTCGGTGTACAGGTTGGGTTTGAGGCCCCTAATAAATTGAGTCTTCGTGCAAAATTACTTCAAAAATGACACCTCATAATAATTATGAGAATTATTCTGTTGGTTTAAGTTGGCCTCCTAGAAACGATAACACCTCATAATATTATGACTTTCTGGCATAAGTCCTTGAAAAACCACGTAACTTGTCGATTTTTTCGTTTCACTTTCCTTCGTATCGATTTTCACTGTGTTTTTCGCGCATATAATTGAGTGTTTCGAGCATATCGGGTTATCTATTGAGCATAAAACAGATGTTTTTCGAGCATATCGGTTGATTTTATCGATTCTGAATGAGAAGCCTGTATTTATTTTCAATTTATATTTATTTATTTATTTATTTTTATTGTATATTTATTATTTATTTATTTTATTTTATATATTTTTTTTTACACTTTGATTTTATATTTACTATTAAATAGTAAATTTTATAAAAATATAAATTTTATTTGTATTACTTACCGTATTTTATATTTTTATTTTATTTATTTATTTGTCATTCATTATACAACAGTTGTATAATGAATGACAAATAAATAAATTTATTATAAAAAACAGTTACTGTTTTTGTCTCTCCTGAAAAATTTGGTATTTTTGAGACACGAGGTTATCATGTTTTAACCATCAAAATTACTATTGCAAAATTTGCCAAAATTTAAAAACATCAAAAAAGATTGAAGTATGAATTTAAAAAAGATTTATTAACTAGTCTCTCTGGCTCGCTTCGCTCGCTCCCCTAGTGGGGTGTATTGCCGCCTGTGGGGTGTATTGCCGCCTGTGGGGTGCGTAGCATCGATGGACACATTCAAACCCCTACTCAGACATAAGGCCTCGCTCCGCTTGGCCCCTCCTATTCGTAGCAGAGACGATAGAAAAAATCGGCGTATTTTTAGGGCTTACCGTTTAGGAAATTATTATTTTTAATTCAATTCAACTTTTTTTAAATAAAGGCCTCTCCATCTATCAAAGTTCCCTGGACCCTCCGTTTTCTAAGATCCCTGGCCCCGCGCGAATTAAAACGATCCAATTGTCTTCTCACCGTGAAATCGCCCCCTCCCCCTCGTTTTTTTTTAATCCGACTTCGGAATCGGATTGGCCATATTTTGGCGCGCATTTGGCTCGCGGATACCATACCCAAAAAATGGCTCCTTACTGGGTATTTTTGAACCCGAAAAAACGTGGGACAAACGCGAGAAAGACGATTTTTCGACGAATTTCCGGCGAATTTCCCGGGCGAATTTCCGAATTACGATTTGACCGACGTCTTCCTCCAGGTCTGATCTATACGGCTGGTATTTTTTCGTAATTTTTTCGACCCCTTAAACGGGCGTTGGCGCGAGTTGAAAGTGGAAAACGTAGGACAAACGGGAGAAAGACGATTTTTCGACGAATTTTCCCTGGCCCCGCGCGAATTAAAACGATCCAATTGTCTTCTCACCGTGAAATCGCCCCCTCCCCCTCGGTTTTTTTTAAATCCGACTTCGGAATCGGATTGGCCATATTTTGGCGCGCATTTGGTTCGCGGATACCATACCCAAAAAATGGCTCCTTACTGGGTATTTTTGAACCCGAAAAAACGTGGGACAAACGCGAGAAAGACGATTTTTCGACGAATTTTCGACGAATTTCCCGGGCGAATTTCGGATTTTCGATTTGACCGACGTCTACCTCCAGGTCTGATCTATACGGCTGGTATTTTTTCGTAATTTTTTCGACCCCTTAAACGGGCTTTGGCGCGAGTTGAAAGTGGAAAACGTAGGACAAACGGGAGAGAGACGATTTTTCGACGAATTTTCGACGAATTTCCCGGGCGAATTTCGGATTTTCGATTTGACCGACGTCTTCCTCCAGTTCTGATCTATACGGCTCGTATTTTTTCGTAATTTTTTCGACCCCCTAAACGGCCAGCGAGCGGAAAGTGAAAAAACTCACTCGGGAACGCGTTATCCCGTACCAACAAACCACACGGCTACCACACGGCTTACGGCGGCCAACACAATTTTATATTATTGTACTAGTCTCTCTGGCTCGCTTCGCTCGCTCCCCTAGTGGGGTGCGTAGCATCGATGGACACGTTCATAACCCTGCATCAAGGCTAACTGCTCCTTCAACATCAACCCCCCTGGCTGATGGACACTTTCATATCCCTGCATCAATAATAATAGAACTACCTATGTTGGTGGCCAAGCAAAGCGAGCCCCTGGCTGATATAGTGATCGGCCGGGAGAATTAAGGATTAAGGCCCCCCCTGTCAAAAAAGGATCATAGCAAGGAAGCATGGTACATGTTTTTCGGATTGGTATATTTTCAGAATTTGAGGCGGACATTGACATGATCGCTCGTATAGTGTGTCTTCTCATTGTATACTCGGCCGACCAGTTTCCCCGCCTCTCCACCTAACAAAGGTCCCTGGCATCCTCCGTTTTCTAAGATCCCTGACCCCGAGCGAATTAAAACGATCCAATTGTCTTCTCACCGTGAAATCGCCCCCTCCCCCTCAGTTTTTTTGAAATCCGACTTCAGAATCGGATTGGCCATATTTTGGCGCGCATTTGGCTCGCGGATACCATACCCAAAAAATGGCTCCTTACTGGGTATTTTTGAACCCGAAAAAACGTGGCTGATAAAATGATCGGCCGAGCGAAGCAAGTACCCCATCCCTGTCAAAGTGCTAGTGAAGTCAAATTTGAAAACTCCACCTTCAATAATAATAGAACTACCTATACTCGGCCGACCAGTTTCCTCGCCTCTCCACCTATCAAAGGTCCCTGGACCCTCCGTTTTCTAAGATCCCTGGCCCCGCGCGAATTAAAACGATCCAATTGTCTTCTCACACGTTCATAACCCTGCATCAAGTCAACTGGTCCTTCATTATCAACCCCCCCCCCCAGGCTGATAATGAACCCCCCACCCCACCACTTCGCTTCGCTCCCCCCCCCCCCCCCCCCCACTCACCCCCTCTAAGTGCTAGTGAAATCAAATTTGAAAACTCCACCTTCAATAATAATATAACTACATATTTGGGCGGCCGAGCAAAGCGAGCCCCCTGGCCGAGAAAATGATCAGCTGAGCGAAGTAAGACCCCCCTGTCAAAGTGCTAGTGACCTCTCCACCTTTAAAAGGTCCCTGGCACCCTCCGTTTTCAAAGATCCCTGACCGAGTCCCGTACCACCCTACCACCCAGTAGGCAACACGATTTTTCGCCAGCCAACCCCCATCCCTGGCACCCTCCGTTTTCTAAGACCCCTGACCGAGTCCCGTACCACCCTACCACCCAGTGGGCAACACGATTTTTCGCCAGCCAACCCCCATCGTTCCAGTCTGGTGGGGCGGTCGTTGCGGCCTGGTGGGCCGCGTGTTCCGCCCAGAGGGGCGGTCGTTTCGGCCTAGCACTCAGACATAAGGCCTCGCTTCACTCGGCCGCCCTAAGTTTCCCCGCCTCCTCCATCTTTGGAAGGTCCCTGGAGCCTGGAGGTTTTGACGTACGTCTTTCCTACGTCCTTGACCACCCGTCGGCCAACACCGACAACACCCCGTGCGAATTAAAACGATCCAATTGTCTTCTCACCGTGAAATCGCCCCCTCCCCCTCGGTTTTTTTGAAATCCGACTTCGGAATCGGATTGGCCATATTTTGGCGCGCATTTGGCTCGCGGATACCATACCCAAAAAATGGCTCCTTACTGGGTATTTATGAACCCGAAAAAACGTGGGACAAACGCGAGAAAGACGATTTTTCGACGAATTTCCGGCGGATTTCCCGGGCGAATTTCCGAATTACGATTTGACCGACGTCTTCCTCCAGGTCTGATCTATACGGCTGGTATTTTTCGTAATTTTTTCGACCCCTTAAACGGCCTTTGGCGCGAGTTGAAAGTGGAAAACGTAGGACAAACGGGAGAAAGACGAATTTTCGACGAATTTTCGACGAATTTCCCGGGCGAATTTCGGATTTATGATTTGACCGACGTCTTCCTCCAGGTCTGATCTATACGGCTCGTATTTTTTCGTAATTTTTTCGAAACGGCCAGCGAGCGGAAAGTGAAAAAACTCACTCGGGAACGCGTTACCACACGGCTACCACACGGCCGTCTACCACCTACCACGTACCGTCGACCAACACAATTTTATATTATTGTATGATGATATTCTTTATTGTCAGCTAAAACGCTTGTTCAAAAATGGCCTATTTAAATTCGATCAGCGAAAAATATCAGTTTGAAGTATTCCAGCGTTCACAAACCATGTTATAAAAAGCAAACGGAACACGTTCGTAACGTTTGTTTGTTAGAGGAAATTTAAGGGAACTAATAAGATAGGTATATCTGGTTTGTGGGGCAAGTGAGAGAGATTTAGCACTCTTCAAAGATGGTTTTTACATATATCTCGAGTCAGTACCGAACACCACAACCGCGAGATAAGCTCTTTTTTTAACGCTGAGTGGGTAACACCTTACTTCCGGTAAACATAACATTTTTATGGGTTTTAAATGGCTTCAAAGATTGTTTTTAAATTTTTTCGGATCTGTACGCTTCGCTGTTATTTTGGGAGCTCCCACAGGGACGATTTCTCCGGAGAAGCTTGCCGAAGAATACTTTTTCGGGCCTGCAGACCAGAGCCTGGGAATCATCAGGTTTTACGGCGTCTTGTCTACAGAAGCTGTATCAATGCCTTCTGAATCGCTGTTGAGTTCCGTCCAACAGCGCACCGGCAGACATGGAACGCCGAACCGCCAACAAACTGTTGTAGTGTTAGGTACCTCACGGTGATTCACGTGACTGTAAATTTCATACGATGTCGTTTTAGAAGTATTTCTGGTCGTCGTGGATCCATTTTTGGGGGTCCCAGAAAAATACGATTTGGGGATCTATGAGTTTTTCGTGGAGCTACAACATTTGTAGATAGATCCTATAGATCATCATTTGGAGGAGATGAACGGACAACGTAACATGCCGAGCACCAAAATAAAGTGAGATGGTTATTTCAACTGGACAGGGTTATCAACAGCTCCCAACCACACTCATTCGAGCCATCAGTTCCTGTCTGACCGCAGTTGAACTGCTGTTAACCTACAGATCGACCTGGAACAGCAGTTATCAGCTGCATGTCTCCATCGATTTCTGTTAACAGTCCGTCAAACCTGGAACAAACCTATTATGTTATAATAACAGTGTGCTGATGTATCTCCATAAAACGTACCTAAATACAAATTTTGAGTATCCAAAGTCAATCAGCCGCTTCATCAGTGTCTCATTGAAGAGAAGCTACCTATGCCATTGTTTTACGGAGTTTCAGAGATCTCAGGTGGCTTCAACCATTGCAGATGGTGGCTTGCAGTGCCTTCCCATTGATCTCTGGTGGCTTGCTGGCTGCTGGTGGTTACTTTTCATGGCCATTAGTGAGGAGTTATTCGGATAACAATCGAGTAGTAAACAATTTGAATACGTAGCTATTAAACAATCCCTTTCTTTCTAAAATGATATGGTTCACTGGTTTCATTAGGTACCTACCTACCTACTCAAAATTTTACAAATCGTATTTCAATTAAAAATTTTGAATGAATAAATTCTGACGACCGGGTGGGTTTCAAGACAATTCAAAAATTCAATAAAACAGACTTGGCGAGCTGTCTTCAAGGAGGGATGGAAAGACCGAGACCGGATATTTCCTTTTAATTTTTTTTTTTTTTTTACTTTTAAACACGTGATAATTTTATTAGGTAATGAAAAGAGTTAAAATCTACAACAACGAAACCAACAACAATAACTACGCGAACAATCCCCGCTTCAGTCCAGCGTGGAATCCACATTAGGAAGTCCAGCTCCGTCCTCCAGTCCCAGGCTTCGCACCTTCCGCCGAGCTCCTCTTAGCCGAAGGGAAACTGCCCTTATGACGGCGAACTGGACTCGAACTCGAGCCCACCCAACCACTTGGGAGTACGGTCTATCCCACTTCTCCGCCAGTTTATAGGCCGCTCTCCTGAGAAAGGCGTCGAATTCACAGTGGAGGGCACCATCGCATGAACATACAAGAGGTGTGAACGACCCTCTGAGATCCTCAGCCGCCCGGTCATACTTTCTGTGCTTTTCGTTGGCGGCACTTTGGGCGACTTGCGGCCACTCCCGGGAAAGATGAGAGGCAGCATCAGCATTTTTAATATATTATAAATTAAGTTAATTATAATCAAACTTCCAAAGTAATTTATTTCGACTTTGGAAGTTTCAAAATACTATCCTAATGAGGCTCGTTGATGGTTAATGAGCCAAATTTCCTCTTGTCGCCATCGGATTCATAGAAGCTCAAAACTTCAATGCTGCGACGTTACGTGGTCGTCTCGAGTGGTATTTGTGGTAATAATCCTACTTGAGAGGACTGTTGACAATTTTTTTCCAATTGGAAGATTTATCGGTGGTAACTTGTTGATCTTGAAAATATTCGAATTGAAAGAGGAGAAGCGGTTTGTTACATAAGGGATTTAATTTTACATTAATTTGAAGAGTCCTTTGAATAAAGTTGAATTTCAATGAGGCTACTAAGAGATTTTCGCCAATCTTCAAGAAGGGATTCGTCTTCTGTTAGGAGGAAACGAGGTTTGATTTTAAGGGAGTTTTATCCTCGTGACGTCGCTGGGGAACTCCCGGCGTTTGGGGCCGCTGACCTCGTTCCCGTCCATGACACTGACCTCGACGACCCGCCAGCCTGTTTGCACAGGTCGTGAACATCCAACGAGGAAATGTCGCGTATTGATGGCTCCTGGTTCAAAACAAATTCACTCATTCCGAACACAACGTTCGAATGCCTCACGAAAACCCGTCAAAAGCTCCATATGTAGCCCCTTAACAGCCTCACAGAGCCTCACGTTGAAGTCGAACAGGTCTGAAACCTCCATAAATCGATTCTTCGACCAAAACGACACCTCACAAGAATTCGTGACCAAAATCCTCATCTCCTCACACGTAAGACCAAAAGAAAAAAGAAGTCCAACTTTATTGTCAAAATCATTCAAATTTACCACTTCTCCGTCTCTACTCTGAGACCCTCTCCTAAAACCCAACTGATCTCACCAACTTAAATATTCTCAAGTGGTGTGCGGCTGCCTTAATCGGGTTTGTCGAAAGTGGACGCCCGGACATCAATTAATTGGCGTGTTTCTCTTGAATGTCAGTCATAACAGACGTCCCCGCTGGTTATTCAATTCCGCCCACTGTTTCCACTCAACGTTTGTTACACAACTGGGATGCTGGCGTCCCTAACTTGTTGTCAACTGGTAAATACAATTTTACGTGTTTGAATCTAACCGAGCTTTTTTCATCTAGTAGTTTCAGACCCATACTGTATTCGAAATCGGCTTAATATAAGTATCCAGGAAGAAGATTATTTTCCTACCGTGCATTCTGGTTGTTATAGTAGAACTTTGAAATATACTACAACCAAGAACTGCAAGCTGACAGTTCATTAAATGAACAAATTTTGTTTTACTATTCCCGTCGTCTTCAATGGCTTTGAATTTTCATTATTGATGCCATCTTGGGATGTCTTCTTCCTTTTCATTTGGTTATTTGGCTTTTTGTGTGTGTGTGTGTGTTTTTAGCGCAACCTTTTTCCAAAAAATGGAAAGGTGCGCTCACCTCCTCGACATGTATGTTTTTTTTTTTGTTTGTGTACAGAGCATCACGCCCGAGCGGCTCAACAGATTTCCATGAGGGTGGTCTCATTGTCATCAGGGAGTTCCGGGGGTGGTTATAGGCTACCTTGATTTTCCCTCCCTCATCCCCTTCATCGGTTTTCGGGAGGTCCTTCACGACGAAAGTTGTTTATCTCTGATGTGTAACTAAGGAGGCCTCAAAAGGGGGACGGAAGTTTTTGTCCGATTTCGTTGGTACAAGGGTCTATGGAATGAGCTTTTCAGGCTGATTCCAACGACTCCAAAACGATTTTTGCAGCCTGAGCCGTTCGTTACCTCTGATCGGCATAAGGTTTTATTACGTAATGAGCATCACGTGGATGATGTGTTGTGTGGCATAGTTTCGTCGCTAGATACCTACTGTTTCTTAGTTTCTCTCGCTCATTAAATATATCGTAAGGTTGCGCTCATCTATTCAATTCAATTGATGGCTTGTTTTGTTGTTCCCCATTGATTTCTGGTGGCTTGCTGTGGCTTCCACTGATTGATGGTGGAATCTGCTCTTCTGAATCTTGTTCTGCTATCTATCTTTATGGTCCTCTTTTCATCTTTGATGTCATCTTATATTGTCTTTTTCCATTTCGTCATTGTGTTCTGTCATTTTTGTTGCCTTATAAGGCCATATATGGTCTGCTGTCATTCGTAGGTTGTTATTTTGTTGTTTTCAGTCGTCTGTTTGCCCAAGCGAATTTCGAGAAGTTTGAAAGTTTTGGTACTCCCTGAACGCATAATTAGATTCTCTACAACTTTCACTCAATGATTTTTTCATGTTGGAGGACCCGTTTTCAACCTACAGACATTTAAAAAACACTGTTTGCCACTTTTTGGCAAAGTTCAAGAAAAACGTTTTTTTTTTTCGACCATGGTTTTTGACCTTACACTTGACCGATTTATAAAGATACGGTGCTTATTCGATGCTCTTCAAGTTTGTACGCAGTAACATTTTCGCTAGGAAGCAATGAATAGATATTAGGTAGGTACCTATTTACTTACCGAAGAAAAATTGAAAAAGTCCCAAAATGTCGAGGTTTTTAGGCTGGCAAAGTTTCTCCCGACGTTTTTCGTGTCACCATTTTTGATATTTACTTCCTAGTACACATACCTACAAGTACCAAAAATAAAATTTACTACACCACCAAACAAGTGCCCCCTTTTGTGTATATATACACTGTATATATATAATGACTGGCCTATAATGGTCTGACAATGATCAGAACGGGAGAGGAACCCTATATTATAGGGTTCCTCTCCCGTTCTGATCATTGTCAGACCATTAAAAACTTCAAGGGGCAGTTTTTCAAATGGAGCATTTAAAGTTTGGATTGGAGTGTCTTTTGTCCTCCTTGAGACAATCTTTCGGATAATTCAATGAAATCAAAATATTATTTTCTCTTCTTTCGTTGGCATTAAACTTGTTACGTTGTGTCTTTTGCTTTTGGCAAGTCTAACATGCGAGCCTATCCCTAAATTGACAGCTACTTCAAATTCTTTTTCGCTCTTCACCCAAATTGTACCTGACTGGACTTCATCTCTGAGGGGCCCTGTTTTTGAATAGATTATGTATTCGAATCGAAAAAGTGACAGTCATAGGTGGGTTAAGGTCGATCACAAACTTCCTTGACCAACATGTAAAATTCATGAGGGCATTTTTTAAAAATCCCAACGTTCATCTCGCTCTTAACTCACCGAGTCTGAACGTGAAGAAGGTTTTGCCAACTGCCGGATCAGCTTTTTCGCCCACTTGGCGATTTTCACATAAATTTCACCAGGTTGCCCGCCGGTGAAACCCGTTTGACTCGTTCGGATGCGCAATCGGCGACTGCAGGCAAAAAAGAGGTTGACTGAACCAACGTGGCTCACGACGTTGGGTGCCAGAGACAACTTTTTATGCGATTAAATCGTCAATTATTGGTCATTGTAACTACCAGTTATGAATGCTATTTTATTTCACAATAAAACTTCATTATCATCAGGCTGAGTTCATTGTTATTTTTTTCGGGCTGGTAGCATTAACCTTGACACAGAGGAGGACGCAGAATACGTCCCGGATGATATCAAATCTGATAAAAGTTCTCACATCATGCCACTGAGCTGATAAACCACTTGACCGTCAAATGAGCTCAAATTATTAGGAAATCCCTGTAAACTCAGAAGGAGTTGGTATACCAACTGTAATCACTGGTTAATTGCTTAACTAGCGCGATTAACCAACATCGAGGATTTGTAACTATTATTAAATAATTTAAAATAATAAATGATAATTATAAAAATTTTGTTCAGTATAAATAATTTATACTGAATTATTATTAGTAATTATTATTACCTACCTAAATCAAATTGTATTGTATTTCTGAATTAGGTATTCAGGATTACAAAAAAAGTCAAGTTAAACGATTGGAAAGACACCCCCTGAGTGGTCAAACGTTCAATAGAATACATTAAAACCACATTTGTCAATTTTTGTTATTTGATGTGTTTTGTCATTCCCCTGGATGATCCACTTTCTATGGGTGATTAAATTTTCTTTAGATTTTCAAAACCGCAATTGCTGGCAATAAAAAATACTAAATGAACGAGAAAATGAAGACACTAGAAGACAAGCGAAATGATGAGAGAGCTATCACCATTAAAACTTTTAAAAATTCCACTTTGAACTTCAATTGACGACGTTATTTTTGTTTCGGACGAGATGAACCATTGCGTACTGGAATTAGAATTAACATCACCAACTTTGGATCCCTCTCCTCCTTGTCCTCCTCTGGCTCCAGCTCCAATATGACCAGGCCAGGATGTACTTCGTGCATTTTCACGGTTTCCCCCAAATTCCTTCCAATGAGCCTCTGGGCTTAATGCAATACTTCGCGTGCCCCACACTTGCCAACTTCCGCATAGTGACGCCACGAAACAATAAACCTATTGTACAGAATATCACAATTAACGCCGGTGTTACAAGGCCATTAGTTCCGGTGTAATAGAGTTCTAAGTGAAGTTCTAATTACAGTTAAAGGTTGCTAGTTAATGGGGTCGTGACCGTCGGCCATACTTTCCTCATAGTTTCATGTTCTTCCGGAGTTTTAGATGGAGTGTGTACAGTTTTTTTTTTTTTTTTTTCAGGACGTGTACGTGTACACACGTACACGTCCTGAAAAAAAAAAAAAAAAACTGTCTCATTCAATCGTCCACGACGCGTCATGGTTCTGTCTTCAACTGTTCAGGGGCGACGCAAAAGTAGGTAATTTTTTTCTTCGTTATTTGGCCTTTCAAGTAGAACAAAACGCTCATTCACTGACTTTGGAAGACAAAAGAAAGCTGAGTCGCTAAAAAAAGGAAAAAATCACGCGAGGGCTTCACCGCAATTTCCAACTCGGTGGTTGACAATCAAGACGGCAAAACGGTTGTTACAGCTTGAAACATTTTTGCCAACTGTTTACACAACCTGGGTGGGGCTCGAGTCCGACAATGCTTCGCGCGAAGGGGCAACTTTCGGTTTTTATAGCCGCAAGTTTATCTCCGACTCGAATGCGCCTCCGAGACGATAATACGTGAGTCGGGTACACGTCGTTCCTCATCCGAATTGCCAATCACGTTTGAGAACGTTGATTGGCCTAATCTCGATAATGAAGTCTCGTAGGAGTTTTTGAATTTCAAAACGTTTCTCGAGAAACTCCAGTTGAGAGCTACTGATTGTCGCAGATATCCCAAGCGAGGAAAAATCATAATACAATCCACGACGTGACACATGAAAAAGGCGAATGGTGTTTTATTCAATTCAATCGAAAATGTACATAAGCAACAACTTGAGATGAGAAAATCACGAGAAAGAAATCAACAACAAATCGGTATCACCAATGAAATTCAAATCCAAGTCAACATGTTAAAAATACAACCGTAAACCCAACAGCACGACATCAGGGTGACCGAAGAGTTGAAGAAAATTTCTTTAATAAACAATGAGAAAAATATAAAACGACGCAACGGCCTACGGTTATTATTCTTAGCGCAAAAAATTAATTCTGGGTCATTAAGAAAAGATTTTTGAAACAGTTAAAAAAATTTTTTTTTTTTTTAAATTTTTGACAGATGTGGGCCTCAAAAAATAAATGGATTATGCGTTAAAACTAATCGGAAAACGACACCTTATTTGACCTGGAATCCTTCAAAAATCACATTTGTAGCCCTATGAAACCGGATTTCTCTGCCGCACCCTGTAGTATTGAAGGATTGGTCTGAGATCCCAAAAATCGGATCGTACGTCCAAAAATACATCGAAAATAGCACCTCTTTTGACTCTCTTGCTCAAGTCCTTGTAAACCCCCATTCGTAGTCCAGAAGAAGCTCCATAAATCCCCACGGTGAGATCGAGCCGGTCTGGGACCCCCAAATATGGATTCTGCGTCCGAAAATACTTCGAAATCGACACCTAACTCGGCCCCATAGCCAAAAGCCTTCAAAAACCCCTCCCGTAGCCCCTTTTAAGCCCCATAGCGCCCCACGGGTTTGGCTGATCGGGCTTTGATACCAGAAAGGACGATCAAAACAAGAATCAAACAATAACGACCCCGAAGATTCAAAGACAAAAGCGTCAATGAAGACAACTAAGTTCAAAAACACAATAATAAGACATTTTGGTTTATTATTCTTGGAATAATACACCTATGTTTTCGCGACGGAGGTCGACGACTCCGATCGGTCTCAAAATTTGACATTATCCGTTTCAAGAGGTCTAGATTCCAAAACCAAAATGTCCGTCCGCCGTACGCCGTCAGGGTCGTTTTGGGCAGTAGGATTTTTTTTTTTTTTTTTTTTTTTAATCTGAAATTTTGACAAAATACTCGGTTTACCATCTAGTTGTGCCCGCAAGGTTTTCAGCCCGATCACCAAAAAACCCGTGGGGCGCTATGGGGCTAAAATGGAGCTACGGGAGGTTTTTTTTAATGGGCTATGGGATCGAGTTAGGGGTCGTTTTCGAAGTGATTTTGGACGTAGAATCCATTTATGGGGGTCCCGGAACGATCCGATTTCAATGTAGTGATCTATAGGGCTTTTAAGGGGCAAAATTTGAGCTCCTAATATTTTTATTATTGATACCTATATAATTTTTCAAGTAAAATAACGAAAAATGTTTGAAAAAAAAAAATCAAAAAAAAATTTGTTTTCCTAAAAATTTTTTATTGGCACTGAATTAAATTTCTGTACAAGTAACCTATATCAAAGAATAATAAACCCTAGTGTAAAATTTGCAGCGTTTAAAAGAGAGATTACTTCCAAACTGACAAGAAAAGGACAAGAAGCAGCTGAAACAGAAAAACAAAGTGAACGTAACAGATTCAAAAGATACCTACTCAAGAAGACAAGTGAAGGAACAGAAGATTCAAAGGCATAGAGGAGGACAACAGAAACAATATAGTACACAGGACCAAGAACCCAGCAAAGCCACAAATTTGAAAAATCAATTAGGCATTGAAAAAGAAGACTTTTTAGACAGAACAATATGTGAGGAAAAAAGGCAAGGCAAAAAAAGACAAAAACGACTACCGCGACACACGAGATTCACAATAGGAAGTGCTTCAGAAACATAACTCCACAAAAACAAGAAAATTGAGATTCGGTGACAATCGAGAAGACGACAGAAACAATAAAACGATTAAACCGGCATCACAACAACGTTGAATGAACCTACCTATACAAAGAAAAACAAAAACCACATCATCAGATAAGACATCAGGGATTCAGGTTCATTCGTGAAAACAGCACGTGAGGACACAGTTGATTGAATGACAGACACAAGACATTAAATGTCTGGCAAATCTTGCTGCTTGGGTTCCAGTGGCCAAAATGGTGATCAGGTGCTCAGTCCTCAATATTATGCTGCAGTGTTTGCGTGTATGCCGTCCGTGTGTTGTTAACACTTTTTGGATTGGGAATGGTACAAGAAGCTGAGAATGGGTAGGATCGGGCGACCATCAAAACCTCCCCGAGTGGGTGAAAGGTGAGTTAGGAAGTAATCAAAACCTCCCGGTCTAGGGTACGGCGTGCGTTCGCAAACGCATCAAAACCTCCCCGGTTATTTGCCGGTTTGAATCGGGTGAACCTGCGCGCAGTTAGGCCAGTGAATTTAAAATCAGTCGTTCAGCGGTTTACGCGATCTTGAAATCGAAAGAACAGGTTGTTAAGCACACAAAATTCGCAAAAATTCGGAATTTCACGCATCCTGATTTCGACAAGGCACTACTTACTGTCGTGGTTTATTCAACAGCGAGCAATTTTTTTTTTTTTGAAACTTTTATTGCACCAAGTAAGCAAACTTATCAGCAATTTACAATTGATGTATACTAAATGACTTGCAAGAAGCTATGACACATAACACTGCTTCTATGCGACTTGTTTTGTGCAACTGACGCACTAGTAATTACTTACTGAGCTGATAATTACTTCACAGGGCACCCCACTCCCACAGGTCATGAGGTTTTGTTCTTTTAAGTCTTCTGAGCAGGCCTTCAACGTCGAGGAGCTGGACAACCTCGCTGTTGATGTGTCCCCGAAGCCTCTGCTGATGGGCTAATGCTTGTTTTTTGATGACTTCTTCGACAGTAGGAATTTGAAGTTCCCGGTGTAGTCTTTCGTTCCTGGTGTAACGATACGCATCTACGCATGCTCGTAGCACGTTATTTTGAAATCGCTGAATGATCAAGCGATTGCTCGGAGCGGTGCATGTTTTATAGAAAGCCTCCTGACAGGACGTTGAAATTGTCTAAAGAAAGGTCACTGTAATGGTTATTTGGAGAGGAACCCAATTTTTGTGAGGGAATAAAGGTTTTTCATCAATTGTACATACACACTAAGTTGTCTTGTGTACATACTTTATTTTCTCGTTCCCAAAATAGGTACATAAATCACTTGTAGGGGACTGTCCACAACAAATGATTCAATCGCCAGTAGTGGACAGTATACTACAAGTGATATATCACTTTAAGTGGAAATCGTTTGTAGTGGACAAAACTGTTCGCTCCCTTGAAGTCCACTATAAACGAGTTCGACTGTAGTTATAAGCAATATAACACTCAACATTATTCATCATTCATCATTCCTCGGGTTTCTCTAACGGGGAGGTTTTGATACACGGGGAGATTTCGACGGTTTCCTCAACGGGGAGGTTTTGATACACGGGGAGGTTTTGATGGTTTCTTCTACGGGGAGGTTTTGATGGTTTTTCGGCCGCCTGGGGAGGTTTTGATGAATCCCCGTAGGGATCTGCTCCAGCAGGTCCTCTGAGTTCAGCCCAGATACTCAACCTACTTGGCTCAACCGAGTTGGCATTCTGAGGCCAAAGATGCCGCGCAGCATTGTGTACAATTGTTCCAAATCACCTTCGTCGACTGAATTCTGATCGGCATGGCCACACTTTTCAATGAATCAAGGCTTTTTTCACCACCAAGCTATTTCGAGTTGGTTCTAGTTCCAAAGCCAAACACACATTGGTTTGGCCTCCCACTTGGCTCAAGCCACACCATGCCAACCGGCAGTGTGGAGGCAGAGTGTCGTGCTTCAGACCCGACTTGGATACAGGAAGGCTGCTTCCTGTCAAGATATCTCAACTCCAAGCGCTAGGAGCTCGACGACGGTATCATCTGCGAATTCAAGATAGTTGTCCATAGGAGCGTGTACCGTTGCCACAAACATCTCAGGCCACATAATCACCAACGAAAACAAAATTCCCACAATGAAGACTTCATAATATTAAGTCTTATGAAGTGATATTATCACATCGTTCTTATCTGGTTGGCTCCAAGACGTCAATAAAAACTCAACGCAAACTTCATAACTGCATATTTTCAATATCAAACGGACAATAGTTGACACAAAACTTTAAGGATTTTTAAATAGAAACACTGCATGGTGGTGTAAAATGTCTACATCACCGAGGCCGGTTGGGAATTTCAAGATAAACATTCCAGATGGTGTACTAAGGTGTTCCTGGGATTCTTGAGATAGCCAACAAAATACTAAAATTGCGCATTCGTTTCTACCGTGAAGAGTTCACTTTATCTATTGTGGTTATGTGACACTTGGGTTACATCACTGAGTTTATCGTTTAAAAATGAAATGGGGTTTCGAGACAATTTGACGTCGCGGTTAAGGCAACCCGACGGTCATAAAAGAGTGGAAACTGGTACTAAGAAAAATACTGCTGAGTGAAAAAAAACCGTTTTGATAAGACTGTAAAGGAAGACTGAACAGGGACGGATCTGTTTCGGCGGTTTTTCCGCATGAGGTGATGACATGAAGGGGCTCATTCAGCAGTTCCTGCAAGCTGAACAAAGAACAAGGAAATTTGGACGGAAGACGCAAATGGAACGAGCTAGAAGGCCACTACTGTGTGAGGCTCCGAACAGGAGGTTTTTGATGGGCTTTGGCCAGAGGATGCCGATGACGACACCAGACAGCAAGTCTTGTTATGCGCGAAAAACTGAAATGAGGGCCGAAATTTCGTAGTATCTTCTCCCGAGGGAGGAAGTTTAAATCATTTTACATTCGACACTCAAATGAACTGCTTGCTACCTACTTCACCTCAAGTTATTACTTAGAGAAGGTCGTTGCCCACGCCGTAAAGAACAGGTGGTTTAGACGCGTTAGCCCTCAAAATGAGTCAGGTTGTTGGATAATCCTCGTCAACTTTGATGCGGCTCTAGTCATAGTTAATTGCCACTTGAGGCCGTTACACCCGCAGCGCGGCTGTACAAATTGGAAGTTCCCGCACCATTTTCTCAGTCCAGTGATCACCTTGGAAATCCGCCTTTTCAAACAGGGTATTAACCTGTTCCAACCAGTTTCCAACCCCTCCTAATTGGATATTGCATCTTTCAAACCTGTTGTCAACCTCTCTAAACTGGTTATGGTCTCTTCAAACCCGCTTTCCTTACTTTGAAACTTGTAGTTGCCCCTTGTTCTTAACCTCTTCAAACGGGTCTTAACCTCTGAACAGGTTTTAAACGTTATCTAAGTGGATGCGGGAACCCATCTAATAAAAGACGAATTTAGACGATGTCTATTCCACGATAAATTTATACTTGGAGACCGGTTCCGGTTTGTGAGACCATCATCGTATTGATACGTACCAGTACGCACCAAAAATTCTAAGTTTGACTTCTGCAGAAGTCCCATCGTGGTACTTACCATAATTAATATTAATCGATAAAAAATATTCCAATTTTTGCTAATGGTTCCTACCCCTCTCCTCTATCACGCTGTCTATTAAAAATCCTCTACAAAATAAGGAAAATGGGGCAAGTGTTTAACAGGCCTCGTATTTGAATTGCGCTTGAATCGGCCATTGTGGGGCAAGTGCGTGAAATTCCAACTTCCGCAGAATCAGTAGCGATTTTAAATTCGGACCAATATTGATTGAATTATAGATATTCAAACCTCAGATATCATGGCCCTCCCCTCTATCACGCTGTTTATTAATAAAAACCTCTACAAAATAAGGAAAATGGGGCAAGTGCGTAACAGGCCTCATATTTGGACATGGCACTCCAAACGGCCATCACGGGGCAAGTGCGTGAAAGTCCAACTTCTGCAGAATCTGGACCGATTTTGACTGAATTATATACTTTTAAACCTCAGAGATCAGAGTAGGCCAATAAACGAGAAAAAATTCAAAATCATAAAAATTATTTTTATTGCCTAAAAAATAAGTTTGAAAATCGCACAGGGTCTCTTTTTTTTTTTAACTACGCCGTATACGGGGCTCTGTGGCCATCCGTTCTCGAGCAGCCCAATAAAGTGATGATTTTTTACTCCAGATGGAGTCGTCGTTTCTGATGAAATCTCTTATGTCCTGCAAGGCCGGACATGCGTCTAAATGAAGGAATGTCATTTCATCTTGATGGCAGAGAGTGCAGATTGGACTGTCATAGACACCGATTCTGCAAAGATGCTTGGCCAGGAAATCATGCCCAGTTTGAATCCTAAAGCAAGCCACACTTTGCTTCCTGGGCAGCATTTTGGGTACAGGCTCACTCAGTAGGGGGGCCCATTGCTTTCCCTCTGCAGCTCTCTCGTGGGCCTCCCGAACCAGGTCCTTCTTCTTGGCGTCGACCAGGCGCTTAGCTGTGCTGTAGGGGACAGGAACGTCGGGCTGTGGTAAGTGCGATCCATTTTTGGCCAGTGCATCCGCTTTCTCATTTCCCTCTATTTGGCAGTGAGAGGGAACCCACTGCAGCACCAGTTGGGAGCCCCTCGTCAACAACTGCTCAATGGCGGATCGACACTGGAGGACCAGAGCAACGTCAGTTGCTCCATTGCCTGTGAGCGATTGGATGGCAGCTTGTGAGTCGACGAAAATAACAACTTGGCGATCGTCCTGCTCAAGAAGGCGCTTCACTGCTAGCTTCACTGCACAAACCTCTCCCTCAAAATTGCTGGAGAGTCTACCCACAGGGTGTGAGATTTGGAAGCGAGAGCAGTATACTCCAGCCCCTGCATTTGATCTTGCATCTCTGGCTGAGCCGTCCGTATAGACGTGCAGCCAGTGTTCTTGCGGATACCATAAGTGCAGGGTTTCAAGGAAAACAGCCTTTAGCATCGCTGGGGGTGTTCTTTGTTTGTCGACAGGCTCTGTCAGGATTAATGATCCTCGGGCAAACTTTCGTGGGGTCAATTCAGTCACAGCCGGGAATGATTGTCTGTCAACTTCTCCAATCACCCCATAAAGGGCCAGCCCCTGCACCTTCGAGGCAAAGGTGTGCTGAGTGGACAACCTCTCCGTTGCAGGCTGGTACTGCTGCCAGTACTCGGTTTTCCCTCTCTTCAGGCGCTCATGCAGCTTAACTGCAGCGGCCTCCCGTCTGAGAGCCAATGGCTCGATTCCACTTTGTAGTTCCATGGCTGCTGCTGGAGTAGATTTGGGGGCACCAGTAACGAGGCGGAGAGCTTTATTATGGGTCACAGTGAGCCTGGATAAAGCGGCATCAGATGCGGTGACCAGGAGCTCAGCCCCATACTCCATTGAGGGGCGTACGTAGGTCTTAAAAGCTGTGGCAAGTACATCTTGGTCTCTTTAAACCCATCACATTGACTAAATAATTACTTAAATAAGCTGAAGATAACACTGAACTAAGAAAACCAAATTCAGAAATATTTTCAAGGTGCAAATCAAGGCTTACTCAAGCGAGATCAACAAATTACAAAAAGGAACTTATCTGTAACGTAAGAATTCTCCATGAAAAATAAAATTAAAGGGGAGAAAAAGAATTACTGAAGTTGCATCTGCACTCGCCCCACACCAGCCAAAAAACAGGAGCAAGTGAGGATGTGGGGTGAAATTTCAAATTCACGACTAACCCGAATCTTCATGGCTTACAATTGAAGAATTTTGATCTAAGTTTGCTTATAGTTGTTTCAACCTTCCTGTCCGGTTATATTTCGTCGTAATGCACTCTAGTGAGCAGCCTTCCAATGAGGAAGCTATCTCGTAAACTTTCCCGCAGATTGCTGCTCCCTGAACCCAATGACAGCTGTGGTAGCTCCATCATGCACTTGCCCCACTTCACCTCTTCAAGTCTTCACCTCTTCAGTCCATCATGCACTAAGTAACCAGTTTAGTGGGAGCTATTTTGAAAAGGTGAAGTGGGGAAAGTGCGTTTTTGGTGCAAGACTTCTTGACGTTTCCAAACCTGGTATTACCCCTTTAAAACGGGTCTTAACTTCATTAAACCTTTTTTCAACCCCTCCAAACTGGTAGTTGCCTCTTCTAACAGCTTCTTTTCCTCTTCAAACCGGTTTTCACCCCTCCAATCTGTTATTGCCGCTTCAAATGGCTTCTTAACCACTTCAAACCTATTTTCAACCCCTACAAACGGGGTATTGCTCCTTCAAACTGTTTTTTAAACTCTCCAAACTTGCTGGTGCCTCATCAAACTGCTTCTTAACCTTTCCCTTCGACGTTCTTCTCGGTCATGGTTGATTGCCACTTGAAGCCGTTACACCCACAACACGTATGTACAAATTGGGAGTTCCTGCGAAATAATTTTCTCACTCCGGTATAACCACCTCAGAAATCCCCCATGAAATCTGCATCACGTTAACCTTCTCCGTTTTGTTTTTCTCAATCCTGCCGACGTTGGTAGTCATCGACAGGCGACTTTTTTTTCTTCTTTTTTTCATCTCGTTCGATTACAACCTGGAAATATCCCTCAGGTGGCGACTAATTACACCGATCGGGTGCTGTTCGTGTTTAGTTTCATACTTGGAAAAAAATCTGAAAAAACTCCCCGACGTCTTCCAAGTTTCACTTAACGATTTGACTCAGGGGAATTTTTCCTTGTTTGTGTTATTTGGTACCGTACCTACTCGTGTTCCGGGTTCAAGGCTGTTGGAGTGAGGCAGACGAGAAAATAGCCGATTACTTCATTGACGAGTCTGCGGAATAAAACGATAGAAGGTACAAAGTGGTTGTTTGCCGATGGTGCAGAGGTCTAATCCAATGAGTTTGGTTAGGGAGAGAGAAAAGATCGTTCTCCCTCCCTGACCAAACTCATTCGATAGAAGGTAGTTATTGAATACTAGAAAAAAGATCGCCATACCAGAATCCTCTCAACAACAAAAAATATATAAATAAAGTAACGCTTTTCGATTCTGGGTATCGAAGCAAAGACATAAAATGCCAAACAAGTTAATATCTCCAAATCTATCTAAACCAGGCATTTATAGACCTGTCAGAAGGGTTTCCGACTTCTCTTAATGGTTGTTAACCCTTCAAAACTGGTAATGAACTTCTTGAAAGATTTAAAAAAAATTTTTTTTTTCCTTGAAAGGTAATGCTAATGGTTTTAGGGTTATTAAATCGTTTTTTTTAAGAGATTGAGGGTTAAGAATTAGTTATGTAGGTATTATAAAGTATAAAAATGTTTTATTTAAAGATTTCATTAACTGCCAGATTTAAATGTTCAAGGTTTAATAATATTGTTTAATAAAATTGAGTGTTGTTAAGGACATTTTTGATCTTGGTCTTTTTCACCCCTAAAATTCCGCCATTTGAATCAGTTTTGCTCTTGATTAGTTACAAAACCGGTAATATTAAAAAGATTAGATAAGATGAAATCTCCAATTACCCCCGCCCAACAGGTCCCCCCACATTCCCTTTTGCTGCCTACTTTCATAGTGTCACAAAGCCCAAAAGAATTTTGGTTCTTATTTTATTTTCCCTCGGCGTGATAGAAAATCGGCTTTCCTGAAAACGTTTCCGTTATGGAGATGGTCGGTTCTTCAACCAGACGACAAGTCACGCCGTGTAGTAACGTCTACTTCGATCAAAAGTAAAGAACAACAAATTATGCGTTAAGTACCTACAACCTCATAATTGATCAAGAAGTCTCGGAGAAGAGGGTGATTAAAAATTGTCGATTTCCATCAATTTCCAAAAATAGTATGTCTCAAATTGATCGTAGCGCTACCGCTCGGTGCCAACTCTAGAAACGATCGATGGTACCGACAGATACTGATCCAAACTCAGTACCGTTGACGGGTTTTCATACCCGTAGGCACCGCTAGTAGGCGTCGCATTTAAAATCGGCGTGGGGGCCAGAGGGCATTGCTCCTTCTCCATACCACAAAGTGGGCAGGTCAGAGGAAATTACTGCGATTCACGGAATTAGGATTAAAACAGTATCCGAGAGTGTACTGTTGTCGGATCTGAAGGCGATGTCACTTGCTTAGGTCTGGAGAAAACTGAATCCTTAAAACAACACTTTTAATAAGCCTACGCCGAAGAATTCATTTGAATGACCAGACGTCCTGCCGCTGAAATGTAGGACTGCCAAAACCCGAAATTGTTCCTCTTTAGAAGCTCATCTAAAGCTATACTGCCGTTAGAATTAAGAACGCCTCACCTCAAAATTTTCGATTTTTTTTTTTTTTTTTTACGTAATCCCTATATTTTTACCTTATCTTTTCAACGGTGAAATCGAAATTTCGAAATTCGACCCGGAAGGGGTGAAATTTGTAGGGGGTGAAACCAAAAAAGTGCTCGATTTGGAGGAAAAACACCTCCCCTACGTGTTTTTTTTAGGTAAAACACCTCAGCCTAGCACTTAAAAAGCCTCACCTTTGTGTTTTTCGTTGCCTGTTTTGGAGGAAAAACGCCTCAGCTCGTTGAAAATTCGAGCTGAGGTATTTCTTGTTCAAACTGTCGGCTTCAAATTCGAGGTGAGGCATTTATTGGCTTCCGCAAGGCGTTTTTGTTCCAACAATTATTGTTTACGCAGCTCTCTTTACACAGAGGTGAGGTGTTCTTCCTCCAAAAGCAGCTTCGAAATGAACTTATCTTTTTGAAACTGACGCCTCACACAGAGGTGAGGTGTTTTACCTCCAAAAACATAGCGAAATAGTGGCTCAAAATGCCTCAGGTGTCAATAATCGATAAATTATCGATTTTTTCTCGATTTCGTCTTACATTTATGTTCAGTTGAGTTTCTATCGATGTACTCCCAAACACCTGGGTCGTAATAATGTTCTGGAGTGAACTAATAGCGAAGTTCATACTGAGAACTTTGAAGCTGATTTCTGAAAATCGCACTTTTCGAGGTGAGGCGTTCTTCATTCTAACGGCAGTATACCTACAGCATAAAACAACACAGCTTAAAGCAGTATACAGCTAAAAACAACACACACGGTAGCTCTCGTAATCACGAGCCACCCTTAGATACCCTGAATCACCCCGGGAGCTCTGGAGGTGTGTCCTCTCTGACTGGGCTCCTCGCATACAACATCTCCAGCGAAGCGAGCCCGGTATGTTACTTTGACGCTTTAACTTACATCACGGAGAACATGGAGTTTCCGCTAACCACTAAAAAAACACCCGATTCAGGCACTCCTCCTACATCGATGATTCTGAGGAACTGGGTGAGTTCAGTGTAGTGTGAACTTGAACAAAGGAGCCATTTTTGCTGTTTTTCCTCAGCCGGCCTCTAAGGATTGTTGACTGTGCAAAACGGAGCTCGTTGTCACAGTTGGAAGAGCAACGTCATTACATCCGTTAGTGCGAGACTTGACGATGAAACATAATACAATAGGAGTATAATAACAACCGGCACGCACACCCAGGACATCAAATGGCGAGGTTATTCGTATGCATAATGAGCAAGAAAAATATACCACAAATCTGCATAAGAAAATGTCTGTACGTTCATGTCGTGAGTCTTCCGCAGAGGAGGATCTATCTGGAAGACGGGGTGGAGGTTTTCAGCCCGATAGCTCCAATCTTTGGGCTAAAAAGGGGCTACAGATGAAATTTCGAAGGGATTAGAATTAGAGATCGAGTGGGGGGTCGTTTTCGCAAACCTACAATCTATTTTTTGGGGTACCATGGGGGGCCATAATGATAGAAAAACATTATTGTAGATTACAGTACCTACCTACTGATATTATCATCCTACTGCAATCTGTAATAATAGTTTTACTAGCATTAAATAAATTAATGACTATGATTAATTATTTGTTCAAACTTTTATCTTCATTTTTCAAGTAATTCTCTTTAAAATTTAAAGAATTTCATTTAATGATGTTTTGTATTTTTTAAATTGTTTGTGTTTTTATTATTTTAAAATCAATTTTACGTCCGTCAATAAAAAACCGGACGGTAGACCTAAGGTTCTACAGTCAATGATTAATTTTACACCAACCCTCTACTTGTAACCACCCGCTAAACTTCCTTAGAGACCAATCATGTGATTATACTTTTCGCGATCATGTTGCGCTCAAAATCCCCCGTGACGTGACGAAAACAAATGGAAACGTCCTGTTAATCATTATTAAATGTTGAAAATAAAATGAAATTATTATAATTTAATTATGATTAACAGGACGTTCCCATTTGTTTTTATCACGTCACGAGCGTCACGTCACGGGGGATTTTGAGCGCAACATGATCGCGAAAACTGTAATAACATGATTGGTCTCTAAGGAAGTTTAGCGGTCGGTTACAAGTAGAGGGTTGGTGTAAAATTAATCATTTTAAATGATCTGACTGTAGAACCATAGGTCTACCGTCCGTTTTTTTTTTTTTTTTTTTTGTTTTTTTTACTGCACAATGTATAAAGAAGTAGGTTCCACACCCATCCGATTTCATAGTGGAGATCGATGGGGCTACAAAATTCAATGTTAGTTTTGAGGTAGGTAAGTCAGAATATCGATTGAGGTGTCGTTTTCGAAAAAGTTTTGGACGTCAAATCCATGTCTGGGGGTCTGTAATCTGTCCAAACACTTTACAGATATACTTATAGGTTTTTCTTATTTTTTTTAATACATTTTTCAGTTTCTAAATATAATTTTTTAGTGGCTTAATTTTAGCTCACAAAATATTGATAAACCCAAAGTCTTCCCAGCACAGTACCTAGACAGCAATCTAAGGCAGATCCCCCTGCCACACTCGCGGATAACAGTTGATACTATAATAGTTATACTTATAATCAGTATTCGGGAATTTTCACCATGTCCAATCAAATTATTTGGCCGGAAAAGGAGGAAACCCCGGGGACTAGTGAAGAGAGCCTGGCGACTCCTTGTCTGATCTCACAAAAGTGGGGTAGACCTGGGGTAGGCAAAGTTTTGAGCCTGGGCCTCCTCTAGCCCAGTTGTACTGGGTGGTGATGGCCATGCCAGTCGGTGTCAGGAGGATTGGACCGCCGCGGCGCGTCGAGTCCTCTGGGAGGCTCACTTTTGAGATCTTCCCATCAGAGGCTCGGCGAATAGAGATGACGTGGGTGGTCCCTGACCAAAGGGCCAACGGGGACAGGTCAAAAGGACTTCCCCGCAAACCTCCACCGACAGGCACTGGCCGACGATCCTGGCTGTGTGTAGGACATACCTGGAGGGCTCGGCGAGGCACGTGCTTCGGAGCTGCCCGGCATTTGAGATGGAACTTACTGTCCTGGAAGCTGAGGTTTGAGGGAAGACTGGAGTAAGTATGTCTCCAGCCTGTCCCACTACAGGGCGTTCGAGTCCGTGACGGCAGCCGCCCTGAGAGTCCCAGCCGCAACAAGGCCTCTGCTGACAACAGAGGACCCCGAGGGGGAAGACATCTGGTCGAGCATTGACTCCCAATAGTCGCTCCCCGGGGCTAGCTTGGATCACACCCCATCACAAGTAGCGGTTGAGCAGAGCCTCCCATCCTGGGTAGTACAAACCACGTCCCTCCCTCCACACCATCCCTTCCGTCTGTCGAGGCGCTCCCTAAATGTGGGCCTGCTGATAGCTCTAACGACCTCAAGCAGTTGCCACTTACAAAAAAAAAAAGAATGGTGATCCCACATCTGTGGAAAGGTCAGAAGGGATTAGAAGCAGCACTGAGGCAGATGCAGAAGATGCATCGAATCTGAGCTTCTCCAGCAAAGGTGAACTCCTCGCCTCCACTACATCAACCAACAGAGCCTGCGTAGCAAGATCTGCGATACCTAAAGTAGGGACCCTGGAAAAGCCTGTCGGTTCACAATTCACCCCCACGCGTGGGGTCAGTTCCAGTACGTCCAATCGACTACAAGACTTGTAGTCTTAGTTTGGTTACTTAGTACCTAACCAAAATTCCTCGGAAAACCTAACCTTTCAAGTGTAAAAGCCCACGATTCAGATTCTGTCGGAACGACCCTGCCGATGTTTCACATTTTCGCCACCTTTGGCATGATGGAATATTTTCGTAACGACATAGTAGTTACCTAAGTGTTTCGGACCACCTTTTTCTTCCATCAGAGACCCCTCGCGTTGCATTTGGTATCCACGCGTCTCGCTTTATGATTCCGCTCGAAGAACTTGGGCCCTTTCTGTGTCGTTGTTTTCCTTTTTCAAGAGCGGATTTGTTTTAAAAGGAGGATGTAGGTCATCGGTCAAGGTCGACTCGCCGGCACGTTTCCATATTTACCACCCGCCTTCGATTCCCCGTCTGCACTGTTTAGTTAGGCGTCTGATTTCTATAACGTGTCAACGCCTCCAACTTTTGGGCAGAGCAGCACCCAAGACAAGATTGGACACTTTCCAAGTTCACCTGGAACTACCACAAATAAACCTGGTATTAAATAGTGTGGCACGTTTTTTTTTTTTTTCCCCCTAACCACATTTACTTCGGACGAGACTCCTATACTAGTAGGTACAACAAATGTAGAGCAAAACGATCCAGGATACAAAATGTGCACCAATCATAAACAATTTGACAATTTGACGATTATACTTTAGCACATGCCAGTTCAATGTTGATTAAATCGTTAAATTGATACGGTTCCCTACTTTGTTAAAATGTATGCCACACGAGATATTGTGTGTAAAAGGGGTTGGTGACCCGTGCGGGGTTGATGGGGTCGATAATTCGGAGGAGAACCCTCCCCTTACCCGGAAGACACCCCATTCGGTCCTACCTGTGCTCTTGAAAGAAAAATAAATGCAAATTTTACTCAAGGGTTTATTATTGTTTGATATAAATTATTTAAAAATTGATACAATATCAATAAATTTTTTTTATTCAATTAAGAATTTATTTTTTATTAAGTATTACTTAAATAAAGGGGGTTTTTTTTCATGAAAGTTCGAGGACGGATGTGGTACCAAAAAATGGATTATGGGTACAAAATCACTCGGAAGGAGACACATCATTTTACCCCGTCACATACTTCACAAGTCCAATTTGTAGCCCCACGGAAACAACATAAGAGTCCCACGAAGAAATCAGATCAATATGGGACCCAAAAAAATGGATTCTACCTCCAAAAATACCTCGAAAACCTAACTCGTCCCCATAGCCGAAAACCTTGAAAAAAACCCTCCCGTAGCCCCATTTTAGCCCCTTAGCGCCCCATGGGTATGGGTGATCGGGCAGAAAACCGCGCGGGCGCAACTGGATGAAAAACCAAGCATTTTGTCAAAATTTCTGATTATAAAACCAATTCCTACTACCTACCCAAATTCATCCTAATCTGCACCTGCATTCTGTTCAAATGCATCATTCAATTCACGCTCATTCAAATTCATTTTCATTATTATATCTTTTAAAATTCAATTAATTGCAATTAATTTTCATTTTCAAACCATTCTCATCCAAATTCAATTCAAATTGAGTTGTAGACTTGCAAAACTGGTTAAATCCATTTTCTATCAAATCCGAGATAATTCCTGAACGATTTCAGTGCGTAGAATCGAATGCCGACGCTATTTTTCATCATAACTGGTTAGATCCCCTTGAAAAAGATGCGGTTTTTGACATAGATATGTCTTTAGGGGAGGGGGTCAGTCCAGAATCTGGGGTATTAAAAAAAAATGTCACGCTGTTTGTAATAAACCATAGTTCTTCTCAATTCTTCAATATTTTTTTATTCAAAAATTGAATTTCATTTTTTTTCAATTTTTTTTTTCAACTTCCATTTTAATTCAAATTCAATTTTTCATTTCAAATTCAATCCATATTTTAATTTTGATTGTCCTCATTCTAATTTTTATTTAATTTCAAATTCATTTTTATTTTTATTCATTTCAAACTCATTTTCTTTTCACTTAATTCATCATTCAATTCCGACTCATTCTAAACTAAAATTTACTCTCCTAATCAAATTCCCAATTACCCAAAATGCTTGCACCCATTTGCACAAACAGTTAGTTTGTGTTGTTAGTAGTTATATACCTACTACTAAAAGCCAGTTTCACCAAGGGGTCTTCTGAATTTTACACCGACATTAAAATTAGGTACTGTCCAGTATAATCGCCAGTTTTACGTTAGGTGGAGTTGTAACTTCTTACATCAGGGTCTTAAATTCTGAGGTCTCTTCAAGGGGAATGAACTAGTTCATCGAGTTCGAGGGAGTAATTTACCTACTGGACGCTACACCAAGTTGTTCTCCAGTTGTGGCAATGGGCATGTCCTCACAGAAGATCCCATCGTCACGAAATCCCTCAGCTAGGTTTCCCCTCTCGAGAATAAATTCGGTAAAACCTCCTCCCCCAATCATCGATCGCGCCGAGCGCCATAGAGTCTACCGAATCTAGACTAATGAGATTGTGATGACAGAAGTAACCCAGGAACTGTCCAGCGTCTACCTTACAAGGGCACTTGACTGGAACGGGATGTTATGATGGCATTTTCTTAAGGAGATTCCAGCCTGTGCCCAATGAATTCTTATTCCGCGTGAAGCTGAGAAAAATAACTTTGACCCAGCCCTCGAGTTGTGATTCACCGGGAATACCACCTTGAAACCTGCTTTTGAGCCCGAGAATGTGTCTCCTCATTTTGCGTCATTCGCGATCAACCAGCAAACTGGGGAAAAAGCGTAATTATTGATATGAACAGGTATAACCAGGCGCGACCGTTGGGGACCTCCTTTTCCTCTTCTCCGACGCCAAAGAGTCGATGATGCGGAAGATGGAGGAAGATCATCTTGATATAGATAGTAGATGATGAAGAAAACGGTAGCGAATTCAATAACGAGGATTTGTTGAATCCTACTTGCATTTCGGATGAGGGGGCCTCGCTTTTCAAGAGTGAAATTCTGTACAACGTATGGACAGATGTGGGACCTCGAAAAATGAATTAGGCGGCAAAAATTACACGGAAAATGACACCTTATTTTACCTCCTCTGACACTTCAAAAATCTCATTCGTAGAAAGCCCCCATAATATCCACGGTAAAAACGGATCGTTCTGGGGCCCTCAAAAATGGATTTTACGTCCAAAAATACCTCGAAAACGACACGTAACTCGACCCCGAGCCGAAACCCTTCAAAAAAGCCCTCCCGTAGCCCCTTTTTAGCTCCACAGAGCCCCATGGGTTTGGGCGATTGGATGGATCTTGATAAAGGCATCATGTCCTGTTGACATAAGGACCACATTGTGGTTTCTGTGGCGAGTGGGTCGACAAAAAAGGTGCCTCGTTAAATACAGACATTTTGTCGAAACACCAAATCGCCAAATCACTCTTATTCTAATTTGAACGTCACAACTGTTCTAATTCCATTTCACGCCTACACCAATTTGAATTAAACTGTGAGAAATATCAAACAAGCCTTGAAATCCTGTTCGGAAGGCGCAGATCACGTCACGCACCTCGATTCGAGTTTCATTTCCCGCCTAAATTTTATCCTTAACAGTAATTGTGTTAAATGATAGGTGGAGGTCGGTAATGTCAGCGATTTGCCGAATCACAGAGGTGACAAAAAGGAAAACATTAGTTACGCAACAGCGACTGCGTCCAGCCCTCAAGGATGCCATTACATGCAGGACAATGTGCTCCACTTTAGATGCGGAGAGTTACGCAATTTTGAAATATTTATAAAATATGACATTGATTCATATTTCACAGTAAATTTTACTGGTTTTCACCTTGGCACCCAACCGAAAAAACGTCAAGAACGGTGTAGTTTCCCCAAAACATCGATTTGACGTTGCCTTCCTGAAAAGTGTCCATGAATCGTGGTATCGATGCTGATTTAATCGTAAGTAGGTATCATAGTTGGTAATCGATATCACCCGAAATTCCCGAAAATTGGATTCCTACCTACTTTTGAAGATTTAAGCATCGATACCTACACTTTCATTAATAATGATACTACTTAAAAAAAAATAGATAAATAAAAACGCTGAAAATGTTATCCAAGGTTTTATCATTCCATCATAATATGATGGAATTTTATATTACAAAATTGCGCTCATATCAGAAATCTGCTCATAAACGTTATCTCTTGATCCCAAAAATGGCTTCAATCACTTACCGCCATGGACTGAAGATTACGAAGGCAGGAAAAAGTGAAAACAGCAACACCTTATCGAAATAGTTCTTTTTATCAGAGCGTTTGTTGTTTATTAGTGGTTGTGCCGAGATGTTTGTTTTACGTTTTGTTTATATTTTGCTCTGTGATGTCTGTCCCGTAAGTAATGACAAAACCTAAGAGTATTTAAAAAAAAAAAAAAAAAAAGATTCTATTCCTCCGGGTCATTATGGTGTTTTTTTCCGACGAAATGGGATTTTTCCGATAATATGCCATAATAATTCACTATATTATAGTGAAAACTCCTGATAATCGTCACTTACGATTCGTCAGTCCCTAAACCTGGATCCTGGAGAACATGGACCATCGAACTTCGAGTCTCAGGTATCTCTAGATTCACTGCTAGATCCTCCTAATATCCAAACACCTGACGAAAATTCTGATAAATCCCGCAGTAGTTCTGTATCTTCTTCACATTGGAAAATGGGAGAGCGAAGGTAGCCCTTCTTACGCGCCCAGAGCATGTTGAAAGTTTCAACTTGAAACCCTGTGGACACCATTTTGAAAGTCATTTACACCAGGTTGGAATTTTTTTTTTAAATATAAGATTTTGGAATTTAATGCGCAATATACTTAGTGTAGTTTCAAAAAAACTATTTTTCCCAAAATCGATTTTTTGGTCGAAATTATTTCTGTTACCCCCTCAAGCCACCCTCCCAAGACGCACGCGGGATCTCTTCAAATCGTTCAAATTAAACTCGCCTTTTAAATTCGCTCATTGGCGGAACTAGGTTTTTCGGGATTTCTTATTAAAATTTGGATCTCTCAATCGGACCATTAACAACGAAGATATTAATAAGTAGTTGCACGAATTTGCGCGCGCCAAAAATTTCGCTCTACGCTCATATCGGACGTAAAATTGGCCGAGGAATCCAAATTCGAGGAAAAAATGAGGGGTTTCCATTTAAGAAAGTTGGGCGCAAATTCGCCTATTTGTGCGCATCTTAGGGGAGGCTCAACCCCCCTAACGACACGAGACGCCGAACCCATAGAAAAAATCGCCATATTTTTATCGCTTGCGGTTTCGGAGGAGAAGGCTCGTGACATACTACTCTGTTAGTTAATAATTCACCTGTACCAGCCTAATAATTCACTGGTGTTTCCGATTTATTTCGGCAATTTCTGGGAGAAAAAAAATCGGCTCCCGATATTGTAAAAATAATTGCGGTGTATCAATATAGTGGAGGAAAAATATCGATAAATCAACGGGAAAATATCGATATCTCGATGTATTGTTCATGTCATCGCTAGGAACGATAAAATTTTTATTCTCGTTATTATTCTCTTGTTACTACTGTTAAATGACGCACGGGACTCTCCAAGGCTCACGTCAGACGATATCGCTATGGTCTTCGCTCTAATAAAAAAGATCTTTGAGAGGAAACAGTTCGCGATAGAAAATCACTCAACCGAACAACCTTCGCCGCCCACCTCCGAATCTTCCGAATAGTAAATCGTGACTGGCGGTTTTGTAGTGTGAACAAATTAAACGGATTTCTTCCTGGTTCACGAAAAAGCGTCTAATGGAAGACTTCCATTTAGACGGAGTCTAGATACCTACCTAGTTATATTCGCAAAGTTGCTGCTCAAGAAAGTTCGCCGGCCTCTCTGTGACGTTAACGACGAGAAAAGCTATCCGCAAGTGATATCGCGTTTGCTATTCTTCGGTCGGCAAAAGCCATTGTTGACGTTGTAAAAACCTTGGGGGGGGGGGGGGGGGGAGGACAAAAGAACCCGACCAGTTGTTTTGTTGTGGTCGACTCTCCTCGGAGATAACAAACATTGTGGGGGGGCTTCAATTTCCTTCGACGCTAATAGAAGGAAATTGGGTCCATGGTCTGTTTGATCAGAGTTGAGTAATCTGCGTCATGCAAATTCAATCCCGGTTGCGTTCCTTGTAAGGGGCTGGTTGATGGAAATTAGGTTGAATAATAATGGTTTGTATTGGCGTTGATGTTGAAGAAACCGGCGCGTGTGAGATTATTTTGCATGAAAATGAAGCCGAGTGGTGGTGGGATAGGGCTGAAACCCCGCTCAATTCGATCCTACGTCCACAAAATTTGTGGAGGTGTCGTTTTAGGAGTAGGTATTTAATACCTACTCCTAAAACGACACCTCACGCGCCTCCCCAGCCAAAGCATAAAACCCATAAACCGTTTTGAGCAGTAGGAATTATTTAAAAATCTGAAATTCTTGACAAAATAATAGGTTCTTCTTCTAGTTGTACCCAAAAGGTTTTCTGCCCGATCGCCCAAACCCGCGGGGCTCTGTGGAACTAACAAGGGAATTCCTTTGTCCAGTAGTATTCATACCGGAGGGGTTTTTGAAGGGTTTCATCTATGGATCGTGTTAGGTGTCGTTTACGAAGTATTTTCGGACATGAAATGCATTTTTGGGGGGTCCTAAAAGCATCCGATTTCACCAAAGGGATCCATGGGGCTTTACAAGGAAGCTAGGAAGTCCAATGAGGACTCGTTTTCCGATTAAGCTTGATAGTTTATTTTTTGGGGTCCTTCATCCGTCCAAACACTCAACATTGAATATTAAAAAACAATTTTTTTATTCATTAAATTTGAACAGATTTAAAGGGAAAGGGCCCCGCGAACTTGCAACTTTTTCTAGGCAACAATTAAGTTGCTTTGAGGAAGTTGAAATGAATCACATAGCCTTAAATCCAGCTCCGCGCAAGGGCAACTTTTTAATCACGGCAACGAAAAAATGTCGTCCATTTACCATGAGCCTGGTTGAGCCTAGAATTTGAAAGACGTGAACAAGCGGGAGACATAGGAGATAAAAGGCGGAGGCGTGATGGTGAGGAGGGCCGGAAACGCCCGAAGCCTCTCGCTCAGTGCTCCTGCCTGATGCTCCTTTTACGAGCTTTCTTTTTTGATAAATTGTGACAATGTAACTGAAGAAATATGCCAAAATTGGGCATATTTCTGCTTTTAATGCATCCTGGCTTGAAGCGCTATTTTGTTTGTTTGTGTGAGGGGGAGGGCCAGTATCGCATGAACCAGTCAAAACCGCCTATCCGCCCCTGTCCTGTAGAGCTCCGCCAAGTGATCTGATAGATCTTGGACCCTCTCAAATCGATTCCACGTTCAACATGTCTCCAGAAATGACACCACAATCGATTTCCTGGCCAACGTGATTAAAAAATCCCATCTGTAGCCCTTTGGAAGCCCCACAGGGCCCCATAGAGTGATCTGACAGGTCTTGGGCCCCCGCTAGTCAATTTTACATCGAAAACTACTCTGGAAAAGAATCCTCTCTCGGCTCTCTGGACACAGCCATTCATTAACCCCCATCTGTTGCTACTTAGAAGCCCCATTGAGCTCCCTAGGTTTCGGACTTGTCGATTCTACGTCCAAAAATACTTCGAAAACGATATTACACTCGACTCCCTGGCCAAAGCCCTTCAGAAATCCCATCCGTAGCCCCTTAGAAGCCTCTCAAAGCCGCACAAGAGTTCATCAGGTGATCTAACTTGTCTGGGACCCACATATCGATTCTACGCCAGAAATAACTCCGAAAACGACGCTTCGTTCAACTCCATGGCCAAAGCCTCTAACCAATCTCATCTAGCCTCCTGGTAACCCCATAGCGCCCCACAAAATGATCTCACAAGCCTGGCACCCCCAAAAATCGTCCAAAATGACTCCTTAAACGACACCCCACTCGTCCCCTGCCCAAACTTCACACCACCTGGTATGCCTACCCTTAACTGACTGGTTTATTGTTCACAGAGGAGGAATGGAAGCTGGTACCGCCGGACGGTGGTTGGGGTTGGCTGGTGTTGGGGGGAACGCTCCTCATCAACATGCTCATTCCCGGCACCATCAAGTCCTTCGGTGTCCTCTACTTGGAGTTCAAAGAAGCCTTCCACGCCACGGAAGCTGAAGCCTCCTGGATACCCGCTCTCTGTTATTTCTTATATTGTTCTCTAGGTGAGTTGATTAGCCTGGTGTTAAAGTATACTACTTACCAGTTAAAGACATTTACGTTACCTACTAACTCGGAAAATGGATAATTGTGTTTCGGTGATTCGTGTTAGTACATTTCCGACCTTATCTTTAGTTGTTTTGCACTTGTATTTCCATATTTATCTTCTCGCCAGACATTCAACTGAGCTTCCTTATTTGCCAATCACTCGAATTGACTGCTTCATGAGCAGGTGTTACAATAATGTCTGCCATTATCAGGGGATTGTCAACTTAATCTCACAAGGTTTTTAACATTTTGATTTCGGTTACGATTAGGTTTCAAATGGCGGTCTTTCTATCGAGTACCTACTCGTTTTGGTTTATCATTCTCGAACGCTGTCTGAGCTGTCATTAAAAGAGGCCTGGTCGGTGGGTTTGATCCTTTAAAAAGCACTGCGTTCAGACATTATTAATAGACTGAATAAATGAACAGTAAATGGCAAAATAAGGACATTTTCAAAACGCAAGACCCTCGGGAAAACACTGTGTTAAAAAAAAATTGCAATGTCCTGTCCAATGAGGTGGTTAGGCACGGGACGGAACAGTGCCAGTGACCCAGCATCCCGCGCCTTGGCTGCGGCGTTTCCTGTCCTGTTCCTGCCTAGTGTGCCAGAACCTTAAAGGTTAAGGTTAACCTTAACCTCCCCACCTTTCATGCCTTACAAGCAGAACAAGTAAGCAGTCTTGTCGCTTTTTACTGTCACTACGTCGAATCGCAGGCAATAAAGCCTTTTAAAAATAACCCATAACAATTTCAACTGTTGTCATCGTGTCTGGAACGTTCAATTTATTCATCCTTTGACTGAATCTCAAAGGGGAGTCGCAGCAATAGACTAAAATAACCTTCCACACTCGAGTATTTTTACTTTCATCTTATTCGCATCTTTTGTTGCTTGTTTCAGGTCCCCTGACTGCCTGGTTGTCGACAAAGACGTCCTACCGGGCTGTGACAATAGCTGGCGGCCTCTCCGCCGCCTTCGGTTATATTCTTAGTTGTTTTGCTACGTCGATACTTTATCTTTATTTTAGGTGAGTAAGCAACAATGTTGAGTGATTATGGGAGACTGGGCCGGATGGGCGACACAAAACGTCTACCGTAAGCGTTTCTAAGGTTTTATTCGACAAGGCGGTTCGAAACGGTCTGTGGGCGAACGCTACTCTCCGAATGATCTTGTTTTTGCGTCGGTGGTAGACAACTTTCATTCGCCTCGCAATTTTTCCTTTCCAGGAATATCCAATATCTGGAGTCAATGACCCCGTTTGAAAACCCAAATTCCAGCCCCATAGGAGGTATCGATCTTGTAGGTTGACGCTGTGCCGGATGTACATCAAGTTCAAAAACGCTGCAAATTTTACACAAGGGTAGGTCTATTATTCTTTGATATCGGTTACTTCAGCAAAAATTAATCTGTGTCAATAAAAAAAATTATTTGAAAAAATTTGAAAAAAAAAAAAAAAAAAATCTGTACCTACCTGGTGAGACAAAGAATCCCCCCGAATGATTTGTGGTGGTTCTCTGAAATGAGGGAAATCTAGGCCCATAGGCTGCCACAAATTTCTCGTTCATTTCCGAGAAAAAATTTCTCCCGTACAAGAAGGCGCCTATTAGGTAAAGGGACGATTTTTTCAAATTTGATGCTCCTCGTCCCCCTCTATAAATTCCAAAAATTGTAAAAACCAGTCGAATGTTAACTCTTTCACTATGTCCGATAGTGAGGATCCACACCTTTAACTTGTCACAGTAACTTATCCACTCATAAAAATCGAGTCAGAACAAGTTAGGGTCTCTGGTATCGTCTACTTTTCAGTATATGATTAGTTATTGAAAAATATCATAATTGGAGTGAAAGTGAAAAGCATGGACACACTTTTGGTTTATTATTCTTGGAATAATACACCTATGTAATCGCGACGGAGGTCGAAAATTCTGATCGGCCTCAAAATTTGACATTATCCGTCTAGATTCCTAAAACGAAATGTCCATCCGCCGTACGCCGTCCGAGCCGTTTTGAGCAATGGGATTTTGTTTGTGCCCGCATGGTTTTCAACCCGATCGCCGAAACCCGTGGGGCGCTATGGGGCTACGGGAGGAGTTTTTTTGAAGGCTTTTGGCTATGGGATCGAGTTAGGTGTCGTTTTTGAAGTATTTTTGGACGTAGGTTCCGTTTTTGGGGGTTCCAGAACGATCCGATTTCACTGTGGCGATCTATAGGGCGTTCATGGGGCTTCTGGGAATAGGATCTTAATAGGATTTTTGAAGGAACCCAGAGGACCAAATATTTTTCGAGTAAAAAACAAAAACTTTAAAAAAAAAGAAAATCAAAAACATTGTTTTTCCTCCTTTTTTCCTTGTTGACACAGAATTACACTTTTGCACAAGACAAGGTTACTTAGTAACCTATGTATATCAAATAATAATAAACCATTGTGTAAAATTTGCAGCTTTTTTTTTTTTTTCTATAGGGCACTGCGAACTCTTAGCCCCCACCTCCCCTAATTCATTTTTCGAGGTCCCACATCTGTCCAAACTTGGTACAAACATGTTTTTATTCATTTTTCACAACTATTTCTTAGTTGTGACATAGAATTAATTTTTGCTTAATTTTTCTTTAAAAAAAAAAAGTAAGTATAATAAAATATAATGAACCCTTGTTTAGAATTTGTAACTTTTTTTTCTATTCTAATAAGCGTGAAAATTTCACATTTAATGTTTACAGTGTGTGCAGTATGTTCTTCATAAAATAGGAAACGCGTGACACTACTTTCAAATCAATGGTAGGTATGAATAGGTGAGTTCGCAGAGTAAGTTCTGGCCATTCGGAATCGAATCAGTACTCGAACGCTTCCAGGAATTAAATTCTGCCCTCCACTTTTAGGACGGCCACAACTTCGGTCCTCCGCAAACGTAAAAGTAGTCCCTAAGAAGTTACCTCCACGAGATCACAGTATGAATGTTCGTGACTTTTCACAATCGAGGAGACAGTCGGAATCAGTGCTGGAAGTTCTAAAAAAACAGCAGAACTGCCGGAATCGATTCCGAACGATTCTGAACGAGTTCTTCGTTTGCAGAACGTTGCTTCTGTACAGAACTTGAGTGTTTAATGTTCGAACCTCCTGGAAGCCGAGGTACCTACCCCCACTCTCGGCCCATGCAAAAGTCCATTCTGTGCATGCGCCGACTGGTTCGGAATTTTCAGAATTACTCTGCGAATTCAACTAATGGGCCTGAGCAAAAATTGAAAGTTGAAAGATGACGTCCAACTCTAATAAAATTGGTTTTCCTTGAAAAATTATTTAATAATTTTAAAGTCAGCTGTGTTGGGATTACCATCATCGATGATTTTCTCAGCGATCACGAGATTTGTTGAAAGTGCCTAAAAATGTTTTGGGTTGCGGTAAAAGTGCTTTTCCTTCGTCAGATGTTCGGGATGAAACACCGACTGGTTATGGTCATTTCAACTTTAGTGTACACTGGAGTATTCCTCCTGTTGTTACGAGTCGGGTTTCCGCACCCCGACGATTCAGATTATAGCGCGTTTGAGAACTTTGAAGAGGTTCGAATTCCAAATCCGCTGGAGGTTGTGGTGGTGCCGAACAACGCAGAAACAAAGACGCTCATACTCAATGCTGTTAAGATCTTGAAGCGTAAGTACAATGTGTCAGTTGTCAACTTGCACGTCACGTTTGAGAATGAGGCAGGATCGATGGCTCGGTCCGTGAAAGCTTCGGTGCCTTCGGTCGGTGTGGAGCTTCACGAAATGACGAGCACCAAACTGGAATATTCGCTGCGTCCGGTGATTGGTAAATTTGTCCAGAAGGGTCTGCCCGAAGGATTTTCGTTGCTGCCATTGCAATCAGCCATCGACGCCGCATACGTTCAGACGTACTTCCCCAAACACCTTCGCAGTTTCCCGTCTTTTCAACAAAATAAAAAGGAGCCGACTGTGATGAAAACGATTCGTGTCACTGGATTTGGCATGTTCTTGGGTCTCAGTCTTCTCCTCATGATGTCCATGCTGGCGACGTATATCATTCGTGAAAGACTGAGCGGCGTTCGCGAACTTCTCTGCGTCAATGGGCTGCCCCGGTGGATGGCCAATACCAGCTGGCTGATTTTTTTCTTGGTGCTCTCATTCATCCTAGCGGTGCTCCAAGGGGCGTTGTTGATATTTCCCGAGCCGTCCATTAGTCGACCGGTTCTGTTCTTGGCCCTCATCATTTACGGGTGGACGGCGATTGCTTTTGTGGCTCTGCTGTCCAACATCTTCTCCAGCCAAGTGGTCGCTGTACTGATAATAGTGTTGTACTGGTTCGTCACTTCTTGTATCGGCTTTTCCCTCGTAGCGGCTGGCATATTCGGTGATTATTACAGCCTACAGTGCATTTTTGCGATGGTTCCCAATTTCGGGCTGGCGCTGTTCTTCCGGATCTTGTTGGATTTCTACTGGGAAGACGAGGAGTTATCGTTTGGAACGCTGTTCTCCAGTGTGGACCATTACGTACCGGCAGGAGTCATCCTCATCCTGATGCTTATCGGCATTGTTATATTCCTCGCCGTATCGTTCTACTTGGACGCCGTCAAACCCGGACCGTTCGGCAGACCACTGCCGTGGTATTTGTTCAAAAGGAAAGACCAACTACTAGGTCCGCAATCAGAACCGCCGAGCGAAAGCAATGTTTTTTTCGAAAAATTCAAAACCCCCCCAAACGTCGGTATCAACTGTATCAACATTGTCAAAATCTTCGGTACTCACAAAGCCCTCAATAATGCCAACTTGACAGTAATAAAAAATAAAGTTACGGTCCTTCTGGGGCATAACGGCGCTGGCAAGACGACGCTGTTTTCAATTCTTTGCGGAATGATTGCTCCAACGGAGGGAAGCGTCTTTACCGAAGACTACAACGTTTTTGAAGGTAACAACTTACGTAAATTCCGGAAAGCTCTCGGGTATTGTCCGCAAGAGAATTTAGTCCTCAATGAACTTTCCGTACAAGAACACTTGATCATTTTTGGCTTGTTGAAGGGTTTGACGGTCCGCGAGTCACGGCAGTACAGCGACAAATGGACGACAATGTTCGGCATGTATGATGTACGACATAAGAGAGCGAAGGTGCTCTCTGGCGGCACGAAGAGGAAACTGTGTCTTGCCGTGGCGATGACTGGCAACCCAAAGTATCTCCTGCTCGACGAGCCTTCCGCCGGTATGGACATCGAATCCACCCGAACGATGATGGACGTGATTTTGAAAGAAAAAGGCAAATCCACCGTTGTCATCACTACGCACAACATGGACGAAGCGGAAATCCTAGCAGACTACATAGCAATATTAGCTAGTGGGCGGATAAAATGTTTCGGGACGGTGTCTTTTCTCAAAAAGACCCTCGATACTGGATATCGTTTGAGTTGTTCAGCAATCAACAAAAATACCGACTCAGTGGTTAAAACAATCAACAAAAACATTTCCGGAGCGTCCGTTTTGTATAAAACCAGTCGTTCAGTCACTCTCAATCTACCGTCCAACCAAAAAAACAACATTCCAGACCTTCTGAGAAGAATCGAAGACCAATACGGCGACACTGTATCAACGTCTTTGTCCATCGGCACTTTGGACGACGTGTTCATCAAAGTGCAAAAAAACGAAGGAGTCAAAGTGAACATCGACGAAGTTCCGCATGTCTCCGCAGACGAAATGGTTCGGTCTGGGTGGAATTTTGACGACCTCTTGAAGAAACGGCTCAAATGGTTGTTGTCTGTCCGAATGGTCACTATGATCTTGTTGGTCATCCTGCTGCCAAACTTGGCCGTCATCGGGGGCATTTTGAGCATCCGGAGGATAATTAGGGAATTGACCGGGGAAGTTGAAACCAACGCTCAGCTGTTCAAGGGAACTAACAAAGCGACTCTCCAAGAAGGAACTAAATTACAAAGTATCCTTTTTGCTCTTGAAACTCCACAAGGCTCACTGACAGCTCCCAAGACAGTCTCAAAAGCCTACACAGCAACGATCAATGCCGTGCTCCACAACGCAACAATCACCACGCACACTGTTCCTTTCCAAGAAGGCTATTGCATCGTGCTAGCGCCGTCGCTTGTTGCCAACGTCTTCTTCTTCCTTGTTGGGCCGCTTTTCCTAATCGCCAGTTCTTATTTTGTCGTGTTTCCACATAGAGAGCGCATGACTTTGTTCAAACATCTCCAATTCATGACCGGCCTGCTACCGCTCTGTTACTGGCTGATGAATCTGTTATTTGACATTGGACTCTACCTCATTTCACTGTTGATATTGGTCATCATAGTGGCCAGCATGGACCACATGATTGACCTCATGCTCAATCCTACAGTTCTCAGCGCTCTCGTGTCGTGTTTGATCTTGTACGGTTTGAGCAGCATTCTTCTCTCGTACACCTTCAGTTTCTTCGCTCGATCATCCGCATTGCCTATCATCATCCTCATTTTGAGCTCAATCGTCATCACAATGGTGTTTCTCATATTGTTTCTGCGGAAATTGACAGCTTATGAATGGAGTTATTTCATTCCCTGGCCAGTTCTGTGGAATGTCTTTGATAAAACATTACGGTGGGCTACCGAAAATCGTAACTGCGATTGTCAAGGGTGTGGCGACATCGATCCGCTGTTTCCAAAGTTGCGACTTGAAGTCATCAGCTTTGCTGGTCAAATCTTCGTTTATTTTTTGATTCTTTTAAGTTTTGACCATGGTCTGGGGAAGTTGGTGAAGAAAATGCTTGCACACGTGTGTTACGGGAGTATTCAAATGCAAAACGTTGTAGTTGATCCTGCAGTGGCGTTGGAGAAGGATCGTGTGAATAAGTTGCATGAGGAAGATGATCACCCTGAGTTGGTATGTTACGGACTTGGGAAGAAGTTTTCCTACAAGCGGACTGCCGTGTACGATGTGACGTTTACTGCGGAGCGCGGCGAATGTTTTGGCCTGGTTGGAGTGAACGGAGCGGGAAAGACGACAACTTTTGGAATGTTGGCAGCAATTTTAGCACCGTCGAAAGGGACAGCGGCAATTCAAGGGCGGTGGAAAGTGACCGGGTGGAATTATAATTATTTGAAAAGAATCGGGTATTGCCCACAGTATGAAGGCTTGCTTGGGGAATTGTCAGCGTTTACCATCATCACGTTGTTTGGCCGGCTCAAAGGCGTGCGGAGAAATCAAATAAGGCCGTTAGTCGACAGGTGGATCACCACATTGGACATGGTCGAGATAGCGAGGAAGCCTTGCGGCCACTACAGCGGAGGAAACAAACGGAAACTCTGTGTGGCGATGGCGATGATCGGTCATCCGTCCGTGATCTTGCTCGACGAACCGACTGCAGGAGTCGACGCAGTAGTCCGACGCAAAATTTGGGAAATCCTCACGATGAGTCTCGAAGAACATGAACAAACCATCATCCTCACCTCGCACACCATGTCTGAATGCGAAGCCATCTGTGATCGTCTCACCATAATGGTCGCCGGCGTCATGAAGTGCTTGGGCCCGGTACCCGTGCTGAAGAAAACCTTCGGAAAGAGTTGCATTCTCGAAGTGAAATTCATTACCAACAGCACTCCCCAGCAACAGCGTCAAGTCCAATCCAAAGTGGAATCTATATTCTCCGGTAACGTCCAACTCGAAGACACGCAACCGACACGAGTTGTCTACTCGTTGAAAACTGAAAATGTCAAAATCTACGACGTGTTTAACACCATGTTGAGGCTCGAAGCTGAATACGCTGTCATCGAGGATTTCAATTTGTCTGATACACCACTCGAGCAAGTGTTTTTGAAGTTTGCCAAAAAAAAGTAAAGAATCCTCTGGAATTTAAAACCGTTGTATTATTGAGCCTTAAATGAGTATTTCTTAAGTGTGAGCATTTTGGGGGAATGGTTAGTCACTTTAACGTATTGATTGGGATCTGCTAGAGTAACGGTTGCAGCGGTGTGGCGTGTGGGTAGATGAAAAACCTAATGTGCAAGGCAGCTGCTGCGTAGACGGCGTTGAATACGGATAGAATGACGTCTTTTCCAACCCAGTCGGTAGACCTGCGGTTAAAGTCAGAGTATTCGATGCTGTCGGCAGTGCAACTTTATGCTATCCCGCACAGATACGGGTATTCCTGGAGTAGTTGAGCAGCCCCTTGAGGACTGTGGTACTGAGGTGGATCCTCTGGTGGACTCCACTTACACCTGCGCTACCAGGGTTGCTTCAATGTCCTGAGCCTTGCCAAAAATAATTGCTATAGAGGTGGTCAGGGCTGGGGTTTGGTGGACTGAAGAGGTACGGACTGGATAACACTAACCTTCACCTTGGACCTTCTGAAGGCTGTTGCTGATTTGATGGTGGTATCTGTCAGTCACTGATAGTGAAAAAACGCTTCAAATTTTATACAAGGGTTTATTATTCTTTGATGTATTCTTTAATTGTGCAAAAATTAATTCTGTGGCATTAGGAATTTTTTTTTTTTTTTGTGGGACCTCGAAAACATGGATTTTGCGTCCAAAATTACTCGTAAAACGACACCTTATTTGACCTCCTGGGATCCTTCAAAAATCCCATTTGTAGCCCCATGAAAGCCCCCCACTGTGAAATCGAATCATTCTGGGACCCCCCGAAAATGGGTTCTACGTCTAAAAATAAAATACTTCTAAAACGACACCTTACTCGACCCTAAAGCTGAAACACTTCAAAAACCCCTCCCGTAGTCCCATTTCAGCCCCACAGAGCCTCACGGGTTTGGCTGATCGGGCTGAAAACCTGGCGAGCACAAGATGGTTAACCGAGTATTTTATCAAAATTTCACATTTAAAAAAATCCGACTGCCCATAACGGCTCGGACGGCGGACAGACATTTCGTTCTCGCCCTTTTGATTACTTTCTTTATTTTCAGTTATGGCGTCCTGGTGGGCATCGGTGCGGGCCTTTCGTTCCCACCTGGGATCTACCTGGTCACTTCGTACTTCGTCAAGTACCGCGGCCTCGCCAACGGGCTGGCCATATCAGGGAGCGCCATTGGCTCCATCATTTTCCCGCCTGTGATCAACCGCTTACTCAAATATTATGGCTACAGGTGAGTGGATTCAAAGACCGCAAAGACGCATCTGCTCCAGTAACGGACAATCTGCTTTGTCTCTTTCATTTTCACAACTTGAATTGGCCCTGGTTTATTTTCCAGAGGGACCGTCTTGCTGCTCGGCGGGATGTCCTTCAACGTCATCGTTGCAGCTCTCTTGTATCACCCAGTCGCCATGCACATGAAGAAAGTCCGCGTGACCCAAGACGCTGAAAATGGGGACGTCCCCGAAGAGAAATCCGCCATTGAAATCATCACTCCGTCCACCGAGGAGTCTGAAAAGAGTCCGGATCGACCCACCGCCGACAAAACGGGAAAGCCCGAAAAAGAATCCGAGCAGCCGCTTTTGATCGAGCACTCCGGCAGAAAGTTGAGCACAGGGTTTCGAAGGTTAGTTTTCTTCTCACGCTCAAATCTTTCATAATATCCCATTTATGACATCCGATTCTTTGCAGGTCGACCGTCAACCTGGACAACTACAACGTTGTCCGAAAGGTGAGCAGCTGCTCGTACGCCGGTAGGAACATTGGCAGCAACAGTCAAATCTCGAGGAAAATCAGCGCGTACGCCGGCCCGTACAAAGTCGGCAGCACTGGTCACATGCCTAGAAATTTCAGTGTGGCCTCCAACATGTCCAGCTCCTCCTTCAGGTACATCAAGTTTTTACTACTTCGCGGATTCAATTTCGAACTATAACATCCGCACTGTAGAATTGATCAAAACTGTTTGAAACGTTGGAAATTGTCTTCACTGCCGCAACTGTAAGGCATTGCGAGTAAAACTAACCTCACATGTTGATGCTCAAGTAGTAAGCGTTGACTCACACTGTTGCAACGTAGTTCGTCCTATGTTTAGAATAATGCCATACTTCTAACTTGTGTTTTCTCTGGATGTTGTGATGTATTGCTTGTTTGTTTTGTTTCAAGGGTATTACAAATTGGGGGCTATTTTTTGGGAGGGGGGATAGGAGAAAGTGTAACACCACCTGCAGGCTTCAATAGGTGGAAAATTGGCAAACAGCTGAGGGCAGAACCATCTTGATGTCTGCTCGGGTATTGCTGGCCGTGAGGTTTGCATGGAAATCATCGTAGCCAACCGCATGGCAGTACTGTGGAATATCCTTAAACTTTGGAGTCTGAAGCCTTGACGACTACTGGATACTTGCATGAGAGTGTATTGAGCCCCTGAGCAGTTAGGATACTTGGGAATGGAAAGTAAAGAGCCAATACTGGAAATCCTAGGAAACCAGCATTCTAAACTCTTAATAAGAAACTAGTCTACTTTGGAAAGCAGTTTTGCATGACGGCAGCCTGGAGCTTTGAAGCTGAGTGAAGACGTGAAATCCAACACTGGTAGCTTGAAAAGCGCTGCAGGCTTGAACATTCTATCAAATTGGAAACAGTGTACTGAACGCCTGGGAACCAACTCACTGATGATGTAAAGCTGTCAACCACAAAGAGACCTAATGCTGAAATGAAGCGATAGTATTGTCAGTAAAAAGGATGATCAAACTGGTCCCAAGCATTTCAATGTTGTTAACTGGTAAAAACATTGAAATTCTTGGGACCGGTTTCATGATCCTTTTTAGCCTGTTAGCTAGGAAGATTTCAAATGAATCGCCCGTCACTGTGCTCCAGAGGCAGAAAAATAGTCTGCCATGAGTGGTTTATTTGAATTCATCCTAGCTGAAAGGGTGATGATGGGCTAAAACCCAAACCGGCTTCAAGCTGTTTTCCAAATAGTGGGACTGGCAATGCTCCCTCCTTCTGAGGCGCCATGCAACCACAAGGACGGGTCCGGATTTGTGTTCACTGCTAGCGACTAGGGAACAGAGAGGATGATGACTATGGAACTAAGCGATTAGTAGCTCTGAAGACCACTAGCGATTTGGCAACAGGTGCACCAAGAATATGTAACCACCATACCAACACACCGCTATGTATAGGACATCTGGAAGCCAGTGCAGTGCAGCTCCGAAGATTGTTTGCTCTCACTCATAACTGAAGCTACCTGGGAGCCCTTCAATAGTCCGCCAGGAAACTAGATCAGGAGTCTTGGACAGATCAGCGACTGAGAAGCCAGAGCCCTTCAGCCATGAAAATCTGCCATGAAAATGAAGCTGAAGCTCAAGTCCTAGGAATAATAGTGAAACTCTGAAGACTGTCTTGGGAAAACAAGATGCCAAGATGCTAGCATCAATCTGGAAATCAGCGGTCTGAGCCCTGAGAACATTGTCAGACTTATTTATAAACCTACTTGAGACTTGGGAACCAGAAACCTGAAGTCCAAGTCTAGACCTCAAGGACCCCTGCCAGCACAGGAGCAGCAGGCGTAGAGGCAGTTGTGTAGGCCCTAGTGATCCTGAGGAGGGTCCCCCACTGCGCGCAGGAGGTTCCACCAGGCTCCAACGGCGTACAGGAGGATGCTCACAAACAACCCCCTGTACACCGCCAGGAGGCCATCATAAGGGAGCCCCCATCCAGCTCCCGCGAGCCTGGCCGTGGCCCCCGCAACATGTTCGGCCAAACCAAATTGCTTCTGAAAGATTCTGAGGAAACCACATCAGACTTTGGTACCAGCTTGAGCCTCGGAATTCTTTTGAGACTTGGAAACCAGAGACCTCAAGACCAAGCACAAGTGATCAGAATACTGCACGTCTCAAGAAGAAACCCATAGACTGGATCCATGCTTTGTTTGGACTCTGCCCGGTGGCTGTTGTATTGCCACACATTGGAGCCTGCAGGTGTTGGCCACACTCTTCTTCCTGTTGAAAACCTGACCACCAATGGAATTGGATCTGTCTGGGTCGCCTCGGGTTGTCGCTGATCCGCCTCATTTCCCCAGTGTTCAAAACCAGTTTGTTTGTTAGGTCAAGAATTAACTCAGAGCCTTGCGCTTTGGCTACTCAAGGGCGACCTTTTAAAAAACAACTGACGTTCTTGGAGCTGAAGATTCAAGGTTTGGAAACACTTTTCGAGAACGAATTCGTGTACGGGAACTTCAGGTAAACCTCCGGACAAAGCTATCTTAAAACCTTCGCTGCGAGGCTGTGGGGGAGTGGCCCGAATGAGCTGCCAGGATCTTTGGATGAGGTGCCACGAAGGTTAACTGAACTTTCAGCTTGGCACGAACGTCTTTTTCTCATCATTCACGAGAATGTCCAATAACGTCATAGCTCGACTAATTCGGACGTCGGCTCATCCATCGAGCATGTTCTAATCGACATTATTCGGAGCCCTAATACTCCTTTCATACAATAGTGTTTTGTAAGTTGGTATTCAAGTAAAAAACCGCTGAATTTATGCTTTGGGGTGGTCCAGGATATTAACCCGTTTGTGATTGAATTTGGGTTACAGCATGGAATGTCATTTGGTGTCGGGGTTTCATTAATACTTTCACGTTTGCCCCTTGTTTATTTTTTAATGGGTGATTTGAAACCTGTGTCTGTATTCAGCTGTCTGTCTGGCTCGCACGGGAGTCACGTCGAAGTGAGGTGTACTCCGGTTGGATGTGCCGGGCCGCTCGTATGGAGGAGAAAAGGTTTCCTCCCGTATGTACCTTTTGAGACAGGCAATACCCCGAGTAGTGGTAGATTGTGGTCGTAGTTTGTTTGGATTGTTAGTTGAAATCAAATTTTTTCATTGTTGAGATCCCACTTTGCCCATACTTTTCGATTTTTTTTTTTTTAAATATGTTTGACTCATTTTGAAAGGGTCAGCGTGTTTTCATTCTTTTACCATCCGAATGAGTAGTTAAATCCCAAAGTGTTTGTGGTTCCATCAAAATTTGTTCGGGAAATCAGCTCTTATCGCCTCTCAAAATTAAATGTTGAGAGCAACGCGGTAGAGAGCAACAACTTTTGTTGCTCTCTACAGCGTGAACGTGCATCTAGATACTTACAAAGGCGGCCGCGAGAGGGCGGGTATCTTTACATTCTGGCCCCAAATCAGAAGGGTTGCCAACTTGACGAGGGGGGCCTTGCTTCGATTGAATTGAACACAGTCTTCATGAAGCCAACCCCTTCCTTCCCATTTGTTTACCTCGTCATAAAACTCTCAAAACTGCCGTTATTCAGGGTCCAGGTTTGAAGTTCAATTTGAGAGGAAGGGATGAGTCCATGATGAAGGAGAAAAAACGCTGCAAATTTTACACTAGGGTTTATTATTCTTTTATATAGGTCACGTGTGCAGAAATTTAATTCTGTGTCAATTTAAAAAAAATTAGAAAAAACTTTATTGATTTTTTTCAAAAATTTTCGTTTTTTTATTGAAAAAATTTGACCTCCTGGGATCCTTCAAAAATCCCATTTGTAGCCCCAAGAAAGCCCTATAGATCGCAACAGTGAAATCGGATCGTTCCGGGCCCAAAAAATGGATTCTACGTCCAAAAATACTTCGAAAACGACACCTAACTCGATCCCATAGCCAAAAGCCTTCAAAAAAACCCTCCCATAGCCCCATTTTAGCCCCATAGCGCCCCACGGGTTTGGGCGATCGGGCTGAAAACCTTGCGGGCCCAACTAGGTGGTAAACCAAGTATTTTGTCAAAATTTCAGATTTAGAAAAAATTCCTACTGCTCAAAACGGCCCGGACGGCGGACGGACATTTCGATTTTGGAATCTAGACCTCTTGAAACGGATAATGTCAAATTTTGAGGCCGATCGGAGTCGTTGACCTCCGTCGCGAAAACAGGTGTAATATTCCAAGAATAATAAACCAAAATATGCGCTCAGTGCAAGTGGCCCTCAATATATCAGAATGATAATAGCAGAATCCGGTGTCGAATTCGAACCCATAAAAAAAGAGGAGACTACCGTTCGAAATGAGAGGATAAAAGGACCCACAAAACGCATAAAAACCTTCTGCTGCCGTAGCCCGTTATACTCTGCATTTTACACAAGTTTAATCGCGGTTAATTTTTACCGATTTCCGTCGATCTGGAAATCCCCGCAATACCTCAGACGGGATTTCCGAGGAGGAAATAGCAATTTCACAAGGACCCGTTGTCCAGGAGTCCATATTGACAATTCAAGATCGGAAGCCAGAAAAACGGGTCCTTGTAAGACCTGTGACAGTAACCGGGAGTCATACTTGACAACTCGAGCCAGGGAGCCGCCCCTTGGTGCGACAGCAGGAAACCTTACCCAACACGACCTTTCATCCCGGGTAAGCCAGTTTCCTTCCGAGGATCTGATGGACTTACAACATCCCAACACTTCGGGTGAGCCTAAGGAACCCAGATCCTTCATTACTGGATCTGGAGTATTCTCAGAGTCTGCAGATCGCAACAGCTTGCGTCAGGCCTCTGATGTTTGGCCTGTTCAATTATAATAATTATTAGGAAAAACAACATGTAGGTACACACCCAACACTCGCACCTGGGGGTGACCTACAGCTACCAATGGTTAAAATTGAATTTTCCGTGCCAGATATTTGTGAATTTGAGAATATGAAACACGCTTGCGGTTGGACTATTCCAGTCGCAAACACAGCATCATCTTGCATGGCTCACTTATTATGGAATTTACCCCCGAGCACATAACCTTTTTGAGCACCCCACCAGTATGTATTGAGCTTGGTTCACACGGCTGAGACAAAAAGAAAAAGAAAAACGCTGCAAATTTTACACAAGGGTTTATTATTCTGTGATATAGGTTACTTGTACAGACATTTAATTCTGTCAATAAAAAAAATTTAAAAAAATTTTTTTTTTGGATTTTTATATTTCAAAAAAATTTTTTGGGGGGATTTTTTTTTTTTCAAAAATTCTTTAATTTTTACTCGAAAAATATTTAACTTCTTGGGATCCTTCAAAAATCCCATTTTTAGCCCCATGAAAGCCCTATAGAACGCCACAGTGAAATCGGATCGTTCCGGGACCCCCAAAAATGGAGTCTACGTCCAAAAATACTTCGAAAACGACACCTAACTCGATCCCATAGCTAAAAGCCTTCAAAACACCCCTCCTGTAGCCCCATTTTAGCCCCATAGCGCCCCACGGGTTTGGGCGATCGGACTGAAAACCTTGCGGGCACAACTAGATGGTAAACCAAGTATTTTGCCAAAATTTCAGATTTAAAAAAAAATTCCTACTGCCCAAAACGGCCCGGACGGCGGACGGCGGACGGCGGACGGCGGACGGCGGACGGCGGACGGCGGACGGGCATTTCGGATTTTGAATGTAGACCTCTTGAAACGGATAATGTCAAATTTTGAGGCCGATCGGAGTCGTCGACCCGTGTCGCGAAAACATAGGTGTATTATTCCAAGAATAATAAACCAAAATGTCTAGAAATTTGTTACAGAATGCGATAATCAAGGATCAACTTTTGACAGACGCATCATTATCTGAGAAATATAACGGCAATCTTCAAGAAATTTGAATAATTCGAGTATGCAATGGCTGTGGTGTAGTCTGTGGTGACGCTTCATCTGTTCTTTCATCGGGTAATCCTGGGTGCTGATTTGCTGCATCCAACGTTGATTAAGCTAGTCAATCGGCATTAGGAACGACCTGGGTACCCTTAAAATTTAATATAAATTTTCCGGGTGATCGGTATACTGCGGGCAACTCCTTGGAGGAAACCCCCAGTACGGAAGCCTTCTGGCTTATTGTACTCCCGAGTGTCCGTTTTTTACTCTATTTGCCTCCTGAGTGGTCGAGGTCCAATTCCTAATAATACACGTGTTATCACTGCGTCTTCTTGTGAGATAGAGGGGAGGGGGTTGATACCATCCCACCGCCCCTTTGACTGGTCAAGGAGGGGTTTGGGGGGATTGATACTTCCCCTCCCGTCCTTAGCCCCAAGGCCCGCAGTTCGCGTGGCTAGTTTAACGTTTAACGCTCTAGCAAACGAAGACATTGTTTTTACCGGTCCACCAGAAAAATTTTAACCCGGTTCGAGGTCCCAAGAGAGGTCGTTTACAGTGTAAACTTTGTTCCTCTGATCTTGTGTGTTGAAGACAGATGCCTTGGCTGCCTTCTGACTTTTGGTCGAACATTGGTGTCTGTCCCCGGATTCGAACCAGGCTGATCAGAGCCCCGACTGATTATAAACAGGCGTTTCACTGACGCCCTAGTCCACAGGGCCACCCTGTCCCCTACTTGTTGCACACGAGTGTGGGATTTTCTGCCAGAGATCTGTTCTTGTGAAGCTACTTTACCAGACCGATGTAACAGCAGCTCCCATGCTGGCTAAGGATTTAAAAGACTAGCCAATATCGTCTCAAGCTTTAGAGAGCCATCCAAGACTTGCTAAGTTGGTCCCAAGCTGGCTAGGGGGTTCCAAAGCTTGTCAGGATGGCATCCACGCTTTCCAGACCACCTTGTAATGCTGTTGTACCAGACTTTTAAAGGTTGTCCAGGTTTCTTTCTGTCTGATTTAAATCGATTTTAATGGGAAAATCGATTAATCGATTACGATCTCGATTTTATTGCAGCACTAATTATGGAACCTGAAGGAAATTTTTTAGAAGCTCGCTTTTTGCCCTGATTGAGATCAGCCTTGTGAAACTTGCTCTCATTCAATGTTTTCTCGCTTAATGTTTTATTTTATTTATACAGGTGCATAATCTTTATAATGATAACACGGTAATATCATAAGAAATCGTCATTTTATGAAAACAGTTACCTACTGCTACTGCTTGTTTTTTTTTTGTTTTTTTTTTTCAATTAAATTTTTGATTTAATTTACTTGCAACTTATATTTTTTCGTCAGTGACAGTATTCGTGATTTTGATTGTGTAACTTGTTCAGATTAATGATTGCTCTGCTCATGTTTTAGGTACGTGAGTACGGCATTTCACGGGAGCACGTTGGTAAACCTGCACGCTGATTTTGCGTCGAACCCGGAACTCAAACATGAAGAGAAATCGTTTTTTTCGTGTTTGAACTGCTGCAAGAAGAAGGAGAGTCCTTCGGAGAAGACGAAGGAGCCAAACGCTTTGATAGGACTTTTGAAAAACCCGATTTACATTATTTTGCTTATATCGAACGCTACTAATGCGATAGGTTATGTCAATTTTACTATTATCGCTCCTTCGTATGCGGCGGATTTGGGGTTTGATTCCGCTCACGGGGCGTACCTTTTGTCGATAATATCCACAACGGATTTGATAGGACGGATCGGGGGGGCAGCTTTGTCGGACTTTTTGACGATAGACAAGAAAATTTATTTCATAGGGGGGTTCCTCGTGTCGGGAATCAGTCTGGCCATTCTCCCAATGTTCACCACCTACTGGGTGATGGGCATCATCTGTGCCGTCTTCGGCCTCGCGTCGGGCACCTACGTCGGAATCACCACGGTCGTCATGGTGGACATCCTCGGGGAACATTTGCTCGCCTCGTCGTACGGGATATCCCTCTTCGTCAACGGGATCCTCCAACTTTTCGGCCCCCCGATCATCGGCAACATCCGGCAGAAAGTCAACAATTACAAGATCGTCGTCTCCGGGTTGGGGATCACTCTCATCATCGGAGCCGCCGTTTGGCTGTTGGCTCCTTTCTTCAATAGGAGAAAAAGAGAAAACCAAGCGGACACCTAGTTTTTTCTATCAAAAAGCTTTAGCATTTAGAAAACCATCAGTATTAAATTACTTATTTCCTCAATGAACATCGCAATTGGAACCAATTGCATTGTCAAATATCATATGACAATTTTTTGCTGTACCAATCTTTGGAAACTATCCAAACACAGTTCAATTTTTTAACTCTTTTTCGCTGAATCGCTGGAGAACTATTCTTTATGTCTGGACTTCTCTCCGTGTGCACATGCTTTGACCGTTAAGACTGTATCCCGTTAATGGCGAGCAATTTGAAAGTAGAACCCTGTTGAAAATGTCATTTTTCGTCCGTAGTTGACTGTGCCAAATTAGCTCTCCTTTTACGCTTCAATCGGGTTAGTGACGAAATTTGCTCGTATGGGTCAAAAAGGAGTTTTGAAAAGGTTTGATTGTCGATGAAAATGCTTTTACTATTTAATAGTGTGTGGAAGAGTTCTGACGTGCCAAAACGTGGAACAATTGAAGCAATAGTGAATGAAATGGCGCACAGTGGCATGGCTGGAATAAACTCCCAAAATCTTTCAATTTTGACGTTGCTTCCTTCGTTTTTCTCATTGCTATCAGTTGATAAAATGTGGGAAGAGTTGCTTTTTCACCAGAATTCGTTTGCCTGCAGTAGGAGTGCTTCGGAAAGTACAGTTTTCAAGATAGCTAACAAACATCATTTCTCACTCGATCATTTTCATCATAATGTATCCATTTTGGTAATTGTGTACTATTCGTCATTCATCTGCGATTGTTATGTAAGTGATGTAATATATGATCTTATTCTGACGGTAGTTGGAATGATAAAATAGATTAAATAAAAAGTCAGAAAGGCATACAAATCGAGAATGAAAAAAACAAACTAACCTTAGAATTCGTCGTCCTAAGTATCGGGTTGTTGAGGACTGACGTTAAGAACACTGGGGTTTGTTGCATTGTTTGGGCAATTCGCAGATGGGCTAACGTTTAGGAAATGTAATGCTGATTACGAATATACATCATGCTCAGCAAGCACTGGGGTCTCTGGTTGAGGATCACTGGACTGGGGTGAGATCCTCTTGCAAAATGATCTTGTGGGGGGGGGGGGGGGGGAGACCCGCTTCAAGGGTATATACCTCCTACAGCATTAGGTAATCGCCGAAAGGCACGACTGTCGGTGGCTGTAGGCCCTTCAGGAACCAAGTCATCATAACCTCTTAGGTACTTAATCTAGTCTAACCTAAACGCGATCAACTGGCCTCACATTGCTAACCACTTACCTACCCTCTTGGGTATTCACCCCTCGACTCGAAAGGCTCAGCAAAATCTTGCTTCGAAAGTAACCTTTGCTGGCCAATCCCAGACCGTTTCCAGATCTTCCTCGGTCTCTGGAATTAGCCAATAACTGCAAACATCTTTCTGCTTCTTTTCTAAATGGTACAAACATAGAAAAAGAAAAAAAAAAAGGTTTTTCTGCGAATAAATGCGAAGCCCCTGATAACAAGAGAGAGCCCGCCCTGTGACACGCTTACTTATCCTAAAACGTAGATACACGCCATACTCACGTTTTCAATATGCCGTCTTTTTTGTCGCTTTCTAGTTGCGCAAAGTCCTTCAATTCAACATGTCTTCTTGCTGCGGATTTGCTCAAAACCTTCGTCGCTTTAGCGTTTTCTTGCCTTTTTGATATTGTCGGGCGATGGAATGGTTTGCGCTGCCATTTGTAACATGACATATCTCACGGTGGCCTTCGTATATTTTTGTATCGGGTTCAAGTCGGACAGTAAAATGTATGTCACGATTGGTTAAACAATGATAAATGCAATAAGCGTTGTTGTAAAAAAAAGTGCTCTAAATATTGTTATTGTTAGGACTATACTGTTATTGTTAGGACTATTGCTGGAATATTTTGTGTGCCAATCTCGCTTTGGGAACCCACTAACCCAACCACAATGCCAATCAGCAAACATTGCTGGAATATGAACACAAATCCAGTGATGCCAATGCGCCAACACTGCGCCTTAAGCTTTTGCATATCTCTGCAACCGCCCTGTTGAATTCTTGTTGTAAATATTTAATCTTTTCCAGTCGTAAGCAATACTTAAGATGTAACCTTTTTCAATAATTCCGAATTTGTGTACAGAAGATGAGCTATTTTTGTATAATTCAGGTTATTAGGTGATGTGCGAGACGAGTTTTTCACCTTGTAAATAAACGCTGTCCCCGTTCAACATTCCTTCATTTTCTTTGTTGTCGATTAAGTGAAAATACTTCAAAATTTTCATTTCAATTGAGCCTGGGTTGCCGCTCACTTCATTTTGAAACTCTTTGGTGAAAACTCAATTTTAATTATGAATTTGTGATTACATGAGAAGAGTTGAAGAGTTGTAAAGTGAAAATTTTTCATAATAATGTAAATACAACATTTATTCTTTTTAACCCTCTTTTACTGTTTTGCCCGAAAATTGGTTTTGACGACGGTGTGGCCGTCAGGACCAAGAGTCTCATAATATGAGATATTCATAAAATTATATAATATTATTAGACTTCCAATTAAGGTGTAACCACCCCCCCCCCCCCCCCCCAGGTTTTGCTTACTCATTTTAATCATTTGAATTGATGTTTCCTAGACTTTGATCCAAGGTTCACTTGATTCCTTTCTGGTCCCACTGATGCTGAATTTTGGGGAATTTGGCTCACCGATATCTGGCCCAGCTTGTGTTATTAGCTTTTTTTCTGTTTGACTAACATTAAAATAAGCCTTTTGGTAGTATTTTCACCTTTCTGGACCCAACCGAATTTTAATGTATCGAGCATATAAATGCATAAAACAGCAATATTCAAAATAAACGCATTTAAATGCATATTACAGAGTTTTTCGACAAAATAGTTTGTTTTTCATAAATTTACCCAAAATTTGGCCCCCAACTGAGTTTTTGATATATACGGCATATCGAGGGGTATTTCCTAAGTTGGAGGGAAATTCGAGTTTTAAAATCGTGTTATCGTTTTTTGGTCACACATGTACCAAACACTCCGGTACATACCAATAATTTTGCGTTAGGTACTGTAGTGCCCTCACATTTATTATGAATAACTAAAGAATGCTATACATGGGCCTTGGCGAGGGGGGTCCTCCCGGAGACGCAGTCGGGCTTCAGACCGGCCCGCTCCTGTGCTGACAACATCTTCGTTGTTCAGTCTCTTACTGCTAATGCGTTCAGGAAACGGGGAGCTTATCTGTTTATTATACTGGCAGATTTGAAGCGGGCATTCGACTCGGTCCCTCACTCGCTGCTCTGGGCGAAGCTGTTGAACATGGGTGTCTCTTTGAGATTTGTGCAGCTGCTCCAATCAATGTACGAGAACTTCGGAGCCTTCATCTCGCTCAATGGTGAGTCGTCAGAGAGATTTGAGATCACGGAGGGGGTTTTACAAGGCGACCCACTCTCCCCCCTCTTATTTACGCTTTATTTGTCAGACCTCCCGACTCATATTGGGGACGGAGGATCGAGTGGAGTGTCCTTTGGGAGAACAACCATTCATTCCCTGGAGTATGCGGATGATACAGCCCTCTTTGCGGACACCCCCTTGGAGACCCAAAGGAGCCTAATCCTGCTGAGCCAGTATGCTGACAGAAATGGCCTCACCATTAATGACAAGAAAACCAAGGTGTTGGTCTGCCACAGGAGCAACAAGTGGAAGCATATACCGGGTTTCTACGTAAAAGATCGACCCATTGAAACTGTTAGGCAGCATCCATATTTGGGGGTGGAGTTTTCCTCGTCAGGGAAGTTTGCGGCCGCCCTCTCGGGGTCAACGTCGAGGGGAGCCACTGCTCTTACACAGGTGAGAAGAATTCTGGTGGGGGCCAAGCCTGACTCATGGAGCGTACCCTGCTTGTTGTTTGACGCTCTGGTCGGACCAACAATGCTGTATGGGGCTGAGTTCTGGGGCCTCCGGTATTTGGAAGCCCTTGAGAGTGCTGGCACAAGATACTTCAAGGCGATACTGGGCTGCAACTCAAGAACCTCTCATGCTATGGTGAGATGGGAGGTGAATTATCCGTATCTCTCGACAAAAATACTGAAGAGGGCCCTCACTTGGTGGAGGAGATGTTTGGAGATGCCCGAGGGACGACTTCCACGGCTCTGCCTCGAGAATCTGTGCAGACTGCATGTAGAGCAGGGACCGGATGATACCTTCAACTGGGTCTCCCAGGTCTCTAAGATCCTCACAGGCCTGGGGTTAAGCATGTGCCCAACAGAAGTCGACGTCGAATGGTTAAACCGTAACCTGGAATCTGCCTGCACTGCGCTCCATGAAAGATTGAGAAATGAGGACCGGCGTAGGTGGGAGAATGGCCCATACTCCGACGTATACCCATACCTAGCGTTCGATGCCTCACTATACGGCTTGAGGGTGGGCCTTCCGAAACTCGGCGTAGCGGCACAACTGAGATTGGCGGGGAGCAGACGAGCGACGTTACGCTGGGGCAGAAAGATTGTTCGTTTCAGCAGCGACCGCCTCTGCCCAATATGTAATCTCGGAGAGGACGACACGGTCTTTCACTTTCTGGTGAGATGTCCGCACTTCCATGGTGCCCGGCGACATCACCTGGGGAAATATCTAGACGAATGCAACGAAGACTTCTACAAACTGCTCATCATCAGGGACAAAGAACACCTGGACCACATCTGGGCCTTCACCATATCCGCGATCGCTACAAGGACATTCTTCGAGAGCCCCGAGTGACACAGTACACCAGCTTATTGTTGTGAATCAATAAGAGAGAGGAAAAAAAAAAAAAAAAAATTAAAGATGAAAAAAAAAACAAGAAAATAGTAAAAGTACCTAAAAGAGAAATAAAATGGAAAAAGGAAATGGGGGAAAAAAAAAAAAGGATGGAAAAAATGAAAGGAAAAAAGGAAATGATGGAAAAAAAACCCTCTCTTATTGCAAATATATATACATATGCTATTAAAAAAAAACGCTATAAAATGCTATAAAAAACGAATGCTACATATACAACGACCCTATATATATATGATTTATATTTGCTCTAGCATCCATTTATTGATCAGGTGGCCAACTCCTTTGTGCATAGGGCTCTGCCCTCAAAGCACTTAATATTTAAATAATAAAATAATAATAATAATAAACTAAAGAATGAATAAACATCATAAGCAAGTGGAAAGGAGCAGACAGATAGGTACGACGCTCGGATGCTAGAAATGGGTGGCAGCCATGGGGGTTTCCCCACTCTACCCTCTCTACGAGTGAAACCCCAGAGAGGGGTGAACCCTGTAAGTAGTGATGCTAACTGACTGTATCAAGGCTGGATCCAGGCCAACTCGCACAGTACAACGTTAACTCTTGAATTCTATATCAAACACGAACGGATCCTTTTAAGTTCAGCATCCGTTCCAAATCAATTCAAATAACTTCTTTTCACTAACAAGAATGGATCCTCACGAGTTTCCAGCATCCGTTCCTAACACTTCAAATAATATTTCAAATATTATTTCCTTTGCACAAATCTAAATTACGTACCTATCTAACTCTACGTGAGTTCACATCCAGCCAAAAACATTACCCATATTTTTGTGTATTTTCTTCCACGCAATATTATTGTAATTTGGGCATAACACGTACATTTTAAATAACACCACATTAAGACCAAAAAGATGTCCCCTCTCCTGGACTTGGGTACAAGGAAATGCCGATTGGGGAATTGAGTAATTTTCGTGCACATTTATCAAGGATGTGTACATTAATTTTGTATAGAGAGGTCATCTTCGAAAAACACATAGTTTCAGGTGTATCAGCGAAAAACTGAAAAGTGCCAAAATTTGAGGTTTTTTGCATTTTTCGACGTGAAGGCCTCGGAGGAGGCAGCAAACTTCATATTCGGATTCAGCACCCCCAAAACCGAATACATCCGTTACGAAATAAAACTTCCCTAATTTTTTTTAACGAGAAAACAACCATTTGCCTGGACCGTGTCAACTGTTGGCCCCAATAATACCTATGGAAAATGGTTAGCCATAATAATATTATGGCTTACCATTCTTCAATCAGGAGCAAGCCTCGGCTTCATAGTGCTCTCTCCTCCCCCCTTTCCCCTTCCGCCCTTAAAACACTACTTGGCGTAATAAAGTTAATAATAAAAGCGGCAACAATTGAAAAATAAACGTTTTATTTCATCGTATAAAATCAAATGGACAAACAAAGATCACCATTTGCAATAAATTAAACATTAAAATTAAATTCCTGACAGACAGACACATTCGAGTTGGAATGAATACTGGTATGGAAAATTAACATCGCAAATAAAAAGTTAAACCACAGTTTTGTTCAACAAAAGACCTCTCCGGGACTCTTTCTCAACAATGAGCAACTTACTTAACCAATACAGTTTACTATAAAATACAGCTTAGAGAAATTAATCAATAACATCGATAGTAACACTGCAAATCCGCGTAAGTTATTAGACGTGTTAGCCCGTTTTCCTAACTAAGTTAGTCTTGTGCTCATGGCGGTACTTGCATTTTAGTTAGCTGCGCAAAATCAATAAAAATTCGAAGGGCGACCCAACAGTCGGGCATTTTGCAACTCAGTAAGAAAAGTGCTGGAAGGGAAAAACCGGGGATATTTTATATTACAGCAGGACAAACTCTTTGGGTGGGGTGTCGATAGATTCTGAAAAACCACGTACAATCTCTGTATATTGTCTCCATTCTCCGGTTGATACCCCCAAAAATAGAAGGGGTAATAATATTTCGCCCGCCAGAATAGGGCCGCCGCACGCCAGGCACTTTTCTACTCGAAATCGGCTCGTGGAACGACGAAACAATCCGAAGTTCACGTCTCCGGAGCACGCCGAGAAAATGTTTACGAACTGTAGTAAACACAGATAACAACGACATAGATAAGCCCTAATCCAGTCAGGATAAATCAATGCACGGCGGAGGTAATTCGGTATTACCATGACCATGACTTGGAGTGGAAACCGACCATTTTGTAGGCAGAAGCGAGTGACGCGGCAAACGCAGTCATAAAACGAGAGCACACGCTTAGAGAACGTCTTCCGGTGGGCCTATTTCTGAACGACGTACGAGAACTGATTCTTCAATGGTCGAAGAATTACCTCGAGCTCCTTCATATCCGAATTGTTTCCCTGAATGATTGGACCAAAGCCTACCAGTGGGTAGTCGGAAATATTAAAGTTCTGAAAAGCACAAATGAAGATTCCGACTGCATGTCGTTCTTCACCAATCCTACCTCGTCACCAGAGCCAATCTCTCTTTCCACTGTCTGTGCGTACGAGAATTCCCTAGGCTCATGGGATACATGAGAACAGTTTACTCGACTATACAATGCGACCTGGAAAGTAACACTGAACCCCACTGCACTCGAGTCGATTCAGTACACATGCCCTTATTTTTTAAAACACCTGGTTTGCACGTTTTGGGAATGCGAATTCGCCTGAAGCTGGTGGAGCCGCCGCCTGAAGCCAAAACTGTCCAGAAAAGGAAACGAGGAAGGCCGAGCAAGGCGAAGACAGCTCTTATCATTTAGTTTAGTCTTATTGATAACTTTTCTTGATATTTTTGTAGACAGTACGTGTCGTATGTTCCCGTCGGGCTTTCATGGCCGGTAGAATTCAAGGAGAACGACGGGGGTCTTGCGCCAACAAAAACGGCAGGTGATTTTTCCTCTCTTTATTTGTCAAGCTTTCGGCTGAGCGCCATCTTCAGGAACAACTGTGCAATACACGTAAAGGTTACTGGTTATGACTAGGGAATATAGCAGCTTAGTCTACCTAGAGACATCTGTTGAACGTACTTAGTTGTTGTTAATCCGCCTCTGACCGTCCATCCGTCGTTCCTCCTGCGAGTCCCAAGGGGGGTCTTTTGGTTGTAAAGTCATAAGTCATAACCAGTAACCTTTACGTGTATTGCACAGTTGTTCCTGAAGATGGCGCTCAGCCGAAAGCTTGACAAATAAAGAGAGGAAAAATCACCTGCCGTTTTTGTTGGCGCAAGACCCCCGTCGTTCTCCTTGAATTCTACCGGCCTTGATATTTTAGTGTAATTTTGGTTGACTGATTTTGTTGTTCCACTGACTTATTTCGACGTGGCGTTTTTTTTTTTTCTTCTGACGTGCGATTTATTTTTCAGTCGCTAAATAATTAAACTGTCGTACAAAATCTTTTCGAGTCGTTCATAATCTTTTCCTGTCGTGCAATTATTTTTTCGGGCGTGAATGGAATGTTTAGGCGTGAAAGTTATTTCATAGCCGTGAAAGCACGATTTGGCGTGCCATCGCCGTACTCTGGCGGGCGATTAAATCACGCCCAAATAGACGATGGAAGTTCCAAAAATTATCAGAGTTGGCAACACTGTTTTACAATGAGAAAGAAAAAACTACTGTAGTTCAAAACATGCGGAAAATCAGAAAAATTTCACCAATTTTGTTTAATAGGTCCAACACAGTCTGAACGTGGACGTTTAAAACCCGTCAAATCGTAAAATCAGTAGAGGCGTGGGACATTCTATCGAGACAGTTTAGTTTTGATTCGCTATTTCAATATTTGGTATAAATATGGCCCTGACCGATAGTTGAATCAAACCCTTATAACAGATTTGGGGCTGCTCTAAAGCCAGCCAACCCCCGACCTCTCCCACCTGGCCTCAGACCTCTTCTTCTAGCTTTTCAATTATGAGAAATGAGGGATTCATTTGGAAGGTGACATCTATTTTTTATGCGAAATTATTTTATGAATTAGAAATCCCGCAGGATTGAAAATCGTGAAGGATTGAGACTCCTACTCGCAGGCCCACTCGAGTTCTTGAACCAATATACAACACGTAACAATTGAACGAATATATTCCTTTTATCACGCTATTCATTAATTCTACTTGATAAAATAAATTAATACAAAATAGTATAAAAAAAGTTCAGTCAACAACAACCCATCAAGTAAGCTGATGGTATGGCAAGAAACTTGATATAAAAAAATTTAAAAAATGGTCATTCGGATGTGAAGGTTGGTTATATGTAGTTTTCTAGGGCTTTCATGGCGGGACAGTTTTCTGTGTAGTAACGGAAGATGTTGTCGAAACTAAGAAAAATTGTCCAATTTTGGATTGAATACAAGTGTACCGATGACGGTAAAAGGTGGCGGAAATTATTCCATGAGATAGACTGATTTTTAACTCTAAAAATGCAAAATCGAAATGTTTACCTGTTTAATATCATTCTTTTCATAAAAAAAATAATAATAATTTTCAGAAGATTTAAAAATTATTTTGCATAAATAATTTTGATAAACTTAAAATATTTGTGCATACGAAAATGCAAATCTAAATGATTGGCTGATCATTATGATTATTTTCACATAAAATAAAATTTGAAATAATTGTTTCCTATTTCAAGTTCTCAATGCGCGTACTTGCGCCGATCTGACTTTAGAATCTCATTCTAGGGTCCTCAGTGAACACACAGAAAAAAAGAAGAAAAAAACCAACTTTCCGCCCTTGTGCTCTCCTCCAGACCGCTCGAAGCGACAAAACCAGTACCTACGGTTCTTTGTTCAGATATAATAAATTATATAAGCTGAAGAATAAAAATTAAACCGATCGGCCAGAAGCGTTTTTAATTTTTCGAACTTCCGCCACTTTTTAGCGTCATCGAGCGCACTGTGTCGGCGCCTGAATTCGTCGGACGAGCCAGAAACAAACCTTCCCAATATTTTCGACTTTATCAGGGAGGTCTCCGCGTTTCGAATCATAATAAAACCTTACCTAGGGGATACCAGTCAGAGAGGCCTAATCTTTGTGCACGATGAGGTCCCAGGTGTCGAACCACCGCAACTCGAGGACGTCTGCGGCCGTCAGTGGAGCGAGCCCGTAGCAGAGGGCGGTGAATTTGGCGAAAACCACCGCGACGGCCGCCAGCCAGACGCAAATCCCGGCCGAGTAGATGTATTGTGCGATTTTCGAGAAGCTGTAACGCGAAAGGAATTTTGTAAACGAATTGAACCGAACAAATCAGCACTAACGGCGACAATTTAGACTCACCTCAGAACGTCGTAGAGGTGTTCAACAACGAAAGCGGTGAGGAGCAGTTTGAACAAGAGCGCGGGGAAATAATGATGCAAAAACAGGGTTCTGTCCATGAAGAAGTAGGGCAGGTAATGGAACAGGAACCCGCAGAACAGCGTCAGCCCTGCGTTCTGAAAGTGCGTCCACGTATCTAAAAACAAAAAACTTGGTTAACTCAACGTACCCGAAGGATTACGTTCCAGAAACTCTAGTTTTTACCCAGTGTAGAGGTTCTATCGTAACATACACGGTTGAAATCTGAAAGGGATTTCTTACTGACATCATCACTGCTCCTGGAATGATTGTCCCTAACGAAACAGGTAGCTCCAACTAGGACGCCTCGACGGTCTAACCAACATCCACAGTACTAAAATACACACAAATCATCGCCAAGTGACGTACCTTCATCGATGTCAAAGCAGAGCCGCCTCCTGCGCAGGAGGTAAAATACGAAGAATGCCGTATACAACAGCAAAGAGGCCGCGCCAGAGTACCAGACGACTACGTTCCCAACAAGGTGTATTTGCCCCTGAAAGTCAAAGGGTATCCATAATAACCATTATGTTATTATTTATACTAACCATATTATACATCGCATCCACATCACCGTCTCCCTCATCAACTTATTACTACTTAAAATTAAACAAATACAGCTGTGCCCCGTCAAACGCAAGTGTTTAGGTTTTTCTGTCAATAAAAATCACCTAAAAACAATTTTTTCTCGACGGATTTCGGTTGACTAATATTGTAGATAATTGGTAAAAAATACTAACTCTTGATGTCTCATGACATGAGACACATTGTGCACATTGTGCACTTTTGCATGTTATGAACAAAAGGAGATATCAGCTGTTATCAATCCAGCACCCACAAAACGAAAAAAACACTGGAGAAGGGGAATTACGGTTACAACTTCTTCTTCGACACTGGTCGTTGTCGGGAAAAATTGCTGGAGCCCGTTCCCGCCTTTTTGTAAGGTCGCTACGTGAATTTGAATTTGAAAAACGTTGATGTCCCATTTTCACCCCATTTGACGGTATAGAAGCTTGTATAATTCAGCGGTACTTACGTTGTGTTGAGAGCTGACCCAGTAGGCGATGCCGCGAGTCATCAGCGGCCACTCGGACGGATCGCTGCTGTACATGTGACTCTGCAGGTTTTCTTGCGTCGGGAACAACATTTTGTACTGCAGCTCGGAGAATCGGGACCACCAGGAAAGCTTGGTTCCTTGCAGCGGAATCATTTCCGCGTTCATCAAATCCCTCTCCCTCTCTTTTTCGTCGTCAACTGCAATACGAAATCGGCGAATAGAGAAAAGGTTTTAGACTTTGTCTTAAATACTTTTTTGAGTGAAAAATTGTGCTTACATTTGGTGTAGCGGTGCTCTTCAACGTTCCACACCGTGTCATCTTGCTGGACCACTTGGTCAGTCACGATTTCCATCTGGTTGAAGCCCCAGGCGGGAAGCTGCCTCCCGCTGTATTTAAGAGCTTGGCTTGAGTTCACGTGGATCAATCTCACCTGGAAATTGTGAAAACTGAAGAGTTATGCCTGAAGAGACGGGCTTGGTTCAATACAGCAAACGCCATCTGATGGGAGGTTCAAAATGCTCCACCTGGGATTGTATTGTGTGCCAGATGTCACCTTCCTGCTCCCGATTGACGATGTCGACTTTCCACAGATTCTGAGTGGGCATCGATATGTTGTAATCGATGTAACAGCTCACTTCCTGCAAGGCACGCCAAATGAACGTTTAGATGAAGAGTGGTAGCCACCTTGTAGGTGGGTTTTCACCGCCAGCACTGTTTTCTTAGGCACAAACTTGCAAATGGCGATTGTCTAGGACGAGCCATTCCTGTGTTTACCAACTCGGTCATCCTGTCACGAATTACCCACTGCTCAGGACTATTTTTTCAAAATTTGAGATTAAAAAAAAAATCCTACTGCCCAAAAAAGCTCGGACGGCGGACGGACATTTCGTTCGTGGAATCTAGACATCTTGAAACGAATAATGTCAAATTTTGAGGCCGATCAGAATTTTCGAACTTCGTCGCGATATTCCAAGAATAATAAACCAACATTTTTCGATTTTCTGGGCAATATTTGAAAGTGAACATCGTAGGCTAGTGTGAACATCACTAGTCTCATATCTTGCTTTTTGATGTCATGGATTGGAACATAAACTCGAAAGTCGCCAAGAAAAACCCGCTACCGATAAACAAAGTAGTCGTTACCAAAACTCACTTGATTGTGTGGCGACATGGGAGCAGAGACGTCGTGAGAGTTGAGCGCCCTTCCGGTGATGCCGTGAACCAAATGAACGACGTCTCCGTGTTTGATGGCGTCTGGTGGAGTCGAAACGACCAAATTGGATTTGTTCGGACGTCGGATGATCCACCAGTTATTGAGATCCTACTCAAAAAAAAAAAAAAAAAAAAAAAAAAAAAAAGTGTTAATGAACATAGCCGCGCGGGGGCAGCGCGTTAAGGGAAATTGAGCCTAGAGCGCTTAATAGCCTAAGGTAAAACAAACAAAAAATGTTTCACAGATCCCGTTCACATTTAGGCGCATTTAGAACTCAAATTTGCAAAAACAAAAATTATAAATACATAGGAAAAAGTATAGGACCCTTAAGCTAGCCTATGAGACGGTATGAGGGCGGAAACTGGAAGGAGGGAATGACGGGAGAATCAGTGGAGGGGTTGGCGGAGTCGAATGAGCGTTCACATGGTGGACGGAATCATAACCTTCCTCCTGATCTGATCTTCCAAGCTCCTCCCGGCATTTTACAAGAACGATTACATTTTAGTTGAAATTAATTGTTAGTCTAAAAACCTCGTTGAAATTCCTCATAATAATCATCATATTATGTAGGGATGGACGTAAAATTACGAATCGACGCGAAAATATTGCAACCTCTGAATTTTGAATTGAAGGTACAAACCTCTGAGAGTATGAAGCTTACTTCTCGGTGGGTCTTTCAATTTAATAGGTTGGCGAATTTAGGAACAGTATTTCCTAAAAATCCTTTAATCTGGAACACGGCTGCTTTTTCTTCCATTATTAAAGTTTTTGAACACTACTCTCTTCTAAATAAATTGATGGAGCCAACATTCAAAACCTCAACTTTTGAAGAATGCTCGCATACCCTTGTCCCCTATCATGTGGTTTATCTCCCCCCCCCCCCCCCCCCCCCCACGTTCTCCTCCTCCAAAGTGTAACAGCTGCAACGAACTTACTTTGAAAGTGTAGCAAGTGACTTGTTGTTGGTGAGAGCTTCCTCTTTTGTCGGTATACCGAATCGGGTAAACTTCGGCGTGAGAGTGGAGCCAGCAAGCTTTGCCGTGCGTGTGACGTAACGTGATTTGAGACCCATGCGCCACAACTAATGGCTGTCCCTTCGTGATGGACGCCAAACCACCCTGTAAACCGTCAAAGAAGAAATCTACAGTTGACCCACAGGAGATAAATACTCTCTTTTAAGAGTTGATACATTGTTGACATCCCTACTCCAAAATTCAGCTCGGCAGGTAACTCCCCTGCCGTATCTGAGACCATCCCTTAGGACCAGTTCAAATTTACTTTATGACCCACTTCAACCTGTCTTACCTCAAGACTGGCTTGGAAGGCGCTCGTCATAATAGAATCGTGAGGACCCGCTTTGTGCAGAAGAGTCAAATGAACGTAGAAGACGGACATGTACACGACGAGGGGGATGACCAGCATCGTCCCTCCCAACACCAAAGCTCGAAAGATCAGCTGCCTGTTCGAAATCGACTTGTCTGGAAGAGTCAACCAGAAATCCCTCCAGATGATCAAAACCCCCAAGCTCAGCGCAGCAAATCCGATGTATTTCACGCTGAAAAATTAAAATCAGCAATGAATCCACTGAACGAGGAGCTAAAACGACATTGTGAACCAACTTACCAGACTGAAAACGTGAGGAACATCATTGCGAGGCCCAAAGTGAGCCATAAGACCGGCCCGAGGGATTTCCCCAGTTTGCGGTACTTGAGAAGCAGCAACAGACCAACCAAAGTGAACAGAAGCAGCATCGGTTCCATCAGAATGAAACGAGACTGTGTGAGAAAGGCGTTATCTAACAAAAACAAGATCAAGAAATTAATGGAGTACTACTCTTTTTACGGGTTAGTTTGTTCCGTTGTTGGTAAAGTAACCTAGTAAATTATAAATTCAAAACTGCGGTGGGAAACAAGGGAGTGGCGTTAACACTCGGTTCCCATAGGCTCAATTCACTTGGCGCTAATCAATGATCGCCACTTTATAATCAAAAGTCCGAGCCTTCACCTCGGTGCCGCTAGGGTCGCGCCTCCATGAAACAGTTACTGTTTCTGGTAATGCCACTTGAAAACTCTCTCACTCACCACATAGAATGAGGAATGCTGCAAGAGCCGCCGTTGACTGTTTGCACCCCAATTCCAACATGAGGTAGTACGCTGAGGGAATGATCAACGAACCGCACAAAGCTGGTACGAATCTGAGGGCGAATATTGGCACAGTTTCATCGTAAGCTGAACCGATCCGGTCAAATTTGAATTTCCCTGGAATTAAAGAAAAAAACGATACTTTAATCTGACTGTGATGCTTGTGGGCAAAACAATAACATAAAACCAATTTCACAATTAAATTTTGTAATCGATAGAATGATGTTTTAGGGTGGGGTCCTGCCTGGGATGAGTAGCTTCCTTTCTTTCTCTCGTAAGCGGGCGGCTAACCAGCCAACATCAGCGAGAGCGGTGGTACGGATTATTTCCTCTCGGCCAACCGACCTCACCTAGAAGAGGCCTCACCGACCCTCCTTCGAGAGTCCACCCCAAGTCAGATATGTAATTCAGTTAATATATAGATAATTCAGTTGCTATTCATTTTTTATCGTTAACAGTTGTTTTGGCGGTCGTCCGGTGTGGCGTTGGGTAAACTACCGTTTCCCTCGATCACCAAAGTTGAGCAACGTCGGGCGTGGTTAGTACTTGGATGGGTGACCGCGTGAGGGGCGAGGTCACCGATACAAGTATTTTCTGCGTTCAATCGGACGGCGAACTCCTCCCAACCCAGGGGGACGAGGCAATGGGTAGCCATGAGCGCAATCGTCAGGCAAGTTCCGATCCTCCTTGAGAGGACGGCTGACGACGTCCGCGACGGCAGCAGCCAGTCGGACGAAAATTCAGGGTGAAATTCCCTTGTTACATTTACATTTTTACACATTTTACAGTTGTTTTGGCTGTCGTTTCTCTGCCCACCATTATTGCCGATGTCAAACACTTAGTGGCAAGAACATCAATCTTGCGATGAACGTACACTTGAGCTATGTCAGCACGATCCATCGTATCCAGATACATCCAGCTGTCTACCGCACTTTTCAACGCAAACCGTCTATCGATCGTTGCATCGATACGATTGGCCATCCAAAGCCCTCCATGAACTGTTCTGCCGATACGTCCAGCATTCTGAGGCACCAAGATTTTTGAAGAGCTACTAAAACTCAAGTTATCAAGCAGTCTCTTTTCTTCTCCAACGACTGTCTCAGGCAGTATCTGAGGAGGTTCTATTACTTGCATACCATTCGCATCTCACATGTCGTACGGTCTTATATGTACTATGGGGTGGAGCATCCGGAGAGATGAGAATTTTCATACTTCAGCAGAAGGCAGTGAGGATTGTCTCAAGGGAATCATTTCATGCTCGCGCTCGCCCAGTGTGTCAACAGAAGTCATCAGACGGTATACAGTATGTACGTTCTGTCGGCTCTCCAGCACACCCCGGATTCAGCAGACACCATGAAGAGAAGAGAAGACATCCGAGGATATAGTACGCGGAACCGCCACAATTTGGACATCTCTCAGGTTCGACTAAGCGGTACTCAGCATCAATGCTGAGTCAACTGATGCCAACTCAACCCTTGGTCACACCCTTGCAAATGACGAGGTTGTGTTTTAATCGCCAACTAGAGCTCACCGTTAAAGTCAGCCAAAGAAGCAGCAACACTGACGAGCAGCTTCCCCAATGGAGGGTGTAAGTCGAAGAAGAACGTGTTCTTCATGTACATCCCAACATACTTGCCGAAATGAAGCTCATCAAACCTATCGAAGCAATTAAACAGCCTTTAACGTACAATTCTTCAATGCAGGAAAAAATTCAATACATGAGGAAGTTTCAATTTGAGCCTTCTTGAAGGCAGATACGTTTCCCTCTCTAATTCATAAAATTACTTACACGATGTTTTTGGGTTGGGAAAGTCTGTGGAAGCGAGTGACCAAACCGCAGAGGAAGAAGAGCCAGGCAACCAGGTCAATTTCCAGAGTGAAGCGAAATTTCAGGGGCGGCTTCTTCGTCGGTGGGGTGACGTCACGCGGGGGGTCCAACCGAGACTTTTCCAGCCTCTAAAAGAACATGAAGGACAAGTATCAGTACATAACTTACAAATGGATTGTTGAGATGCCATGAGACGTGCCATTTTCTTGTCCCAGAAAAATATTAATTAATAAAGTAAGTATTGTGATATTCAAGCTTAGGAACTGAAATTAAAAAATATTAATATACTCTGTACAATGTTCGTACAGATGTTGGACCTCGAAAGATGAATTATGCGTCCAAAATTAGTATGAAAACGAAAGCTTTGAGGCCTCCCTCGGATCCTCCAAAAATCACATTTGTAGCCCCATGAAAGCCCCATGGATCCCCACGGTGAAATCGGATCGTTCTGGGACCCTCAAAAATGCATTCTACGTCCAAAAATCGACACCATAGCCTAAATCGTTCAAAAACGCCTCCCGTAGCCCAATGTTAGCCCCACAGCGCTCCACGAGTTTGAGCGATCGGGCTGAAAACCTTGCGGGCACAGCTACATGGTAAACTGAGTAATTTGTGAAAATTTCAGATTAAAAAACATTCCTACTGCCCAAAACGCCCTGGACGGACACGGACATTTGATTTTTGAAATCTTCGCGTCATAAAACAAAAATGTTAAATTTTGAGGTCGATCAGAATTTTTGACCCCCGTCGCCAATAGGTACAAAGGTGTATTATTCTAAGAATAATATACAGTTGTGCTTCGGCCGCAACTAGACTTCTGCACGCCCAAGGGTTCCTCGAGGACATACCTATGTACCTACCTACTTGGGTTCTTTAGGGAAGTGTGTCTGTAATTTGCAAGGCAAGGACCAAGTCACATTAATATTATGGTAAAATCGAATTGGACGTCGCAGTGGCTTTATAAATACTACTGACATCCCTCACTAGTCCACTTTTTTTTAAACTTTTCCAAGTGTCAAGTCACTAAAGAAGAGAGACGTAGTACGGCAACCACCTGCGGCACTCAACTGCTGCTAACGTTTCAGCAATCATTTTGTATATGACTGCCGCGACATGACTGACAAAGACAAATCCCTCGTCAGTCCACTAAATTTATGTCGCGACTTACTTTTGAGCTCTTCATCGCGCCGTTTTCAGTAGCTTTGTCATTTTCGCGGCACATCTTCGATCAAACTGACATAATCCGGTGGGCAGACAATTTCCTACATTTCAATCAAAATGAGACCCCCAAACGACACAAACAGAAGCGCACATGTTGGCACGAAGGTGGTTTACTGGCCGATTTCTCCCAACAACCTACATTCACATTCGACGGAAACACGTAAGAAATGCCGAGATCCCGTTGTTTGACGGCATCCCAGTTTCTGTTATCACAAAAGGGATGCAAAAAGTATCGATTTTCACACGTATCGATACTTTTGGGGAAACATTATCGATAAGGTTTATTATTATCGATACTTATCGAATTTTGGGCGAAAAAAATGGTATCAAGAGTATCGAAACTAGTTGCCCAGACCGACACATTTTTCAAACTTCTATGATGACCCCAAAAATAATAATAATAATTTTAATACATGGTTGAATATCCCATCCCTATCTGTTATCACGGATGAATCAATAGATATGAATCTCGAATCGATACGATGGTGTTTGCTATCGACAGCGAAATGAAATTTCGATAGCGCTAGAGCGATTGATTTTTGACGGGGGCATTAAAATCTTGATTGCGTTTTCTTGGATTTATGAACAAAAGATTTTGAAAATGAAGCAATGATCACCAGAAGTACTGGCTTCTAGTAAGGTCCTCAAGGCAGCGAGGGAAAGGATTCTTGTGGAACCGTCCTATATTAAACTACATTAAATAGTAAATTTTTTAACTTTACTATACCTACTAGGGTACACCTAGTACACCTTTCGTATCGGGTCGGTTGGGCGAACGGTGGGATATATCTGCCTCATCTTACGCCCAACAACTTCAAACCAAATAACTTCCATTAAAATACACTGTGTTGAAAATCTTGTTGGAGCCCATCTTCACGTTGCAGCAGCACATGTGATGTATGGCTGAGGTAGCTGCAGTTTCCATGCTTCTACGAATCGAGGCACTCGCTGTAATCAGGGCAGTAAAGTTGTAAGTCAAAAGTTTTTAGACTCGGACTGGCGAATAATCTTCCGTCATTTGAAGGTGGGGTTCTCTGGTAGGATTGGAGTATAATATACTAATAATATTAGTATATTATATTATAATATAGGTATTATTCTTTAGCCTAATATTATTAGGCTAAAGATTTTCACAAAAAAGAAGGATGCTTGGCTAAGGAAGGTAGCTGTATCTGGTAACCTTGACATAATCATGCAGTCGAACATACGGTAGACAGCTTAGCGCCATGCCGTAATTGTGTTTAGTCTTTTCATTTAAAACCAAGATCAGTTTTCTTTTAATAAACTTTTCCTTCTTCTTCCCAAGCAATCATCTAACATTCAAACGCTACAAAATGGTACCTAATTGAAACCTTATAGCTTCGATCATTCCTGAAAACTGTAGAGCTACAGAAACATTTTGTGAGTAATGTGATCAAAGAGTAAAAGAGACCACAAGAAGAAAAGCAATGCCTAAAAGATTGGAAAGCGCAGTTGACAGACAAATCCATGTATGTACGAAACCACCCAACCTTTTCAAGGTTCTGAACAGAATTAGAAGATTAATTTAAAAAAAGTTTTATTAACTGTGTTCAAATTTTAAACACAGGAACAAGTGAACAACAGATTGAACCACAAATTATATACAATTTTAAGATTTATAAAATTTATAAATCTTAATACTTCAAGTATATTAAAAGTATTTAATATACTTCGAAGAAACCATATACTTTATATAAATATATATAAAAACCATTCAATTTTTTCAAGGTTCTGAACAGAATTTGAAGTTTTATTTGAACACAGGAAACGTGAAAGAACAGAATGAACCACAAATTATATACAATTTTAAGATTTATAAATATACTTTTTTGTACACTCAAATCTGCTCTCTTTGGAGTAGTTAGTGCTCGTACGTTCTTGCTGAGGTCAACAGAAAATGTCAATTTGAGCACCTGAGTGCGAGAACGGGCAAGTAAATTTTACTGCTCGAACTTGATGCATAATATGACATATTATGTCAAATAATATGCAATTTATTTAGTTATCTAGGAAAACGCTACAACCGAGGTGAAGAAATGGTGTTCTAAAGTCCCGATGGGTTGTAGGCAACATTAACGGTAACGGTGTTGTACTCCACTCTTGTAGGAAACAAACCCACTTGCGCTGTTCAGTCATTCAGGTCACACACTAAACTGTGCGCACGACAGTAGTTTCCCCAAGGTGATTTTTTTTAATTTTCGAGTATTTTTTTAAGAAACGCAGAAAGATTTCCACCTGGTCTGCGATGAAAAGGGTTTTGCTGTTCTGTCATAAGTTCGATGTTTAGAACAGAAGTGTACTCATGCCGCCCATTTCGCTCTGTTCTTTGACGAAGATCTCGAAGTACTGGTAGATGATGGTGACGGCGAGGAGGATACCAGTACCGGATCCAATGGCTCCCATGAAGTCAGCGAGAACGGACAGAGCGCCGATGCAGAGGCCGCCGAAAGCCGCGGCGGTGGGGATGTACCTGTTGAGCTCGTGGATCATTGAGTTGTCCCTGTGACCCCGCATCACCATTTGCTGTTCTTTGAGCTGCTTCGCAACCTGAAATGCAAGTTACACGAAAATCAGAGTTGCCAACTGTGGTGCCCCATAAATGATTATAAATAACAAAAGCCTAAATAAACATAATAAGCAAGTGTAAAGGAGCAGAAATAGGTACCACGCTAGGACGCTTGAAACGGGTGGAAACCAGGTGGAATTCCCCAGGGGTCCTCCACTGTCGTGAGCCCTGCAGTGGGGATTGACCGACTATATAAAGGCCTGTCCTAGGCCAGACCGAGCTGCCAGCTCGTTCAGTACCAATCGAATTTCATGAATTACTATCTACTTCTCTTACGTTATTCCAAACCAGTACCTTGTCATTTTTACTCGGACTCCCCTTTTCAGAACATAGCCATTTTTTCCATCAACACATAAAGATCCTTATCAATAATTGATGAATTATTCATTCTCATCACTCACTTCAACTTTAACATAATATGTTAAATCCGTATATTATACGGATCCTCTTTATAAGTTCTCGCATCCTTATCAAAAACTTGCATAAGTAATATGGAATTAAAAATATTATTTTTAATTCCAAATTATCACTCAAAATAAACGGATACTTTTAATGGTCTAGCATCCGTTTGAATTCAATACACTTAACTTCTTTTACTAACAAGAATGGATCCCCACGTGCGTTCGTGCATCCGTTCCAAACACTCTAATAATACTCCCTTTCCTTAATCTAAATAACGCTGCGATCCTCTTCGTGAGTTTACATCCAGCCAAAAATATTGCACATCTTTTGGTCATATTCCCTCCACGTAATTTCCGTGTTATTTGACCATAACATCAACATTCTAAAATAAACACAGTAACTATCAGGATACTCACGTCTTTAGCGGATGATCCAGAAACTTCGATCCACGTCTTGGAGAAGAAGGCGCAGGAGCCCAACATGAAGATGATGTACAAAACGGCGTGAACGGGGTCTTCGAGGATGTGTCCGAGATTTTCAGGAGGGGACAAATAGTAACAAAGACCACCCACAGGGTACGCCCTGGCTGGGCCGCCGCCTCCAACGTCAGCCCAGACTCCGAGAAGATTGACGAACACGTTCCCGTGAAATTTGACGGCCAGCATCTGCGAAGAAGCGGCGTTCGTATCATTCAGGAAACAAAATTTGTGTGAATTTAATTCACGTTGAAATGCAGATGCTTTTCAAATACCTGAGATATCACGTAAAGATTGGACACCAGCGCAGACTGCAGGATGATCGGGATGTTTGAGGTGTAGAATAGTTTGATGGGGTAGCTGCTGTACTGTCCCCTGTAGCGGGCGGACTTGATGGGAAGGTCCACTCTGAAGCCCTGTAAGCAAGAGTTCAATAATTGTAAATATTATTACACATTTACATAATTACCTATTCAACCAATTTGTTAAATAATATTTACACTTTTAACAACAAATTATGTTGTTTTGTATTTGTACCTACCTATATCATTAATATATTAAAAAAAAAAAAAAAAACAAAAAAAAAAACAGCAACAACAAGGAGAAGCGTTGTATTCATCACAAACCTGGAAGTATATGACTATGGCGAACACGAGGATCGTGGCGAGAAGGTTCATCAAGTTGGGGAGGTTCTGCCTGTAAAAGGCTTCCCTGAGAGCCCTCACTTTGTCTTGCCGCGTCGCCAGGAGATGGAAGAGAGCAATCACGGCGCCTTCGAATTCGGTACCCCGTCCGGTGTTGACAGTAGCGGGGCTGAAAGCCTTCCATACGATGGTTTCGCAAATGTTCGTTGCGATGAAGAGGGATATCCCCGAGCCGAGACCGTACCCTTTTTGGAGAAGCTCGTCGAGGAGAAGGACGATCAGGCCGGCGACGAACAGTTGGACTATGATGAGGAGGCAGATGCCGGCGCCGATTTCCGCAGGGTCGCCGTACATGCCAGTCATGACGTAAACGATCGCTTGACCGACCGTAATCACCATGCCGAACACTGAAAAAACAATTTCACAGTATAATATAAGCAGAAATTTACACTACTTATTCAGAACGTGTATGTACAAGCTTACTCCTAAACGGTAACCGATAAAATTACGGCGGTTTTTCCTACCCCGCCTCCTACTACTGGTCAGAGTTGGGCACATTTTCATTTATACATAGGGATATGAATTAATTCACATCATGCTTTGTTTGTGAATGTGAATTGATTCATACTTTACCTATTTGTAAATCTGAATGTGAATTAATTCACATTCACAATTTTTTCTGTAAATTAAATTAAACTCACAAAAAATGGCGAACGATTCACCAAAAAATGTAAGAACATAATTACAAATGAAAACTGTATTTTTATTTCGCAAATAGGTACTTAATTATCGCACGCCTCTTAATATTTCGAAATTCGGTATACCGAAGTTTTTCCCTGGGCCCTTGAACCGAAAGTCTGCTGAATGTTTTTTTTTTTTTTTTTAATTTATAGCATGTTGCACCAGCCAGTCTCCTCCGGCTCCTCCAAGCAGACTTCTAGCGACCCTCTCGACAAGGTTTGCAGTTACATCTCACTCGATTCCTTGGTCTACTGCAAATTGTTGTTGTTATTGAAAATTAAACGTGAATTTAAGCCAAACTACTCATTCGCTGAACCCGACTTTTCCTTTCGGTAACAAACACTCGGGGGTTTACACGACCCAGCTCACGTCTCCTCCACCTAGGAAGAGGGTAAATATCCGGCGAGTAGAATATTTTTAAAAACTCCCAATTTTTTTCTTACAAATTTCATTTTAACACAGACTTCATCCAGGGATGAATTGCCATAACCTTTTTGACGGCGGGGATGGATCGCCAGTTCCCACGCAACACGCTTCTATACTATCTATCAGATTTAAAGTTAGGGAGTGCAGTGGGAAAGTTCACAGCAGCGCCGGGAATGCAGTGGCCATCAACTGGAGAGCGAAAAGTGAAACTACAACCAGCCTGGAGTGCTGTGGATAGTCCCCGAAGCAAGCCCTGCCTGTCCCACTGCAGTGATCCCCCCCCCCCCCCCTACTAATAGGCACCACAAAACAAAATGTTACAAAACTTACACTTTTGAGCTCCATTGAACAGCGCTCGATCCTTCGGGGTGTCGCCAACTTCTATTATTTTAGCACCGGCTAAAAGTTGCATGATCAGACCCGACGTGACAATGGGCGATATTCCCAATTCCATGAGAGTTCCCCTGTTCGATGCCAAGATGACACGAATCCAGTAAAATGGATCCGCCGAGTCCGAGCTCATAATACCGAAAAGCGGAATCTGCAAAACAATGTATTACATTACGGTTGGCAAGGCGCTTCAGCATAATAATAACATAATCATTATTTTTGTTCAAAACTCACATCAATGAAAAGCTTTTTACTAGGTATCTTCACATTGCGGATGTGTAATATAATAACTAAAGTAATAGTTATTTTTCGGTGAATTTCGACATTAAATGCATCATTTTATGCAGAAAGGGTACTTGAACATTTTTTCCGGTTCGAGATAATCGAAAAAAACTATTTATCTCCTCGAAATTAAGGTTTTTTCAATGAGATTTTTTCTACGCACTCCTCAAGGTAATCGAGGAACGCCTCCTCCCAGGTAATCACATCCCAAGAGCGTGATGACCTGTCGCGCGGGTTAATAATAGTTAATAATTGTAATTGATTGAAAACAAGTTTCCCAAGTACCTAGCCCCAAAAGAGAAATACAGCGATGCTTACCTGGCAGCATACTAAAAAGATGAATAGAGTGATAGCAGTCCATAGTACTTTTTCCCTAAATTGGATCTGAAAAGAAGAATAATCATAGATCACTACAAGTTTACCTTAGTTTAATTACTTAATTTAGCTTCTTTTTTTAAATTTACCGTTAGTAATAATTATGGCAGATTCGACCACTACAAGAAGGTCGAGAACATCACGTAATTCATCCATAATCAGGCACTCTAAGAGAGAAGAAAGTAAGTCTTACTTTTCGTTCCGGCTTCGCTATTTCCGGAAGGATACTACAGAATGGTTTGATGACTTCTAAGAACTTGACTGAAACATAAAAATAAGTATTTAAGAATGTCAGTTGAGAGTCAGTCACAAAAAGATGGATGCTGAAGTAAAGAGTAGTCGAAGATGGCTCACTTCACGTTTTTGTAAGATATCTGTAGTCTGTTAGGTTGATTATTGGAATAACACACTTATGCAATCGCGACGGAGGTTGAAAATTCTGATCGGCCTCAAAATTTGACATTATACTTTTCAAGATGTCGAGATTCCAAAAACGAAATTTTGGTAGCAAAATCCGTTTTTTTCAAGGTCCCACATCTGTCCTAACATTGTTCGGGAAATTTTTTCAAGAATATTTGGAAAAACATTTTAACACAGGATAATTCTGTGCTACATTATTAATATTTGCACTATATCAAAGAATAATAAACCCTTGTGTAAAATTGGCAGCGCTTTGTCATCCAAATCTCTTTAGACAAGTTTGGGGACACTTGCCTTAATCAAATAATCAAATCTATCAATAATAAAATTTAGGCGGTCCAGACAATAATATTATGAAGGTAGGTAATCTAATCAGGTCGGGCCAAACTCCTTGAAATGACGCGCCACCGATTCTGCTGATCTAAGAGATTCAAGTGGCTTCGATCATTTAATACCTAAAAAACAATTAAGATTTTGAATTATTAGGTCAGGATGCTGGTAAGGCTTCATTGACATCTGGACGACTGCAGTGGACGTCATCCATCGACCTCCGAACGTGGATTGCGATGTGGTTTTTTCTGTGCGTTACGAAGCGCCAAGAGAAAAAACTTAAGCCGAAACGTCAAATTGACACTTTGAAGGCCGTACGATGGAAAAATGATGAACGCACGTTACGAATTCGGAAGTAAAAAGCGGTCAGCCAAAACAGTAATTTTACCGTAAAACAGGTCAGTAAATACGCGTATTGAGCTCAGGTTTGTTGTATTTTCCGTAAATGGGGTACCCTCTCAACGAGAAAAACGGAGCGGGTACACTTTCAACAAGCCAGCGGAAAAGCTAGACGGGAATTTATAGAAGCCTCAAAGCTATAAAAGAAGAAAATCTTGAACTTACTGCCCATTGTGAAAAGCTATTGTTATGGTAGAGGGTTTGCAGAAGAGCCTTCGAATTACGTGTAGTTTGTCATCAATGCCCAGCAAACGTTGAGATCCGGAGAAAAAAAGAACACTGGCAGAAATACAGAGACCAACACAGACTTTCCCTGAACACGTCGACCCCTACGGTACACAAATCGGCACACGTAGCCGGCAGTTTGGCCAACACAAATCCGGTGATAACTTGATAAAAAATTCCTGACGGCTACGTTTTCGAAACAACGGGTTTTCTCAGACAAAAACTGAAAACAAGCTCCGGTGAATAGATAAAACGGAGGCATCGATGAAGCAATGAAGGAAATGTCGTGATCAAAGGCAACAATTTAGAATAATATTCTTACTAATAATATTATTAGCGGGTGTGAAATGAGCCAGAGCATAGTTTTATCAATCCTTTTACTTTTGAACTTTGTTGTTCTGACAGTGGTGACACATGTGTGGAGCTTGAAAATATCATAAACAATCGGTCCATGTGATGTATTCTTCGAAAATTTCCAAAAAAACGAATTGTAGATGAAGGACATGGGCCAAAGCATGGAGGATAGGGTTGGGTAAGTTTTGAATGAGTCGACTCAATGAATCGACTCTTTCAAATGAACCGGGTGAGTCGACTCGCGGCGTTCCAAAGAGTCGACTCATTGCGAATCATGAAGTGTCTTAAAGGAGGGGGAAGAGAGTCGTCTATCCTCAATTCTGATTGGTAAGATACGAGTCGACTCATCGAGAATCGTGAAGGAGGGGTGGAAGAGAGAATTCTGATTGGTTCCGTGGTTTCTGTACAAGGTACCAAGGTTCAAACTCGTGCGTATTTTTGTTTTCGTTGTTGATTTCTCTAGGTATTCTCTTTTACTCTGTCCTTTCGGGAGTCGAAAGGACAGAGTAAAAGAGAATACGGGGAGTCCCTGTTTGTTTTTGTCATGAGCAGACAAAAAATAGCATTATTTGGGATTAGGTGTGCTGATCATCTTCCACAATTTTGAAAAAAAAGTTTTCAAAAAACAATTTTTTTTTTTAATTGACAGAACTTATTTTCGCACAACCTATATCAAAGAATAATAAACCCTTGTGAAAATATTTTACATAATGTGCAGCGTTTTTTCTTAGCGTCTAATGCCAGAGCCAAAATGCAAAAAGAAGTTCATTTTTTGCTAGGTAATTTGGCTTTCAATACCCCAGTTATTTATTGGTTTTTCTCATAAAATTTATAAGCTCGTCTAAATGGGTAGGTACATAATAATAAACCCTCTGAATAAGGGAAGAATTTCTTCCAGCTATTTCTTCCATGCCCTCTGACCGTGAGTCGTCTCGTCAGCCGTCTCACGCATCAAAATCTCAAGAGTCGACTCAGGAAGAGTCACGATTCATAAAAGAACCGGTGATTCTTCGGGAAATCACGAGTTGACGACTCGGAAGAGCTGACGACTCAGGAAGAATCGCGATTCAAAAAAGAACCGACGATTCTTCGGGAAATGGCGGGTTAACGACTCGCAAAGAGTCGACTCATAAGTCGACTCTTTTTAACGAATTGAATCGCGAGAATCGACTCCTCGAAAAGAGTTGACTTTCCCATCCCTAATGGAGGAAGGAAACCTCCATGGGGCTAGAAGCGACCTTGAACTTGTACGACTTCGAAAGCAGTGCTGCCAAGTTGGGGGTTATCTCCCCAAATTTGGGGGTTTTTTTCCATCAGAGGGAGAATTTGGGGGTGAAGATTTTTGGGGGTTTTTCTTGGGGGTTTTTACGGATGAGTCAGGGGAATTTGGGGGAAAATGAAAAAATGGATCAGTCATTAAAGAAATAACAGCAGGTAAAAACTATGCAAATTTTACACTAGGGTTTATTATTCTTTGATTATTCGTTGATGATTCGTTTAGCGGCTTTATCCTTCCTGAACAACCCTTTTAAATTTTAAATTAATTTTTTTTTTTTTTTTATATTTTCATATTTGAAAAATTGTTTTTGTTTTCTGGGATTTTTTTTTCAAAAATGTTTTGATCGATTTTTTACTCGAAAAATATTCAACCTCCTGGGATCCTTCAAAAATCCCGTTTTTAGCCCCATGAAAGCCCTATAGACCGTGAAATCGGATCGTTCAGAGACCCCCAAAAATGAATTCTATGTCCAAAAATACATCGTAAACGACACCTAACTCGATCCCATAGCTAAAAGCCTTAAAAAAAACCCTCCCATAGCCCATAGCGCCCCACGGGTTTGGGCGATCGGACTGAAAACCTTGCGGGCACAACTATAACACATTATAGATGGTAAACCAAGTATTTAGTCAAAATTTCAGATTAAATCTGGAAATTAAGTAGGAATTTTTTTTTAAATTAAAAAAAAAAAATTCCTACTGCCCAAAACGGCCCGGACAGCGGCCGGCGTACGGCGGAAGGACATTTCGGATTTAGAATGTAGACCTCTTGAAACGGATAATGTCAAATTTTGAGGCAGATCGGAGTGTGTCAAATATAATATTAGGTTATTAAAAGAATTTCAGTTATTTATTTGTATCAGGATTTCATCCTTAACTTATGGGGTTTTTTCTTCATTTGGGGGGATTTGGGGTTTTTTTGTCGTTGCCTCAGGGGTTTTTTACGGCCGCACCTTGGCAACACTGTTCGAAAGGAACTTGATTTCTTATCTCCAGCTGTTTTGATAAAAGTGCCGCTTAGTGCGTTTAGGTACATTATGTTGAATTTAATTTCTTGATTACTAATTAATTGAATAGAAGTTGGGTTCGGTTGTTGATGTAATAACTTCTTCAGAGGGAGCCCAGTGATACCGTGGTTTCACTGATACATGGTTTGTCAATAAACTTTAAGTACCAATATATCCGTTAAATTCATTTGGAACAGGACTATTTCATTACCGACATGAAGTAGCAGAGGTAATAATTATTATTACCTATTGCCAACTGTGTGCCTTGCATTTTGGCCAATCGAAAAAGTGGCTAACAGGAAGGAAGACTTTTGCCAATACCAAAAGGACCTTTTATCACCTGGTGATAAGCCCCTGGAAACTTATCACGTCGACCATGTTGGACCAATGGAGCGTACTTCGAAGATGTACGTTCATAATATGACATATTATCCTTGTTGTGGTGGATGCCTTCACGAAGTTTGTCTGGCTGTACCCAACAGAGTTCACTACATCAGCCGAAGTGATACGGAAGCTGGAAAAACAGAAGCAGACGTTTGGGAACCTTTCCGGAATAATCAGTGACCGACGCACGGCCTTCAGCAGCCAAGAGTTCAAGGCTACTGCCAGCAGGAAGGGATTGAGCTGCATAATATGCAGCTACATAGTCACCATAATATGGTGACTATGTACTGGCTTGCCCAGAGCAAGTGGGCAAGTTGAAAGAATCAATCGCACAATAATCCCCGTCTTGACGAAGATCTCGATTGCTGACCCGAAGAAATGATACCAGAGAGTAGGAGAGCTTCAACAGGCAATCAACTCGACCTATCGAAGCGAAGCATCGGTATGACACCACTTGAGCTCCTAATAGGCGTCCCCATGAAGACTGGAACTGCGGAGCTACGACTTACAGTAGAAGAGGTAATGAGGATCAACTTCATTGAAGACCGAGATGAACAGCGGAAGGAAGCCAAGGCTCCGGTGGATTCATCCACCAATATATCCGGTGGATTCATTTTGGCCTAACTCAAGGGCTCTAGGAGATATTTGGCGCACAGTAACGTTTGTCCTGTTCATTGTCCTGTAGCAGTATCTTAGCAATGCCCTGAGTGATGGCATTCGCCATGTAACCTTCCTATGTTGTCCATTTGCATATTTGAGTATTGCCGGTTGTTATGAGCGTCTAATGAGAGAGTGGTATTTGCTGTGTTATTTTGTTCTGCAAGTTTATGTGACTGATTCGTCGTACACGCGAGAATACTGCAACAACGTCCAGTTCGATTTCAACGCCCCTCACCGGGCGGTGGATGATTTCCAGGCTTGCAGCGATTTGGAGCCGAGAAAACATCCGATTGAACTGACCCACAAGTAGTTTGTCGCACATGTTGTTTGAGCCTGACTGGTCAGATTGGCACCACTGTTATCGTTCGTCTCTTTTCCAGGTTTGCCACCGCCTGGGCCAAATTCGCCGTGGAACAAGGACTCGGCCAAGCCTTCAGAGCGCTGAACCACCATCAAATCCGGGAAATCCTCGTTCCCGACGAAGAATGGAGCGACATCGTCTCGAAGAGCACGATGATGGAGTATCTCACCTCTGCGGGGAAAACCATGTTGCGAATCAAATTGGTCCTCGTCGTCATTCTCGTGTTGCAAATAATGGTGATCGCCTACCTCCTCCGAGTTGCGAGCGAAGTCGTAGATGTTATCACGGTACCTGAACCCTTTATTGGCGATGCATTACATTCAGAGCTCTCCCGTTTCCCCTCAAATTTTGACATTAATAAGTTCAAATTTTGTTCCAGTGATGAATAGGGCATATTTTCCTGAATGTGCTCTGAATCTTTGGAAGTCTCACAGTCACCCTTCAAACCAATAAAAATACAGCGTGAGCGTATCTCAACTTTTGATGCGATTCCGTTTTTTTTTTTTTTTTTTGTTTTTTTTTTGGGGTGTGGTAATGTCCCCAGTTGTTTCCATAGTTCCCTTAGTTTTATGTCACATGACATGTGTGGTAGAACTCATTACTTACCGCGAATGTAAAATACTGTTGTTCTTTTGTCGATTAAAGCATAATTTCTATCGAGATTTTCTTATTATACAACATGGGGGACTTTTGTTGTTGTTGAGCTAGACACCTGAAATTTCGCACATTTACCAGTTTCATATCCACAATAACGGTATTGATAATGATTGGTTAAAACCCAATTATATCAAAGTTGAACATTTTAATTAGGCAGGTAATCTAAGCACCTCGAATGGTAGCGCGAGTGAGGTGTATCACAACTCACAATAAAAACTTCATAACCAAAATTGAAACTGGGTACAGGGAAAAATAATGTAGACCACACGTTCAACAATTTACTTTACTAGTATCTGTATTTAAAATAAAGACTATCTACAAAAGGTATTTACAACAAGCAATGTGTCTATGGGGGCAGTTAGATGTATGGGGGAGAATCGGCACCACAGTGCCACGAAAGCAAGAAAGATAGCACCAGCGATGCGCGTATCTACGACTTCTTTGGGTGCCATACCTAATCAAGGATTGGCGTCCTCTCGCTACTAACTTCTGCTGAGCTTGTTGGCCAGTTATTACAGAGTTCTTCCAAATTTGCGTTTTGCAGTGGTAAAATGAAGTATAGGTACCCTTAAAATGGAGTGAAAATAATTTAAAAGGAGTAAAATTTAATTCCAGGACAATAATATTTCTGGTGAACCTCCTTCACCTAATCAACCTTCATGACATCAAGCAGCATTGGCAGCTGGTTCTTCAACGTCCAAGGTGTCATCAGTTCCATCCTCACTTGACAGTCCATGATTGTCGGCAGCAGCATTCGCAGCCTCAATTTAAGGACACATCGGCTATTGGAGATTGATCTACTAAATACTACACAACGAAAGCACACCTTTGTCGTCGGAATTTCAGCAAGAACATTGTTCACTCTGATTACCTCAGACATCTTTTCTTGTCGACACTGACTTGAGTACCTACTGCGAACGATTCAGAGTGATAGGTATGTATGATGACAAATACATTGTATCACGCGAGTCACACACCTGGATGACAAATTGATTTTGACTCGTCGATTGGAAGTCAGCCCAGTGAGATCTCCGCGTTCTTGATATTCGAGAATGATGTTGGTATACTGTGTTTCGTTTCGTACTGCGTCGCTTCTGCGTCCGTCGCAACCTTTAGGAGTTCCAACGTAACCCGAGGAATCAGGGAAAATGCTAATAATTAGCAATTATTGAGGGTTGTTTCACGTGAACGAAAATGAATGACTGCATTCAAAACTATGGTTGACTCGACCTTTTCTACTTTCCAACAGCTTCTTACGTTGCCTATACCGGCGACAGCGTTCTTTGTTTCTTTGCCTTTTCTCAGAAATTTTTCTTTTGAAATCGTCCACGATGCGTTGTCAAAAATACAATGTAACAGGTTATAACTATAGGTAATAAGTTTGGAAGGGATTGGAAAAATGTAATACATGCATACTATGCTGCATTCAGTAAGATGCTGATACAATAAAAACAATCGGAATAAAAAGTAATAGAAATGTCTAGAAAACCGATCCACCTTACTGGTTAACGGGTTGTCATCGGATTATAATTATAATTGAAGACGTTCAAGGTGGAGAAAAACCACAAACGAAAGTTGTCAACATTTATTATACTCAGTAAATCTGTTTGATATTTTTCCTGTGTAAAAACCATCTTCTGGGAATACAAATCAAATTCACGACCGAAGCCGAATTTCGGTAACATTTTACCACAAAATACACTTGCAAATCAAAGAGTCACGTTTGACAATACGGCAAAAGGAACATCAACCAAACATTTTTTCAATTTTATGTACAAAATCTTGAACGCTTCCACTTTGTAGGAATTCACAATAATTCACAATTTCAATTATTGAAATACAATTCCTTATACTTAACATTCACCGTTGGAGATTAAAAAGGTCTTTGAACATCTAACATCGAACATTAAAATTTCATGCGAGATTTCAACAACACGGAATACAGAATTTAAATGGTGTCACATTCAGATGACGTCGACGGTTATCGTGAACGTGTAAAAAGGCTCTACTAACAAAAAATCAACGGGAGTTCTATACAAAAATTAAGACCCACTAGTTAGTTTGTACAAAAATGTCTAGACAAAATTATCATAGGGGGGTAATTATTTGGAAAAATGGGTTTTGGGTGATTCCAACTGAAACAGATACAGGGCATGTAAAGGGCGTGTAAAAGTTGTTACTTCAAGTAGATGAAGCCAAACATTACCGTTTTTTGTGGTATTTGAAGGTGGGAAGTTTTCAACGTGTGGTGCACAATGGCTGACTAGAACAAACGGCTGTTGTTGTACAGTTGAGGAGGATTCAAGCAAAACTCAACACGTCCACGTATCACAAATTTTCAAGGGGTAGTCATCACTTCCGCCCAAATCCTCTACCAACCCTCATAAAAACCTCGGACCGACAAACCCTAGGTGGGGTGAAAGTCATCACTTCCACCAACCTGTCCTGGGGACGTCAGTTATCGCCCGATTAGTCTCCTCTCGACTTTTTCTAAACTTTTCGAGAAACTGGTCCTCAGTTAAGTATTGAAATTTCCTCCCTCGACAAAATACCGAACTCCCAAATGGGGTTCAAACTCCGCCATGCTACCACCCACCAGCTGTCCAGAGTGATTGACCACATAAAAGGCTGGATAGCCCCAGCTGACTCCACAGCGCTTCTTCTCCTGGATTCTGCAGAATCATGAGAAGGCGTTTGATTCGGTTTGGGTGAATGGGCTAGTGCACCGCCTGCACATCTTCCAGATTTCCCTGGCTATGTGCAAACTCATCTACTCCTATCTCACCGACCGCTTCATTCAATTCCTAGTTAAGGGTTCCATTTCCTCGAAGCTGGTTGTGCCTGCTGGGGTCCCCCAGGGCTCTGTCCTGTCCTCAGTCCTTTTCAATTTACATATCACTGAGGTATTTACCAACATGCCAGCACCCCATTGCTGGCTTCGCGGATGATCTGGCCCTTTACTCATCCAGTGTCTCGCCTGCAATGGCATCGAACCGCGTGCAGAATGCAGCCCACCTCGTCATTCAACAGCTCGAACGCTGGAAAATTAAGATAAATGCAGCCATGACTGAGCCTATCCTCTTCATCTCCATGCGCAAGCTGCCCAAATCCATCAAAATTCGGGGAGTGGCCATTACCTTCTCTCCCTCAGTGAAGTACCTAGGGGTCCACCGACAAACTTTGTAAGCCCCAAACTTTGTAAACCATGAAAGCCCCATAGATCATCATCTGGAGGAGATGGGAGGACAACTTGACAGGCCGACCAAAATAAAGTGAGAAGGTTATGAGAGAGGTTTCAACTGGGTAGGGTTATAAAGTTTGACAGCTCGCAACCACACCCATTTGGGCTATCGGTCCTTCCAACAGCAGTTGAACTGCTGTTAACCTACAGATCGACGTGCAACAGCCGGTAACCTGAGTGGAGCCACCAATCAACTGCGCATGTCTCTGTCGATTTCTGTCAACAGTCCGTCAAACCTGGAACAAATCTGTTCAGTCCCAGGGACAACGTTGAATGCTATCCATATCAATTCGACCAAATTGTTACTTTTTCAGCCTTTTTTCATTTACCAAAACTTTCCAACTACAAATGCCCCTATTGTGCGTAAAGTTAGTCGCCGTCTTTTTGGCGCCACTCAGTGTTTAAAAAAAATCACTTTCAAACCCCGCATAACTCAAAATGTAAACATTACAATTTTGAGGGAAAAAATGTGAAACAATCACGTGTAGCCTTCAACGCATATTCAACTTAGGACGATAACCTGCGAAATATACATTATCACACTATACAACCATTTACAATGGAATAAGTAGTATATACATAGAAGTTATCTTTGTAGCAATATAAAACGTTTGTATCTTCGAGATAATCAGTACAAACTAATTTGGGCTGAAGGATGTGTGTTTTTCAATTGAACCATCTCAAAGGGCACAAAGATGGGACATCATAATAGCAACAATTTTGGATTATTGAACAGGTTGTATTCAGACAGAACAAGACAAGGTTTACTGCATGAATTCATAAGACGCTCACAAAACCCCCCAAGGGAGGGGGCTTCCAGACATGAAAGTTCTGTTCCAGACGGGCGCCCTCTTCAAGTTTTATCTGCACTGACGCATCAAATCCCCATAGCTCAGTCAATTAACAACCACCGCTAAACGGACATTAACTCGGTGAAAATAACCCTGATCCCACTACCGAGTTTCCAAGATTAACTTATATACGCGAAGGTGAAGAGAGGGAGTAAAAAGGGAGGTCGATGGCGTCAAAAGATTTGATCGTAATTGGTTTAGTTGGGAAGAACGTGGGAGTTTCCGTAACGTCAAGTTGACTGTATAAAGTTGAGCTTCGGACTTATGAAATATTCAAAGGGACGTCCCAGAGAAGTTTATCTTCATCCGAAGGCCTTCAAAGAGGCACAGAAGGGAAAGGGATACTTGATTGCAATGAATACTGTATGATTCTGTGGGCAGATCGTCGGGTGGATGTATGCCGAACTCCATCTTTTCAAAGATACAATATTCAAGCCTGACCCTGTATGGGGATCAACGAGGGTGCGAATACCAGAATACCGCACTGGCGGTTACCACCTGTCAACCCAAATATTTCAGTGTTGCCTCCAAATGGAAAAAAAACTTCCACGTGGTTGTTTCATAAGTGTTTCAGTTGGGCGTTGACGGTTGAAGAGTTTACAACAACGGAGGTTGGCGTTTTAGAGTCCGGTGCGACGGCAGGTTCAGTGGTGGCAGGTTGGGGTGTTCTATTCGGGTAGGGGATGATACTCTGAAACAAAGCATTGTATTAGTATTGTATTGTAAGATCAGGGACAATAGCAAAGACTGCGCAGGGAGGAACAACGGCAATAGGCTGGCTACACCAAAGCATTGTTTACAATTGGTTACACTCAATGCAGCCACAACGTACAACGTTCTGAGTGCACTCAGTGGTGTTAGCCATCGCTGCGACCGATGTGGCACCCACGACTAGTGGGCTGAAATAGAGCCCCGGCCCACACTTTGAAAAACTTGGACATTTAAATTTTTTTTAGAATTCCTACTGGACCGAAATGGGCCCCTCAAATAAATCAACGAGTGAAAGTAATTGCGGGGCGAATTGAGCATCTTCTCTGACGTAAACATCATGCACGGAATTGCAAAATGCATCTACCTTGCGAATGATTGGCTTCACATGCATCAAATCTTCCAACAAAACGTTGCTCCATGTGGCGCATCTGACCTACGGTAGCTCCGAATTTCTTTAGGAAAAAACGAAACATTATCCAAACGCAAGAAAAGGGGTCCGAGGCCAGTTGGGAGAGGTCGGGGGTGGACCCACCCCCTCGTTCAATACCTGGAATCCAGTGCCCATTTCGGTCTCACCCAAACGCCTTGTCAAATTCGTGGGGTCCATTTCGGTCTTCAACTACAGTGACAAAACAACGAGTCGGGCGGGGCCCATTTCGTCCACATGCCTCATTCGTGGGGCCCATTTCAAAAACTCCATTAGCCATTAGCTGAACGCCACGGTTGGGGCGTTTAACTAATCGCAATCGCAAGAACTGAGTAGTTTTTAGTTTTTTGTTGAATTTTTGAAACTAACATTCGAAGTAAATTAATTTTCAGTTTGAACATTGTGGAACACCCCATACAGCGGGCGATGGGTGCGTAACTACAAGTGTTTGTGTTTCTAAATTTGGATTTAGATTCACTACATTTTGAGTTGTTTGTTTGGCGAAAGCCTGTGGCGTGAATCCACAATTTCGCCGCCAGTGTTTGTGGAGGAAAAGGAAGGGAGTGGGGGAATATTTCCGTCCTGGGCATAAACGAATTTATGTCCTGATCTGCAGACCAGGAGGAAGATACAGCCACATAAATGGAAGACTCGCTTGCTCCAGGCTTACTTGAGTTGTCAAGATACTGAGAAGAGGCAGAGTCTTTGGAAGGGAACTGTGGGGAAGACAATACCCTACACGAAGTGTCATGGCCGGTATTGATTCGCCCAGGGCTCACAATATTACCAAAGCCAGCTGGTTCATCTACCTTAGTCGAATTGTCGATAAAAGTGGCCTGTCCAGCTGACCCAGTCTTACATGGGCTTCCTTAGTCGGCAAAAGAGGCACGGGTGGTGGACCCATGTGTCGGGATCTCACTCTCAGCTTCAGCTTCCCTGGACGAGATGTCGTCAGGGGAGGCCTGGGCAATGGGCTTGATTCCTAAAAATAAACTTCATATGGGATGTGGTGAGGGAAAAGCCGTTCTTGTTTTTCAGGGCATTTAGCTATAACAAAATTTGTTGTTGCATTTAATGCTTCGAGGCGCCTTTCACCTGTCCCCCAGTATGGGGGGGGGGGGGGGTGCAGGCTCATCAGGAGTGTAACACCTTATGAAACATTTCTATTGTTCTTCCCCTTCACTGGTAGTGTGTCCACGTCCACTGTAGTGGGTCGCGTCGTGATTTAGATATTTGGGCTCAGCTATCGTATCTGGTATTTCGTTTTTTGTGGTGATATTTTATTTCAGTGGGTTAGGGGGCGTTTTTTTTTTTAGTCATAATTGAATTTTAATGAAAAAACGTTTTCATGAAGAATCTGCAAGCTGACCATACTACACGAATCCAAAAATAAACTGCGAATATTAATAATTAATAATGGTAATTATTACCATGCAATGGTAAATTGAACAGTAAAACGTTGAATGACGGAAGAAAATCCTACAGTCTACGAAAAGAATTCTGGTGTCGCATGCGATCACGCCGCGACCATAGCGCGACCCGTTACCCCCGCCGGTACTAGCTCTGGTGGGCTGGCGATCCACAAGAAGAGAGTGGGGAAATCTGTCCAGATTCCCCACCAACATTGTTAATGAAGGATGTCGTTTTTTCATTTATTTTTCAACTCTGAATCGATTGAATGGGGAACAAAACGTTGCGTGAAACGCAAGATGGGTCAATCCCACAGTTAATAAAGCATGTTCCATGTTTCTCCATTTTCAGCCGTAAGCACTAAGCAAAAAGCATCGGGGGGTCCAGGGGGCTCGCCCCCTGGCAAGGCCCAAAGGGCCGAGTTTTTTGTTTGTTTTGTTTTGTTTCAAAACCTGCGTTTTCGAAACTGCGGATCTCAACCGGCCAAATAGTCACCTCGGTCTGTATTCAGCAGCGTCAGAAAATCCCGTGTTGTCGAACGTCGTGGCGATCGAGTTGTTCGAAGATGCGACCGTCCTCGGAGTCCCGCGCGGCGTCAACGTCGCCCACAACACCCGGCTCGAATCCCCCGGGTACATCACCGCCTCGCAGCTTTTCTTCACGTCCAGAGCCGACTCCATCCTGACCGGGACCGTCTTGGCGTTCCTTTCTCTGAAAAAAAAAACGGCAAGAGAAAAACAATGAATGTTCCAGCTTTTTAGCGCACTCCGAAAATTCACTCTACATTTTCACGTACTCGCCATTATGGCGTCTATGATGGTAGGTACAACGCAGCTTTTGTACCACGTATAAAAGGAACGATGAATTTTCTTTTTCCTCATTTTTCTCTCAAGACACGTGAACGAAGGAAAACCCCTCTTCGAGCTCATTTTGAAAGGGAGTATCAAAAGATGAATAAACCCCCCCTCCAACCATCACTATCGGCTTCTGTTCACATACTTCTCTGATGTGTTTCATCCCGCAGCGGATCTTTCCTTTTCTCATTCTCCGCCTCAGCTCACATCAAATTTTGATGTATTTATTGATCACCGCGTGGAAGGATTTTGTATGGACTGATATAAATTAGAGATCTTCGTGATGAAAATATGGAAAAGATTTAATACTGGGCGGAGGAAGATTGGGCGCAAAGAGTAGATGTTTTGTTGTCCATAATTTGTGAACAAGGTCCCATTGGGCTCATAAAGATAAGCGGAAGGGAATATTTGGCGCAGACCGGTCAATCAAATCCGTTCGAACTGGGGGGTAACCCCCTGCTGGATAAAGCCAGCCAATCCCGGACTTGTCCTAACTGGCCTCAGACCCCTTCTACTCGCTTTTCAATAATGAAGCTTTGAAACATAATGTGGGCTTCTTCAATTTTCAGACCGTCCCATTTAAGGACTGAGAGTAATAATTACTAATTACTGAGAGTAATAATTATTATCTTAGTAGGTACCTGTGCGCGCAATGCTATGGCTGCATAAAAGATACTGCATATTCAACTGGGGACTACGCGAGATGTTCATCCTCTACCAGTGATGAACTCCACCAATGAAAGGAGCTTCACACATGTTTGTGCCACGGGATCTCTGGATTTCTTGATCACTAGATCTCGGGATCTGAGGATTTCTAGATTTTCTGGATCTCTGGAAATTTTTTCGGATTTCTGGATCTCTAGAACTCTGGATATCAGTGTAAATGGGCTGAACGGGAGTGTCCAGCACCTTGGAAGACGTGTGCTCCAGCAATATTTGCCTTCACGTGGTCCATCTTTGGCACATCAGAGGAGACAGGAAGGCTTGCTGTAACTCTTGGGGGAGTGTTGAAGCTCAAGAACCACATTCGGCCACACTACCCCCAGCAGTAAACGAGAGGTAAGACCAAGAGCCAACCCCACAAAGAGCAGAAATTCAACAGAATAGGATAAAAACCAGAAAATTGAGCAATGATAAGAACAATAATACAATTATTGTATGGCTCGGTACATTAGTGATAATTAGACATTACTAACCCGACACACCTGAGGTTATTTCTCACAGTATGTTCCTCTTATGATTAATCGTCGGCAGAGCTCTCATCCGTCATAACCGCCTTACGGGTTGCAATGTAGGTAATATTTTTCAGATGTACCTACACACCAACCTCTCCATCATATCCAGGAACGGAACACATATTAATCACCAGCTCGGGAAGTTCTTGCGTTGGGAAAACCCCGATTTTCAGGAAAAGGCTTTCGACTCTTTTACCACTGTCAGGTGCACTTACTCTCTGCATTTGAGGAGGAGGAGAGCGAGCATCGACCCCAATAGAAGAACTCCAACGCTGCAAGAGACAAGCACCAACAGCCAAGTGTCATCAAGCTCCCCTTCCAAACCTGAAACAAAATGAAATTTGGTGATTTAAGTCAACGTCAGATTTTGTTGCAAAAAAAAAAAAAGTTTGAAAAACATGCTGATGGTCTGAAAATGTCGAGGTTTTTAGGCCTCAAAACGTTTTCCCGATTAGGATGTAGAAGGATTCGCTTAGTTTCCTAGTATTGGGGTCCCAAGACCCTTTAAATTTAGAAAGCATAACATCCGACCTTTTGAGGGCAAACACTCCCTTTAATGTCGAGATTGACTGTACAGAAGGTAGGTAGGTTCTTTGATTGAAGCTGAACACCCTACCTGATGCCCCTTCGTTTGCCTTAAAACCCCATTATTTACACCATTCACCGACCCATTATTTTCGTTTATGTGTGTAGGTAGGTAGACTCTGACATTAATCGTCAACGGTTCGATTTTTGTTAAAAATGAATGTATCGAAGACTTAGCAAAACAGAGATAATACGTGACGGGTGTTTGTTTGAGGGGGGAGGTTAGTCAACAAAAAGGCGAGCTGGAGCTTCAGCTGAGTTTGAAGGGTTGAAGAACAAAGGGATGGGATTTTACTAATGGCCGGTTTAGTTATTCTACCAACAAAAACTTTACATCGTTTTTTCTTTCAGCCCCCCCCCCCCCCCCCCCAAATCCTTTTCAGTTCCACCAGATCCGACCGGTCGAAAAACTCCAAAGCCATTCCCACGCGAGGGATTGTTTTTCGCTTCTATTTCTACACCAGAAAAAACCTACCATCTTTTTTTTATTGTATACCGTTCGTATATCACTATAATAACAGCCACGGCAGCTCCACACCGGTCTACCACCAATTCCGCGCTATCAGCCTATCAAGGTCCAGTTCCGCGCAAAAATAAATGTTTATGACTACTGGTTTCGCGCAGAATTAGGAATGGAAACGGATCTGGATTATTTTTTTATCGATAAAAGGCGTCCAAATAATCCTGAAAATGAGGTTAAAACACAAACTGCAAGTTCGTACAAATTCATTAAATTTATAGAAAAATTGCAATTTGAATTTTGGCGGAAACCTGAGGTCAGCTCCTATTGGTCGGCGAGTTGGCCACCATTAAAAAACTAATAACTGAAGGATCGGTCACGTCGAATAAGGTCACACCACGAATAAGTTGAGTCAATACGCACGATCACATTCACAACAAAGCGAACACGGCCATTTTCCCGTTACTCCAGTGCATTTGTCCTCTGTTACTCTGTGCTCCATTGTCACTGGTGCCAACCATCAGGGGCGGATAGGCAGTTTTGACCGGCCCGGGCGATTCAATTTGACCGGCCCTACCCCGTCCCCTCCATCAAACACACAGTTACCTATCCAAAGACCTTAATTTTAATACCTGGGTGAACCTAATACCTAGGAGACTACTACTACTCACCTTCGCCCCACCACACACCTTCTCATGTATGTCCCCCGCTTGTTAATTTCTTTCGAATTCTAGGCTCAATCTCAGGCCCATGGTAAATTTTTTTTTTAAATTTTCATGTCTAGCGTTTGGACGGATGAAGGACCCCGTAAAATCAATTATCAAGGTTACTCAAAAAATGATTCCTTATTCGACTTCCTGGCATCCTTCAAAAGCTCCATGGATCCCAACGGTGAAGTCGGAAGCTTTTAGGAGTGCAAAATGGAAACAAGATCCGGCCGGAACAACAACATTGTGACCGGTCAATACAATTTCAGGCCAATGGCTTTGGACGTATGGCAAGTTCATAATCGGCTACTAGGGATTTGGGATGGAGTACCAAATTCATCGTATTGCACTATAGTATTCAACCACGAGTTCAAATAAAATTGTATAGACTTCTTCCATTATTATCACTGACTTAGCTTCAATAAATTTTTACTTGCTCATAATTCACGATTATAATATATATTATCAGGCCACCCAGTGGGAGTACGTGGGCAGGGGTGTGGGGGAAAATAGTTGGGTCAGGCCAATTCTGAACACGTCGATAGAATTGGGCTGCTCACAAAAGAGAGGCATTCGAATCCGTAACGATACCTCCACCGAGAGCTCCTAGAAAGTGCCCATTTGAATAATACAATTTCGAAATAAAATAATCCTTTTCTCCTCCTAAAAACGGGGTCTCTCTTTTTTTTTTTTTTTTTTTTTTTTTTTTGCAAATTTATTTAATTTGAGGGTTTTCATTCGACAGGGAGCTACAGCTGGAAAGGGGGACGTTGAAAAAAGTGAAAACCGTTAAGGGGCGAGTTGGAGAGCGAGATGGATGTTGAAAGGGACAAAGGGGGGGAGGGGGGAGAGATCCTCCATTATTCATGAAAGAGTTGAGCGAAAGACCGTCGCAAGTTCCACGTTCTCCGGGAGTCATCCACTCTCAACTTCAAAATTCCGCTCTGACGGCTTCATACATTGTCAAACCATGAGGGCGAATAGTTGATAGTGTTCAAAATTGAACGATGACTGAATTGAGAAAATTATAGTTAGGCGGGGCAAAAGATCTCGTGGAGGAATACTTTTCACGGTCATTTACTTAAATTAGGCACTGTGGTACCCCCACATTTATTATAAAAAACTGAAGAATGAGTAAACATCATAATATTATTCACATCCAGCCAAAAACATTCTCCATATTTTTGTCGATTTCCTTCCACGTATTTTTATTGTTATTTTTCTCCAACTACATAGTTGGACATCAACCAAGAGAAGTTTTATTTCACTTGACAATATTGCAAGAGGTTTGCAGAAATGACTGCCACCCTTCGAAAGTGGAGACGGCACAAGAAGATAAATGCCAATAAACGCACTGTTGGGTTGGTTTGACTTTGAGCCAAAGACTTAAAAACGCAACGACTTGGCCAAAAATTGAAGACCTTTATAAAGGTCACATGAATGTGACTTTTTGAGTGTGAAGTCCTGGAGCGCAAAAGGTATCTTGCTTTGGGATCAGAGGACCGGTAAGAGATACTGGCGCAACAGCGCCTGGTAGGAGGGCTATTCAGGAACCCATTTCCATACCCTTTCTGGTAATAATTTAACGCTCCCAATCTAACTTCCCGCGACGGCTTAAAAATCACTTCTCGACGGAGACAACCATAATTGAACAGGATCACACACTCAACTGGCTCAAACCGTCACTCAATACACATAAATAACTCGCCCAATATCATAATCAAAAGCCCTTTATGTCACATGCACTCCCTCATCCTCGGAGACTCAACCTTGCATAGACCATCATAACTCCCCATATCATATCTCCCCATCTCTATGTATAGACATCGTGAGAAAGTGAATAGATACGCCACAGGAGCTTTCCACCCTTTCCACTTGCATCCAGATGTAGGTCCTACCTACTGCTGTAATTGCATCGCTCCATGAACTCGCTGAACCAACACCGGTTGAATCAACAAGCCCCTTTCTCATGGCCACGTTCTCTTGCCAACTGAAACCCACTTTGGCAACAGCTTCCCGCGAAATAATTCATAACCGCTCATTTCTCCCAGTTTACGACAATCCCACAGACGACGTCATTAGCCATCAACTGGTGGTAATTGCGACCGGTACCCATAATACTGTTAACGGTCAAAGTTCACCTGGTGTGGCGCACTTGGCGCAGTTTCCGTCACATTTAACGACGTTAAGCTGGCAAAGGTTTACGACGTTAATTTCAGACGATGTTTCAAGATTTACGTTCAACTTGTAACAGTCTCGTTCCAACGTATGTAGGAACTATGTTTGGATCGGAAGCAGTTTTTGGTAACAAACATACAAACCCGAGGGTCTGGAACTGAACCCAATCTGGGTAAAGTTTGGGTACCTACGTACGGATTCGTAGGTTTAGTCGCTTTGTCTAAGTCCTTTCCTCTGTTTGTGAAAAGAAGAATTTTAATAATTTAATGATGACTGCGGGAAAAAAAAAAAAATACACTGCCAAGTGGGACATGGCCCATAGCTTCCTCGGATATTGTAGGAAATGTTGAACGAAATTTTTCATCAATAGGGCACAAGTTATTGCTCAAATTTCAACGTCCAAGGGTGAACCGGAGAGATTTTTACATTACCTACATAATAATATTATGTATATTATTATGGTATGTACATATTATGTAGGTATACTATATTATAGTGGCAGTGCGGTACTGCTTCGAGTTCGATTGCTGTGAACGACACTGCACCTTATTCTTTGGATCTCTAACCTCTTGGAATTTTGACTCAAGATTTTTAAAAAATCGATGGCTGCGTAAACAAACCATCCTAACTTCTTCCATATTGCTGAGGATGGCCCGGAATCACCATTTTGCGCCCACGCAACGTGTTCCGCTGATTCAGTCCTCATAACATTTATTTGGAACCACAAGTGGCCGTACCCACACAATCCCTGAAAATTTGACTGAAATCGGATCAACATTGTGGAAGTTATGGGTGTAGCAAGGAAATGCGGACGGACAGACAGAAAGACCGATCGACCGACAAACACGGAACCAAATTTGTTCAAGAGGCTCTGAAACGCAAAACGTGAATGGAAATTTTGATTTTGGAGAACAAAATTTTTTTTTTCATTTCGAAAGTGAAAACAATGCTTCCTCTGCCTTGCAGACTCGGAAGCAAAACAGGTCATCTGGCATCAGTATCCATCGGCCTTGAACCATGAAATGGTTGAACTGATACAAGAGAAACGGTGTAAATTCTTTGTTTGTCAGACGAGACATGGGAAGGATAATATTCTTCATAATATATTATGTGATATATGAGTCATATTATATGACTCATATATCACTCATAATATGAGTGACATATTATTATTATGACACATATCACGTAATAATATTATATTATATCACGTTAATATATAATATGACATATCATGTCCTATATCACATAATATATTATGAAGGATATTATCCTTCCCATGTCTCGTCTGACAAACAACGTTTCTTTTCTATGGTTCAAGGCGGCACCACCGAGATACATGTATCTCGGTGGTGCCGTTCAAGGCCGATGGATACTGATGCTTAGCTAATATTTTTTACGTCATGTGTTATGAAATATTACGTCATGTCATATTATAACAGCTGACTGACCGGAAACCAAAATTCATTAATAATCAAGTCAAAACACTGGACGAAGAAATTAGTAGGTTCCTCTAATCCCACTTGTCTTTGGTTTATTTGGTTGGATGCTGAAGCCGAATAAAATATCAGGGCGCCGAAAGTTTTGATCAGGATTCTTAGAAAATCAGGATAGGACGGCCAGGACACCCTTAAAATCAGGACATGCTACCCTCGCCGATCCACTAGTTTATTCATAAACTGAACTAAACCCGCTAAAACCAGCAGCGTGAAGTTTTAATTGAGACACCTTCAGCAGCAGATGGGGGAGGAACCTCTCAGTTTCACGGTACACTCGAGAAGGGGATTGGATCGCCACTTTGAGTACTGGAGGGGGGGGGGGGGGGGGGGGTCGTAGTTTATGCAGATAGGAAAACTCCCCTGGGCCTCCTTTTGGGAGTCCTGAGAGAACTCAGCTCATCCCTCAGCCTCACTTCAAAGGCCTCTTCGAGCCTCTAACCCACCCTCCTTCCCTCTTGACCCTTTTTGACCACTCCCTTCCGGGATCAACCTCCGGGAGTAATCGGATTTCCTGGAAGGACCTCATCGTTCTCACCTTAGAAAGGAAATCCCCCCAGTACTGACCACCCTCTGGGCATAACTTTCATCTACAGATGTTCTACACCCCAAAGCCCCCCATTGTGAGGCACCAATTATTCCCAGGAAAGCCGGTAAGCCGGCAATCAGCTGGTCCACTTCAAAAGTCTCTAAGGTCAAGTTCTCAACTTGCCAACCAGATTCTGAACGGGACCTACTTGTAACGTGGCTTTGAGATTGACCAGATGGCCAGAATCTGGGGGGTTGTTTGAATGGCACATGTTTTTTCCGGGGGTTGACCGGCTTCAAGAGCGAGACGCTCAACGTGTAATGTAACCCTCAATAGGCATAGAAGACTTATCAAAGGGCTACTACTCGTAGTGAACCACCTGGACCACGCATGGGCGGTAAGAGACTCCGTAAGGCCTAAGTCACACAGATGGAACGTCGGGAAGGTGCGTGAGGTGCAGACAATGGTTCCTTCCTTGTCGCTCCTAAGTAAACAAATGAACCAATTTGTATGAAGGTGACGAGGCAAGAGGCCACCGCCCTACAGTAGTATAGTAACTATACTGCCCCTACCACACACCTAAGCTGTCTCTCATGGCGTACCGGAAGGGACAAGACTTGGTGTCCGCGGCCCTTCGGTGTGCGTGACCAAGTCTCTGCCCATGTGAATTGGACATGTAGGTACGCTCCTTGACTACGCCTCCCCCACCCCCACCCTGCAATGCTGGAGGAGCACCCTTTTCAGGACGGGATATTTCTGTTGACTTTTGACTTGGGTTCCTTACGCCCAACAACTTCAAACCAAATAACTTTCGTAAACACGATCACGTTTGCACTGACAGGTCTAACTCACACTGAACTGCATGTTATTCTGTTGAAAGGGCCGAGGGGTTATTATTCTTTGATGCAGATTACTTACTTCTGTGAAAATTAATTCTTAGTCAATAAACAAACATTTTTGAAAAGGGGAGGAAAAAAATCTTTAGATTGTTCGGACAGATGTGGGACCTCGAAAAATGGATTAGGTATGCGTCCAAAATTACTCGGAAAATGTTTGACCTCCTGGGATCGTTCAAAAATCCCATTTGTAGCCCCATGAGAGCCCAATAGATCTCCACGGTAAAATCGAATTGTTCTGGGACCCCCAAAAACGGATTCTACGTCCAAAAATACTTCGAGGTATGCCGATCAGAGGTAACGAACGGCTCAGGCTGCAAAAATCGTTTTGAAGTCGTTGGAATCAGCCTAAAAAGCTCATTCCATAGACCCTTGTACCAACGAAATCGGACAAAAACTTTCGTCCCCCTTTTGAGGCCTCCTTAGTTACACATCAGAGATAAACAACTTTCGTCGTGAAGGATCTCCCGAAAACCGATGAAGGGGATGATGGAGGAAAAATCAAGGTAGCCTATAACCACCCCCCGAACTCGCTGATCACAATGAGACCACCCTCATGAAAATCTGTTGAACCGCTCGGGCGTGATGTTGTGAAAAACAAACAAAAAAACAAACATGTCGAAGAGGTGAGCGCACCTTTCCTTTTTTGGGAAAAGGTTGCGCTAAAAATATAATATAATTAAAAATATAATATCTGATATTATCAGATGATCCTGCTCGTTTCCATGCAAACACCTGAAAAATAATGACTTCATAATGAGGTGGCACTTGGAACGTTTTTGGTTTCAACCTCATTGTTGAAGCATTCGGAGTCACTCAATCGATCTGAAATTTTTTGGCCAACTTAGAACGTTACCTAATAAAAAAAAACTTTTTTTCATATTTTTTTATTTTAAAGTGAAACTTTTATTTTTTATTATTATTTTTTTTGTGTGGCAGTTTTGGCACCCTTCAACGTTTCGTAAGAATTTGAAGATTGCCGTCATGTGATTTTACTGAGGTATTGTAAAAAAGGACCAAGTCCTTACACGGCCTTCGGGCTCAGCTCACTGAGAATTCGAAATCACATTCGAACGTAATTTTAGGGAAATCTCTCGAGCCCTGCAAAACAAACTGTTTCTCGCACAAAACCCTCCTACCAAATATGCTTTAAACGCGTAATAAATTCACACGGCGGGAAACAACGCAGTGCGCCTAATCCGCAGTTTCCTCTGTTTTCCTGACCTGCGAAGGTTACAAATTTTATTTCACCTGTTTTTCTCCATTGCGGTCGAATGAAAGACTACCGGCGGAGGTGAGCACGAAAAGGGCACTCCGGAAGACTCATCCATCTGTTCTCTAAACACTTTCCACGCGTTGCCTCCACTTTCAGGCCACCACGAATTCTCGCCACAACAAAAGACGCCACAACAGCAACAGCGGGAAAACGAGATCCTCCGTACCTACAGAGCGCACTGTAGGGAGAAGATTCAAAGCACTGAAGGGATGCGAATCGATTTTGGTTTATTATTCTTGGAATGATAGTATCATGTATTACACCTATGTAATCGCGACGGAGGTCTAAAATTCTGATCGGCCTCAAAATTTGACATTATACCTTTCAAGAGGTCTACATTCAAAAATCGAAATGCCGTTCGCCGTACGAGCCGTTTTGGGCAGTAGGCATTTTTGTTTTAATCTGAAATTTTGACAAAATACTCGATTTACCATCTAGTTAAGCCCACAAGGGGCTAAAATGGGGCTACAGGAGGGCTTTTTTGAAAGGGATTGGCTATGGGGTCGAGTTAGGTGTCGTTTTCGAAGTATTTTTGGACGTAGAATCCGTTTTTGGGGGTCCCAGAACGTTTCGATTTCACCGTGGAGATCTCTTGGGCTCTCATGGGGCTACAAAGAGGTTTTTTGAATAATTTTATGGGGGGGGGGGGGGGGGGCTGTGAAGAAGAAATTGTGTTGTTTGGATAGATACTTAATTTTAATTTTTTGGGAGGAGGAGTCAGCTGCATAGCCTTCTGACACCCCATGTCCCACAGCAACCTGCAAATGCTCCAAACCCTGATTTTTGCTCCATTTTTGGAGCTTAGATGCGCCCCTTGGAGCAACTTTTTGGTGGTTTCATATTTTTCCCGTCATCTACTCGCCAAAACGGATTTTTTGTACCTATTGTTTTCAAATTTTTTAGAAAAAGTTTAATTTCCCGTTTTTCCCCACTTTAGGAGCTCAGATACGCCATATGGAGCTACTTTTGGTGGTTTCAGACTTTTCTCGCACTACGCTCGCCAAAATGGATTTTTAAAGACCTAGAATAAAGACGAGCAAAATCGTGTCACCCTCCTCTATTGTGTTAAGGGTAGATTATTGGATAGTTTTATTAGACCCTTAGTAGATTATGGGATTATTGGATAGTTTTATTGGATCGGGTTTGAAAATATGAAGCCAAGACTTGGTGAATTGAAGCCAATCACTTAGTGATACAAATAGCTCAAATCCACATTTTCGCTACCTAATTTACTTTTGAGAAATTGAATTAAGTTCACGTTTTTCCGACGTTCCCCTACAAGATTATACCGCCCGTTTTCCTCGTACTTGTGCATTTTTCAACATCAGCTCCGCCTCATAAAAGCGTCAAAAATCGAATCCAGCTCGTCAAACCTCGTTAGAAGGACAATTCCGCCTCTACCCCAGCTCGAGACGCCTCTTGAGAATTTCAATTTAAAGCGAGAACGATAGTTGGGAAAAAAGGAAACTCCAAGAAAAACTCGACTTTGAGAACTTTCTAATTGCACTCGCGAGGCCGTCTCGTCCCTTCAGCTACTCGGTATAAATGAAAAGAACGGCTTTTCAAGTGATGAAAGAAAACCTTTTCTATCTGCTTTTCTCCTTCGAAGCATTATGGCTGAATGAAGAGGGAGGTAGGAGGTTTTCCAAGCAATAAAATTTTCATCATACAGCATAACGTGGATGTTTTTCCAAACAAGTCTCGTCTTAATGTTTAACAAATTTGTTTAAAAAAATGACCTGCTGCGTCAAATTATCATTGGATTATTTCTTTCTTCCCAACAAAATAAACGAGCAGGTTCCTGAACGGGACTTCCCCCTTGTTGTACTAGAATATCGTATTAATTAATCAATATAAAATTGCTCTTCACAAACCTCTGTAAATGAAATTTATTAACAGAGGTTTATGGAGAAAAATTCGGCCCTACGCCAGGACCTCCGGATGCTTTTGGCTTGGAGCCTATGGCTAAAATTCAAGAAACATCGAACAATGATAAAGCATGTGGATGCTTTATTAACACAATATATAATATATATTATAAACCGAATATTATGTGTTTTTGGCGTTTGGGATTGAAACCCATCTTGTTTGTTGTGGCCGAACTTGTGGCCTGGCGGTGAGACAAGTGATGATGCCGAACTAGTGGCCTAATGGTAAGACAAGTGAGGACGACGAACTAGTGGCCTGATGCGAAGACGATTGAGGATGCCGAACTAGTGACCTAACGTGCAAAATGTGAGGACGCCGAACTAGTAGCCTAATGGTAAGACAAGTGAGGATGCCGAACTAGTGGCCCAATGGTAATATAGGATCCTATAATATAAGGGATATTATCATTGGGGGAATTAGGCATGCAGTGTCAGAAGGTCACCGACAATATATAGAAACCCATATCCTATAGATAGAATCCCATATAGGATATTATTTGGTATATTTATATAGGATCCTACGTCCTATAGGTATATAATATATTACGTAATATATAAACGTGACACTCCCCGGGGAGTGTCTCCCTTCCCACCTAATGCTTTTTGCAGTTAGGTCACGGCTAAGGCATGTTCCATGAGAACATTTTTAAGGAGATCCGTTGACCCAAAAAGTTATCTTTAACGTGTCCTAGATATGGCATCGAGATTATTAAGGTGTTATAATCAATACTGGTCTATTAGTGGCATTCTGCTCATCGGACGCAACTTGCTTCAATGGGCTTGTCAATTGCCACAATTTGCACATCAATAGTAATCAGAGGCGGTGACCTTAGCAAACAGTTTGAGTAGATCCGTAGGCGCCGGGGATAGCGTCAAACACGTAAACATATGACATACATTGTATGCAGTGGATATTGTCACAACACGACCAGCATACTGGCTAATTGGAAGGACTATAGGTAAGGAAAGCACAAGCAAAACTCGTAAAAAGGATGCAGATGGGATTACAGGAAGTGTGGGATGTTTTTATGTGTGGAATGGTTGGAGTTGGTCGGACTCATGGGTCTAAAATTTTGATCGGACGAATAAACGATTCTACGTTCGAAAGCCTCTCGAAAATTGCTCGTATCTCGTCTCTTAGGCTGAAGCCCTACAAAAATCCCGCCTTTGGTCCCTTGAAGCTCCACAGAGCCTCACAGTGTGGTCAGACGGGTCTGTGAGCCCCTTAAATCGATTTGACGTTCCCATTTATTGGAAAAACGACACTGTGGGGAAACTCCTGGTAGATGCCCAATCTGTCCTTCCCACTCGCACAGGTTCTCACCGCGCTACTGAGCTCAAGCGCTGACGCTCGTCACATCTCCCGAGATCGGCTCATCGCCAGCCGACTTGGGAGGCCCCTCAAACAAACCTCCTGCAGCTGGCATAGCCTATTCACTCTGTGTATTATTCCTCATGATAAATTGCAGTTAATTTCGCTCTATTTCCGACGATCCGGAAATCCCCGCTGACAGACGGGATCTCCAAGGAGGAAATAGCAACTTCGCGAAGATCCGTTGTCCAACAGTTCGAGATTGGAAGCCGGAAAAGCGGTCCCTTGTAAGACCAGCGTCCAGCGGGAGTCCTTACTTGTCAATTCAAGATTGGAAGCCAGGGAGACACCCCTCGGTAAAACTGTGGCAGCAGAAAACCTTACCCAACACGTGCAGGGAACGTTAGTTTTCTCCTGCTCCCTCAGGGGATCTGCCAGATTGAGAACACCCCAACACTTTGGGTGAGCTTAAGTACCTAACCCAGATCCTCCATTTCTGCAGCTGGATCATTCTCAGAGCCAGCAGATCACAACAAATTGTATTATGCCTCTGATGGAGACCTGTACTCCCTCCTGCATCCTCCAAAAACACTGGCTGCACAACCACGGACGCTGCGCCGAATGCATTCCGCCATTCACACCACAAACCTAATAATCAATTAGGAAAAACAATTCATGTAGGTACACCCCAACACACACACCAGGTAGTACGCTACAGACAATTCACTTGATATCTTATCAGTACCCTTACAAAAACCCTGCTTTGGATTCATGTTAGCCCCAATAATATTGGGGCTAATGTAGAATGAAACATATTATGTTTGAGACCCTTTGAAAACGATTTCAGTTTCAAAATTTGAATCATCTTCTAGAGCGACACCTCACTCACGCGTTGTCAAAAGTCCCCTGCCATCGACATCGACCTTACGGCTTCTCAAATTTCAGGGATAAGATGAATAAGATGAATGTTCTCTTATTTCAGTCTTGAACTCATCCCCTGGACCTGGGCGCAAACTGTATACATTGTGCAGATTCTCACACTATGTACAGCCTTTTAGGAAACATGCATATCCGATCATCCCGCCGGTTCGTGTACTATAATCCCATTCCACGGCGGGAGTTTCAGTTCTGCCAACACTCCAACTCGAAACCGCAGCACCAATCCCCACACGGGAGCTTAAGTGTGATGGGATACTGTGTGCTGTATGTGAGTGAAGCTTATGCGATGAGCTTCTCATCGCTCGACTGAATCTCATCAATTCCTCGCCACCAAACACGCTAAAGTTGTAGTTTGTGGAGCACTCCGAGTTTCTCAGTGCGTCTTAACAAGTTTGCTATGTACTTCATATCACTCAAAGCCTCACCCACACGCGGGTGGGAATTAAAATTCATGGGCTACACCCACTATGCCACTGACAAAACTTTCATTCAAAAAATTCATTGACAAAAAACTAACCATTTTGAAATTTTAACTAAACCCATTTTAATAGTGTGCTGGATGTAAATGAAAATTGAATTTTTCTCAAACAGAATAATACCACAACTACATTCTCCCAAACTGAACCCGTAACTACCGTAAGTTTTCTAATTGCTCTCCGTTCTACTCCTATTAAAACTTTGATATCCACATTCTTGGAAAAGAACCTCGAAGAGAAGTTTTCGTATGTATTTCGGGGGGGGGGGGGGGGAGGAAACACGAATTATTACTCGCGGAGGGAGAAATTCAGACGCGATTACGAACTTGAAGGCTGACATCATGCGAATAACAAAACTCGGAAAGAAAAAGTTGTTCCTTTTTAAGTTGGCCAGTCGTCAGGAATAAAAGATCTCCGGCCAGTTTTTTTCCTCGTTTGTATCTCAGAAAAAAAAAAAAAAAAAAAAATCCGTGACAGCTGTGGATTGAAAAATGTTCTAGCGCGTTGAAATCCAAAGAATCAAAAAGCTAAAAAATTTACACAAGAGTTTATTATTCTTTGATATAGGTTACTTGTACAGAAATTTAATTCTTTCAGTGGAAAAAATGAAAAAAAAACAAACTTTTTTTGGATTTTTTTTTTTTTTCAAAAATTCTTCTTTTTACTCGAAAAATATTTAACCTCCATGGATCCTTCAAAAATCCCATTTTTAGCCCCATGAAAGCCCTGTAGATCGCCACAGTGAAATCGGATCGTTCCGGGACCCCCAAAAATGGATTCTACGTCCAAAAATACTTCGAAAACGACACCTAACTCGATCCCAAAGCTAAAAGCCTTCAAAAAACCCCTCCCGTAGCCCCATTTTAGCCCCATAGCGCTACACGGGTTTCGGCGATCGGACTGAAAACCTTGCGGGCACAACTAGATGGTAAACCAAGTATCTTGTCAAAATTTCAGATTAAAAAAAAAAAAATTCCTACTGCCCAAAACGGCCCGGACGGCGGACGGACATTTCGGATTTTGAATGTAGACCTCTTGAAACGGATAATGTCAAATTTTGAGGCCGATCGGAGTCTTCGACCCCCGTCGCAAAAACATAGGTGTAGGTATTATTTCAAGAATAATAAACCAAAAGTGCCGCTGAAAATGACCCTTGAAAAGGATCACCAAACCGAAATATTCCCTTAGATGTGATCCGGTTGGCAAACGTGAATATCAAACCGAAGGTAAACGTCTCGCCGATCGACGGTTTTCCGATACCCGAGCAGAAACTCGACCCGTTTAAATAAATACACCTCAATGGTCGTGCCACTCTGGCCGGGTTTGTGGTGATTGATTGCTCCTGTTGGGTTCACGTATGAATAAAGTTGGGAGGGAGGAGGGAGAAGTTTTTCCATTCGATAAAGAAAAAAAAAAGTTTCGAGTGGAAGCGGCAAAAAAATCTCCCTCGATGCGCTTTACCTTCTACCCCCGTTCTGTTGACTTAGTTTCCTTCGCCCGATTCAGCCCTAACCCTCCCAACTTTTGTTCAGTTTGTTACTAAATTGCTTCCTCCGCCCTCATTACGTATAAGTTTGGTCCCTATCTAAACCGCATCTCCAATATTTGCTCCGAACGGAGGGCACTACGTCATAGGAACCTCCCACATTCGCCCCAAGTTATACTTCGCGAGGAGTTTGTTGTAATAAGTTGGCGGCGAGTGAAAAGGCAGACCGATAAATCCCTCTTGCGAATGTAGCAAATACGAAGTTTGGTTGGATGCGAGAGAAATTCGGTTTGTGCGGGTGGTAAATTGAGATGGTAAGACTGAGGAGGTGACTCAGCTGGGAACTGATGCAAAATAATATTATGGCACTGCTGAACCTGTTGAATTGTGATGTTAACCAATCACATGTCGCGACTCGTGATGATCACAATGTCATGTCAAATAGTTGTCAATGTGATGTCATTCAAAATTTGAATTTAATAGTTGTGGTTGAGAAATACTTGCACTTGGTTGTTACATTGTTAAAGTTGCTGTTAACAAAGTTTGGCGCCCAACATGAAAATGGACCTGCCACATGTCTTGGTCCTGACCGCCGGGAAGGACAATGTCTACTCGTCACACGCCAGCCACTATTCGCATGGGGCGACGACGTCCCGCAGTTTCCAGCTAACCAGTCAAGAAAAGGTGCGAGAATCCCTTCCGGATGCTCCTGCGGCGCACCTGAGCCAGGTGCGGAGAGAAGATTCGCAGAAAAGAGCAGAAGGTCCGGAACAAAAAGGACCTGAGCACACTACGGACCACCCCGGTTTTGGGGCCTCGGAGGGAGTGCCAGGCTGAAGAAGAGCGGAACATCCGGAACAAGGTTGGAAGAGCCAGTACGGTAGAGCTTGGAAGTGAAAAGGTCTGACATCGCCAGGAAAGTTGACGTCTTCTTGAAAGACGCAACAGATGCCGCTCAAGAAGTACTCCACCTGATCACACTACGGACCACCCCAGTTTTGGGGCTCGGAGGGGGTGACTATCTTGTGGTTCGTGGCGAAAGGTTTTCTTTTTTTCTCCTCAGTGAATTGTCCCACAATGACATGGCCTCTCTGATCTCTTTCAGTGATTTATTAGCTTGTAAGAAAATTTCTTTTAATAGTTAAATATTGTAGTGATTTACCCTGTATTATAGTAAATCACACCTGGTATTATTTTAGTAATTGATTTACCCTACATTACTGTTTTGTTCCATCCTTGTATCGCCGGAAGGCTTTTACAAATAAACCTCTTCATTAATTTTAATTTCAGTTTCTGAAACACTCTTCTTCTAGTAGGTAGATCCCCGTGGTCAAGTCAAAGGATAGATCGATACCTCAAAGAAGATCTAAAATTAGGCTCAGGTACACAGGCTCAGGTTTATTTAATTGGGATATGCTTGATTGAACGAAAACCTCGTGAATTCACGCCTTTGCCTCAAACTCTAATTTATTCGTTAGCGTGCAAAATGCCCCTAAATTAGCGTCGTGGGGAAGAAAAACGTCGGAATGTAAAAAAAAAAAAGATAAGAAAAAAGAGGAAGAAAGAAACGGCTAACAACCTTCCAGTTTTTGTTGAGGAAAATTCGTGTTGAATAAGACAATTACGGGGAAGCACGGAAGGCCCCCAGAGACAGATTTTTCTTAATTTTTCAGTTAAGGTGAACAGAAACGCGTCACGAAGGTGGTTTGCTAATCTATGGCCGCAATTTTCTAAATTTATGGGGAAATACCGTGATGGATGCTGGCAGGGAAGGCTGTGGGATGTTTTTAGAGGCGGATTGCACGTAAGGGACGAAGTCGGCGGGCCCGAAGTTGCCAAAGGGTCGTTAGGTGTTTAGCTACCGAAGTTGAGGAAGGTTGTATAGTGAAGTGTGAGGTGGATCCGCAAATGACGTCATTTCGGAAGGTAACGAGGGCCGGAGGTCGTTTGGGTTTCAGCCTTTCAGGATATAACCTGAACGCCTCAGGTTTACCGCATCTACTTGGGGTTGCTGGCAAGGCGAAAGTCATCAGATGAGCAGTACCTAACACAGACCATCATCGAGCAGCTTGGTACTCGGAATTTATTAAATTTGGGATCGGGCGGAGTCTTCCAACTAACTTCCTCGAGCATGACCAAAATGAACAACGCCCATCATAGCCCAGTCAAAGCATAGCGGAAATGAGGCCGACGTGGGCGAAAATAGGTGATTGGAGTTTCAAGTCAACTGGGCTCACGAGACCTCTTCAGCAATTGCCCTACCACCAATACAAGATGTAGCTCGACAATATATCCAACTCCAAGTACATCTGAGGATGGTTGGAAACCCTCAACCTGAAGTGGGTAATGATGAAGCGTTAACGGCCTGGAGCCCATTCCAACCGCACGTCCACCAGCCCCTGATGCCTTGCTGAGCCTCGTTGCATGCAAATGCAAGAAAGGATGCTCCAAAAAGGCATATGGTATACCAAAATATGTGCTATAGCAAAAGGCATAGTATATTAGGTATACTGCTCTCGTTTGTGCATGAAGTGTGAGGGTTCGATCAGGATATTGATGGGTTGGAGGGAGTCAAACCAGGCGTAGGCACGAAATTTGCACGGTCATATGATATTAAATAGCAATTTTACATTATTTATAGCTACTCTTAGCGGCTCACACATTCAAGTAGGTTTGTTTCACTTTTGACACCAGCCATTAGAACGTTCTAATATCCTAACTCGATTTCAGATGATGACGAAGGCGGAGAAGGAAGATCCGTAACTGAGGTCGCACTGCCTCAGTCATGGAACCTCAACCAGGAACCTGGTCCAGGCACGTCAAGCGTCGTTTGACAAAATAATTTCTTCATTTCTTTCAAATAATTACAAATATACCTGCTTCTGAAGTTACTGCTTTTTTATTGTATAATAATATAATATATTATAATATAATACAGTATATTATACAGTTTTAGAAGGTTGCATATTATGCAAGAGATATCTCTTCTAAAACCATTAAGCATGCATAAGAAATGGAAATGGAAAATAGTCGCTTAGAACGAGTATTGACGGTTGTGAGGAAATCACGTTTTCAAACTATCAGGTAGTAGGGTCCTATTAGTGGGTCAAAAATCAAGGTTGACTAACGCATTTTGTAGATAATTTAATGATCTTTCATTTTGATGGCAACATTGCAGTAGTACGCATAGTTTCGATGTTATGAGCAAACAACTAAAAAAAGTACCAAAATTTTGTTGGTTGTTAGTTTTTAGTTGATTAGAGTTACCTATTACCTAGTTTTTTGCTAATGACTCGAAACCCATGGGTTTCATAATATGGAGTTACGTTTCAAAGTCGACATAGGTAAAATTCCTACCTAATATGTAAAATTCCCACCTTTTTCAAGCCCATTCAAACGGGTTTGCCTGCAAAGCGTAGGAGCTGCTGGAAGTAATCTGAATTTCCCAAGTCAGAGCCAGTGTCCACTGGAAATGACGAGGGGCCCTTATCCGGTCCTGGGGTTGACCGTAGACCGGGTGGAAATGGGTGACTTCGTCGACGTTAAATCCGCACATCTCATTTTGACCGAATGTTGGATGGAGTCGAATGAAACGTGATGAGTTGTGATGATTGGTGGAGTCACCATTGGTTTTCTCAAGAGGACCAGCTCGGAAACTGTACAAGTGATAATGGTTCTATCTCGACTCCCAGAGAAGGTGAAAATACTACCAAAAGGCTTCTTTTGATGTTTACTATAGTAAACATCAAAAGAAGTCTATAGACAGGAAAAAAATATGCTAACATGCTCGAATCCGAGCCCTAGAAATAACACTTTAATTCAAGCCGAAAACGCGGGTTCTCTCACAACTTCATCTTTTCCGTTGGCCACGCCATCTTCCGACCTTTCTACATCCCAACTCCGGGATTTCTTCTCGTTTTTCTTTCTCACCAAACGAATCGATTTCTGTAATCTTTGGCCGGCGATCAGAGTCGAAAGGGTGGCGGGATAGCGAAAAAAGTCATTCCAAACCGCCTCCCCGACCGCCCGTACCACTTATTCCACTTACCAACCCTTGTAAACCCTCCGCCGCAACTCTTGTTTCCACTTGGCACCAAAACAGTAATCCGGAGAGCATCGCACAGGTCAAGGACGAAACTTTATCCGAAGGAAACTATCAGAATCCCTCCTCCCCTACCAGTTGTTAGTAACCACTATCCGCCATCTCCACCGATCCTCTTTTTCCTATTTTCTCTTCTCTCCGACCAAATCTGATTTAGGTACCGAAACGGCGCCGCTCATCTCTTAACCAAAATCCCATTCGGGCAACGAAGTTTCCCTCCCAACCGTCTGCGGCCGTCTAAGTAACGGTAGGTAGGTAACTCAATGTTTTCAGAACTTCCAAGTCATTAAAAAATAGGAGCCAGAATCCCATTCTACAGAATCATCTCACTACAGTTTGTCCTGGAGCCAGACCCGACGTCAGGTATGACCTAATTTTATCAAAATATCCTCTATTCTGAGTGGAAAGAGCGATTTCGAGGCTGATCAGCTAATATTTTGTTTACTACCTTTCCGACCACAATTAACATTAACCTTTGAACTCTGCCAACCCTAGAATGATGAGAGGTTTTTATGTGCTAAATCTGAATTTTAAATCAGGTTTTTACGTAGATAGATGGTTTTTCCCTTTCTGCGTCGCGACGCTTTTGATAAAATTTGATAATTTTTTTTTTTTTTTCATATGGCATACCCATTTCTTTTCTATAAATAGAAAATTAGAAATTTCTAATTTTCTGTATCAAATTTCTTTTAAATTTCTTCTATCATTAGCCATACCCATTATTAGAAGATTTTTAATTAATTTAAATAATATCATTATTTTCTTCATATTCCAGAAAAAGGAATTTTATGTTTTATACAAATTTCATTTCATATTTTGAAATAAATAAATAAAATAAATGAAGTCGGCTGGTCTAAATTAA